>OX451738.1:252972260-253721573 GCA_948472305.1 Vicia faba | reverse complement strand
CCATATTCACATTGTATTATTCTATAATAGATGTAAACAATTTCAATATTATTTTTCTTATCCATCACCAAATTTTAGGTTACTTTATCACTAAAAAACTAAGTTAAAAGACTATTAATTAATGATATATATTTCATATACGTTCGTAATAATTAATACTTTATAATGAGGTTAGGTAGTAAATTTATTCACCATATTCACTTAGTATTATGGTATAATACATGTAAACAATTTCAATATTATTCTTCTTATCCATCACCAAAGTTTAGGTTACTTCATCACTAAGAAACTAAGTTAAAAGACTATTAATTTATGACATATATTTCATATACATTCATAATAATAAAAACTATATAATGAGGTTAGATAGTAAATTTATTCACCATATTCACATTGTATTATTGTATAATAGATGTAAACAATTTCAATATTATTCTTCTTATCCATCACCAAATTTTAGGTTACTTCATCACTAAGAAACTAAGTTAAAAGACAATTAGTTAATGACATATATTTCATAAACATTCTTAATAATTAGAACTATATAATGAGGTTAGATATTAAATTTATTCACCATATTCACATTGTATTATAGTATAATAGATGTAAACAATTTCAATATTATTCTTCTTATCCATCACCAAATTTTAGGTTACTTCATCACTAAGAAACTAAGTTAAAATACTATTAATTTATGACATATATTTCATATACGTTCGTAATAATTAAAACTATATAACGAGGTTAGGTAGTAAATTTATTCACCATATTCACATTGTATTATGGTATAATAGATGTAAACAATTTCAATATTATTCTTCTTATCCATTATCAAATTTTAGGTTACTTCATCACTAAGAAACTAAGTTAAAAGACTATTAATTAATGACATATATTTCATATACGTTGGTAATAATTAAAATTATATAATGAGGTTAGATAGTAAATTTATTCACCATATTCACATTGTATTATGGTATAATACATGTAAACAATTTCAATATTATTCTTCTTATCCATCACCAAAGTTTAGGTTACTTCATCACTAAGAAACTAAGTTAAAAGACTATTAATTTATGACATATATATCATATACATTCATAACAATTAAAACTATATAATGAGGTTAGATAGTAAATTTATTCACCATATTCACATTGTATTATTGTATAATAGATGTAAACAATTTCAATATTATTCTTCTTATTATCACCAAATTTTAGGTTACTTCATCACTAAGAAACTAAGTTAAAAACCTATTAGTTAATAACATATATTTCATATATGATCGTAATAATTAAAACTATATAATAAGGTTAGATAGTAAATTTATTCACCATATTCATATTGTATTATGGTATAATAAATGTAAACAATTTAAATATTATTCTTCTTATCCATCACCAAATTATAGGTTACTTCATCACTAAGAAACTAAGTTAAAAGACTATTAGTTAATGACATATATTTCATAGACGTTCGTAATAATTAAAACTATATAATGAGGTTAGATAGTAAATTTATTCACCATATTCACATTGTATTATGGCATAATAGATGTAAACAATTTCAATATTATTCTTCTTATCCATCATCAAATTTTAGGTTACTTCATCACTAAAAAACTAAGTTAAAAAACCTATTAGTTAATAACATTTATTTCTTATACGTTCGTAATAATTAAAACTATATAATGAGGGTAGATAGTAAATTTATTCACCATATTCACATTGTATTATTCTATAATAGATGTAAACAATTTCAATATTATTCTTCTTATTCATCATCAAATTTTAGGTTACTTCATCACTAATGAAACTAAGTTAAAAGACTATTAATTAATGACATATATTTCATATACGTTCGTAAAAAATAAAACTTTATAATGAGGTTAGGTAGTAAATTTATTCACCATATTCACATTGTATTATGGTATAATACATGTAAACAATTTCAATAGTATTCTTCTTATCCGTCACCAAATTTTAGGTTACTTCATCACTAAGAAACTAAGTTAAAAGACTATTAATTTATGACATATATATCATATACATTCATAACAATTAAAACTATATAATGAGGTTAGATAGTAAATTTATTCACCATATTCACATTGTATTATTGTATAATAGATGTAAACAATTTCAATATTATTCTT
Organism: Vicia faba; assembly: GCA_948472305.1. Lineage (NCBI taxonomy): Eukaryota > Viridiplantae > Streptophyta > Magnoliopsida > Fabales > Fabaceae > Vicia > Vicia faba. The sequence continues at coordinate 253,719,415 of OX451738.1, read as the reverse complement.
CTTATCATCACCAAATTTTAGGTTACTTCATCACTAAGAAACTATGTTAAAAACCTATTAGTTAATAACATATATTTCATATATAATGGTAATAATAAAAACTATATAATAAGGTTAGATAGTAAATTTATTCAACATATTCAGATTGTATTATGGTATAATAAATGTAAACAATTTAAATATTATTCTTCTTATCCATCACCAAATTATAGGTTACTTCATCACTAAGAAACTAAGTTAAAAGACAATTAGTTAATGACATACATTTCATATACGTTCGTAATAATTAGAACTATATAATGTGGTTAGATAGTAAATTTATTCGCCATATTCACATTGTATTATGGTATAATAGATGTAAACAATTTCAATATTATTCTTCTTATCCATCACCAAATTATAGGTTACTTCATCACTAAGAAACTAAGTTAAAAGACTATTAATTAATGACATATATTTCATATACGTTGGTAATAATTAAAACTATATAATGAGGTTAGATAGTAAATTTACTCACCATATTCACATAGTATTATGGTATAATACATTTAAACAATTTCAATATTCTTCTTCTTATCCATCACCAAAGTTTAGGTTACTTCATCACTAAGAAACTAAGTTAAAAGACTATTAATTTATGACATATATATCATATACATTCATAACAATTAAAACTATATAATGAGGTTAGATAGTAAATTTATTCACCATATTCACATTGTATTATTGTATATTAGATGTAAACAATTTCAATATTATTCTTCTTTTCATCACCAAATTTTAGGTTACTTCATAACTAAGAAACTAAGTTAAAAACCTATTAGTTAATAACATATATTTCATATACGTTCATAATAATTAGAACTATATAATGAGGTTAGATAGTAAATTTATTCACCATATTCACATTGTATTATGGTATAATAGATGTAAACAATTTCAATATTATTCTTCTTATCCATCACCAAATTTTAGGTTACTTCATCACTAAGAAACTAAGTTAAATTACGATTAATTTATGACATATATTTCATATACGTTCGTAATAATTAAAATTATATAATGAGGTTAGGTAGTAAATTTATTCACCATATTCACATTGTATTATGGTATAATAGATGTAAACAATTTCAATATTATTCTTCTTATCCATCATCAAATTTTAGGTTACTTCATCACTAAGAAACTAAGTTAAAAGACTATTAATTAATGACATATATTTCATATACGTTCGTAATAATTAAAACTATATAATGAGGTTAGATTGTAAATTTATTCACCATATTCACATTGTATTATGGTATAATAGATTTAAACAATTTCAATATTTTTCTTCATATCCATCACCCAAGTTTAGGTTACTTCATCACTAAGAAACTAAGTTAAAAGACTATTAATTTATGACATATATATCATATACATTCATAAAAATTAAAACTATATAATGAGGTTAGATAGTAAATTTATTCACCATATTTACATCGTATTATTGTATAATAGATGTAAACAATTTCAATATTATTCTTCTTATCCATCATCAAATTTTAGGTTACTTCATCACTAAGAAACTTAGTTAAAAAACCTATTAGTTAATAACATTTATTTCATATACGTTCGTAATAATTAAAACTATATAATGAGGGTAGATAGTAAATTTATTCACCATATTCACATTGTATTATGGTATAATAGATGTAAACAATTTCAATATTATTCTTCTTATCCATCACCAAATGTTAGGTTACTTTTATCACTAAGAAACTAAGTCAAAAGACTATTAATTAATGACATATATTTCATATACGTTCGTAATAATTAAAACTTTATAATGAGGTTAGGTAGTAAATTTATTCACCATATTCACATAGTATTATGGTATAATATATGTAAACAATTTCAATATTATTCTTCTTATCCATCACCAAAGTTTAGGGTACTTCATCACTAAAAAACTAAGTTAAAAGACTATTAATTTATGACATATATTTCTATACATTCATAATAATATAAACTATATAATGAGGTTAGATAGTAAATTTATTCACCATATTCACATTGTATTATTGTATAATAGATGTAAACAATTTCAATATTATTCTTCTTATCCATCACCAAAGTTTAGGTTACTTCATCACTAAGAAACTAAGTTAAAAGACAATTAGTTAATGACATATATTTCATATACGTTCATAATAATTAGAACTATATAATGAGTTTAGATAGTAAATTTATTCACCATTTTCACATTGTATTATAGTATAATAGATGTAAACAATTTCAATATTATTCTTCTTATCCATCACCAAATTTTAGGTTACTTCATCACTAAGAAACTAAGTTAAAATACTATTAATTTATGACATATATTTCATATACGTTCGTAATAATTAAAACTATATAATGAGGTTAGGTAATAAATTTATTCACCATATTCACATTGTATTATGGTATAATGGATGTAAACAATTTCAATATTATTCTTCTTATCCATCACCAAATTTTAGGTTACTTCATCACTAAGAAACTAAGTTAAAAGACTATTAATTAATGACATATAATTTCATATACGTTGGTAATGATTAAAATTATATAATGAGGTTAGATAGTAAATTTTGTTCACCATATTCACATTGTATTATTGTATAATAGATTTAAACAATTTCAATATTATTCTTCTTATCATCACCAAATTTTAGGTTACTTCATCACTAAGAAACTAAGTTAAAAACCTATTAGTTAATAACATATATTTCATATATGATCGTAATAATTAAAACTATATGATAAGGTTAGATAGTAAATTTATTCACCATATTCATATTGTATTATGGTATAATAAATGTAAACAATTTAAATATTATTCTTCTTATCCATCACCATATTCACATTGTATTATGGTATAATAGATGTAAACAATTTCAATATTATTCTTCTTATCCATCATCAAATTTTAGGTTACTTTATCACTAAGAAACTAAGTTAAAAAACCTATTAGTTAATAACATTTATTTCATATACGTTCGTAATAATTAAAACTATATAATGAGGGTAGATAGTAAATTTATTCACCATATTCATATTGTATTATGCTATAATAGATGTAAACAATTTCAATATTCTTCTTCTTATCCATCACCAAATTTTAGGTTACTTTATCACTAAGAAACTAAGTTAAAAAACTATTAATTAATGACATATATTTCATATACGTTCGTAATAATTAAAACTTTATAATGAGGTTAGGTAGTAAATTTATTCATCATATTCACATAGTATTATGGTATAATACATGTAAACAATTTCAATATTATTCTTCTTATCCATCACCAAAGTTTAGGTTATTTCATCACTAAGAAACTAAGTTAAAAGACTATTAATTTATGACATATATTTCATATACATTGTTAATAATAAAAACTATATAATAAGGTTAGATAGTAAATTTATTCACCATATTCACATTGTATTATTGTATAATAGATGTAAACAATTTCAATATTATTCTTCTTATCCATCACCAAATTTTAGGTTACTTCATTACAAAGAAACTAAGTTAAAAGACAATTAGTTAATGACATATATTTCATATACGTTCATAATAATTAGAACTATATAATGAGGTGAGATACTAAATTTATTCACCATATTCACATTGTATTATGGTATAATAGATGTAAACAATTTCAATATTCTTCTTCTTATCCATCACCAAATTTTAGGTTACTTCATCACTAAGAAACTAAGTTAAAATACTATTAATTTATGACATATATTTCATATACGTTCGTAATAATTAAAACTATATAATGAGGTTAGGTAGTAAATTGATTCACCATATTCACATTGTATTATGGTATAATAGATGTAAACAATTTCAATATTATTCTTCTTATCCATCATCAAATTTTAGGTTACTTCATCACTAAGAAACTAAGTTAAAAGACAATTAGTTAATGACATATATTTCATAAACATTCTTAATAATTAGAACTATATAATGAGGTTAGATATTAAATTTATTCTCCATATTCACATTGTATTATAGTATAATAGATGTAAACAATTTCAATATTATTCTTCTTATCCATCACCAAATTTTAGGTTACTTCATCACTAAGAAACTAAGTTAAAATACTATTAATTTATGACATATATTTCATATACGTTCGTATAATTAAAACTATATAACGAGGTTAGGTAGTAAATTTATTCACCATATTCACATTGTATTATGGTATAATATATGTAAACAATTTCAATATTATTCTTCTTATCCATCATCAAATTTTAGGTTACTTCATCACTAAGAAACTAAGTTAAAAGACTATTAATTAATGACATATATTTCATATACGTTGGTAATAATTAAAATTATATAATGAGGTTAGATAGTAAATTTATTCACCATATTCACATTGTATTATGGTATAATACATGTAAACAATTTCAATATTATTCTTCTTATCCATCACCAAAGTTTAGGTTACTTCATCACTAAGAAACTAAGTTAAAAGACTATTAATTTATGACATATATATCATATACATTCATAACAATTAAAACTATATAATGAGGTTAGATAGTAAATTTATTCACCATATTCACATTGTATTATTGTATAATAGATGTAAACAATTTCAATATTATTCTTCTTATTATCACCAAATTTTAGGTTACTTCATCACTAAGAAACTAACTTAAAAACCTATTAGTTAATAACATATATTTCATATATGATCGTAATAATTAAAACTATATAATAAGGTTAGATAGTAAATTTATTCACAATATTCATATTGTATTATGGTATAATAAATGTAAACAATTTAAATATTATTCTTCTTATCCATCACCAAATTATAGGTTACTTCATCACTAAGAAACTAAGTTAAAAGACTATTAGTTAATGACATATATTTCATAGACGTTCGTAATAATTAAAACTATATAATGAGGTTAGATAGTAAATTTATTCACCATATTCACATTGTATTATGGCATAATAGATGTAAACAATTTCAATATTATTCTTCTTATCCATCACCAAATTTTAGGTTACTTCATCACTAAGAAACTAAGTTAAAAGACTATTAATTAATGACATATATTTCATATACGTTGGTAATAATTAAAACTATATAATGAGGTTAGATAGTAAATTTACTCACCATATTCACATAGTATTATGGTATAATACATTTAAACAATTTCAATATTCTTCTTCTTATCCATCACCAAAGTTTAGGTTACTTCATCACTAAGAAACTAAGTTAAAAGACTATTAATTTATGACATATATATCATATACATTCATAACAATTAAAACTATATAATGAGGTTAGATAGTAAATTTATTCACCATATTCACATTGTATTATTGTATATTAGATGTAAACAATTTCAATATTATTCTTCTTTTCATCACCAAATTTTAGGTTACTTCATAACTAAGAAACTAAGTTAAAAACCTATTAGTTAATAACATATATTTCATATACGTTCATAATAATTAGAACTATATAATGAGGTTAGATAGTAAATTTATTCACCATATTCACATTGTATTATGGTATAATAGATGTAAACAATTTCAATAATATTCTTCTTATCCATCACCAAATTTTAGGTTACTTCATCACTAAGAAACTAAGTTAAATTACGATTAATTTATGACATATATTTCATATACGTTCGTAATAATTAAAATTATATAATGAGGTTAGGTAGTAAATTTATTCACCATATTCACATTGTATTATGGTATAATAGATGTAAACAATTTCAATATTATTCTTCTTATCCATCATCAAATTTTAGGTTACTTCATCACTAAGAAACTAAGTTAAAAGACTATTAATTAATGACATATATTTCATATACATTCGTAATAATTAAAACTATATAATGAGGTTAGATTGTAAATTTATTCACCATATTCACATTGTATTATGGTATAATAGATTTAAACAATTTCAATATTTTTCTTCATATCCATCACCCAAGTTTAGGTTACTTCATCACTAAGAAACTAAGTTAAAAGACTATTAATTTATGACATATATATCATATACATTCATAAAAATTAAAACTATATAATGAGGTTAGATAGTAAATTTATTCACCATATTTACATCGTATTATTGTATAATAGATGTAAACAATTTCAATATTAATCTTCTTATCCATCATCAAATTTTAGGTTACTTCATCACTAAGAAACTTAGTTAAAAAACCTATTAGTTAATAACATTTATTTCATATACGTTCGTAATAATTAAAACTATATAATGAGGGTAGATAGTAAATTTATTCACCATATTCACATTGTATTATGGTATAATAGATGTAAACAATTTCAATATTATTCTTCTTATCCATCACCAAATGTTAGGTTACTTTATCACTAAGAAACTAAGTCAAAAGACTATTAATTAATGACATATATTTCATATACGTTCGTAATAATTAAAACTTTATAATGAGGTTAGGTAGTAAATTTATTCACCATATTCACATAGTATTATGGTATAATATATGTAAACAATTTCAATATTATTCTTCTTATCCATCACCAAAGTTTAGGGTACTTCATCACTAAGAAACTAAGTTAAAAGACTATTAATTTATGACATATATTTCTATACATTCATAATAATATAAACTATATAATGAGGTTAGATAGTAAATTTATTCACCATATTCACATTGTATTATTGTATAATAGATGTAAACAATTTCAATATTATTCTTCTTATCCATCACCAAAGTTTAGGTTACTTCATCACTAAGAAACTAAGTTAAAAGAAAATTAGTTAATGACATATATTTCATATACGTTCATAATAATTAGAACTATATAATGAGTTTAGATAGTAAATTTATTCACCATTTTCACATTGTATTATAGTATAATAGATGTAAACAATTTTAATATTATTCTTCTTATCCATCACCAAATTTTAGGTTACTTCATCACTAAGAAACTAAGTTAAAATACTATTAATTTATGACATATATTTCATATACGTTCGTAATAATTAAAACTATATAATGAGGTTAGGTAATAAATTTATTCACCATATTCACATTGTATTATGGTATAATGGATGTAAACAATTTCAATATTATTCTTGTTATCCATCACCAAATTTTAGGTTACTTCATCACTAAGAAACTAAGTTAAAAGACTATTAATTAATGACATATAATTTCATATACGTTGGTAATAATTAAAATTATATAATGAGGTTAGATAGTAAATTTATTCACCATATTCACATTGTATTATTGTATAATAGATTTAAACAATTTCAATATTATTCTTCTTATCATCACCAAATTTTAGGTTACTTCATCACTAAGAAACTAAGTTAAAAACCTATTAGTTAATAACATATATTTCATATATGATCGTAATAATTAAAACTATATGATAAGGTTAGATAGTAAATTTATTCACCATATTCATATTGTATTATGGTATAATAAATGTAAACAATTTAAATATTATTCTTCTTATCCATCACCATATTCACATTGTATTATGGTATAATAGATGTAAACAATTTCAATATTATTCTTCTTATCCATCACCAAATTTTAGGTTACTTCATCACTAATAAACTAAGTTAAAAGACTATTAATTAATGACATATATTTCATATACATTCGTAATAATTTAAAGTTTATAATGAGGTTAGATAGTAAATTTATTCACCATATTCATATTGTATTATGGTATAATAAATGTAAACAATTAAAATATTCTTCTTCTTATCCATCACCAAATTATAGGTTACTTCATCACTAAGAAACTAAGTTAAAAGACTATTAGTTAATGACATATATTTCATAGACGTTCGTAATAATTAAAACTATATAATGAGGTTAGATAGTAAATTTATTAACCATATTCACATTGTATTATGGCATAATAGATGTAAACAATTTCAATATTATTCTTCTTATCCATCATCAAATTTTAGGTTACTTCATCACTAAGAAACTAAGTTAAAAAACCTATTAGTTAATAACATTTATTTCATATACGTTCGTAATAATTAAAACTATATAATGAGGGTAGATAGTAAATTTATTCACCATATTCATATTGTATTATGCTATAATAGATGTAAACAATTTCAATATTCTTCTTCTTATCCATCACCAAATTTTAGGTTACTTCATCACTAAGAAACTAAGTTAAAAGACTATTAATTAATGACATATATTTCATATACGTTCGTAATAATTAAAACTTTATAATGAGGTTAGGTAGTTAATTTATTCACCATATTCACATTGTATTATGGCATAATAGATGTAAACAATTTCAATATTATTCTTCTTATCCATTATCAAATTTTAGGTTACTTAATCACTAAGAAACTAAGTTAAAAGACTATTAATTAATGACATATATTTCATATACGTTGGTAATAATTAAAACTATATAATGAGGTTAGATAGTAAATTTATTCACCATATTCACATTGTATTAGTGTATAATAGATGTAAATAATTTCGATCTTATTCTTCTTATCCATCACCAAATTTTAGGTTACTTAATCACTAAGAAACTATGTTAAAAGACTGTTAATTAATGACATATATTTCATATACGTTCGTAATAATTAAAACTTTATAATGAGGTTAGGTAGTAAATTTATTCACCATCTTCACAATGTATTAGGGTATAATAGATGTAAACAATTTCAATATTATTCTTCTTATCCGTCACCAAATTTTAGGTTACTTCACCACTAAGAAACTAAGTTAAATAACCTATTAGTTAATAACATTTATTTCATATACGTTCGTAATAATTAAAAATATATAATGAGGGTAGATAGTAAATTTATTCACCATATTCACATTGTATTATGGTATAATAGATGTAAACAATTTTAGTATTATTCTTCTTATCCATGACCAAATTTTAGGTTACTTTATCACTAAGAAACTAAGTTAAAAGACTATAAATTAATGACATATATTTCATATACGTTCGTAATAATTAAAACTATATAATGAGGTTAGATAGTAAATTTATTCACCATATTCACATTGTTTTATGGTATAATAGATTTAAACAATTTCAATATTATTCTTCTTATCCATCACCAAAATTTAGGTTACTTCATCAGTAAGAAACTAAGTTAAAAAACCTATTAGTTAATAAAATTTATTTCATATACGTTCGTAATAATTAAAACTATATAATGAGGGTAGATAGTAAATTTATTCACCATATTCACATTGTATTATGGTATAATAGATGTAAACAATTTCAATATTATTCTTCTTATCCATCATCAAATTTTAGGTTACTTCATCACTAAGAAACTAAGTTAAAAGACTATTAATTAATGACATATATTTCATATACGTTGGTAATAATTAAAACTATATGATGAGGTTAGATTGTAAATTTATTCACCATATTCACATTGTATTATGGTATAATACATGTAAACAATTTCAATATTATTCTTCTTATCCATCACCAAAGTTTAGGTTACTTCATCACTAAGAAACTAAGTTAAAAGACTATTAATTTATGACATATATATCATATATATTCATAACAATTAAAGCTATATAATGAGGTTATATAGTAAATTTATTCACCATATTCACATTGTATTATTGTATAATAGATGTAAACAATTTCAATATTATTCTTCTTATCCATCACCAAATTTTAGGTTACTTCATCACTAAGAAACTAAGTTAAAAGACAATGAGTTAATGACATATATTTCATATACGTTCATAATAATTAGAACTATATAATGAGGTTAGATAGTAAATTCACCATATTCACATTGTATTATGGTATAATAGATGTAAACAATTTCAATATTATTCTTCTTATCCATCATCAAATTTTAGGTTACTTCATCACTAAGAAACTAAGTTAAAATACTATTAATTTATGACATATATTTCATATACGTTCGTAATAATTACAACTATATAACGAGGTTAGGTAGTAAATTTATTCACCATATTCACATTGTATTATGGTATAATAGATGTAAACAATTTCAATATTATTCTTCTAATCCATCATCAAATTTTAGGTTACTTCATCACTAAGAAACTAAGTTAAAAGACTATTAACTAATGACATATATTTCATATACGTTGGTAATAATTAAAATTATATAATGAGGTTAGATAGTAAATTTATTCACCATATTCACATTGTATTATGGTATAATACATGTAAACAATTTCAATATTATTCTTCTTATCCATCACCAAAGTTTAGGTTACTTCATCACTAAGAAACTAAGTTAAAAGACTATTAATTTATGACATATATATCATATACATTCATAACAATTAAAACTATATAATGAGGTTAGATAGTAAATTTATTCACCATATTCACATTGTATTATTGTATAATAAATGTAAACAATTTCAATATTATTCTTCTTATCATCACCAAATTTTAGGTTACTTCATCACTAAGAAACTAAGTTAAAAACCTATTAATTAATAACATATATTTCATATATGATCGTAATAATTAAAACTATATAATAAGGTTAGATAGTAAATTTATTCACCATATTCATATTGTATTATGGTATAATAAATGTAAACAATTTAAATATTATTCTTTTTATCCATCACCATATTATAGGTTACTTCACCACTAAGAAACTAAGTTAAAAGACTATTAATTAATGACATATATTTCATATATGTTCGTAATAATTAAAACTTTATAATGAGGTTAGGTAGTAAATTTATTCACCATATTCACATTGTATTATGGTATAATACATGTAAACAATTTCAATATTATTCATTTTATCCATCACCAAAGTTTAGGTTACTTCATCACTAAGAAACTAAGTTAAAAGACTATTAATTTATGACATATATTTCATATACATTCATAATAATAAAAACTATATAATGAGGTTAGATAGTAAATTTATTCACCATATTCAAATTGTATTATGGTATAATAGATGTAAACAATTTCAATATTATTCTTCTTATCCATCACCAAATTTTAGATTACTTCATCACTAAGAAACTATGTTAAAAGACAATTAGTTAATGACATATATTTCATATACGTTCATAATAATTAGAACTATATAATGAGGTTAAATAGTAAATTTATTCACCATATTCACATTGTATTATGGTATAATAGATGTAAACAATTTCAATATTATTCTTCTTATCCATCATCAAATTTTAGGTTACTTCATCACTAAGAAACTAAGTTAAAAGACTATTAATTAATGACATATATTTCATATACGTTGGTAATAATTAAAACTATATAACGAGGTTAGGTAGGTAAATTTATTCATCATATTCACATTATATTATGGTATAATACATGTAAACAATTTCAATATTATTCTTCTTATCCATCACCAAATTTTAGGTTACTTCATCACTAAGAAACTTAGTTAAAAGACTATTAATTAATGACATATATTTCATATACGTTGGTAATAATTAAAATTATATAATGAGGTTATATAGTAAATTTATTCACCATATTTACATTGTATTATTGAATAATAGATGTAAACAATCTCAATATTATTCTTCTTATCATCACCAAATTTTAGGTTACTTCATCACTAAGAAACTAAGTTAAAAACCTATTAGTTAATAACATATATTTCATATATGATCGTAATAATTAAAACTATATAATAAGGTTAGATAGTAAATTTATTCACCATATTCATATTGTATTATGGTATAATAAATGTAAACAATTTAAATATTATTCTTTTTATCCATCACCAAATTATAGGTTACTTCATCACTAAGAAACTAAGTTAAAAGACTATTAGTTAATGATATATATTTCATATACGTTCGTAATGATTAAAACTATATAATGAGGGTAGATAGTAAATTTATTCACCATATTCATATTGTATTATGCTATAATAGATGTAAATAATTTCAATATTATTCTTCTTATCCATCACCAAATTTTAGGTAACTTCATCACTAAGAAACTAAGTTAAAAGACTATTAGTTAATGACATATATTTCATATACGTTCGTAATAATTAAAACTAAATAATTAGGTTAGATAGTAAATTTATTCACCATATTCACATTGTATTATGGTATAATAGATTTAAACAATTTCAATATTATTTTTCTCATCCATCACCAAATTTTAGGTTACTTCATCACTAAGAAACTAAGTTAAAAAACCTATTAGTTAATAACATTTATTTCATATACGTTCGTAATAATTAAAACTATATAATGAGGGTAGATAGTAAATTTATTCACCATATTCAGATTGTATTATTCTATAATAGATGTAAACAATTTCAATATTATTCTTCTTATCCATCACCAAATTTTAGGTTACTTCATCACTAAGAAACTAAGTTAAAAGACTATTACTTAATGACATATATTTCATATACGTTCGTAATAATTAAAACTATATAATGAGGTTAGATAGTAAATTTATTCACCATATTCACCATATTCACATTGTATTATGGTATAAAATATTTAAACAATTTCAATATTATTCTTCTTACACATCACCAAATTTTAGGTTACTTCATCACTAAGAAACTAAGTTAAAAAACCTATTAGTTAATAACATTTATTTCATATACGTTCGTAATAATTAAAACTATATAATGAGGGTAGATAGTAAATTTATTCACCATATTCACATTGTATTATTCTATAATAGATGTAAACAATTTCAATATTATTCTTCTTATCCATCACCAAATTTTAGGTTACTTTATCACTAAGAAACTAAGTTAAAAGACTATTAATTTATGACATATATTTCATATACATTCAAAATAATAAAAACTATATAATGAGGTTAAATAGTAAATTTATTCACCATATTAACATAGTATTATGGTATAATACATGTAAACAATTTCAATATTATTCTTCTTATCCATCACCAAAGTTTAGGTTACTTCATCACTAAGAAACTAAGTTAAAAGACTATTAATTTATGACATATATTTCATATACATTCAAAATAATAAAAACTATATAATGAGGTTAAATAGTAAATTTATTCACCATATTCACATTGTATTGTTGTATAATAGATGTAAACAATTTCAATATTATTCTTCTTATCCATCACCAAATTTTAGGTTACTTCATCACTAAGAAACTAAGTTAAAAGACAATTAGTTAATGACATATATTTCATATACGTTCATAATAATTAGAACTATATAATGAGGTTAGATAGTAAATTTATTCACCATATTCACATTGTATTATGGTATAATAGATGTAAACAATTTCAATATTATTCTTCTTATCCATCACCAAATTTTAGGTTACTTCATCACTAAGAAACTAAGTTAAAATACTATTAATTTATGACATATATTTCATATACGTTTGTAATAATTAAAACTATATAACGAGTTTAGGTAGTAAATTTATTCACCATATTCATATTATATTATGGTATAATAGATGTAAACAATTTTAATATTATTCTTCTTATCCATCATCAAATTTTAGGTTACTTCATCACTAAGAAACTAAGTTAAAAGACTATTAATTAATGACATATATTTCATATACGTTGGTAATAATTAAAATTATATAATGAGGTTAGATAGTAAATTTATTCACCATATTCACATTGTATTATGGTATAATCCATGTAAGCAATTTCAATATTATTCTTCTTATCCATCACCAAAGTTTAGGTTACTTCATCACTAAGAAACTAAGTTAAAAGACTATTAATTTATGACATATATATCATATATATTCATAACAATTAAAATTATATAATGAGGTTAGATAGTAAATTTATTCCCATATTCACATTGTATTATTGTATAATAGATGTAAACAATCTCAATATTATTCTTCTTATCATCACCAAATTTTAGGTTTCTTCATCACTAAGAAACTAAGTTAAAAACCTATTAGTTAATAACATATATTTCATATATGATCGTAATAATTAAAACTATATAATAAGGTTAGATAGTAAATTTATTCACCATATTCATATTGTATTATGGTATAATAAATGTAAACAATTTAAATATCATTCTTTTTATCCATCACCAAATTATAGGTTACTTCATCACTAAGAAACTAAGTTAAAAGACTATTAGTTAATGATATATATTTCATATACGTTCGTAATAATTAAAACTATATAATGAGGTTAGATAGTAAATTTATTCACCATATTCACATTGTATTATGGTATAATAGATTTGAACAATTTCAATATTATTCTTCTTATCCATCACCAAATTTTAGGTTACTTCATCACTAAGAAAATAAGTTAAAATACCTATTAGTTAATAACATTTATTTCATATACGTTCGTAATAATTAAAACTATATAATGAGGGTAGATAGTAAATTTATTCACCATATTCATATTGTATTATGCTATAATAGATGTAAACAATTTCAATATTATTCTTCTTATCCATCACCAAATTTTAGGTCACTTCATCACTAAGAAACTAAGTTAAAAGACTATTAGTTAATGACATATATTTCATATACATTCGTAATAATTAAAACTATATAATGAGGTTAGATAGTAAATTAATTCACCATATTCACATTGTATTATGGTATAATAGATTTAAACAATTTCAGTATTATTCTTCTTATCCATCACCAAATTTTAGGTTACTTCATCACTAAGAAACTAAGTTAAAAAACCTATTAGTTAATATAATTTATTTCATATACGTTCGTAATAATTAAAACTATATAATGAGGGTAGATAGTAAATTTATTCACCATATTCATATTGTATTATTCTATAATAGATGTAAATAATTTCAATATTATTCTTCTTATCCATCACCAATTTTTAGGTTACTTCATCACTATGAAACTAAGTTGAAAGACTATTAGTTAATGACATATATTTCATATACGTTCGTAATAATTAAAACTATATAATGAGGTTAGATAGTAAATTTATTCACCATATTCACATTGTATTATGGTATAATAGATTTAAACAATTTCAATATTATTCTTCTTACACATCACCAAATTTTAGGTTACTTCATCACTAAGAAACTAAGTTAAAAAACCTATTAGTTAATAACATATATTTCATAAACGTTCATAATAATTAAAACTATATAATAAGGTTAGATAGTAAATTTATTCACCATATTCATATTGTATTATGCTATAATAGATGTAAACAATTTCAATATTATTCTTCTTATCCATCACCAAATTTTAGGTTACTTTATCACTAAGAAATTAAGTTAAAAGACTATTAATTAATGACATATATTTCATATACGTTCGTAATAATTAAAACTTTATAATGAGGTTAGTTATTAAATTTATTCACCATATTCATATAGTATTATGGTATAATACATGTAAACAATTTCAATATTATTCTTCTTATCCATCACCAAAGTTTAGGTTACTTCGTCACTAAGAAACTAAGTTAAAAGACTATTAATTTATGACATATATTTCATATACATTCATAATAATAAAAACTATATAATGAGGTTAGATAGCAAATTTATACACCATATTCACATTGTATTATTGTATAATCGATGTAAACAATTTCAATATTATTCTTCTTATCATCACCAAATTTTAGGTTACTTAATCACTAAGAAACTAAGTTAAAAACCTATTAGTTAATAACATCTATTTCATATATGATCGTAATAATTAAAACTATATAATAAGGTTAGATAGTAAATTTATTCACCATATTCATATTGTATTATGGTATAATAAATGTAAACAATTTAAATATTATTCTTCTTATCCATCACCAAATTATAGGTTACTTCATCACTAAGAAACTAAGTTAAAAGACTATTAGTTAATGACATATATTTCATAGACGTTCGTAATAATTAAAACTATATAATGAGGTTAGATAGTAAATTTATTCACCATATTTACATTGTATTATGGCATAATAGATGTAAACAATTTCAATATTATTCTTCTTATCCATCATCAAATTTTAGATTACTTCATCCCTAAGAAACTAAGTTAAAAAACCTATTAGTTAATAACATTTATTTCATATACGTTCGTAATAATTAAAACTATATAATGAGGGTAGATAGTAAATTTATTCACCATATTCACATTGTATTATTCTATAATAGATGTAAACAATTTCAATATTATTTTTCTTATCCATCACCAAATTTTAGGTTACTTTATCACTAAAAAACTAAGTTAAAAGACTATTAATTAATGACATATATTTCATATACGTTCGTAATAATTAAAACTTTATAATGAGGTTAGGTAGTAAATTTATTCACCATATTCACTTAGTATTATGGTATAATACATGTAAACAATTTCAATATTATTCTTCTTATCCATCACCAAAGTTTAGGTTACTTCATCACTAAGAAACTAAGTTAAAAGACTATTAATTTATGACATATATTTCATATACATTCATAATAATAAAAACTATATAATGAGGTTAGATAGTAAATTTATTCACCATATTCACATTGTATTATTGTATAATAGATGTAAACAATTTCAATATTATTCTTCTTATCCATCACCAAATTTTAGGTTACTTCATCACTAAGAAACTAAGTTAAAAGACAATTAGTTAATGACATATATTTCATAAACATTCTTAATAATTAGAACTATATAATGAGGTTAGATATTAAATTTATTCACCATATTCACATTGTATTATAGTATAATAGATGTAAACAATTTCAATATTATTCTTCTTATCCATCACCAAATTTTAGGTTACTTCATCACTAAGAAACTAAGTTAAAATACTATTAATTTATGACATATATTTCATATACGTTCGTAATAATTAAAACTATATAACGAGGTTAGGTAGTAAATTTATTCACCATATTCACATTGTATTATGGTATAATAGATGTAAACAATTTCAATATTATTCTTCTTATCCATTATCAAATTTTAGGTTACTTCATCACTAAGAAACTAAGTTAAAAGACTATTAATTAATGACATATATTTCATATACGTTGGTAATAATTAAAATTATATAATGAGGTTAGATAGTAAATTTATTCACCATATTCACATTGTATTATGGTATAATACATGTAAACAATTTCAATATTATTCTTCTTATCCATCACCAAAGTTTAGGTTACTTCATCACTAAGAAACTAAGTTAAAAGACTATTAATTTATGACATATATATCATATACATTCATAACAATTAAAACTATATAATGAGGTTAGATAGTAAATTTATTCACCATATTCACATTGTATTATTGTATAATAGATGTAAACAATTTCAATATTATTCTTCTTATTATCACCAAATTTTAGGTTACTTCATCACTAAGAAACTAAGTTAAAAACCTATTAGTTAATAACATATATTTCATATATGATCGTAATAATTAAAACTATATAATAAGGTTAGATAGTAAATTTATTCACCATATTCATATTGTATTATGGTATAATAAATGTAAACAATTTAAATATTATTCTTCTTATCCATCACCAAATTATAGGTTACTTCATCACTAAGAAACTAAGTTAAAAGACTATTAGTTAATGACATATATTTCATAGACGTTCGTAATAATTAAAACTATATAATGAGGTTAGATAGTAAATTTATTCACCATATTCACATTGTATTATAGCATAATAGATGTAAACAATTTCAATATTATTCTTCTTATCCATCATCAAATTTTAGGTTACTTCATCACTAAAAAACTAAGTTAAAAAACCTATTAGTTAATAACATTTATTTCTTATACGTTCGTAATAATTAAAACTATATAATGAGGGTAGATAGTAAATTTATTCACCATATTCACATTGTATTATTCTATAATAGATGTAAACAATTTCAATATTATTCTTCTTATTCATCATCAAATTTTAGGTTACTTCATCACTAATAAACTAAGTTAAAAGACTATTAATTAATGACATATATTTCATATACGTTCGTAAAAAATAAAACTTTATAATGAGGTTAGGTAGTAAATTTATTCACCATATTCACATTGTATTATGGTATAATAAATGTAAACAATTTCAATAGTATTCTTCTTATCCGTCACCAAATTTTAAGTTACTTCATCACTAAGAAACTAAGTTAAAAGACTATTAATTTATGACATATATATCATATACATTCATAACAATTAAAACTATATAATGAGGTTAGATAGTAAATTTATTCACCATATTCACATTGTATTATTGTATAATAGATGTAAACAATTTCAATATTATTCTTCTTATCATCACCAAATTTTAGGTTACTTCATCACTAAGAAACTATGTTAAAAACCTATTAGTTAATAACATATATTTCATATATAATGGTAATAATAAAAACTATATAATAAGGTTAGATAGTAAATTTATTCAACATATTCAGATTGTATTATGGTATAATAAATGTAAACAATTTAAATATTATTCTTCTTATCCATCACCAAATTATAGGTTACTTCATCACTAAGAAACTAAGTTAAAAGACAATTAGTTAATGACATACATTTCATATACGTTCGTAATAATTAGAACTATATAATGAGGTTAGATAGTAAATTTATTCGCCATATTCACATTGTATTATGGTATAATAGATGTAAACAATTTCAATATTATTCTTCTTATCCATCACCAAATTTTAGGTTACTTCATCACTAAGAAACTAAGTTAAAAGACTATTAATTAATGACATATATTTCATATACGTTGGTAATAATTAAAACTATATAATGAGGTTAGATAGTAAATTTACTCACCATATTCACATAGTATTATGGTATAATAATTTTAAACAATTTCAATATTCTTCTTCTTATCCATCACCAAAGTTTAGGTTACTTCATCACTAAGAAACTAAGTTAAAAGACTATTAATTTATGACATATATATCATATACATTCATAACAATTAAAACTATATAATGAGGTTAGATAGTAAATTTATTCACCATATTCACATTGTATTATTGTATATTAGATGTAAACAATTTCAATATTATTCTTCTTTTCATCACCAAATTTTAGGTTACTTCATAACTAAGAAACTAAGTTAAAAACCTATTAGTTAATAACATATATTTCATATACGTTCATAATAATTAGAACTATATAATGAGGTTAGATAGTAAATTTATTCACCATATTCACATTGTATTATGGTATAATAGATGTAAACAATTTCAATATTATTCTTCTTATCCATCACCAAATTTTAGGTTACTTCATCACTAAGAAACTAAGTTAAATTACGATTAATTTATGACATATATTTCATATACGTTCGTAATAATTAAAATTATATAATGAGGTTAGATAGTAAATTTATTCACCATATTCACATTGTATTATGGTATAATAGATTTAAACAATTTCAATATTTTTCTTCATATCCATCACCCAAGTTTAGGTTACTTCATCACTAAGAAACTAAGTTAAAAGACTATTAATTAATGACATATATTTCATATACGTTCGTAATAATTAAAACTATATAATGAGGTTAGATTGTAAATTTATTCACCATATTCACATTGTATTATGGTATAATAGATTTAAACAATTTCAATATTTTTCTTCATATCCATCACCCAAGTTTAGGTTACTTCATCACTAAGAAACTAAGTTAAAAGACTATTAATTTATGACATATATATCATATACATTCATAAAAATTAAAACTATATAATGAGGTTAGATAGTAAATTTATTCACCATATTTACATCGTATTATTGTATAATAGATGTAAACAATTTCAATATTATTCTTCTTATCCATCATCAAATTTTAGGTTACTTCATCACTAAGAAACTTAGTTAAAAAACCTATTAGTTAATAACATTTATTTCATATACGTTCGTAATAATTAAAACTATATAATGAGGGTAGATAGTAAATTTATTCACCATATTCACATTGTATTATGGTATAATAGATGTAAACAATTTCAATATTATTCTTCTTATCCATCACCAAATGTTAGGTTACTTTATCACTAAGAAACTAAGTCAAAAGACTATTAATTAATGACATATATTTCATATACGTTCGTAATAATTAAAACTTTATAATGAGGTTAGGTAGTAAATTTATTCACCATATTCACATAGTATTATGGTATAATATATGTAAACAATTTCAATATTATTCTTCTTATCCATCACCAAAGTTTAGGGTACTTCATCACTAAGAAACTAAGTTAAAAGACTATTAATTTATGACATATATTTCTATACATTCATAATAATATAAACTATATAATGAGGTTAGATAGTAAATTTATTCACCATATTCTCATTGTATTATTGTATAATAGATGTAAACAATTTCAATATTATTCTTCTTATCCATCACCAAAGTTTAGGTTACTTCATCACTAAGAAACTAAGTTAAAAGACAATTAGTTAATAACATATATTTCATATACGTTCATAATAATTAGAACTATATAATGAGTTTAGATAGTAAATTTATTCACCATTTTCACATTGTATTATAGTATAATAGATGTAAACAATTTCAATATTATTCTTCTTATCCATCACCAAATTTTAGGTTACTTCATCACTAAGAAACTAAGTTAAAATACTATTAATTTATGACATATATTTCATATACGTTCGTAATAATTAAAACTATATAATGAGGTTAGGTAATAAATTTATTCACCATATTCACATTGTATTATGGTATAATGGATGTAAACAATTTCAATATTATTCTTCTTATCCATCACCAAATTTTAGGTTACTTCATCACTAAGAAACTAAGTTAAAAGACTATTAATTAATGACATATAATTTCATATACGTTGGTAATGATTAAAATTATATAATGAGGTTAGATAGTAAATTTTGTTCACCATATTCACATTGTATTATTGTATAATAGATTTAAACAATTTCAATATTATTCTTCTTATCATCACCAAATTTTAGGTTACTTCATCACTAAGAAACTAAGTTAAAAACCTATTAGTTAATAACATATATTTCATGTATGATCGTAATAATTAAAACTATATGATAAGGTTAGATAGTAAATTTATTCACCATATTCATATTGTATTATGGTATAATAAATGTAAACAATTTAAATATTATTCTTCTTATCCATCACCATATTCACATTGTATTATGGTATAATAGATGTAAACAATTTCAATATTATTCTTCTTATCCATCACCAAATTTTAGGTTACTTCATCACTAATAAACTAAGTTAAAAGACTATTAATTAATGACATATATTTCATATACATTCGTAATAATTTAAAGTTTATAATGAGGTTAGATAGTAAATTTATTCACCATATTCATATTGTATTATGGTATAATAAATGTAAACAATTAAAATATTCTTCTTCTTATCCATCACCAAATTATAGGTTACTTCATCACTAAGAAACTAAGTTAAAAGACTATTAGTTAATGACATATATTTCATAGACGTTCGTAATAATTAAAACTATATAATGAGGTTAGATAGTAAATTTATTAACCATATTCACATTGTATTATGGCATAATAGATGTAAACAATTTCAATATTATTCTTCTTATCCATCACCAAAGTTTAGGTTACTTCATCACTAAGAAACTAAGTTAAAAGACAATTAGTTAATGACATATATTTCATATACGTTCATAATAATTAGAACTATATAATGAGTTTAGATAGTAAATTTATTCACCATTTTCACATTGTATTATAGTATAATAGATGTAAACAATTTCAATATTATTCTTCTTATCCATCACCAAATTTTAGGTTACTTCATCACTAAGAAACTAAGTTAAAATACTATTAATTTATGACATATATTTCATATACGTTCGTAATAATTAAAACTATATAATGAGGTTAGGTAATAAATTTATTCACCATATTCACATTGTATTATGGTATAATGGATGTAAACAATTTCAATATTATTCTTCTTATCCATCACCAAATTTTAGGTTACTTCATCACTAAGAAACTAAGTTAAAAGACTATTAATTAATGACATATAATTTCATATACGTTGGTAATGATTAAAATTATATAATGAGGTTAGATAGTAAATTTTGTTCACCATATTCACATTGTATTATTGTATAATAGATTTAAACAATTTCAATATTATTCTTCTTATCATCACCAAATTTTAGGTTACTTCATCACTAAGAAACTAAGTTAAAAACCTATTAGTTAATAACATATATTTCATATATGATCGTAATAATTAAAACTATATGATAAGGTTAGATAGTAAATTTATTCACCATATTCATATTGTATTATGGTATAATAAATGTAAACAATTTAAATATTATTCTTCTTATCCATCACCATATTCACATTGTATTATGGTATAATAGATGTAAACAATTTCAATATTATTCTTCTTATCCATCACCAAATTTTAGGTTACTTCATCACTAATAAACTAAGTTAAAAGACTATTAATTAATGACATATATTTCATATACATTCGTAATAATTTAAAGTTTATAATGAGGTTAGATAGTAAATTTATTCACCATATTCATATTGTATTATGGTATAATAAATGTAAACAATTAAAATATTCTTCTTCTTATCCATCACCAAATTATAGGTTACTTCATCACTAAGAAACTAAGTTAAAAGACTATTAGTTAATGACATATATTTCATAGACGTTCGTAATAATTAAAACTATATAATGAGGTTAGATAGTAAATTTATTAACCATATTCACATTGTATTATGGCATAATAGATGTAAATAATTTCAATATTATTCTTCTTATCCATCATCAAATTTTAGGTTACTTTATCACTAAGAAACTAAGTTAAAAAACCTATTAGTTAATAACATTTATTTCATATACGTTCGTAATAATTAAAACTATATAATGAGGGTAGATAGTAAATTTATTCACCATATTCATATTGTATTATGCTATAATAGATGTAAACAATTTCAATATTCTTCTTCTTATCCATCACCAAATTTTAGGTTACTTTATCACTAAGAAACTAAGTTAAAAAACTATTAATTAATGACATATATTTCATATACGTTCGTAATAATTAAAACTTTATAATGAGGTTAGGTAGTAAATTTATTCACCATATTCACATAGTATTATGGTATAATACATGTAAACAATTTCAATATTATTCTTCTTATCCATCACCAAAGTTTAGGTTATTTCATCACTAAGAAACTAAGTTAAAAGACTATTAATTTATGACATATATTTCATATACATTGTTAATAATAAAAACTATATAATAAGGTTAGATAGTAAATTTATTCACCATATTCACATTGTATTATTGTATAATAGATGTAAACAATTTCAATATTATTCTTCTTATCCATCACCAAATTTTAGGTTACTTCATTACAAAGAAACTAAGTTAAAAGACAATTAGTTAATGACATATATTTCATATACGTTCATAATAATTAGAACTATATAATGAGGTGAGATAGTAAATTTATTCACAATATTCACATTGTATTATGGTATAATAGATGTAAACAATTTCAATATTCTTCTTCTTATCCATCACCAAATTTTAGGTTACTTCATCACTAAGAAACTAAGTTAAAATACTATTAATTTATGACATATATTTCATATACGTTCGTAATAATTAAAACTATATAATGAGGTTAGGTAGTAAATTGATTCACCATATTCACATTGTATTATGGTATAATAGATGTAAACAATTTCAATATTATTCTTCTTATCCATCATCAAATTTTAGGTTACTTCATCACTAAGAAACTAAGTTAAAAGACAATTAGTTAATGACATATATTTCATAAACATTCTTAATAATTAGAACTATATAATGAGGTTAGATATTAAATTTATTCACCATATTCACATTGTATTATAGTATAATAGATGTAAACAATTTCAATATTATTCTTCTTATCCATCACCAAATTTTAGGTTACTTCATCACTAAGAAACTAAGTTAAAATACTATTAATTTATGACATATATTTCATATACGTTCGTAATAATTAAAACTATATAACGAGGTTAGGTAGTAAATTTATTCACCATATTCACATTGTATTATGGTATAATAGATGTAAACAATTTCAATATTATTCTTCTTATCCATCATCAAATTTTAGGTTACTTCATCACTAAGAAACTAAGTTAAAAGACTATTAATTAATGACATATATTTCATATACGTTGGTAATAATTAAAATTATATAATGAGGTTAGATAGTAAATTTATTCACCATATTCACATTGTATTATGGTATAATACATGTAAACAATTTCAATATTATTCTTCTTATCCATCACCAAAGTTTAGGTTACTTCATCACTAAGAAACTAAGTTAAAAGACTATTAATTTATGACATATATATCATATACATTCATAACAATTAAAACTATATAATGAGGTTAGATAGTAAATTTATTCACCATATTCACATTGTATTATTGTATAATAGATGTAAATAATTTCAATATTATTCTTCTTATTATCACCAAATTTTAGGTTACTTCATCACTAAGAAACTAACTTAAAAACCTATTAGTTAATAACATATATTTCATATATGATCGTAATAATTAAAACTATATAATAAGGTTAGATAGTAAATTTATTCACAATATTCATATTGTATTATGGTATAATAAATGTAAACAATTTAAATATTATTCTTCTTATCCATCACCAAATTATAGGTTACTTCATCACTAAGAAACTAAGTTAAAAGACTATTAGTTAATGACATATATTTCATAGACGTTCGTAATAATTAAAACTATATAATGAGGTTAGATAGTAAATTTATTCACCATATTCACATTGTATTATGGCATAATAGATGTAAACAATTTCAATATTATTCTTCTTATCCATCATCAAATTTTAGGTTACTTCATCACTAAAAAACTAAGTTAAAAAACCTATTAGTTAATAACATTTATTTCTTATACGTTCGTAATAATTAAAACTATATAATGAGGGTAGATAGTAAATTTATTCACCATATTCACATTGTATTATTCTATAATAGATGTAAACAATTTCAATATTATTCTTCTTATCCATCATCAAATTTTAGGTTACTTCATCACTAATAAACTAAGTTAAAAGACTATTAATTAATGACATATATTTCATATACGTTCGTAAAAAATAAAACTTTATAATGAGGTTAGGTAGTAAATTTATTCACCATATTCACATTGTATTATGGTATAATACATGTAAACAATTTCAATATTATTCTTCTTATCCGTCACCAAATTTTAGGTTACTTCATCACTAAGAAACTAAGTTAAAAGACTATTAATTTATGACATATATATCATATACATTCATAACAATTAAAACTATATAATGAGGTTAGATAGTAAATTTATTCACCATATTCACATTGTATTATTGTATAATAGATGTAAACAATTTCAATATTATTCTTCTTATCATCACCAAATTTTAGGTTACTTCATCACTAAGAAACTATGTTAAAAACCTATTAGTTAATAACATATATTTCATATATAATGGTAATAATAAAAACTATATAATAAGGTTAGATAGTAAATTTATTCAACATATTCAGATTGTATTATGGTATAATAAATGTAAACAATTTAAATATTATTCTTCTTATCCATCACCAAATTATAGGTTACTTTATCACTAAGAAACTAAGTTAAAAGACAATTAGTTAATGACATATATTTCATATACGTTCGTAATAATTAGAACTATATAATGAGGTTAGATAGTAAATTTATTCGCCATATTCACATTGTATTATGGTATAATAGATGTAAACAATTTCAATATTATTCTTCTTATCCATCACCAAATTTTAGGTTACTTCATCACTAAGAAACTAAGTTAAAAGACTATTAATTAATGACATATATTTCATATACGTTGGTAATAATTAAAACTATATAATGAGGTTAGATAGTAAATTTACTCACCATATTCACATAGTATTATGGTATAATACATTTAAACAATTTCAATATTCTTCTTCTTATCCATCACCAAAGTTTAGGTTACTTCATCACTAAGAAACTAAGTTAAAAGACTATTAATTTATGACATATATATCATATACATTCATAACAATTAAAACTATATAATGAGGTTAGATAGTAAATTTATTCACCATATTCACATTGTATTATTGTATATTAGATGTAAACAATTTCAATATTATTCTTCTTTTCATCACCAAATTTTAGGTTACTTCATAACTAAGAAACTAAGTTAAAAACCTATTAGTTAATAACATATATTTCATATACGTTCATAATAATTAGAACTATATAATGAGGTTAGATAGTAAATTTATTCACCATATTCACATTGTATTATGGTATAATAGATGTAAACAATTTCAATATTATTCTTCTTATCCATCACCAAATTTTAGGTTACTTCATCACTAAGAAACTAAGTTAAATTACGATTAATTTATGACATATATTTCATATACGTTCGTAATAATTAAAATTATATAATGAGGTTAGGTAATAAATTTATTCACCATATTCACATTGTATTATGGTATAATAGATGTAAACAAATTCAATATTATTCTTCTTATCCATCATCAAATTTTAGGTTACTTCATCACTAAGAAACTAAGTTAAAAGACTATTAATTAATGACATATATTTCATATACGTTCGTAATAATTAAAACTATATAATGAGGTTAGATTGTAAATTTATTCACCATATTCACATTGTATTATGGTATAATAGATTTAAACAATTTCAATATTTTTCTTCATATCCATCACCCAAGTTTAGGTTACTTCATCACTAAGAAACTAAGTTAAAAGACTATTAATTTATGACATATATATCATATACATTCATAAAAATTAAAACTATATAATGAGGTTAGATAGTAAATTTATTCACCATATTTACATCGTATTATTGTATAATAGATGTAAACAATTTCAATATTATTCTTCTTATCCATCATCAAATTTTAGGTTACTTCATCACTAAGAAACTTAGTTAAAAAACCTATTAGTTAATAACATTTATTTCATATACGTTCGTAATAATTAAAACTATATAATGAGGGTAGATAGTAAATTTATTCACCATATTCACATTGTATTATGGTATAATAGATGTAAACAATTTCAATATTATTCTTCTTATCCATCACCAAATGTTAGGTTACTTTATCACTAAGAAACTAAGTCAAAAGACTATTAATTAATGACATATATTTCATATACGTTCGTAATAATTAAAACTTTATAATGAGGTTAGGTAGTAAATTTATTCACCATATTCACATAGTATTATGGTATAATATATGTAAACAATTTCAATATTATTCTTCTTATCCATCACCAAAGTTTAGGGTACTTCATCACTAAGAAACTAAGTTAAAAGACTATTAATTTATGACATATATTTCTATACATTCATAATAATATAAACTATATAATGAGGTTAGATAGTAAATTTATTCACCATATTCACATTGTATTATTGTATAATAGATGTAAACAATTTCAATATTATTCTTCTTATCCATCACCAAAGTTTAGGTTACTTCATCACTAAGAAACTAAGTTAAAAGAAAATTAGTTAATGACATATATTTCATATACGTTCATAATAATTAGAACTATATAATGAGTTTAGATAGTAAATTTATTCACCATTTTCACATTGTATTATAGTATAATAGATGTAAACAATTTCAATATTATTCTTCTTATCCATCACCAAATTTTAGGTTACTTCATCACTAAGAAACTAAGTTAAAATACTATTAATTTATGACATATATTTCATATACGTTCGTAATAATTAAAACTATATAATGAGGTTAGGTAATAAATTTATTCACCATATTCACATTGTATTATGGTATAATGGATGTAAACAATTTCAATATTATTCTTGTTATCCATCACCAAATTTTAGGTTACTTCATCACTAAGAAACTAAGTTAAAAGACTATTAATTAATGACATATAATTTCATATACGTTGGTAATAATTAAAATTATATAATGAGGTTAGATAGTAAATTTATTCACCATATTCACATTGTATTATTGTATAATAGATTTAAACAATTTCAATATTATTCTTCTTATCATCACCAAATTTTAGGTTACTTCATCACTAAGAAACTAAGTTAAAAACCTATTAGTTAATAACATATATTTCATATATGATCGTAATAATTAAAACTATATGATAAGGTTAGATAGTAAATTTATTCACCATATTCATATTGTATTATGGTATAATAAATGTAAACAATTTAAATATTATTCTTCTTATCCATCACCATATTCACATTGTATTATGGTATAATAGATGTAAACAATTTCAATATTATTCTTCTTATCCATCACCAAATTTTAGGTTACTTCATCACTAATAAACTAAGTTAAAAGACTATTAATTAATAACATATATTTCATATACATTCGTAATAATTTAAAGTTTATAATGAGGTTAGATAGTAAATTTATTCACCATATTCATATTTTATTATGGTATAATAAATGTAAACAATTAAAATATTCTTCTTCTTATCCATCACCAAATTATAGGTTACTTCATCACTAAGAAACTAAGTTAAAAGACTATTAGTTAATGACATATATTTCATAGACGTTCGTAATAATTAAAACTATATAATGAGGTTAGATAGTAAATTTATTAACCATATTCACATTGTATTATGGCATAATAGATGTAAACAATTTCAATATTATTCTTCTTATCCATCATCAAATTTTAGGTTACTTCATCACTAAGAAACTAAGTTAAAAAACCTATTAGTTAATAACATTTATTTCATATACGTTCGTAATAATTAAAACTATATAATGAGGGTAGATAGTAAATTTATTCACCATATTCATATTGTATTATGCTATAATAGATGTAAACAATTTCAATATTCTTCTTCTTATCCATCACCAAATTTTAGGTTACTTTATCACTAAGAAACTAAGTTAAAAAACTATTAATTAATGACATATATTTCATATACTTTCGTAATAATTAAAACTTTATAATGAGGTTAGGTAGTAAATTTATTCACCATATTCACATAGTATTATGGTATAATACATGTAAACAATTTCAATATTATTCTTCTTATCCATCACCAAAGTTTAGGTTATTTCATCACTAAGAAACTAAGTTAAAAGACTATTAATTTATGACATATATTTCATATACATTGTTAATAATAAAAACTATATAATAAGGTTAGATAGTAAATTTATTCACCATATTCACATTGTATTATTGTATAATAGATGTAAACAATTTCAATATTATTCTTCTTATCCATCACCAAATTTTAGGTTACTTCATTACAAAGAAACTAAGTTAAAAGACAATTAGTTAATGACATATATTTCATATACGTTCATAATAATTAGAACTATATAATGAGGTGAGATAGTAAATTTATTCACCATATTCACATTGTATTATGGTATAATAGATGTGAACAATTTCAATATTCTTCTTCTTATCCATCACCAAATTTTAGGTTACTTCATCACTAAGAAACTAAGTTAAAATACTATTAATTTCTGACATATATTTCATATACGTTCGTAATAATTAAAACTATATAATGAGGTTAGGTAGTAAATTGATTCACCATATTCACATTGTATTATGGTATAATAGATGTAAACAATTTCAATATTATTCTTCTTATCCATCATCAAATTTTAGGTTACTTGATCACTAAGAAACTAAGTTAAAAGACAATTAGTTAATGACATATATTTCATAAACATTCTTAATAATTAGAACTATATAATGAGGTTAGATATTAAATTTATTCACCATATTCACATTGTATTATAGTATAATAGATGTAAACAATTTCAATATTATTCTTCTTATCCATCACCAAATTTTAGGTTACTTCATCACTAAGAAACTAAGTTAAAATACTATTAATTTATGACATATATTTCATATATGTTCGTAATAATTAAAAATATATAACGAGGTTAGGTAGTAAATTTATTCACCATATTCACATTGTATTATGGTATAATAGATGTAAACAATTTCAATATTATTCTTCTTATCCATCATCAAATTTTAGGTTACTTCATCACTAAGAAACTAAGTTAAAAGACTATTAATTAATGACATATATTTCATATACGTTGGGAATAATTAAAATTATATAATGAGGTTAGATAGTAAATTTATTCACCATATTCACATTGTATTATGGTATAATACATGTAAACAATTTCAATATTATTCTTCTTATCCATCACCAAAGTTTAGGTTACTTCATCACTAAGAAACTAAGTTAAAAGACTATTAATTTATGACATATATATCATATACATTCATAACAATTAAAACTATATAATGAGGTTAGATAGTAAATTTATTCACCATATTCACATTGTATTATTGTATAATAGATGTAAACAATTTCAATATTATTCTTCTTATTATCACCAAATTTTAGGTTACTTCATCACTAAGAAACTAAGTTAAAAATCTATTAGTTAATAACATATATTTCATATATGATCGTAATAATTAAAACTATATAATAAGGTTAGATAGTAAATTTATTCACCATATTCATATTGTATTATGGTATAATAAATGTAAACAATTTAAATATTATTCTTCTTATCCATCACCAAATTATAGGTTACTTCATCACTAAGAAACTAAGTTAAAAGACTATTAGTTAATGACATATATTTCATAGACGTTCGTAATAATTAAAACTATATAATGAGGTTAGATAGTAAATTTATTCACCATATTCACATTGTATTATGACATAATAGATGTAAACAATTTCAATATTATTCTTCTTATCCATCATCAAATTTTAGGTTACTTCATCACTAAAAAACTAAGTTAAAAAACCTATTAGTTAATAACATTTATTTCTTATACGTTCGTAATAATTAAAACTATATAATGAGGGTAGATAGTAAATTTATTCACCATATTCACATTGTATTATTCTATAATAGATGTAAACAATTTCAATATTATTCTTCTTATCCATCATCAAATTTTAGGTTACTTCATCACTAATAAACTAAGTTAAAAGACTATTAATTAATGACATATATTTCATATACGTTCGTAAAAAATAAAACTTTATAATGAGTGTTGTACCCCAAAATTTGCCCTCCCATATTCTCCAAGAAATTGCCAAGTCAGGTCACAAAATTCCCCAAGGGTTATGCAGCTCAACTGTCTCTTATACAGTCAAAACTAGGGTTTGGGGTCTGATCAAGAAAATGAAGTTTTCAAAGGCCCAATCAAGTCTCATATGCCTACAAAGATGGTCAAGTATCCTCATATCAAGTTTCAAGGCATTCAGCTCAAAATTGCACAGTCAAAACCCTAGATTGCACTACAGTCAACTGTAGGGGCAAAATGGTCATTTGACAGTCAAAAGTTCAAATTTTTGGTCAACATATCATTTTGAAGCCACAAACATCATTTGATCAATGCTTGATCATGATTCTCAAAATTTGGCTCAGAAACCATCAAAGATGCAAAAGTTACTATATTTGGACAGCTGAAAAAGTCAACTGAAATTGACCAGGGCATAACTTTCACATGGATTATCAGAAAAATTCCATCCAAAGCTCATTTTGAAGAGAAAGACATTTCCTACAATTCATCTTCATATTCCAAGTCCAAGAAATGCTCTCACAAAAAGTTATCAATTTCAACATTATAGGTCATTTTCAAAAGTCAACAAAAAGGGACTTTAAGTCAAAGGCCATAACTTGAGATTGGTAAATCAAAATGACATGGGACCAAAGTCATTGGTTAGAGGACTCAAAGACCTTTCCAAAATGTCCAAGAACATGTGAAAAGCTTAAAAATTGAGCAAGTTATGCATTGTGGAAGTTGGGAAATTTTTGGGAATTTTGAAAAGTCAACAATGGTTCAAATGATCCAAAATTGCTAATGGGCCCATTTTTCTTCCATGATTCATCATTCCAAGCCTATGCACGACCACTTGGCCCAAAGGGAAGTATTTTCTCATTTTTTAGTTATTTATTTGAATTTATATTAATATTAATTCATTTAAATTATTTAAATATATAGAAAATATCTAACTTGACCTAATGAATCTTTTTGTACACATTTTAGGCTCAATAATTCGTGCCTAAGCCAATTTGGAAAGATTTGGAGCATTGGGATATGATTTGTGCAAAAATAACATGAAAAAAGATATGAAAAGATTCTTAACAAATCAAATATCCAAACCATGATTACAAGGGATTTTATTCAAGTTTGTTGACCTAATTGCTTCCATACAAGTACCTGATCACAACCCTAATGGCATGACACTGAAGGCTGCGCAGAAAACAAAGGTTCAAAACTTGAAAATTGCTTGAAAAACTCAAATTCTGAAATCAACCTTAGAGGTCGATTCAAAGCACCATTCTTGTCTCAATAGCTTCATTGTGATTCTCTGAACGTGTGCCAATCACAAACAACAAACAAAGCTCCAGGAATTGGTAGATAAAACTCAGACTGTATCTCAAAATTTTTGGAATCGTACATCATGATTCATACATCCTTTGCCATTTTTATTTATTGATTCATGTTTGTTGTGAGTTTTTGAAGCTAACTAACACCTTTAATTGCGTTTTTCTGTGCTATACGAGATTATACCATGATTGAATATTAGGGTTTCCTGAGCTTCAAATTAGGGGTTCTTACTAGAGGAAAAATTGGACGCCCCCAGTACCACCATTGCAATCAGTACATCTGGACGAAGAAATTGAGATAGTTGCGCCTAATTTATGATCACCATAGCGCTAGTCGCTATTTTCTTGAAGCTTGCCTAATGCAACGCGTTAAAACCGTTGCCATATGCTTCTGTATACAGGGATGACGAAGACGAAGACATCGTGGCAAAGCGTGATTCGTCTATTTGAAAATTGGCGCGCGTTGCCCACTAACACTTTGTTTTCTTTTTATTATTTGTTTGTTATAATATATTAACACGCGCGATTCAGCTCAATTGGCAAGCGAAGGGAATGTTCACGTCCAAGACCTGGGTTCGAATCCCAGGTCTGTGTAAATTCCATATTATTTTTCAATGCAAAATCCTGTGCAGCGTCAGCATGGAAGCGCATCATGTTGCTTCAACATCCAAAGAGCCACGCGTCTAACCCATACAAATCAACGGCATGGATATGAGGAACACGTAAATCCTGGTCAAACGCACTAACACACAACCTGGAAAAGTCAATGGACCAAAACGTTAATGGGCCATCATTCCAGGCCTGTACCTCCCATTTGGGGCTACCCCCCTCCCTGGTTTGCATTTTTTTCTATTTTTCTTCTTACATTTTATTTTTGTTATTTCATTTATTTTATTTGTTTTAATTAATTATTTCTTTACAAAATACAAAACATAATAAAAAAATCAGAAGAGGTCAAAAAAATAATAAATATTTTTATTGTAATTATTTTTCTAAATAAATTGACATGTAAATGTTTAGTTTTAATTAGGTTACAATTTTAATTCCTTTTAATAACCAAAAATCCAAAAACATAGAATTAGGTTTAATAACTTTTATTCTTTTTTAATTTTCTCTTTTTATCATAATACTTATTTATTTATTATTTTCATAATTAAATTGTACATAAATATAATTAGTTTTAAATTAGGTCAAATTTCAATATTTTCATAACAAATCTAAAAAACACTAGAATTAGGGTTTACCTTTCAAATTTCATTCTAATAAATTCTTTTTCCATTAAATCATAAAAAAACACAAAATACCAAAAACACGTAATATTAATTTTAATTCTCATTAATTTTAAATATTTCGCGAAAGGGTCCAACGCCCATTGTTTTAATTCCTTTATTTCGCGTATTTATCTTATGTCGTTTATTATAATTATGTAATTCTCCCAAAGCGTTGTAACAATTTATACTTTTCGCACTTTTATTGCTTTATTTATTTTCCGTTAAATCGGGTCCTGGATATAATTTGGCGATGTGGACCCGCGCCATTTGTAATAGCTTTAGATTTACTTTCCTCGCAAACTTTTAAACTGTTAAAAAAGCATGAAAGAATGTATGGACTTAAAATAAAATCAAGCGTAGCTCACAACAAACATGACAAGACAAATATCAAATGAAAACGACACACGAATCGCACACACCACCCTTAGGGTACGCCTCACTGTTGCCTTTCGAAAGGTGATCGTCGAGTAGAGGACGTCTTAGTAAGTCCTCATGATCCGGGAACCTGGCATGAGGGTAGCTTCTAAGGTGTCTTCCCATTGCTCTGGTGATCACCATGTCCCTAAAACTCGAATTGACCCGAACACCTCCAACGGTGGTGCTACCTACCTCTCAATGGTGGGATGGCACTACTTTAAAGGACATTTACACAGACGAATTCCTTAGGGTAGGTAGGTTCTCAAGGATACTTGCTCTAATCTCAAAACGAACTCAAAAAGACTTTTCACACCGACACTTTTCAAAAGCTTTCAAAGCAAATTTTTCAAACACTCTGACGTACGAGTCGAACTGAAATTTTTCAAAGAAACTTTTTAAACCCACAATTGAAAAGCAAACAAACCATTTTTGAAAACACAAATGAGCAAGTATCTAAGAGCCCATGGATAACCATGGATAGAAAGGGTGCTAACACCTTCCCTTTCTATAACCTACCTCCCGAACCGAGAGCAATCTTTTAAAAGGAATTTTTCTGTGCTTTTGTCCTTTCCATTTGGAGAAAATAAAAGACGGTGGCGACTCTTGCTTCCGCGACATTTCGCGAACCAGCGTAAAACAGTCAGTTCCAGATCCACCGATCACAATGAGGTTAGGTAGTAAATTTATTCACCATATTCACATTGTATTATGGTATAATACATGTAAACAATTTCAATATTATTCTTCTTATCCGTCACCAAATTTTAGGTTACTTCATCACTAAGAAACTAAGTTAAAAGACTATTAATTTATGACATATATATCATATACATTCATAACAATTAAAACTATATAATGAGGTTAGATAGTAAATTTATTCACCATATTCACATTGTATTATTGTATAATAGATGTAAACAATTTCAATATTATTCTTCTTATCATCACCAAATTTTAGGTTACTTCATCACTAAGAAACTATGTTAAAAACCTATTAGTTAATAACATATATTTCATATATAATGGTAATAATAAAAACTATATAATAAGGTTAGATAGTAAATTTATTCAACATATTCAGATTGTATTATGGTATAATAAATGTAAACAGTTTAAATATTATTCTTCTTATCCATCACCAAATTATAGGTTACTTCATCACTAAGAAACTAAGTTAAAAGACAATTAGTTAATGACATATATTTCATATACGTTCGTAATAATTAGAACTATATAATGAGGTTAGATAGTAAATTTATTCGCCATATTCACATTGTATTATGGTATAATAGATGTAAACAATTTCAATATTATTCTTCTTATCCATCACCAAATTTTAGGTTACTTCATCACTAAGAAACTAAGTTAAAAGACTATTAATTAATGACATATATTTCATATACGTTGGTAATAATTAAAACTATATAATGAGGTTAGATAGTAAATTTACTCACCATATTCACATAGTATTATGGTATAATACATTTAAACAATTTCAATATTCTTCTTCTTATCCATCACCAAAGTTTAGGTTACTTCATCACTAAGAAACTAAGTTAAAAGACTATTAATTTATGACATATATATCATATACATTCATAACAATTAAAACTATATAATGAGGTTAGATAGTAAATTTATTCACCATATTCACATTGTATTATTGTATATTAGATGTAAACAATTTCAATATTATTCTTCTTTTCATCACCAAATTTTAGGTTACTTCATAACTAAGAAACTAAGTTAAAAACCTATTAGTTAATAACATATATTTCATATACGTTCATAATAATTAGAACTATATAATGAGGTTAGATAGTAAATTTATTCACCATATTCACATTGTATTATGGTATAATAGATGTAAACAATTTCAATATTATTCTTCTTATCCATCACCAAATTTTAGGTTACTTCATCACTAAGAAACTAAGTTAAATTACGATTAATTTATGACATATATTTCATATACGTTCGTAATAATTAAAATTATATAATGAGGTTAGGTAGTAAATTTATTCACCATATTCACATTGTATTATGGTATAATAGATGTAAACAATTTCAATATTATTCTTCTTATCCATCATCAAATTTTAGGTTACTTCATCACTAAGAAACTAAGTTAAAAGACTATTAATTAATGACATATATTTCATATACGTTCGTAATAATTAAAACTATATAATGAGGTTAGATTGTAAATTTATTCACCATATTCACATTGTATTATGGTATAATAGATTTAAACAATTTCAATATTTTTCTTCATATCCATCACCCAAGTTTAGGTTACTTCATCACTAAGAAACTAAGTTAAAAGACTATTAATTTATGACATATATATCATATACATTCATAAAAATTAAAACTATATAATGAGGTTAGATAGTAAATTTATTCACCATATTTACATCGTATTATTGTATAATAGATGTAAACAATTTCAATATTATTCTTCTTATCCATCATCAAATTTTAGGTTACTTCATCACTAAGAAACTTAGTTAAAAAACCTATTAGTTAATAACATTTATTTCATATACGTTCGTAATAATTAAAACTATATAATGTGGGTAGATAGTAAATTTATTCACCATATTCACATTGTATTATGGTATAATAGATGTAAACAATTTCAATATTATTCTTCTTATCCATCACCAAATGTTAGGTTACTTTATCACTAAGAAACTAAGTCAAAAGACTATTAATTTATGACATATATTTCATATACGTTCGTAATAATTAAAACTTTATAATGAGGTTAGGTAGTAAATTTATTCACCATATTCACATAGTATTATGGTATAATATATGTAAACAATTTCAATATTATTCTTCTTATCCATCACCAAAGTTTAGGGTACTTCATCACTAAAAAACTAAGTTAAAAGACTATTAATTTATGACATATATTTCTATACATTCATAATAATATAAACTATATAATGAGGTTAGATAGTAAATTTATTCACCATATTCACATTGTATTATTGTATAATAGATGTAAACAATTTCAATATTATTCTTCTTATCCATCACCAAAGTTTAGGTTACTTCATCACTAAGAAACTAAGTTAAAAGACAATTAGTTAATGACATATATTTCATATACGTTCATAATAATTAGAACTATATAATGAGTTTAGATAGTAAATTTATTCACCATTTTCACATTGTATTATAGTATAATAGATGTAAACAATTTCAATATTATTCTTCTTATCCATCACCAAATTTTAGGTTACTTCATCACTAAGAAACTAAGTTAAAATACTATTAATTTATGACATATATTTCATATACGTTCGTAATAATTAAAACTATATAATGAGGTTAGGTAATAAATTTATTCACCATATTCACATTGTATTATGGTATAATGGATGTAAACAATTTCAATATTATTCTTCTTATCCATCACCAAATTTTAGGTTACTTCATCACTAAGAAACTAATTTAAAAGACTATTAATTAATGACATATAATTTCATATACGTTGGTAATAATTAAAATTATATAATGAGGTTAGATAGTAAATTTATTCACCATATTCACATTGTATTATTGTATAATAGATTTAAACAATTTCAATATTATTCTTCTTATCATCACCAAATTTTAGGTTACTTCATCACTAAGAAACTAAGTTAAAAACCTATTAGTTAATAACATATATTTCATATATGATCGTAATAATTAAAACTATATGATAAGGTTAGATAGTAAATTTATTCACCATATTCATATTGTATTATGGTATAATAAATGTAAACAATTTAAATATTATTCTTCTTATCCATCACCATATTCACATTGTATTATGGTATAATAGATGTAAACAATTTCAATATTATTCTTCTTATCCATCACCAAATTTTAGGTTACTTCATCACTAATAAACTAAGTTAAAAGACTATTAATTAATGACATATATTTCATATACATTCGTAATAATTTAAAGTTTATAATGAGGTTAGATAGTAAATTTATTCACCATATTCATATTGTATTATGGTATAATAAATGTAAACAATTAAAATATTCTTCTTCTTATCCATCACCAAATTATAGGTTACTTCATCACTAAGAAACTAAGTTAAAAGACTATTAGTTAATGACATATATTTCATAGACGTTCGTAATAATTAAAACTATATAATGAGGTTAGATAGTAAATTTATTAACCATATTCACATTGTATTATGGCATAATAGATGTAAACAATTTCAATATTATTCTTCTTATCCATCATCAAATTTTAGGTTACTTCATCACTAAGAAACTAAGTTAAAAAACCTATTAGTTAATAACATTTATTTCATATACGTTCGTAATAATTAAAACTATATAATAAGGGTAGATAGTAAATTTATTCACCATATTCATATTGTATTATGCTATAATAGATGTAAACAATTTCAATATTCTTCTTCTTATCCATCACCAAATTTTAGGTTACTTTATCACTAAGAAACTAAGTTAAAAAACTATTAATTAATGACATATATTTCATATACGTTCGTAATAATTAAAACTTTATAATGAGGTTAGGTAGTAAATTTATTCACCATATTCACATAGTATTATGGTATAATACATGTAAACAATTTCAATATTATTCTTCTTATCCATCACCAAAGTTTAGGTTATTTCATCACTAAGAAACTAAGTTAAAAGACTATTAATTTATGACATATATTTCATATACATTGTTAATAATAAAAATTATATAATAAGGTTAGATAGTAAATTTATTCACCATATTCACATTGTATTATTGTATAATAGATGTAAACAATTTCAATATTATTCTTCTTATCCATCACCAAATTTTAGGTTACTTCATTACAAAGAAACTAAGTTAAAAGACAATTAGTTAATGACATATATTTCATATACGTTCATAATAATTAGAACTATATAATGAGGTGAGATAGTAAATTTATTCACCATATTCACATTGTATTATGGTATAATAGATGTAAACAATTTCAATATTCTTCTTCTTATCCATCACCAAATTTTAGGTTACTTCATCACTAAGAAACTAAGTTAAAATACTATTAATTTATGACATATATTTCATATACGTTCGTAATAATTAAAACTATATAATGAGGTTAGGTAGTAAATTGATTCACCATATTCACATTGTATTATGGTATAATAGATGTAAACAATTTCAATATTATTCTTCTTATCCATCATCAAATTTTAGGTTACTTCATCACTAAGAAACTCAGTTAAGAGACTATTAATTAATGACATATATTTCATATACGTTGGTAATAATTAAAACTATATAATGAGGTTAGATAGTAAATTTATTCACCATATTCACATTGTATTATGGTATAATACATGTAAACAATTTTAATATTATTCTTCTTATCCATCACCAAAGTTTAGGTTACTTCATCACTAAGAAACTAAGTTAAAAGACTATTAATTTATGACATATATATCATATACATTCATAACAATTAAAACTATATAATGAGGTTAGATAGTAAATTTATTCACCATATTCACATTGTATTATTGTATAATAGATGTAAACAATTTCAATATTATTTTTCATTCTCATCACCAAATTTTAGGTTACTTCATCACTAAGAAACTAAGTTAAAAACCTATTAGTTAATAACATATATTTCATATATGATCGTAATAATTAAAACTATATAATAAGGTTAGATAGTAAATTTATTCACCATATTCATATTGTATTATGGTATAATAAATGTAAACAATTTAAATATTATTCTTCTTATCCATCACCAAATTATAGGTTACTTCATCACTAAGAAACTAAGTTAAAAGACTATTAATTTATGACATATATATCATATACATTCGTAACAATTAAAACTATATAATGAGGTTAGATAGTAAATTTATTCACCATATTCATATTGTATTATTGTATAATAGATGTAAACAATTTAAATATTATTCTTCTTATCCATTACCAACTTTTAGGTTACTTCATCACTAAGAAACTAAGTTAAAAAACCTATTAGTTAATAACATATATTTCATATATGATCGTAATAATTAAAACTATATAATAAGGTTAGATAGTAAATTTATTCACCATATTCATATTGTATTATGTTATAATAAATGTAAACAATTTAAATATCATTCTTCTTATCCATCACCAAATTATAGGTTACTTCATCACTAAGAAACTAAGTTAAAAGACTATTAATTAATGACATATATTTCATATACGTTCGTAATAATTAAAACTATATAATGAGGTTAGATAGTAAATTTATTCACCATATTCACATTGTATTATGGTATAATAGATTTAAACAAGTTCAATATTATTCTTCTTATCCATCACCAAATTTTAGGTTACTTCATCACTAAGAAACTAAGTTAAAAAACCTATTAGTTAATAACATTTATTTCATATATGTTCGTAATAATTATAACTATATAATGAGGGTAGTTAGTAAATTTATTCACCATATTCATATTGTATTATGCTATAATAGATGTAAAAAACTTTCAATATTATTAATCTTATCCATCACCAAATTTTAGGTTACTTTATCACTAAGAAACTAAGTTAAAAGGCTATTAATTAATGACATATATTTCATATACGTTCGTAATAATTAAAACTATATAATGAGGTTAGATAGTAAATTTATTCACCATATTCACATTGTATTATGGTATTGTTGTACCCCAAAATTTGCCATCCTATATTCCTCAAGATTTGACAAAAATAATCTTCAAATTGATCAAAACTGCTCAAGGATTAGATAGTCAAACCATCTCCTAAGACAACTGAAATTAGGGTTTTGGTTCTTTCAAGGAATTTGTGGTTTTCAATGGTTCAATCAAGTCTCATAGGCCATATACTTTCTCAAGCACCTACATACCAAGTTTCAAGGCTCACAATGCCAATTTGCACAGTCAAAAGCCTCATTTGACCTACAGTCAACTGCAAGGGCAAAATGGTCATTTTGCAGTCAAAAGTCAGAATTTTTGGTCAACATTTTATTTTGAGCTCACAATCATCATTTGATCAAGTCTTGATCATGATTCCACAAGGATAGCTCAAAAAATAATCAAGATGCAAAAAGTTACTATTTTTGGACAGTAGAAAAGTCAACTGTATCTTGACCAGAGCATAACTTTTTCTTGGTTCATCAGAAAAATCCCATCCAATGCTCATTTTGAAGGGGATGACATTTCCTACAATCCATCGTCACACTCCAAGTCCAATAAATGCTCTCATAAAAAGTTATCAATTTCTACATTATAGGTCAAATTCAAAAGTCAACAAAAATGCACTTTAAGTCAAAGGCCATAATTTGAGATTAGTAAATCCAAATGACATTGTACCAAAGGCATTGGTTAGAGAACTTCAAGACCTTTCCAAAATGTCCAAGAACATGGTCATATGATCAAAATTGAGCAAGATATAAATTGGAGAAGTTGGGAAATTTTCATGAATTTGCAAAAGTCAACTTTGCTCAAAACACCTTGTGGCCACAAGCTTGAATCTAATGGCCATGAGATGATGACCACCATACTCCCCAGTTAATGTCTGCGTGGACAATCTCAAAAGTCAAAGAGGCTTACATGTAGTTGGGCCTGAAAATTTCCAAGAACACCTCCATATTGGGCCAGCACCCCCCTGGTTTATTCTTTTTTTTTATATTTTTTCCTTTAATTATTTAACTATTTTTATTATTAACTATTATTATTATTATTTAAATTAACCAAATTAATTATTTTCATAATAAAATTCAGAAAACATAAAATATAATATTATTATTATTATTTATTAATTTCACCTTTAATTTATTATTTTTGTAAATAAATACATAATTAATCTATTTAGTTAATTAGGATAACTTTAATATTTTCAAAATAAATAAAATCAACATAGAATTAGGGTTCTTACTAACTTTTGACTTTTTCTTTCTTATTTTATTTTCATTAAAAACATAAAAAACTAAGAAATACTTTTTTCTTTTAATTAATTAATTAACTAGTTTTAGGTTTAATATTAATTAAATGCCAAATAACAAAAAACTCATTCTTTCTCAAAAAAGGGTCAAAACCCTAAGGACTTCTCCGATCTAATTCTTATTCGCGCATATTATTTTTTGATCATATTTATGTAATTGCTCCGAGAATGTAATAGCTTTAATTAGGACCTTTTTATCGCTTTCTTTAATTTCCCGCAATTTACTTTTTCAAAGGGTTTGTTTTTGGCGATGTAAATACCCGATGCCTTGTAATAGCGTAGATTTATTTTCCGCAATATTTACCTGCTAGATGTATGTTAATTAGGCTATGCATGACAAGATCAAATGTATGAAATTAAAATCAATCGTAGCTCGCCACAACATGTACAAAGATAACATAAACTGAAACCTGACACACTCGCACATGCCACTTTTAGGGTACGCCTCACTTGGTTGCCTCGACGTGGTCATTGAGTATAGGGTGTTTTAGAGGTCGCCCTCCTGTCTAAAGATCCAAGTTGCCTCGAAACGGTTGCCTCGGATAAAAAGGATCTAGGACATTAGGGTTACCACTAAGGCGTCCTACTATTGCTTTGGTGACCACATGTCCCTATAATCGAATTGACCCGAAAAACTCCAACGACGGTGCTACCTACTTCTCAATAGTGGGATAGTACTGTCTAAAGGACATTTACACAACTTAATTTCTTTTGAGTAGGTAGAGGTTCTCAGGTACTTGCTCTTTCAAAACAAAAAATAACTTTTCGCACCTACACTTTTCTGACAAAAGTTTTCAAACAACACTTCATATACTCTTGAGGACAGATACAAGAGTTAAAAACAAAGTTTTCAGACAAAACTCTTTTCAAAACCCACAAACACAAGAAAAGAAAAACATTTTGAAAACATAGTGAGCAAGTACCTAAGAGCCCGTGGGTAACCACGGATATAAAGGGTGCTAACACCTTCCCTTTCTATAATTTACCTCCCGAACCGAGAAACATCTCGAAAAGGAATTTTGATGTGCTTTTGTCCTTTCCTTGTTGGGGAACATAAAAGACGGTGGCGACTCTTGCTTACCACGACATTTCGTGAACCAGCATTTCAAAACAGTCAGTTCTATTTCCACCAATCACAGAACTGGCGACTCTGCTGGGGAGAATATTAATAAGTGAGGTGTACCTTAGGATAAGATCACTTATGTTTTCAATTGCATGCTTTGTATGATTTATATTTGTGGGCTTGTATTTGAGTTTCATAGATCCTAACCCGGATCTGGGGAATACCCTTTAGGTAGCAATAAACTGTGAGGGACCTGTCCGGCGTAGACCGACACGGGTGAAGCAGTAGCTACATTGGTGTGACACCTTGGTCTGTACCGATATCCCTTGTGTTGGAACGAGGAGAATATGGGTCTTCTGAGGAGTCGTTAAGCACCAACTGACCTTAGCACCTTAAATTGACCAACTTGGCCATAGAACAGTAGCAGTATGCTACACTCATTGAGGCTAAACTCTCGCGATGGTTCCGGCCGCAAGAAAAGGTTGTGAAGCTGGAGTTATGAACGATTGAGGGTAGTCAGTGATATTGAGATCCTCTAGAACCCGGTTACTATTTTTTAGGACAGGTCTTAACCAACTGAAACTGAAAGAGGGTAGTACCTAAACTTCATGCTGGCCTGAACTCTAAGGGCTATCTTGTGTGACTTGTGTGCCTTATCATGTTTTCCTTTTGTGAATACTTGTGGTGTGCCTTTATCATAACATCATACCATCATAACATTGCATACATCTTGCATAAAGACTAACCCATTTCAAGAATCTCAAGGGTTTGTGATGCAGGCCATGATGAGCCAACTGTCTAGCAAGGGGCAAAGGGGATTTATTTTCCTCTAGCCAAGGTTGTTTGGAGATTAAAACATGATAACTTGAGTCAGGGGCTATGACCCACTCGATATGGTGAGCCTGACTCTTGAAGAAGGACTCTCAGCAACATGAAGCTCCTTCAATTAAGCCGCAAAATTCAAATTCTAACAAGTTTCTTTGTTTACCCCACGAGATCCTTGAAAACATTGCATACATACATATCATTGCATAACAGGTCACCCTTTACAGGTTTCTCATGTTCTCGCTGTTTATTTCAGCAATGGCTCTCCAACAAGGAAACCAGGATCTCCATACTCAAGAGACTCAGTTCAGGGAAATCATCCTAAACCTATCCAAGGGGAAGGAAGAGTTGAGAACACTCCTCATGGGGAATTTGGTCAATAAGAGTCCTGAAGACAGTAAGGACGAACGGCTGAAACATCTGCAAGCTGAGGTAGATGCAATGAAAACCCAGATGCTGGGGAAAATGGCTCTTATCCAAGGCTTGGCTAGGGAGCAAGAAGAGTTGAGAACCGTGATCAACCAGCTTCATCAAGAAAGATACAACAGTATGAAGCAAATAGTCAAGGCTGAGGATCAAGTCATTAATCAACTTTCGAGAAGTCAAAGG
The DNA here is from genome assembly GCA_948472305.1 of Vicia faba. Lineage (NCBI taxonomy): Eukaryota > Viridiplantae > Streptophyta > Magnoliopsida > Fabales > Fabaceae > Vicia > Vicia faba. Next base: position 253,674,669 of record OX451738.1, on the reverse strand, counting down.
TTTGGTTTGATGAAGAATGGACCTCTCCAAGGTGCTACTACCTCACAGGTCCAACAATAACCTTGCCATAGGCAACGGGTTACTCCGAGGCCATTTACCAAGCTCAACATGCCGCTGTCCCAAGCTTTGCAACATCTGTTGAATTTGAATCTGGTGACGTTGGTAGGACCTCACCCGAATCCTAAGACTTCTTCACCCAATTATAATCCTGATGCAAGGTGTGCCTACCATTCTAACAACCCGGGGCATGATACTGACGACTGTTGGAAGTTGAGGTACAAAATCCAAAACCTGATTGATGAAGGAGCACTGGAGTTCGCACAAAATGGTCAGGCTGAGTTCTTCTACTATCCCTCCAAGGTTCACCACTTGAAGTGACAAGTCCTGAGACGAGAAGACTTTTTGTTCATTGGAATTTTCAATTTGTAATTTTCTTTTGATTGTTCAAACATTTATTCATGTCAAACTTTATTACGTTATCAATGCATCGCATATGTCTGTTTTGAATCCATCCATTCGTATCCACTATATTCAAATTACTTTCATTTTTCTTGATGCTCAACTCTCGATTAAAAACGTCTAAACCTTTTGAGGGAGGATGACGAAAACGATACCACGATTTTTACAGTATGCTTTTGAACATACCCCGCTGATGAGGTACAGGCATTGTTTCAAATCCTAAACAGTGGAGTTATAAGGAAGATAATCCCTCGTCAACCCCTTTGAGCCAAAGAAGTTAGAGTTTTTCTTTTCGAAAATTAAAACCCTTAATTATAACCTGGGGCAGGGTAGTTCTCTCAGTTGATCCAGATGCACAATGAATGGCATCAAAGGAGTCCTTTCAAAAAAAAGACATTGATGGTCCCTATAATCGTCAAGATAGGCAGTCGTTATCTTTCAAAAAACAAAAGCCCAACAAGTCAAAACCTATAAAGGAGACTTACAAAACTGGGGCATCCCGCTGACTGTAATCATAAAAGAAACAGCTCAGGCAAAAAGACAGGGATAACGAAATCAAAAAGAAAGAGGTCCTACAAACCCTCAACAACAAAAAAATGACTGCCTATTCAAAATAAACTGTCAATATCCGAACCATCACCGGAATATTAGAGCAAAGATTCAAACAGGATCTAATGCACGATTAGCTGAGTTCAGGATCGAAGAACATCACGAAGAACGGGTGGGTACAAATAAAATTTGAGCCTTTATCCTTTGTTTCTTAAACCGTGAACCAGGCTACGTTATAACCCTTAAAAGTCCTAGCTGAAGCATGGGTTAGTTCGAAAGCATACTGTTACAAAAGGTATCCTGACTCCTGTAGGGTTCACTGTAAAATCCTGAGTTGACATCACATTTTACAAAAATTCACTTGCTTTATTGAAAACTGCATTTTCGAAAATTTCAAGACAGACATAAGCTTTGCATTCTTAAAATAATATTGTTTGCATATGACTATTTGTTCAACAGCAGAGAAATTCGCACGACGAATATCTAGTGAACAAAAACCTTCCCAATAAAAAGAGTCATCTCAAGTGGAAAAAACACTTCCAACCAAGGGGCAGACGTGATCATTGTCCATCATCTGGGGCAGTCAAGTCAAGATTCCAGGAATCTCTCAAAATGCCAAATAGCCAGGGGCAAATCTCTGCTTGAGTCACTTGGGGCATTGGACATGAATTCCAGCAGCGAATCTTGCATGATCAGAAATCTTCTGGTAGTATGGCAACACCACTGACAGTGGCAACTCCCTACACTCTGAGAATGTGGACATAGTCAAAAAGATACTACGCATAATCAAAGACCCGCTAGGTCGACTGGCCTAGGCAAAAACAAGGGCTTCCCGGCGAACCAAAAGGGTTCGGGCAAAAATGAGGGATGAAAATGAAAAAAATATGTACACCCGGCAAGTCGAAAACCTGAAAAGGCGGCTTGGGCAAAAAAGGGGTATCCCGATGGACTGAAAACCCGAAAGGGCGGTCCAGGCAAAAATTAGGGATCAAAGCGTACGACTATGTCCCGTCATCTCGTCACTCGCCTTCCAGAAGAAGATTTTTCAATTGGCAGTCGTCAAGCACCTCATAGGCCTTCTTCTCCCACAGAAACTGGGGCAATAAGAATTGTCCAAACTGTACAAGCTGCTCTGTCCACCAGGTACAAGGTAGATTCAGCTGAAGAATATGATCAAGATACCTTCACTCCCCGCGGAGTAAGATAAGAGTCAGCAATACTCTCCCCAAGCAGAGTTGGCCTCCCATCAGCCCTAAAAAAGGCACAGTATCCCCAGCAAGTCAGCAATGCTCTCCCCCAAGCAGAGTTAGTCGACCATCAGTCTTGCAAAATTGGGTATCCCCAGAAGATCTTAATATTCCCCAGCGGAGTATAAAGATATTCCTCAGCAAGCATCCCCGGCAGTCTTAATATTCCTCGACAGAAATATAAGATTGTTCCCCGGCGGAATACAAGATACCCCCCCGTGGAGCCATTTCCTCGAAAATTTCCCCAGGAGAGTTGAATCATCTTACCCAGTAGGTTCTGGAAGCTTGTACCCTGCAGAGTACAAAAATCTCTCCCCAGGTACATTCAGAAGGCTATCCCCCACCAGAGTCTAACTGGGTTATCCTCAGTAAATTGCAACGGAAAGATCGTCCTCAGCGAAGTTCTTTCTATCCCCCAGCAGAGTTCATCATCAAAATCCCCAATAGAGCTTATCAACAGAATCCCCAGCGGAGTTATCGTTAAAATCTCAGTGAAGCATTTCCTCCCCACAGAGTAATTCCCCGCAGAGTAATCTCTTCACCAGGTTTATTCCCCAACGGAGTCATCTTCTCCTACAGGTTTATTCCTGCAATCATCTTCGTGTATCATCCCCAGCGGAAACGAAGAATTCAACCAGACTCTTCAAACATCAGCCTAGGATTTAACAAACTCTCCGACATTTGTCAAGGATTTATTTTCCTAGACGAAAATACATTCATGAACATTTCACATTTCATACCTCCTATTTACATACATGATAAAGTGCATACGACACGATCTCACTCATTCTTGAGAACATCATGACATCATGCATTTCATACATCATGACATTGCATACAACTAACTCTTTACCTTTTCAGGAAAGATCGATCAACAGATAAAAGTCATTACCTTTTGGAGTAGCAGTCGCCAAAGATTCCTTCACCATCCTGCTGAGGTAGTAATCGTCCAAGATTCATTCACCATTCCTGCTGAAGTAGTAATCGTCCAAGATTCCTTCACCATCCTGCTGAGGTAGTAATCGTCCAAGGTTCCTTCACCATTCCTGTTGAGGCAGTAATCGTCCAAGATTCCTTCACCATCCGGCTGAGGTAGTAATCATCCAAGATTCCTTCACCATCCGGCTGAGGTAGTAATCGTCCAAGATTCCTTCACCATTCCTGCTGAGGTAGTAATCATCCAAAATTCCTTCACCATTCCTGCTGAGGTAGTAATCATCCAAGATTCCTTCACCATTCCTGCTGAGGTAGTAATCGTCCCAGATTCCTTCATCATCCTGCTGAGGTAGTAATCATCCAAGATTCCTTCACCATCCTGCTGAGGTAGTAATCGTCCAAGATTCCTTCACCATCCTGCTGAGGTAGTAATCGTCCCAGATTCCTTCATCATCCTGCTGAGGTAGTAATCGTCCAAGATTCCTTCATCATCCTGCTAAGGTAGTAATCGTCCCAGATTCCTTCATCATCCTGCTGAGGTAGTAATCGTCCCAGATTCCTTCATCATCCTGCTGAGGTAGTAATCGTCCCAGATTCCTTCACCATCCCGTTGAGGTATTAATCGTCCCAGATTCCTTCATCATCCTGCTGAGGTAGTAGTCGTCTAAGATTCCTTCATCATCCTGTTGAGGTAGTAGTCGTCCTAGATTCCTTCATCATCCTACTGAGGTAGTAATCGTCCTAGATTCCTTCATCATCTATTCGGAGTAGCAATCGTCTCAGATTCCTTCATCACATCATTATCAAAAAACCTCCTCTGGTCCAGTTGAATCGATTCCTAAAGATTTTTCTAACGCCAAACCTGTCAATGAAGACAACCCATCAATAGAGACAACTCGTCAATGAAGACAACCTGTCAACGAAGACAAATACCTACCAACAATCTCCAGATGGCATCTATAAGCCCATCCTCCTATCCATCATCTCTCCAAATGGCATCTGTAAGCCCATTCCCAACATCACATTGCTGACACTACACCATGCGAGTGCAAATTTCTGGGCACTTTAGTGTTCAATCATCTTCCACCTTTGGATCACGAAAGGCACGCAAGCCAATCTACAATCCTCAGGTTTAAGAAGATTGAACAGGGGCAACTGTTGTACCCCAAAATTTGCCCACCCATATTCCTCAAGATTTGACAAAAATAATCTTCAAATTGGTCAAAACTGCTCAAGGATTAGATAGTCAAACCATCTCCTAAGATAGCTGAAATTAGGGTTTTGGTTCTTTCAAGTAATTTGGGGTTTTCAATGTTTCAATCAAGTCTCATAGGCCATATACATTCTCAAGCACCTACATACCAAGTTTCAAGGCTCACAATGCCAATTTGTACAGTCAAAAGCCTCATTTGACCTACAGTCAACTACAAGGGCAAAATGGTCATTTTGCAGTCAAAAGTCAGAATTTTTGGTCAACATCTTATTTTGAGCTCACAATCATCATTTGATCAACTCTTGATCATGATTCCACAAGGATAGCTCAAAAAATCATCAAGATGCAAAAAGTTACTATTTTTGGACAGCAGAAAAGTCAACTGTATCTTGACCAAGGCATAACTTTTTCTTGGTTCATCATAAAAATCCCATCCAATGCTCATTTTGAATGGGATGACATTTCCTACAATCCATCTTCACACTCCAAGTCCAAGAAATGCTCTCATAAAAAGTTATCAATTTCTACATTATAGGTCAAATTCAAAAGTCAACAAAAATGCACTTTAAGTCAAAGGCCATAATTTGAGATTGGTAAATCCAAATGACATGGGACCAAAGGCATTGGTTAGAGGACTTCAAGACCTTTCCAAAATGTCCAAGAACATGGTCATATGATCAAAATTGAGCAAGATATGCATTGGAGAAGTTGGGAAATTTTCATGAATTTGCAAAAGTCAACTTTGTTCAAAACACCTTGTTTTTGCTAATGGACCTCAAATCTCTTCTTGAAACTTCATCCATGGCCTATGCACGACCCATCAAGCTTAATTGAATTATTTTCTTATTTTTTATTAATTAATTGGATTTTTAATCAATATTAATTCATTTAATTAATTTAAATTGTAGGAAAATATAAAGATATGGTTTTTCAATCTTTTTGTGAAGCAAGAATGACCTAAAAAGGCTGGCAATTTCGTGCACCAAGTCAAAGATGCAATATCTCCAAATTTGGCAACTTTTTCCAATCATGAAGATTCAAAAATATATGATTTCCAATCAAATATTCAATCATCATTCCATGGATTTTTTGTGCAAGATTCTGACCTAATTCCATTCCTCTATAAATATGCAAGCTAACCCTAATCATGCACACGTGAATTTGCTGCAGAAAAAGCCATAACCGTATTGAAAAAATTCAAGAAAATTGCAAAATTGTTTTCTATATTCCAGGCCAATTCAAGGACTTTTGTTAACTCTAATACCTTGCAGGGGTTCCCAGGAACGTGTAGCAATCAAAACCAAGCATTGAAGCTCAAAGAATCATCAAGAACAGAGTCATGGTTTGCGTTTTATTTTGAAAATCGTATTGGCTATTTCATGCGCATTTAACATGATTTATTGTTTGTTTTGCATTGCTTGAATCCATATGAAGCTAATGGCATAAGTTAATTGAATTATAGTGTACAGAATCACAAGTTACCATGGACGAATTCTAGGGTTCATAAGCTTTCAAATTGGGGCTTTGCAGTACAAGAAAAATTAAGCCTTGTGAGACCCATGATTGAACTCGTTGAGACCAGACGAATCCAAAGCAACCATCGCAAAATATTTATGTAGCTTGTAGCTCTAATCACTATTATTCCTCGTGTTATATTGTGGGGGTTTAAATCCCCCGCTATTTGTTGTTGTTTTTTGCAGGAAATATGAAGAAGATGATGACGTGGTGATGCATCATTGGACCATTCAAAAAAGGAGCACGCGTTTTCTTTTGTACAGCATATTGTTTGGTTTCTTAATATAATGATTACTTGTTATTTTACTAATGAATGAAGCGCGTTGGTTGGAGTGGTTAAGGCAAGCGTCCAATGAACATTGGGACCTGGGTTCGAATCACAGGTCCCCCAAAATACTTGTTTCTATTTTTCTCACCATATTCACATGCAGGCTTTCAAAGGTGTTCCACCATATACCTCAAACATCCAGGCGCCAAGTGGCCACAAGCTTGAATCTAATGGCCATGAGATGATGACCACCATACTCCCCAGTCAATGCCTGCGTGGACAATCTCAAAAGTCAAAGAGGCTTACATGTAGTTGGGCCTGAAAATTTCCAAGAACACCTCCATATTGGGCCAGCACCCCCCTGGTTTATTCTTTTTTTTTCCTTTAATTATTTAACTATTTTTATTATTAACTATTATTATTATTATTTAAATTAACCAAATTAATTATTTTCATAATAAAATTCAGAAAACATAAAATATAATATTATTATTATTATTTATTAATTTCACCTTTAATTTATTATTTTTGTAAATAAATACATAATTAATCTATTTAGTTAATTAGGTTAACTTTAATATTTTCACAATAAATAAAATCAACATAGAATTAGGGTTCTTACTAACTTTTGACTTTTTCTTTCTTATTTTATTTTCATTAAAAACATAAAAAACTAATAAATACTTTTTTCTTTTAATTAATTAATTAATTAGTTTTAGGTTTAATATTAATTAAATGCCAAATAACAAAAAACTCATTCTTTCTCAAAAAAAGGTCAAAACCCTAAGGACTTCTCCGATCCAATTCTTATTCGCGCATATTATTTTTTGATCATATTTATGTAATTGCTCCGAGAATGTAATATCTTTAATTAGGACCTTTTATCGCTTTCTTTAATTTCCCGCAATTTACTTTTTCAAAGGGTTTGTTTTTGGCAATGTAAATACCCGACGCCTTGTAATAACGTAGATTTATTTTCCACAATATTTACCTACTAGATGTATGTTAATTAGGCTATGCATGACAAGATCAAATGTATGAAATTAAAATCAATCGTAGCTCGCCACAACATGTACAAAGATAACATAAACTGAAACCTGACACACTCGCACATGCCACTCTTAGGGTACGCCTCACTTGGTTGCCTCGACGTGGTCATTGAGTATAGGGTGTTTTAGAGGTCGCCCTCCTGTCTAAAGATCCAAGTTGCCTCGAAACGGTTGTCACGGATAAAAAGGATCTAGGACATTAGGGTTACCACTAAGGCGTCCTACTATTGCTTTGGTGACCACATGTCCCTATAATCGAATTGACCTGAAAAACTCCAACGACGGTGCTACCTACTTCTCAATAGTGGGATAGTACTGTCTAAAGGACATTTACACAAATTAATTTCTTTTGAGTAGGTAGAGGTTCTCAGGTACTTGCTCTTTCAAAACAAAAAACAACTTTTCGCACCTACACTTTTCTGACAAAAGTTTTCAAACAACACTTCATATACTCTTGAGGACAGATACAAGAGTTAAAAACGAAGTTTTCAGACAAAACTCTTTTCAAAACCCACAAACACAAGAAAAGAAAAACATTTTGAAAACATAGTGAGCAAGTACCTAAGAGCCCGTGGGTAACCACGGATAGAAAGGGTGCTAACACCTTCCCTTTCTATAATTTACCTCCCGAACCGAGAACATCTCGAAAAGGAATTTTGATGTGCTTTTGTCCTTTCCTTGTTGGAGAACATAAAAGACGGTGGTGACTCTTGCTTACCGCGACATTTCGCGAACCAGCATTTCAAAACAGTCAGTTCTATTTCCACCAATCACAGAACTGGCGACTCTGCTGGGGAGAATATTAATAAGTGAGGTGTACCTTAGGATAAGACCACTTATGTTTTCAATTGCATGCTTTGTATGATTTATATTTGTGGGCTTGTATTTGAGTTTCATAGATCCTAACCCGGATCTGGGGAATACCCTTTAGGTAGCAATAAACTGTGAGGGACCTGTCCAGCATAGACCGACACGGGTGAAGCAGTAGCTACATTGGTGTGACACCTTGGTCTGTACCGATATCCCTTGTGTTGGAACGAGGAGAATATGGGTCTTCTGAGGAGTCGTTAAGCACCAACTGACCTTAGCACCTTAAATTGACCAACTTGGCCATAGAACAGTAGCAGTATGCTACACTCATTGAGGCTAAACTCTCGCGATGGTTCCGACCGTAAGAAAAGGTTGCGAAGCTGCAGTTATGATCGATTGAGGGTAGTCAGTGATATTGAGATCCTCTAGAACCCGGTTACTATTTTTTAGGACAGGTCTTAACCAACTGAAACTGGAAGAGGGTAGTACCTAAACTTCATGTTGGCCTGAACTCTAAGGGCTATCTTGTGTGACTTGTGTGCCTTATCATGTTTTCCTTTTGTGAATACTTGTGGTGTGCCTTTATCATAACATCATACCATCATAACATTGCATACATCTTGCATAAAGACTAACCCATTTCAAGAATCTCAAGGGTTTGTGATGCAAGCCATGATGAGCCAACTGTCTAGCAAGGGGCAAAGGGGATTTATTTTCCTCTATCCAAGGTTGTTTGGAGATCAAAACATGATAACTTGAGTCAGGGGCTATGACCCACTCGATATGGTGAGCCTGACTCTTGAAGAAGGACTCTCAGCAACATGAAGCTCCTTCAATCAAGCCGCAAAATTCAAATTCTAACAAGTTTCTTTGTTTACCCCACGAGATCCTTGAAAACATTACATACATACATATCATTGCATAACAGGTCACCCTTTACAGGTTTCTCATGTTCTCGCTGTTTATTTCAGCAATGGCTCTCCAACAAGGCAACCAGGATCTCCATACTCAAGAGACTCAGTTCAGGGAAATCATCCTAAACCTATCCAAGGGGCAGGAAGAGTTGAGAACACTCCTCATGGGGAATTTGGTCAATAAGAGTCCTGAAGACAGTAAGGACGAACGGCTGAAACATCTGCAAGCTGAGGTAGATGCAATGAAAACCCAGATGCTAGGGAAAATGGCTCTTATCCAAGGCTTGGCTAGGGAGCAAGAAGAGTTGAGAACCGTGATCAACCAGCTTCATCAAGAAAGATACAACAGTATGAAGCAAATAGTCAAGGCTGAGGATCAAGTCACTAATCAACTTTCGAGAAGTCAAAGGTTTGGTTTGATGAAGAATGGACCTCTCCAAGGTGCTACTACCTCACAGGTCCAACAATAACCTTGCCATAGGCAACGGGTTACTCCGAGGCCATTACCAAGCTCAACATGCCGCTGTCCCAAGCTTTGCAACATCTGTTGAATTTGAATCTGGTGACGTTGGTAGGACCTCACCCGAATCCTAAGACTTCTTCACCCAATTATAATCCTGATGCAAGGTGTGCCTACCATTCTAATAACCCGGGGCATGATACTGACGACTGTTGGAAGTTGAGGTACAAAATCCAAAACCTGATTGATGAAGGAGCACTGGAGTTCGCACAAAATGGTCAGGCTGAGTTCTTCTACTATCCCTCCAAGGTTCACCACTTGAAGTGACAAGTCCTGAGACGAGAAGACTTTTTGTTCATTGGAATTTTCAATTTGTAATTTTCTTTTGATTGTTCAAACATTTATTCATGTCAAACTTTATTACGTTATCAATGCATCGCATATGTCTGTTTTGAATCCATCCATTCGTATCCACTATATTCAAATTACTTTCATTTTTCTTGATGCTCAACTCTCGATTAAAAAAGTCTAAACCTTTTGAGGGAGGATGAAAAAAACGATACCACGATTTTTACAGTATGCTTTTGAACATACCCCGCTGATGAGGTACAGGCATTGTTTCAAATCCTAAACAGTGGAGTTATAAGGAAGATAATACCTCGTCAAACCCTTTGAGCCAAAGAAGTTAGAGTTTTTCTTTTCGAAAATTAAAACCCTTAATTATAACCTGGGGCAGGGTAGTTCTCTCAGTTGATCCAGATGCACAATGAATGGCATCAAAGGAGTCCTTTCAAAAAAAAAGACAGTGATGGTCCCTATAATCGTCAAGACAGGCAGTCGTTATCTTTCAAAAAACAAAAGCCCAACAAGTCAAAACCTATGAAGGAGACTTACAAAACTGGGGCATCCCGCTGACTGTAATCATAAAAGAAACAGCTCAGGAAAAAAGGCAGGGATACCAAAATCAAAAAGAAAGAGGTCCTACAAACCCTCAACAAAAAAAAATGACTGCCTGTTTAAAATAAACTGTCAATATCTGAACCATCACCGGAATATCAGAGCAAAGATTCAAATAGGATCTAATGCACGATTAGTTGAGTTCAGGATCGAAGAACATCACGAAGAACGGGTGGGTACAAATAAAATTTGAGCCTTTATCCTTTGTTTCTTAAACCGTGAACCAGGCCACGTTATAACCCTTAAAAGTCCTAGCTGAAGCATGGGTTAGTTCGAAAGCATACTGTTACAAAAGGTATCCTGACTCCTGTAGGGTTCGCTGTAAAATCCTGAGTTGACATCACATTTTACAAAAATTCACTTGCTTTATTGAAAACTGCATTTTCGAAAATTTCAAGACAGACATAAGCTTTGCATTCTTAAAATAATATTGTTTGCATATGACTATTTGTTCAACAGCAGAGAAATTCGCACGACGAATATCTAGTGAACAAAAACCTTCTCAATAAAAAGAGTCATCTCAAGTGGAAAAAACACTTCCAACCAAGGGGCAGACGTGATCATTGCCCATCATCTGGGGCAGTCAAGTCAAGATTCCAGGAATCTCTCAAAATGCCAAATAGCCAGGGGCAAATCTCTGCTTGAGTCACTTGGGGCATTGGACATGAATTCCAGCAGCGAATCTTGCATGATCAGAAATCTTCTGGTAGTATGGCAACACCACTGACAGTGGCAACTCCCTACACTCTGAGAATGTGGACATAGTCAAAAAGATACTACGCATAATCAAAGACCCGCTAGGTCGACTGGCCTAGGAAAAAATAAGGGCTTCCCGGCGAACCAAAAGGGTTCGGGCAAAAATGAGGGATGAAAATGAAAAAAATCTGTACACCCGGCAAGTCGAAAACCTGAAAAGGCGGCTTGGGCAAAAAAGGGGTATCCCGATGGACTGAAAACCCGAAAGGGCGGTCCAGGCAAAAATTAGGGATCAAAGCGTACGACTATGTCCCGTCATCTCGTCACTCACCTACCAGAAGAAGATTTTTCAATTGGCAGTCGTCAAGCACCTCATAGGCCTTCTTCTCCCGCAGAAACTGGGGCAATAAGAATTGTCCAAACTGTACAAGCTGCTCTGTCCACCAGGTACAAGGTAGATTCAGTTGAAGAATATGATCAAGATACCTTCACTCCCCGCGGAGTAAGACAAGAGTCAGCAATACTCTCCCCAAGTAGAGTTGGCCTCCCATCAGCCCTAAAAAAGGCACAGTATCCCCAGCAAGTCAGCAATGCTCTCCCCCAAGCAGAGTTAGTCGACCATCAGTCTTGCAAAATTGGGTATCCCCAGAAGATCTTAATATTCCCCAACAGAGTATAAAGATATTCCTCAGCAAGCATCCCCAGCAGTCTTAATATTCCTCGACAGAAATATAAGATTGTTCCCCGGTGGAATACAAGATACCCCCCGTGGAGCTATTTCCTCGAAAATTTCCCCAGGAGAGTTGAATCATCTTACCCAGTAGGTTCTGGAAGCTTGTACCCTGCAGAGTACAAAAATCTCTCCCCAGCTACATTCAGAAGGTTATCCCCCACCAGAGTCTAACTGGGTTATCCTCAGCAAATTGCAACGGAAAGATCGTCCTCAGCGAAGTTCTTTCTATCCCCCAGCGGAGTTCATCATCAAAATCCCCAATAGAGTTTATCAACGGAATCCCCAGCGGAGTTATCATTAAAATCTCAGTGAAGCATTTCCTCCCCACAGAGTAATTCCCCGCAGAGTAATCTCTTCACCAGGTTTATTCCCCAACGGAGTCATCTTCTCCTACAGGTTTATTCATGCAATCATCTTCGTGCATCATCCCCAGCGGAAACAAAGAATTCAACCAGACTCTTCAAACATCAGCCTAGGATTTAACAAACTCCCCGGCATTTGTCAAGGATTTATTTTCCTAGACGAAAATACATTCATGAACATTTCACATTTCATACCTCCTATTTACATACATGATAAAGTGCATACGACACGATCTCACTCATTCTTGAGAACATCATGACATCATGCATTTCATACATCATGACATTGCATACAACTAACTCTTTACCTTTTCAGGAAAGATCGATCAACAGATAAAAGTCATTACCTTTTGGAGTAGCAGTCGCCAAAGATTCCTTCACCATCCTGCTGAGGTAGTAATCGTCCAAGATTCCTTCACCATTCCTGCTGAAGTAGTAATTGTCCAAGATTCCTTCACCATCCTGCTGAGGTAGTAATCATCCAAGATTCCTTCACCATTCCTGCTGAGGAAGTAATCGTCCAAGATTCCTTCACCATCTGGCTGAGGTAGTAATCATCCAAGATTCCTTCACCATCTGGCTGAGGTAGTAATCGTCCAAGATTCCTTCACCATTCCTGCTGAGGTTGTAATCGTCCAAAGATTCCTTCACCATTCCTGCTGAGGTAGTAATCGTCCAAGATTCCTTCACCATTCCTGCTGAGGTAGTAATCGTCCCAGATTCCTTCATCATCCTGCTGAGGTAGTAATCATCCAAGATTCCTTCACCATCCTGCTGAGGTAGTAATCGTCCAAGATTCCTTCACCATCCTGCTGAGGTAGTAATCGTCCCAGATTCCTTCATCATCCTGCTGAGGTAGTAATCGTCCAAGATTCCTTCATCATCCTGCTGAGGTAGTAATCGTCCCAGATTCCTTCATCATCCTACTGAGGTAGTAATCATCCCAGATTCCTTCATCATCCTGCTGAGGTAGTAATCGTCCCAGATTCCTTCACCATCCCGTTGAGGTAGTAATCGTCCCAGATTCCTTCATCATCCTGCTGAGGTAGTAGTCGTCTAAGATTCCTTCATCATCCTGTTGAGGTAGTAGTCGTCCTAGATTCCTTCATCATCCTGCTGAGGTAGTAATCGTCCTAGATTCCTTCATCATCTATTTGGAGTAGCAATCGTCTCAGATTCCTTCATCACATCATTATCAAAAAACCACCTCTGGTCCAGTTGAATCGATTCCTAAAGATTTTTCTAACCCCAAACCTGTCAATGAAGACAACCCGTCAATAGAGACAACTCGTCAATGAAGACAACCTGTCAACGAAGACAACTACCTACCAACAATCTCCAGATGGCATCTATAAGCCCATCCTCCTATCCATCATCTCTCCAAATGGCATCTGTAAGCCCATTCCCAACATCACATTGCTGACACTACACCATGCGAGTGCAAATTTCTGGGCACTTTAGTGTTCAATCATCTTCCACCTTCGGATCACGAAAGGCACGCAAGCCAATCTACATCCTCAGGTTTAAGAAGATTGAACAGGGGCAACTGTTGTACCCCAAAATTTGCCCACCCATATTCCTCAAGATTTGACAAAAATAATCTTCAAATTGATCAAAACTGCTCAAGGATTAGATAGTCAAACCATCTCCTAAGACAGCTGAAATTAAGGTTTTGGGTCTTTCAAGGAATTTGGGGTTTTCAATGGTTCAATCAAGTCTCATAGGCCATATACATTCTCAAGCACCTACATACCAAGTTTCAAGGCTCACAGTCATAATTTGATCAAGTCTTGATCATGATTCCACAAGGATAGCTCAAAAAATCATCAAGATGCAAAAAGTTACTATTTTTGGACAGCAGAAAAGTCAACTGTATCTTGACCAAGGCATAACTTTTTCTTGGTTCATCAGAAAAATCCCATCCAATGCTCATTTTGAAGGGGATGACATTTCCTACAATCCATCTTCACACTCCAAGTCCAAGAAATGCTCTCATAAAAAGTTATCAATTTCTACATTATAGGTCAAATTCAAAAGTCAACAAAAATGCACTTTAAGTCAAAGGCCATAATTTGAGATTGGTAAATCCAAATGACATGGGACCAAAGGCATTGGTTAGAGGACTTCAAGACCTTTCCAAAATGTCCAAGAACATGGTCATATGATCAAAATTGAGCAAGATATGCATTGGAGAAGTTGGGAAATTTTCATGAATTTGCAAAACTCAACTTTGTTCAAAACACCTTGTTTTTTCTAATGGGCCTCAAATCTCTTCTTGAAACTTCATCCATGGCCTATGCACGACCCATCAAGCTTAATTGAATTATTTTCTTATTTTTTATTAATTAATTGGATTTTTAATCAATATTAATTCATTTAATTAATTTAAATTGTAGGAAAATATAAAGATATGGTTTTTCAATCTTTTTGTGAAGCAAGAATGACCTAAAAAGGCTGGGAATTTCGTGCACCAAGTCAAAGATGCAATATCTCCAAATTTGGCAACTTTTTCCAATCATGAAGATTCAAAAATATATGATTTCCAATCAAATATTCAATCATCATTCCATGGATTTTTTGTGCAAGATTCTGACCTAATTCCATTCCTCTATAAATATGCAAGCTAACCCTAATCATGCACACGTGAATTTGCTGCAGAAAAAACCATAACCATATTGAAAAAATTCAAGAAAATTGCAAAACTGTTTTCTATATTCCAGGCCAATTCAAGGACTTTTGTTAACTCTAATACCTTGCAGGGGTTCCCAGGAACGTGTAGCAATCAAAACCAAGCATTGAAGCTCAAAGAATCATCAAGAACAGAGTCATGGTTTGCGTTTTATTTTGAAAATCGTATTGGCTATTTCATGCGCATTTAACATGATTTATTGTTTGTTTTGCATTGCTTGAATCCATATGAAGCTAATGGCATAAGTTAATTGAATTATAGTGTACAGAATCACAAGTTACCATGGACGAATTCTAGGGTTCATAAGCTTTCAAATTGGGGCTTTGCAGTACAAGAAAAATTAAGCCTTGTGAGACCCATGATTGAACTCGTTGAGACCAGACGAATCCAAAGCAACCATCGCAAAATATTTATGTAGCTTGTAGCTCTAATCACTATTATTCCTCGTGTTATATTGTGGGGGTTTAAATCCCCCGCTATTTGTTGTTGTTTTTTGCAGGAAATATGAAGAAGATGATGACGTGGTGATGCATCATTGGACCATTCAAAAAAGGAGCACGCGTTTTCTTTTGTACAGCATATTGTTTGGTTTCTTAATATAATGATTACTTGTTATTTTACTAATGAATGAAGCGCGTTGGTTGGAGTGGTTAAGGCAAGCGTCCAATGAACATTGGGACCTGGGTTCGAATCACAGGTCCCCCAAAATACTTGTTTCTATTTTTCTCACCATATTCACATGCAGGCTTTCAAAGGTGTTCCACCATATACCTCAAACATCCAGGCGCCAAGTGGCCACAAGCTTGAATCTAATGGCCATGAGATGATGACCACCATACTCCCCAGTCAATGCCTGCGTGGACAATCTCAAAAGTCAAAGAGGCTTACATGTAGTTGGGCCTGAAAATTTCCAAGAACACCTCTGTTGTACCCCAAAATTTTCCCTCCCATATTCTTCAATGTTTTGACAAAGCATCATCTTCAAATGCTTCAAAATCTCTCAAGGATTGCACAGTTCAATTGCCTCCTAAGGTAGTCAAAATTAGGGTTTTGGTTCTTGCAAGGAAGTTGAGGTTTTCAAGGGCTCAATCAAGTCACATATGTTCATATACATTGTCAAGCACCTACATGTCAAGTTTCAAGCTCACAAGGTCAAGTTGCACAATCAAAAACCCTAATTGCCTCACAATCAACTGTAGGGGCAAAATGGTCATTTGGCAGTCAAAAGTCAAAAAATTTGGTCAACATCTTATTTTGAAGCCACAATCATCATTTGGTCAAATCTTGACCATGATTTCACAAGAATGGCTCAAAAATCATCAAGGTGTCAAAAGTTTCTATTTTTGGACAGCTGAAAAGTCAACTGTAACTTGACCAAGGCATAACTTTTTCATGGTTCATCAGAAAAATCCCATCCAATGCTCATCTTGAAGGGGAGGACATTTCCTACAACTCATCTTCACATTCCAAGTCCAAGAAATGCTCTCACAAAAAGTTATCAATTTCAACATTATAGGTCATTTTCAAAAGTCAACAAAAGGGCACTTTAAGTCAAAGACCATAACTTGATATTGGTAAATCAAAATGACATGGGACCAAAGACATTGGTTAGAGGACTTCAAGAACTTTCCAAAATGTCCAAGAACATGTTCATAGCTTCAAAATTGAGCAAGATATGCATTGGAGAAGTTGGGAAATTTTTGTGAAATGGCCAAAGTCAACTATCCTTGAAACTTCATTTTTGACAAAAGGGGCCCACTTTTTCCACTTGGTTCAGCTTGGCCATGCTTCCCACGTGTCCCACAATTTACTTCAAGATTAAAAATTAATTTTTCCATTTTTATTTAATTTTATTTGATTTAATTCATTTTAAATCTTTAAAATTCAAATAAAAATCAAAGAAATTAATGGAGGGATATATTTTGTGTTGAATAGCTTTGATACACCATCATTCACCTTCCAAATTCGTGCAAGACCTATTATGGGCATAGAAATTCAAATCTTGACAAAAATGGCAAGTTGTTTAAATGGTGTTCATGGCAAAATCCAAAACATGATGGCAAGGCTTCAAGGCTCTTTATTTTGATTAATACTCATTACAAAAGAGATATGCAAGCATTCCTTGTACCATACACGAGCTAGAGAGCCCCATACAGCATAAGCCATTTCCAAATTTTGAAGAGAAAAATCACAAACTGAAAACCTAGTTGCAGTACAATTCAAGCTTCCATTTCAATCCAAATACGTTCCTTACATTCCCAGGAACAAATTGCAAGCATAAACACGCCAAAAACCTCAAGGAATCATCCCCACCAACTCATACGGTTTGCATACATTCTCAAATTTACATATCACATTCCATGCGTTTTTAATACATTCTTGTGGTTGATTTGCATTACTGACATTGTTACAAAGCTTTCCATGTGTTTTAATTTGAGAATGATGCTTTAAATCGAAAATCACCATTGACAATTTCTAGGTTTTTCAAAGCTTCGAATTAGGGGTTTTTATATACTGTAAAATTGAACCTCCAAACAGGCATGGACAAATTCAGTTGGACAAGACGAAACTATTAAAACCCTCGTGCCTTTTTTATATTATCTCCTATTCTATTCGCTATTTTTCACTATTGCACTTAGTGGGGGTTTAAAACCCCCGCTATCTTGTTCATGTTATTGTAGGAAAACGAAGACGAAGACAGGCGTGGCATCCTGTGATTGGAGAGTTCAAATCTTAGCGCGTTTTTTTTGCGTCTCAGCATAGTTTTTGTTTTTTCATATATAATATTTGTTGTGTAAATATTTAACAAACGTGCATGAGTGCTTCAGTGGCTGGAGACGTGGCCAAGCATCCTTGGGACCTGGGTTCGATTCCCAAGTCCCCCATATTTCCAATGCTATTTTTTCTTAAATGTTCTTGTGCAGATTCTCCAAGCGCTGGACACCATAAGCCTCACACATCCAACATGCCATGTGTCATCAGTGCAAATCCAAAGGTCCAGAAGGCCAGCACACCATACTATGGAGTCAACGTGGGCATAGGCTATCAAAAAGGTCAAACAGGCTTCCTGCTAATGGGCCACAATCTCAATCCAACACCCTCCATTTCAGTCCACACCCCCTTGGGTTTTATTCTTCTTCTTATTTTGTTTTGACATTTTCCTTTTTTATTTACTTGCTTTATTTTATTTTTTTTATTATTAACACAACTAACATAATTAACACATTTTCATAAAAAAATCAAAAAAATAGAACTAACATTATTTTTATTATTATTATTTTATTTTTGTAAATAAACAATAATTAAATTAGTTTTTAATTAGGCCATTTTAACCTTTTTTTTAACAATTAAAATAGATCTAGAATTAGGTAAAGTTAACTTTTATTTTTATTTCTCTTTTTTATTTTATTTCAAAAAAAAAACATAAAAGACAAAAAAAAAGTTTTCTTTTAATTAAATTAATTAATTAGTCATTAGTTAGTTTTAATCTCATTTTAATTACAAAAAAGACCAAAAAAAATCAATTTCTTTTCTTAAAAGGGTCAACACCCTTAGAACATTCCGATTTAATTTTTTATTCGCGCACAGTTTGATTATTATGTAATTGCTTCCAAGACATGTAATAGTAATTAGGGTTTTTACTTATTTACTTTCCGCACTTATTTACCAAAAACGGGTCTTTTGTATTTTTGGCAATGTATAGACCCGCGCCTTGTAATAGCGTAGGATTTATGTTTCCGCAATTTATTTTCTGCACCCCCTTAACTGTTAAATGCATGCAAGAATGTATGGTAAATAAAAACAACTCGTAGCTCACTAATAACAAAGACAAACATTAACTGAATACAACACACAATACACACACCACTCCTAGGGTACGCCTCACTCGTTGCCTTCAAAACGTGTCATCAAGTATAGGACGTTTTAGAGGTCACCCTTAGTCTAAAGATCCAGTTGCCTCGAAACAGTTGCCTCGAAACGGTTGCCTCGGATTAAAAAGGATCTAGGACATTAGGGTTACTTCTAAAGATGTCCTAAATGTTGCTTCGGTGACCACACTGTCCCTAAAATCGAATTGACCCGAACAACTCCAACGATGGTGCTACCTACCTCTCAATGGTGGGATAGCACTATCTAAAGGACTCTTACACAGCTTAATTCCTTAGGGTAGGTAGATGACTCATGGGTACTTGCTCTCTTCAAACAAAACAAAACAACTTTTCACACCTCACACTTTCTAAAAGATTTCAAACAAATTTTTCACACACTCTTGAGGACTGATACAAGAGTTACTTAGAAATTTTTCGAACGAAACTTTTTCAAAACCCACTCACATTTTAAAAGCAAACATCTTTTGAAAACATAAGAGCAAGTACCTAAGAGCCCGTGGATAACCACGGATAGAAAGGGTGCTAACACCTTCCCTTTCTATAAATCTACCTCCTGAACCGAGAGAAATCTAAAATAAGGAATTTTGTTGTGCTTTTGACCTTTCCATGTTGGAGAACATAAAAGACGGTGGCGACTCTTGCTTACCGCGACATTTCGCGTAACCAGCTAAAAAACAGTCAGTTCTATTCCCACCGATCACAACCTCCATATTGGGCCAGCACCCCCCTGGTTTATTCTTTTTTTTTAATATTTTTTCCTTTAATTATTTAACTATTTTTATTATTAACTATTATTATTATTATTTAAATTAACCAAATTAATTATTTTCATAATAAAATTCAGAAAACATAAAATATAATATTATTATTATTATTTATTAATTTCACCTTTAATTTATTATTTTTGAAAATAAATACATAATTAATTTATTTAGTTAATTAGGTTAACTTTAATATTTTCACAATAAATAAAATCAACATAGAATTAGGGTTCTTACTAACTTTTGACTTTTTCTTTCTTATTTTATTTTCATTAAAAACATAAAAAATTAAGAAATACTTTTTTCTTTTAATTAATTAATTAATTAGTTTTAGGTTTAATATTAATTAAATGCCAAATAACAAAAAACTCATTCTTTCTCAAAAAATGGTCAAAACCCTAAGGACTTCTCCGATCCAATTCTTATTCGCGCATATTATTTTTTGATCATATTTATGTAATTGCTCCGAGAATGTAATAGCTTTAATTAGGACCTTTTTATCGCTTTCTTTAATTTCCCGCAATTTACTTTTTCAAAGGGTTTGTTTTTGGCGATGTAAATACCCGACGCCTTGTAATAGCATAGATTTATTTTCCGCAATATTTACCTACTAGATGTATGTTAATTAGGCTATGCATGACAAGATCAAATATATGAAATTAAAATCAACCGTAGCTCGCCACAACATGTACAAAGATAACATAAACTGAAACCTGACACACTCGCACATGCCACTCTTAGGGTACGCCTCACTTGGTTGCCTCGACGTGGTCATTGAGTATAGGGTATTTTAGAGGTTGCCCTCCTGTCTAAAGATCCATGTTGCCTTGAAACGGTTGCCTCGGATAAAAAGGATCTAGGACATTAGGGTTACCACTAAGGCGTCCTACTATTGCTTTGGTGACCACATGTCCCTATAATCGAATTGACCCGAAAAACTTCAACGACGGTGCTACCTACTTCTCAATAGTGGGATAGTACTGTCTAAAGGACATTTACACAGCTTAATTTCGTTTGAGTAGGTAGAGGTTCTCAGGTACTTGCTCTTTCAAAACAAAAAACAACTTTTCGCACCTACACTTTTCTGACAAAAGTTTTCAAACAACACTTCATATACTCTTGAGGATATATACAAGAGTTAAAAACGAAGTTTTCAGACAAAACTCTTTTCAAAACCCACAAACACAAGAAAACAAAACATTTTGAAAACATTGTGAGCAAGTACCTAAGAGCCCGTGGATAACCACGGATAGAAAGGGATCTAACACCTTCCCTTTCTATAATATACCTCCCGAACCGAGAAACATCTCGAAAAGGAATTTTGCTGTGCTTTTGTCCTTTCCTTGTTGGAGAACATAAAAGACGGTGGCGACTCTTGCTTACCGCGACATTTCGCTAACCAGCATTTCAAAACAGTCAGTTCTATTTCCACCGATCACAGGTATAATAGATTTAAACAATTTCAATATTATTCTTCTTATCCATTACCAAATTTTAGGTTACTTCATCACTAAGAAACTAAGTTAAAAAACCTATTAGTTAATAACATTTATTTCATATACGTTCGTAATAATTAAAACTATATAATGAGGGTAGTTAGTAAATTTATTCACCATATTCATATTGTATTATGTTATAATAGATGTAAACAATTTCAATATTATTCTTCTTATCCATCACCAAATTTTAGGTTACTTTATCACTAAGAAACTAAGTTAAAAGGCTATTAATTAATGACATATATTTCATATACGTTCGTAATAATTAAAACTATATAATGAGGTTAGATAGTAAATTTATTCACCATATTCACATTGTATTATGGTATAATAGATTTAAACAATTTCAATATTATTCTTCTTATCCATCACCAAATTTTAGGTTACTTCATCACTAAGAAACTAAGTTAAAAAACCTATTAGTTAATAACATTTATTTCATATACGTTCGTAATAATTAAAACTATATAATGAGGGTAGTTAGTAAATTTATTCACCATATTCATATTGTATTATGCTATAATAGATGTAAACAATTTTAATATTATTCTTCTTATCCATCACCAAATTTTAGGTTACTTTATCACTAAGAAATTAAGTTAAAAGACTATTAATTAATGACATATATTTCATATACGTTCGTAATAATTAAAACTTTATAATGAGGTTAGTTAGTAAATTTATTCACCATATTCACATAGTATTATGGTATAATACATGTAAACAATTTCAATATTATTCTTCTTATCCATCACCAAAGTTAAGGTTACTTCATCACTAAGAAACTAAGTTAAAAGACTATTAATTTATGACATATATTTCATATGCATTCATAATAATAAAAACTATATAATGAGGTTAGATAGTAAATTTATTCACCATATTCACATTGTATTGTTGTATGATAGATGTAAACAATTTCAATATTATTCTTCTTATCCATCACCAAATTTTAGGTTACTTCATCACTAAGAAACTAAGTTAAAAGACAATTAGTTAATGACATATATTTCATATAGTTCCTAATAATTAGAACTATATAATGAGGTTAGATAGTAAATTTATTCACCATATTCACATTGTATTATGGTATAATAGATGTAAACAATTTCAATATTATTCTTCTTATCCATCACCAAATTTTAGGTTACTTCATCACTAAGAAACTAAGTTAAAAGACTATTAATTTATGACATATATTTCATATACGTTCGTAATAATTAAAACTATATAATGAGGTTAGGTAGTAAATTTATTCACCATATTCACATTGTATTATGGTATAATAGATGTAAACAATTTCAATATTATTCTTCTTATCCATCATCAAATTTTAGGTTACTTCATCACTAAGAAACTAAGTTAAAAGACTATTAATTAATGACATATATTTAATATACGTTGGTAATAATTAAAACTATATAATGAGGTTAGATAGTAAATTTATTCACCATATTCAAATTGTATTATGGTATAATACATGTAAACAATTTCAATATTATTCTTCTTAACCATCACCAAAGTTTAGGTTACTTGATCACTAAGAAACTAAGTTAAAAGACTATTAATTTATGACATATATATCATATACATTCATAACAATTAAAACTATATAATGAGGTTAGATAGTAAATTTATTCACCATATTCACATTGTATTATTGTATAATAGATGTAAACAATTTCAATAGTATTCTTCTTATCATCACCAAATTTTAGGTTACTTCATCACTAAGAAAATAAGTTAAAAACCTATTAGTTAATAACATATATTTCATATATGATCGTAATAATTAAAACTATATAATAAGGTTAGATAGTAAATTTATTCACCATATTCATATTGTCTTATAGTATAATAAATATAAACAATTTAAATATTATTCTTCTTATCCATCACCAAATTATAGGTTACTTCATCACTAAGAAACTAAGTTAAAAGACTATTAGTTAATGACATATATTTCATATACGTTCGTAATAATTAAAACTATATAATGAGGTTAGATAGTAAATTTATTCACCATATTCACATTTTATTATGGTATAATAGATTTAAACAATTTCAATATTATTCTTCTTATCCATCACCAAATTTTAGGTTACTTCATCACTAAGAAACTAAGTTAAAAAACCTATTAGTTAATAACATTTATTTCATATACGTTCGTAATAATTAAAACTATATAATGAGGGTAGATATTAAATTTATTCAACATATTCACATTGTATTATGGTATAATAGATGTAAACAATTTCAATATTATTCTTCTTATCCATCACCAAATTTTAGGTTACTTTATCACTAAGAAACTAAGTTAAAAGGCTATTAATTAATGACATATATTTCATATACGTTCGTAATAATTAAAACTATATAATTAGGTTAGATAGTAAATTTATTCACCATATTCACATTGTTTTATGGTATAATAGATTTAAACAATTTCAATATTATTCTTCTTATCCATCATCAAATTTTAGGTTACTTCATCACTAAGAAACTAAGTTAAAAAACCTATTAGTTAATAACATTTATTTCATATACGTTCGTAATAATTAAAACTATATAATGAGGGTAGATAGTAAATTTATTCACCATGTTCACATTGTATTATGGTATAATAGATGTAAATAATTTCAATATTATTCTTCTTATCCATCATCAAATTTTAGGTTACTTCATCACTAAGAAACTAAGTTAAAAGACTATTAATTAATGACATATATTTCATATACGTTGGTAATAATTAAAACTATATAATGAGGTTAGATAGTAAATTTATTCACCATATTCACATTGTTTTATGGTATAATACATGTAAACAATTTCAATATTATTCTTCTTATCCATCACCAAAGTTTAGGTTACTTCATCACTAAGAAACTAAGTTAAAAGACTATTAATTTATGACATATATATCATATATATTCATAACAATTAAAGCTATATAATGAGGTTAGATAGTAAATTTATTCACCATATTCACATTGTATTATTGTATAATAGATGTAAACAATTTCAATATTATTCTTCTTATCATCACCAAATTTTAGGTTACTTCATCACTAAGAAACTAAGTTAAAAACCTATTAGTTAATAACATATATTTCATATATGATCGTAATAATTAAAACTATATAATAAGGTTAGATAGTAAATTTATTCACCATATTCATATTGTATTATGGTATAATAAATGTAAACAATTTAAATATTATTCTTCTTATCCATCACCAAATTATAGGTTACTTCATCATTAAGAAACTAAGTTAAAAGACTATTAGTTAATGACATATATTTCATATACGTTCGTAATAATTAAAACTATATAACGAGGTTAGATAGTAAATTTATTCACCATATTCGAATTGTATTATGGCATAATAGATGTAAACAATTTCAATATTATTCTTCTTATCCATCATCAAATTTTAGGTTACATCATCACTAAGAAACTAAGTTAGAAGACAATTAGTAAATGACATATATTTCATATACGTTCGTAATAATTAAAACTATATAATGAGGTTAGATAGTAAATTTATTCACCATATTTACATTGTATTATGGTATAATAGATGTAAACAACTTTAAAATTATTCTACTTATCCATCACCAAATTTTAAGTTACTTCATCACTAAGAAACTAAGTTAAAAGACTATTAATTTATGACATATATTACATATACGTTCGTAATAATTAAAACTATATAATGAGGTTAGATAGTAAATTTATCCACCATATTCACATTGTATTATGGAATAATAGATGTAAACAATTTAAATATTATTCTTCTTATCCATCACTAAAATTTAGGTTACATCATCACTAAGAAACTAAGTTAGAAGACAATTAGTAAATGACATATATTTCATATACGTTTGTAATAATTACTTTATGGCCCGGTAAGACACCGGGCCATAAAGTTTAAAACATTGTCTGTTACAAATCCAAAACAAAAAGTTTCATTACTGGGTGATAACAGAAACGGGCATATAATCCTTCGCTGTCCAGTTGCTTAATCCACCATTGGCAGTCAGGTAGATCCAACTGTTGATGTCAAACTCTTCATCATCGTCATCCCTGATAGCATTCACCCCTGCATCTTGTTTAGGCTTCTCTGGTGCTCCGAACTCAATCTCCTTCGCATCGATCAAGTCTTGTACCTTGTTCTTCAAAACCCAACAATCATCTGTATTTTGCCCCGGGCTATCAGAGTGAAAAGCACAGTGGGCATTAGGGTTGTACTTTGGTGATGTTGTATTTGGATTCTTCGGGGCTTCCTTTGGAATCAACAGATTGGTCTTCAGCAACTGTGGTAGAATCTGAGATAAGGTCATGCTGAGACGGGTGAATTGCCTTCGAGGTCTCTCATCCTTCTGTTGATTGCTGTGCCGAGGAGCACCAGCAGGTTTGGAAATATCAACCGCATTAACATCTTGGTGGTGTTCAGGTCTATTCTGTCTTCTTGCACTGTAGACAACACTGGACTCTTTCTTAAATGGCTTCTTCTCGGTGCCTCATGAGGCACCCTTCTGTATCTTTCCATCCTTAATACCAGCTTCAATCCTTTCACCAGTCAAAATGAGCTCTGTAAACCCAGACGAAGAGCTTCCAATTAAGTGGTTGAAAAATGGACCAGACAAGGTCCCCAGAAACATATCAACAAGCTCTCGATCAGCCAAGGGTGGTTGTACTCTTCCGGCGAGGTCCCTCCACTTCTGAGCATAATCTTTGAATCCTTCACCCGTTCCCATTGACATACCCTGGAGTTGCGTACACGTGGGAGCGAGGTCGGAGTTGTATTGGTACTGCCTGTAGAATGCAGTAGCCAAATCTTCCCAACTGCGGATACTGGCTCCGTCCAACTGGTAGAACCACTCAAGCTGAGTCCCTGAGAGATTGTCCTGAAAGAAATGGATCCATAGGTTCTTATCAGCAGTGTACGACTGAATCTTCCTCACATATGACCGGAGGTGCAGCTTCGGACAAGAAACTCTATCATACTTAGCAAATGCTGGTGCCTTGAATTTGTGGGGAATCACCACCCCAGATGATAGACCCAGATCACCAAAGTCCATACCAAGCACTTTCTGAACTTCCATAGCACTCAACCGGTCTTCCAGTTGCTTGTATCTATCCTCAGCAGGAGGATATTGTTCTTCATCAAAGTCCGTCTCGTTGTCAGAGACCACAGGGCTAGGAGCCCTCCTTTCCTCTTGACTATCTTTCCTTCCAGATGAGGTGGTCAGATCAAATTCATTCTGAAGCCTGTTTCCAAACCTGTGCCCTGTGTTAAACAGGGTTGTCCTCTTCTTCTTCTTCTTTTTCTTCTTCTCTTTCAGAATCAAGGTCTTCAGGTCTTGCTGACCTTTAGCTAGATTCATGAACAGCTCTTGGAATTGAGTATTCTGGGCTTGGAGGGCCTTGATAGCTTGCTCAGTTGAAGGTTCAGCAGACATGATGAGTGCTGAAATAAACAGCGAAAAAGATAAGAGACCTGTAATGGGTACCTGTTATGGAGTGCATGAGATGAAATATGTATGATTATGATTTCAAAGACAATCGGGAGATTCAAATTTATAAACAAGAAAGGAAACACACTTTATTAGATAAACTTTAGATTTCAAATTGTTCAACTGATTCCCTCAGGGCGTTACAAGAATGGAAATACTGAAAAGTAAATAAAACTGGAAAGGAAACAATCAAAGGTCCATCAGTGCTCCCATGGTCTCTTCTTATCAGTGCGGACATAGTCATTAAGAATCCGCTCGTTCTCCAACTTCCTAGTCAACCTTTGGATCTTCTGCTCTTGCTCGTTGAACCTCTCTCGGTAAGAATCACATTCTTCCCTCAGTTGCATCCAAGACCTTTTCAGTGCCCCAATGTCGGTGGGCATATGGGGATGGAGTATGGTTGGAAGACCCCCTTCTTCATTAGCAACTTCAACAATGATAGGCCGGACAACTTCATATGGCATATCCAACTTCTGGGCACGGATACGGATCCATCTGAGATATGGCTCCATTGGAAGAGAAGTCTTTGGACCCAGCTCATGTGGATCAGATCTGTGAACTCTATCCCAAGCCCTTATGAATCTCTGGTGTTGCTCATCGCTATCCCCTTGAAAATCAAAGATGATACTAGGCATTAGCATCTCATGAGGTCATTCTCTTCTAGCACGCCCAAACTGACGTAGAGCCAAGCACGGATTGTAAGAAATTCCTCCATGGGTTCCTAACAGTGGAACATTGGGATACTCCCCACAGCGATCAATGATAGCCTCTTCATCCATACCCTTGAGAGTCCAGATAATGTCATTATGCGAGAGAGACATAACCCTATAAGCCCAGCCCATGCCTTCTTTATTCTTCAGCACTGATTTGGGAAGGTGCGAAATAAACCACCTTGCCAATAACGGAGCATAGCACATCAAGGTTCCCCACTTTCGGGCAGTACGAGCATAAAGCTGATGAAGGATGTCACCCAAGAGAGTGGGTATCGGATTCCGAGAGATGAAGATATTTATCGCATTCACATCAACGAAGGAGTCAGAGTTCGGAAATAATACCAAGTCGTATATCAGAAGAGCCAGAATATCCTCGAATGCCTTAAAGTCTAGACTATCCCATAAATAGTTAGCTTTACCAACCAAAAACTTAGTCAGAAAGCCCTTTGCTTCACTTCTAGTCTCCCAGTTAGTCATTACCTCTTCTTTGGTCAAATGAAGGGCTGCAGCAATCTCTTCGGGCCTAAGAATCTTCTCCCAACCCGTAAACAGGGTCTGCTCCAAAACAGAGATACCGAGCAGATCAGAGAACTCTTATATGGTGGGAACCAGCTGGTAGTCCTGGAAATTAAAACAATGGTACAACGGATCATAGAATTGGACCAGGACACTCATCATCTGCTCGTCCAATTTTGAGGTGACCAAACTGAGAAGATAACCATGTCTCCTGAGGAAGGAAGTAGTATCAGGCATCTTTGCAATCAACTCTTTAAGCAAGGTGGGAACTTGGACAAAGTTGATCCGGATGGTATTCCTACGTATGGGCATCATGATGACCTACAAAACAGAACAAAGATGAATCCCTCATGTCTTTGAAATAGGTTAGTCCAATGCAATATGTATGCAATGTTATGATGTCATGATGTCATGATGGTAAGCACACCACAAGTATCCACAAATAACAAACATGGTAAAGGCACACAAGTCACACAGAGAGCCCTTAGATTTCAGGCTGGCAAGGAGCTTATGTACTACCCTCTTTCAGTTCAGTTGGTTTAAACCTATCCTAAAAATAGTAACCGGGTTCTAGAGGATCTCAATATCACTGACTACCCTCAATCGGTCATAATTCCAATTTAGCAACCTTTTCTTGCAGTCGGAATCATCGCGAGAGTTTAGTCTCAATGAGTGTAGCATACTGCTACTGTTCTATGGCCAAGTTGGTCAATTTAAAGGTTCTAAGGTCAGTTGGTGCTTAATGACCCCTTAGATGACCCATATTCTCCTCGTTCCAACATAAGGGATATCGGTACAATCTAAAGTGACACACCAACGTAGCTACTGATTCAACCGTATCAGTTTACGCCGTACAGTTCCTTCACAGTTTATTGCTACTTACCTAAAGGGTATCCCCAGATCCAGGTTAGGATCTATAGAAACTCTGATGCAAGCCCACAAATATAAATCATACAAAGCATACAATTGAGAACACAATGATCTAATCCTAAGGTACACCCCACTTATTAAGATCCCCAGCAGAGTCGCCAGTTCTGTGATACAGTGGGAGGAGAACTGACTGTTTTTTGGAATGCTGGTTTGCGTTTTGCGTTTGTTTTCGCAAAATGTCGCGGTAAGAAAGAGTCGCCACCGTCTTTTATTTTATCCAACAAGGAAAGGAAAAAAGCATAGAAAAATTCCTTTTTTTAGATGTTTCTCGGGTCCGGGGGGTAGATTATAGAAAGGGAAGGTGTTAGCACCCTTTCTATCCATGGTTATCCACGGGCTCTTAGGTACTTGCTCAAAGTGTTTTCAAAATTTACTTTTCTTTGTGTTTGTGGGTTTGGAAGAAGTTTTTATTTGAAAGGTGTAAGTGCGAAAAGTTTTGTTTTGTTTTGAGAGAGCAAGTACTTAAGAACCATCTACCTACTCGAAAAAGGAATTAATCTGTACAAGTGTCCTTTAGACAATGCTATCCCACTATTGAGGAGTAGGTAGCGTCGTCGTTGGAGTTTTAAGGGTCAATTCGATTAAGGGGCGTGTGGTCACTAAAGCAATGTTAGGATGCCTTAGAGGTAACCCTAATGTCTTAGATCATTTTTCCGAGGCAACCGTTTCGAGGCAACTATGATCTTTGGACAAGAGGGCGACCTCTAAAACTTCCTATACTCAATGACCACGTTCGAAGGCAACCAAGTGAGGTGTACCCTAAGAGTGCGCATGTGCGAGTGTGTTATTTCGGTTAATTTTATCTTTGTACATGTCATGGGTGAGCTATGTTGATTTTAAGTTCATACATTCGATCTTGTCATGCATTCCCTATTATCAAACATCTAACAGTATATAGTTGTGGAATTTAAATTGCGGAAATTAAATCTAAACTATTACAAGGCGTCGGGTATTTACATCGCCAAAAACAAACCCTTGAAATTAAAATGCGGAAAGTAAATAAAGCGATAAATAAAGTCCTAATTAAAAAAAAACTATTACATCCCAGGAAACAGATACATCAATATGGTAAAATAGATCGCGTGCAAGAAGTTAAATCGGATGCGAAATTTTTAGGGTTTTGACCCCTTTTGAAAAAGAAAGCATTTTTTTTGTTGTTTTTGAATTAAAAGGAATTAAATCTAAATTAACAATTAAATTTATTAATTAATTAAAATATTTTTGGGTTTTTGGATATTTATAGAAATAAAATAAATTGATTTAAAGTTAGTAAAAACCTAATTCTACATTAATTTTAATTATTTGCAAAAGATATTAAAAATTATACCTAATTAAACTAAGTTAATTAAATTAATTTATTTACAAAAATAAAGTGATGATTTTAATTTTAATAAGTAAAACATATTTTTTGGTTTTTGATTTTATGAGGAAAATAATTTAATTGGTCAATTAAACAATAAAAATAATTAGTAAAACAAATAAATAAAATAAGATAAAAAATAAGAAAGAAATACTCAAGGGGGTGTTGGGCCTGGAAAGGGAGTGAGATTGGCAATTCTTTGGCCCAACAGGCGCAGGCCTGTATTGACTTTTGCAATTCCATGTGACACGTTGACCCTGGGTGTATGGTGGATATCACCTTTGGGCCATTAGATTTGGCCTGGAGGCCATCTGGCGCTTGGGATCTGAAGGAGTATGATGGACCACGCCATTGGCTTTGCATTGGATCATCTGTAAGAAAAATACAAGAAATATGTTGGGGACCTGGGATTCGAACCCAGGTCCCGTTGGTACTTGAACACCTGCCTTAGCCACTGAGCCAATGCGCTTATATTGTTAGTGGATTAGGTATCAAATATTATATGGACAAACATTTATTATGCCTGAAATAAAAAAACAAGCGCGAAATATTTGAATGAGCGTATGGGATGGGCACACGTCTTCGTCCCTGTCCTTGGATTTTTACAGGGATTACCTGCGGATTCGTATCCGCGGCAAAAAGCGTAGGTTGAACCTAAAACCAAATCCAGGCCATGAAAATTCAATCTAAAGCCATGGTCTTGTTCGTCTCTCCTTCCTGATTTCATCCATGTCCATTATTGGTTCTAATTTTCCCTGCAATTAAAATGCCCAAAAACGAATTTCCAAAACCCTAGGTTCGGGTATGGCACTACAGATCACATAAATACAATCAAACGATACATAAAGGTTCTAAATGGAACGATAAACATGATGGTGTAAAGATTTTGGCAAAAAAATGCAAGAATCAGAGGATACGTTTTCGAGTACAGGGAGGTTTTCAGGAAGACTTACAGTGCGACTCAGGAGGCGAATGCCTTTGCTTTTGATTGTAATAGACTCAGTGGATGTCTAGCAAGAGAACCACATTGAGTTTTGGCCTTGAATTGGACTCTAAGGGTGATTTCAGTTTCAAGCTTTTTCAAGCTTTTTTCAAGTTTTGCTTTTGTGATTTGGCAGCCTCTTTGTTCTGAAACTCGTGCCTTTGGTTTGTATAAGTATCAAGCAATGCATTAGGTCAAGTTTTGGGCTTTGAATATTTGTGCATTGATGCTTGAAGATGTGATTTGATTCACCATTAAAAAGCTTCCAAAAATGTACAAATTCCATCTTTTTGTTCATGATATGGCTT
This sequence comes from Vicia faba, assembly GCA_948472305.1. Lineage (NCBI taxonomy): Eukaryota > Viridiplantae > Streptophyta > Magnoliopsida > Fabales > Fabaceae > Vicia > Vicia faba. The sequence continues at coordinate 253,643,333 of OX451738.1, read as the reverse complement.
GATTCGGATTTGATTGTGTACATGATGATATTTAAGACCTGTATCAATCAAAAAGATACCAAGTGATCAATTTTTAGATTTTATTTGGATTTAAATTGATTAAAAATGAATTAATTCAATAAAAATCAAATAAAATAAAAAAATTAATGAATGGACATGAAACTGAAGATAGGACACATGTGTAGTGTGACAAGATCAAATCAAGTGGAAAAAAGTGGGCCCATTTGACAAAATTTGAAGTTTTGGGGATAGTTGACTTTTGGCAATTTTGGAAAAATTCCCAACTTCAACAATGCATAACTTCTTCAATTTTTAACTTTTGGAGGTGTTCTTGGACTTTTTAGAAACCTTGAGATGTCCTATAACCAAACCTTTTGGTCTCATCTCATTTTGATATTCCATTATAAAGTTATAAGCTTTTGCAAAAAATGTGTTTTTGTTAACTTTCAAAAATGACCTATAATGTCCAAATTTGTAACTTCTTATGAGTGCATTTTCTGATCTTGGGGTATGAAGATGGATTGTAGGAAATTACATCCTATTCAAAATTAGCTTTGGATGGGTCATTTATCATAAAGTATGAGAAAGTTATGTTTGGTCAAAGTTGAGTTGACTTTTCCTACAAAACCCTAATTTAGCAACTTTTGAATCTTGATGAATTTTGAGCAATCCTTGATGAATCATGATCAACCCTTGATCAAATGATGAAATATCCTTCAAAATGAGAATGTTGACAAAAAATCTTGAAGTTTGACTATTTGTAGGTCACAGTTGACTTTTGCCCTAGCACAGTCGATTCTTGGGACCCTTTGAGCAATTAACTGGCCAAACTTCTTCTGCAAGGCTTGAAATTTGACATGTATGAACTTGAGCACATATTAGGACATTGGGGAGCACTTGAGGTCATTTGGATGCAAGGACCTTGATGCAACACAAAACCCTAATTTTGAGGTTGACTGCCTTAGGAGATGATTTGACTGTCCAATTCTTGAGCAATCTTGAGCCACTTGGAGATTCTTCTTGCAATGTCTTGAGAAATATGGGAGGGAAAATTTTGGGGTACAACAAATTCACTTTGAAATATTTTTCAAAAGACAAAACACTTTGTACGCGTTCTTATAGAGACGAGAACCATTACAAAGACATCCTTTTCCAAAATACTTTCAAAACCCACATCACAAACACATTTTCAAACAAAAAGCAAGTGATCTATCAAGCAACTAAGAGCCCGTAGATAACTACGGATGAAAATGGTGCTAACACCTTCCCTTTTCATAACCTACCCCCCGAACTCAAGAAATAATCTCGAAAGGTCTTTCCTGTTCTTTTAAGCCTTTCCTTATTGGATAAAGAAAAGTCAGCGGCGACTCTTGCTAACCGTAACAATTGCAATCATACGCAAAACACCCAAATCAGTTCTCCCACGTGTTACACATTATATGCGACATTACATAATGATTGATTAAGTGATGTTGATGACGTAATGATTTTGTGATGCTTGATGATTATTGTTAATGTTATGATATAAAGATATAATTGATTCATATTGTTGGTGCAAAGGTGTGAGTACAATATATGATATATGATGATATGTGGAATCCATGATGAATTGTTGTTGTACTGCTATATCTATTCCATATATCTTTTATAATAATTTGTGATTACTCACTCTTTCTGCTTTGAAATGTTGCCTTTATACGTGGGTAACTTGCAGGTGATCAGGAATAGTTCATCGAAGCTTAGAGGATAGCTTCGAAGTGTGTTGTTTAATTTTGTTGATTTTAGAAGACTTTGCTCTTATATGTAACACCGGGGTCTTTGAGATCGTTTGAATTGAACTATATGTTTCTTGTTGACATGATGTGTTGAGAATGCCTTATTCCGTTTTAAGATGTTTTGAAGTTTAACTTATGAATTTTGAAGTATGGTGACATCTTATTTGAAATATTTAATAAATATGTTTTGAGACAATATTTTCGTTGCGATGTGTTGAAATTTCGTGATTATATTTTCGAAGAGATAAATGTTTAAATTTTTGAAAACCCGTGTTACAGAGTAAGATATGTATGTTGGATGTTTTATATGAAGATGTGACACCTTTTTGATGCAATACTCTGATTTATTATTTATAATATTTGTGGGGTTTTAGAAGAGTGTTACATTAGATGGTGTGATGTTATATGGTTGTATGATTGCCTAAGTGGAAAGATTTTGTCTAAGTGTCCGAATTTGAATTTACATCATCATTTCATGGCATATGTATTGTTTGTCTTTGTAGCGGATTGCCTTTGTGGCGGGTTGCCTTCGCGGCAGGTTATTTTTCCCCATTGACATGAGATGAATTCTGTGTGGTGCCTTAGTGGCGGGCTGATTATATCTAGATCATATAGTTGTAAGAGCATGCATGTTCATACCTAAAGATAATTGTAAAATAATAATTTTTGCGAATTTGATTTCTCTTAAGCTATTATATTTTGTATGATTTATTTTATAACATTGTACTGTAAGTTTTGTTTGATTTGATATGGATGATAGAAGATTGACCCCTTACAACCAACATTTAGATACTAATGAATTTAAAGATGTGAAGTGAAAATGGTGTGATATTTCATGATATCGCGGGGAGAAAGTTATATTTTTATCAAACTCATTTGTTTTACTTTAAATTGTATATCTTTCCAAACTTGTTGTTATAATTTTATATCAAAAATAAATTGTAGATTTTTTTTAAAGTAAATATAGTTTTTTTAACTAATGTCTTGATTAAAATCTCGGGCGTTAGTTTTTTTAACAATAGTTTTGGACAAATATTTTTAGGTTGGGACGGGTGTTTATGACGCTTGATTTGAATTCTGTGTGAATGTTGTGATTTCCTTATTATTGGACTTGTTACTTTTATCCTTATTACTAGAGTGGTCAAAAGTTATTTGTACTAATAATATATATTGGTTTTGTATTCTTGTGATCTATGTGTTTGTTCTTGAGTTTATGTTTTATAATTATATATATATATATATATATATATATATATATATATATATATATATATATATATATATATATATATATATATATATATATATATATATATATATATATATATATATATATATATATATATATATATATATATATATATATATATATATATATATATATATATATATATATATATATATATATATATATATATATATATATATATATATATATATATATATATATATATATATATATATATATATATATATATATATATATATATATATATATATATATAAAAGAGTTTGTGATTGTGTAGTTCTTGTTAATAATTAAGGAATTTTCATTTTTGATTTATTGGTTTTGGATGAATGATAATATTAATATTTTTTTTGTGTATTATTGTTAAAGTGGAGAAAGAAGAAAAAATTATCTACTCTAACTTGAAAATATAAACTCATGTTTTATGAGTTTTCCACAATAGTATTGGGTATTTATGTTACTATTAGTGTGTATACTCATGCGAAGTACGAGATAAAATTTTTGAAATTAAAAAGATATTAATTTACAAATGAAGTTATAATATTATAATCTATCTTTATTATTAGTATTGCACAAAAAAATATTTTTATGATTAATACTTTTTTTTTATAAAAATATCTTTATTAGTTGAAAATTTAATTTCTTTATTCTTTTAATTTATTATAAACAAATTTTTTATTTCTAAATTATGATATTATTTTAAAAAGAATAAAATTTGTTTTAATATTTTTGTAACTTACCAAAAAAAAATCAATCTTTAAATATATAATATCACTTAAAAAACTAAAATCAAAATCCCTTTTAAATTGTTCGAAATTATCGATGTGAGTCATATATGTTATTCTTTCATATATATATATATATATATATATATAGAAGTAATTTTTGTTTATCTATTCTATTAATTATGCAAAGCTGAATGATTTATCATTCATATCTTTAAAAAAATGATATATCATTCATAGCTTAAAAAATTATTGATTAACAAAATAATAATTTAATGTTGTATGTAATATGTAGTCACATCATAGAGATTGATTAATAAAATAATTATTGAATATTTTATGTATATGATAGTTAAATTACAAAGATATAAAAAAATAATTTAAATTAAATATAAATTATTTATTTAATAGTCTTGTGTTTGTACGGATATTGATATGATAAGTATATTTATTTTTAAAATTAATAAAAATAAAATGAAATAAAAAAATCCCTTAATCAAAAAATTTATTATTTAAAAATAAATTTTAAAAATAAATTTATTAAATTTTTATATAAATATAAATTTTCTAATTATCTATTTAAACTTCAAACAAATTTTAAAATTTATTTTGAAATTTCAAGTATTCATATTGAATCATTAATATGAAAAATGTGAATAAAAATTATTATTTTAATTTAGTGTTTTAAATAATGATAAATTATGTTTTAGTCTAAAAGATAAAATCTCACTCTTAATCCTTACATGTTAATTAAATCTCACTATTAATCATTATTACACACACACATATATATATATATATATATATATATATATATATATATATATATATATATATATATATATATATATATATATATATATATATATATATATATATATATATATATATATATATATATATATATATATATATATATATATATATATATATATATATATATATATATATATATATATATATATATATATATATATATATATATATATATATATATATATATATATATATATATATATATATATATATATATATAGAACTATACACAATTGATTTATGTTAAAATAATATTAATTTACTATTATTTAAACAAATCATATTTATCATTGTTATATCAAATATAAAAATTTAATACATTAATGATAAATAATAATAAATAAAATAGTTAAGTAAATTGAGATATATAAATGAAAATTTAATTAATTTCTAAAATAATAAATAATATTTCTATTCTTTCTTTGTGATTACACCTTTCTTTTGTCTTTGTTTTTAGACATACTTAGAAATGTAGTTATTAATGGCATATCAAAGTTTTGTTGCACAAATGAATATATTGTATAGATATTAATATCATTATCATATGAAATGAATATTGAACAATACAATAGTAGAATCTAAGTACTACTTAATTTCACATAAAAGAGTCTACGTGCAGACAAAGCCTCTAACAATAAAATGTGGAGCAGCATACAAAATATGAGGAGTTGTATGGTCAAAACTTTAGCACATCCTTTTGTCGTAGATCTTGAAGCTACTCGAAAAAAACAAATAATATCGGATAGAATAAATAGAGTCGCCACTTAACTTTATTTATCATAAAGTCTATTAAAACGAAAACTAAAGATATGGTTAATTTCATAGATATGATATCTACATTTTATCTTTAGAAAGTATATGCAAATGATGTTTATATTGAGATTTTAAAGTTTAAAGAAGGTATTGAAGGTGTGAAGAAAATGCAAGAAAGAGGGAGTTTGAATTGGATTTTCCTTTCTTGTAAAACTTCCGTTTCTAAGCAGTATTCATTGAACAATGCTTCTGATTATTGCTTCTAATTAATACTTCTAATTTGGTTCAGAAAACATAAACTCTAAAACATAAACAAAAGTAAAGAACACGCGATATATCCTGGTTCACTTGAAAAACCCCCAAGCTAATCCAGTCCACCTTTCGGAGGTGATTTCGCCTTGAACTCAAGGACTTAATCCACTATAATCATTCTGATTACAATCGCACGGATAACCGCCGGTGACTAGCATCCAATGAAACGTTCAGGGATCCAAACCGGATATAACGTTCATTGACCCAACAGAATCTGATTCTCCAGAATCTCCTATCAGGATTTCCTTCTAATGATATCCATCAGTGATCCCAAAAGGCTGACCTTCACTCAGTCCCCTTTGAGATATAACTACCATTGACCCAATATAATCTACTACCAGGATTTCATCTACGATGACCGCAGCCAAAGTCTTCTTGAGATCAGACCTTCACTCAGTCTCTCAAGGTATCATCAAACAACTGTTTGATTTACATTTGTTTACAATTATAATGCTTCTACACAAGCTGAATGTAAACAAAAAATTAAGCACATAAGAAGATCCTAATACACACTAAAAATATTACATTTTATTTTAGCTCTAATGTATGGTCTTTTTTTCTTCAAATAGCTTCTTCACAGACAACAGTCTAAAGCATTTGAATTGTTGAAATCTTCTTCTTCAAAAGCTTATGAAAGCTTTGTTGATCTCATTGTAGCACAAAGAAGAACTTCTTCATCTTGATTAACCTTAGAACATCCTGGACAACAACCCTTGTTCTATCTTCTTCAATGATCACTTTTGAGCACAACATTTATGTTGTGGATTTGTAACTTGAACGTCCATGATCATCTTCATTATCTTCTGCGGTTTAGCAAGCTTTATGCAGTATATAAAATTACGCATGTTGTGAATCAATAATTTCATTGTAATCATTAACAAAATGATTGGAGAATCATTTTGATAACAATTGGTCTTATTGTTGTTATAGTTGTTGATAACTTTGGTTGTGTTCCAACAAATGAATGTTATATTTTAACATTGAACACCAATAACAACAACTTTGCAACTTGCAGCTTTTAGCACCCAGCCAAGCAGCTTATGGTAAGCTCATCAATATTTAGCATCATGTGTTAAGTAATAGCTGACCAACCAACACGCCAACCAACAAAAAAACATAAGATTCTTTTCTTATATAGCCAAGCAAAATAGAGTCGTTGACTATTTGAAAAAGAGTCGTTACAAATAGTACTACAACGTCCTTATCTCTTCCACACTTTAAGTTAGTGGAGAGGTAGTGACATAAAGCTTTTCGTACTGTGTACTATTGTACTGTATTACCGTTATATTCTTTCCTTCTACACTTCAGAGGCTTTTGCGAGCATGAGATTATAAGCGAGAACATGTCATAAGGTCTTCATAACTTCAAGTCTTCAGAGTCTTCAGAACTGTGTCTTTAGAGTCTCCATCACTTGGTCGTGAGAACCCATTGTAGAGAACCTTTAGATCAGAAGAGCTTCAAGTCTTCAGAGTCTTAAGAACTGTGTCTTTAGAGTCTTCAGCACTTGTTCTTCACAACCTGTTTGTAGATAACCTGGACCTTTAGAACTTAAAGTCTTTGAAATCTTCAAACCTTTTGTCTTTAGAATCTTTAGCACTTGGTTATTTAAGAATCCTTATCTTCAGAACCGTGTTATTAGAAACACAAAGTCTTCATCATCTGGACTTCAGTTAGAAACATTGTCTTCAGATCTTTTAAATTTATCTTCTTTGGAATCAGTTGTCTTTTAGAAACTAAGCTTTTAGCATCTGGACTTTAGTATAAAATTTGTCTTCAGATCTTCTAACTTTGTTTCTTGAAACACACTGTCTTTTAGAAACGTGAGTCTTCAGCATCTGGACATAAGTAATAACTTCTGTCTTCAGATCTTCTGACTGGTTTCCTTAGAACATGTTGTCTTTAGAAGCTTGAGTCTTCAACATCTGGAAATTAGTAACAACTTTTGTCTTCAAATCTTTTGACTAGTTTCTTCAGACAAATATCAGGGTTTATACTTCAGATCCATCTAGAGTGTCTTGCTACAGTTCAATAGAACTTGTGTAGCATAGAAGCAGAGTCATTTCTCTTCTAATGTCTTGGCTACGCCATCCATCAGAAGCAGAGCCTGTTTGTTAAGTACTCAACAATAACAAAAATCAGTATAACAAAATTGTTCATACAATCATACTCATTTGTTATCATAAAAACTCATAGATAATATTGCAGAACCAAATCTTATTCTTACAATCTCCCCCTTTTTGATGATGACAAAACTATGTATTTTGATGACACAACTTTGTACATATAATCATAATCAGTGAACTTTAGAAGGGTAAGAAATACTTATCCTTTTTCTGATACTCCCCCTGAGTCAATGACTTGATGAAGATCGAATATCCTGACTCTGAACCATTTGAGTAAAAACTCCCCTGGTTCTAACAGATCAGATATTGAGATCTTGAGAGTCTTGACTTTAGGAATTTCAGACAATCTTTAACTTCTGATTTTCTCTATTCTTCTGGAATACATATGCTTCTGCTTTTGATTCTTATGTTCTGATTATCATATTCTCAGACATTATACATCTTCTGAACATTATGATACAAAAATCAAGATAACTTTAACTTTCAGAAAGTTCTCAACTTCTGAACAATATTGGGTCTATCTGATTCTTGAACATATGTTCAAAGAGTATACATCTTCTAATATATGAACAATCAGTTATTAATAACTTTAACAAAGTTCTTTCATTTTGACCCGTCTTAGAATGCCTAGTGAACTTGTTCAGAGTTCCTGGGTTAATTATCAAACAGACAAGCACACATTAGTGGTTAAATGCATATCATTTTATATCATTCTATTATTATGATGAGTTTTTGAATTTATTTTAGGTTCATCATAATTATTATACTTTCTCCCCCTTTTTGTTATCATCAAAAATATGATTATTCATGAAAAACATTAAAAGTTAACAGAAGTAACAATAAGTGCTAATCATAAATAGTTGCATTGATGATAGAATTAAACAAATTACAAAATAGAATCCTATGGGAACCACTGATCATTAAATTTCTCACACATCTCTTGATGCAGAGCATCACTAGGATCATCAGGAATCCTTCGAAGGATTCTCACAATCCCATTTTGAACAAAATTTTCTGATAGAATTCTTCCATAGGGAATGAAAGTTTTGTTCACATTTCTAGAGGACGTGATGGACTTTTTGAGATGATTGAGGATGACTTGAGGAAGATTAATCTAATTTTTTTTATCAAACAGAAAATTAAAGTCTTATAATCATTAGTTAAGACATTTTTGTTAGTCTCGCACGGACAAAGATTTGTCAGGATGAAGTGAAACCAGTCTTTGGCTATGGGCTTAAGACTTTCAGGATTGGTAGAGTCGAACTCAGAAGATGCTTCAAAGATGGAAATGATGTTACCATCATAAATGCTATCGAGAGAGATATAACCAGTCGCGATACCCACGCGTGGATAATTTAGTATCTCATCAATACATTCAGCAGTGAAGAAGACACCCCAGCCATAGATATTTGACGAGATTGAGGCCCCATAGATATTGACAGAGGCATTTTTCCAAAAATTCTTTACAAGTTTTGGATAAATGGGTCCTCTTAGTAAGGAAAGATAATGCTTCTAGTTTTGGAAGGGAATGCTAAGATGGAATTTCAGACTTGCACCGAAGAGTCTTGGATGTCTTTCAATGATAACTTCCAAGTGATCATCATTTTCATGAGAAGTTGTTAAAGTCGTGATGAAAGGGAGAGAGAATTAAGTATAAGGCAATTGATATCAATTGTTAGAGATTACTTGTAAGGAGAGGTAGAGGGCAAGCATGGTGTATAAAAGGAATCGAGAAGATGTGACTTGACATGAGAAATGATTTTCCTTACGTAAGATAATCAAACTTGGGAGACTCAATAATGAATGACTGAGGAAGGTCAAGAGGGCAGCAATAACTCCTAAGATTCGATAAGAGAGACAATTGATACCTTCGAATCAGATTTGTGAGTATCTAGAGTAGACTAGGACACATAGATGTATGGGAAATGAAAAATAATATTTGATCTCATTTATGAGGGTATGCCAAGTTGTTCATTACTTTAAATAGGTTTTTTTTAATACGTGAATAAAGTAACTGACAAGTATCAAAGGTCTAGGACCTAATCTATGCTCTGGAGACGCATGCGTGATAGTTTTATTTCAGACTTTAATGAATTTATAATGCCTAAGTACTTAGCCAATAGCAGCAATATTGTTAAGGAAGATAGAAATGTTACTCTCATATATATGGTAATCTTCCAATTGATTCTTCATACATAGCATCTGAGTGCTGCATAGTGTTGCTGATGTGTACTCTGCTTCTGCTGTTGAAAGAGCAATTATTGATTGCCTCTTGCTTGACCATGAGATTAGATTCTTTCCTAGAAACTGACAATTTCCAAAGGTGCTTTTTCTCTCTAGTCGATCTCCAGCGTAGTCTGCATCACAGAAGCCAGAAAGAGAATACTCTGATGTTTTCTCATACATCAAGCCAAGGTTAGAGGTTCCTTTTAGATACTTTAGAATCCTTTTAACAATAGTTAAGTGGGATTCCCTAAAATCAGATCGGATTCTAGTGCAAAGATGTACAGTGAATAAAATATCAGGTATAGATGCAGTTAGATACAGAAGAGAGCCTATCATACCACGATAGAGCTTCTAACAAACCTTTCCACTTATCTCCTTTTTTTAAGATACATGTAGGATGCATTTGAGTCTTTGCTATAGTGTAGTCTGTCATGTTGAATTTCTTCAGAATTTCTTTGGTGTACTTACTTTGATGTATGTAAGTAGCCTCTGGTTTTTGATCAATCTGGATTCCCAAAAAGAACTTCAGTTCCCCCATCATGCTCATTTCGAACTCAGCCTGCATTAGCTTAGAAAATTCCTCGCAGAGAGATGGATTAGTAGAACTAAAAATAATATCGTCGACATAAATTTGAACAATTAGAATATCATTTTTGAATGTTTTGCAGAAGAGTGCAGTGTTAACCTTTCCTCTGGTAAACTTATTTTCTAGCAGAAAATTGCTCAATCTGTCATACGATGCTCTGGGAGCTTGTTTCAGGCCATAAAGCGATTTCTTTAGTTTAAAAACATAGTCTAATTTTTCATATTTTTCAAAGCTAGGAGGTTGTTTAACATACACTTCTTCTGAAATGTAACCATTCAGAAATGCACTCTTAATATCTATCTGATAGAGAATAATGTTATGATTTATGGAAAAGGAAACTAATAATTGAATAGCCTTTAACATGGTGATTGGTGGAAATGTTTCTGTATAGTCTATACCTTCTTGTTTACTATAACCTTGTGCAACTAATCAAGCTCTATTTCTGACCACTTCTCCTTTCTCATTGAGCTTGTTTCTGAACACCCATCTGGTTCTAATAACATGGACACCTTTAGGTCTCTGAACAAGATCCCATACATAATTCTTTGAGAATTTGTTCAATTCTTCCTCCATAAACAGAATCTAATCCTTATCCATAAGGGCTTCCTCAATTGATGTAGGTTCTATTAAGGAGACTAAGCCCAAAAGTACTTCATCAGAAGGTTTGAGAGTAGATCTTGTTCTGACTGGAGCATCGTTAATTCCAAGAATAAGATCTTCAGGATGAGAGGATCTGATTATGTTCTTCTTTGGTTGAGTTATATTAGAAGGACTATCAACATTATCAGAAGGAGGAGCTTCTGATTCTAGATTTCATTCCTTGGCCTGATTATGAACTGAAGAATATCTTCAAATTGATTTCTCTTATTCTCAGTTTTCTGATTCGAGGAGAGTAACCTTCTTCTAAATTTTAATGTATGATTTGAGAACTAGAGTCAGAGTCTTCACTTCGGACGGTCTCATCATTCTTTTGTTTAGAATCACCTGTCTGGCCTTTTTTTTAGAGAATCCTCAGAGCAAGGATATTGTTATATTTTATTTTCAGAATCATCCATCTGTGTGTTAAGATTTTCTTTGAGCAAAAGCTTATTTTTCATAAGGTCAATGTTTTCATGAACTTTTGAGAAGCTATGTGATAGAGAGAGTTAACTATCATTGCTTAGTGTCTTCTGGAATCTCTGTTTCCTTGAACGAATTACAGAATATATTCTAATACAAATATCATCAAATTTTGAAGATTTTTCCTGACAATCTTATTCTTGCAATGCTGAGATAACTTGTTTAGAGTTAGTTCTTTGATCATAATTAAGATGAATCAATGAGTGTTCTTTCCTCGGTAATGTCCCGACTTCTGCAAAGTCTCTTTCAACAAAACCAACGGTTATATCTTCACAAGATCTTCTGTCTGCTTGAGTAGACGTTTTATCATGAGATTCTTATATATCATAAGATAACAATCTTTCTTCTTTTGAAAAGATTCCTAATGAGGTCTTATGATAAAGTCAAGGGTGGAATAATCCGTTTCTTGAAAACATATCATATTTCTCAATGGAACTTAATCAAAAGCATTCAACAGATATAACTTTTTATCTGATGAATCTTTTCCTATTAGCCTGTTCTTCAATTTTCTGGATTTAGACAGTAGTTGAAAATTGAATAACTATCACCTTAGAGTATTTCTTTATAAAGCATCTGGATCTTTATCTGACATTGTTAGTTGTTTTAATATCCACCAATAACAGAAACCAGGCTCTGATACCAATTGAAGGTGTGAAGAAAACGCAAGAAAGGGGGGTTTGAATTGGGTTTTCCTTTCTTGTAAAACTTTTGCTTCTAAGCATTATTCATTGAACAATGCTTCTGATTGTTGCTTCTAATTAATGCTTCTAATTTGGTTCATAAAACATAAACTCTAAAGCATAAACAAAAGTAAAGAACACGCGATATATCCCGGTTCACTTGAGAAACCCCTAAGCTAATTCAGTCCATCCTTTCGAGGTGATTTCACCTTGAACTCAAGGACTTAATCCACTATAATAATTCTGATTACAATCACACGGGCAACCACCGGTGACTAACATTCAATGAAATATTCATGGATCCAAACCGAATATGACGTTTATTGACCCAATAGAATCCGATTCTCTAGAATCTCCTATTAGGATTTCCTTCCAATGATATCCATTAGTGATCTCATAAGGCTAACCTTCACTCAGTCCCCTTTGAGATAAGACTACCATTGACCCAATAGAATCCACTACCAAGGTTTCATCTACGATAGCCGCAGCCAAAGTCTTCTTGAGATCAGACCTTCACTTAGTCTCTCAAGCTATCATCAAACAACTGTTTGATTTAAATTTGTTTACAATTATAATGCTTCTACACAAGCTGAATGTAAACAGAATTAAGCACATTAGAAGATCCTAATACACACAAAAATATTACATTTTATTTTATCTCTAATGTGTGGTATTCTTTTCTTCAAATAGCTTCTTCACGGACAACAACCCAAAGCACTTGAATTGCTGAATTCTTCTTCTTCAAAAGCTTCTAAAAGCTTTGTTAATCTCATTGTAGCATAGAGAAGAACTTCTTCATCTTGATTCACCTTAGAACATTCTGGACAATAACCCTTGTTCTATCTTCTTCAATGATCACTTTTTAGCACAACATTTATGTTGTGGATTTGTAACTTGAACATTCATGATCATCTTCATTATCTTCTGCAGCTTAGAAAGCTTTATGCAGTATATAGAATTGCGCACATTGTGAATCAATAATTTCATTGTAATCATTAACAAAATGATTGGAGAATCATTTTGATAACAGTTGGTCTTGTTGTTGTTATAGTTGTTGATAACTTTGGTTGTGTTCCAGCAAATAAATGTTATCTTTTAACATTGTACACCAACAAAAAAAACTTTGCAACTTTTAGCTTTTAGCACCCAGTCAAGCAGCTTATGGCAAGCTCATCAATATTCATCATCATGTGTTGAGTAATAGCTGACCAACCAACACGCCAACTATAATATGATGGGAGAACTGACTATTGGGTTTGCATTTTATCGCAAATGTTGCGAATAGCAAGAGTCGCCACCAACTTTTCTTTTATCTAATAAAGGAAAGGGTGAAAAGAACAGGAAAGACCTTTTGAGAATTTTCTTGAGTTCGGGGGGTAGTTTATGAAAAGGGAAGGTGTTAGCACCCTTTTAACCCGTAGTTATCTATAGGCTCTTAATCGCTAGATCACTTTGAAAATTCTTTGTGTTTGTGTATGTTTGCAAATATTTTGAAAATGCCTAAGTACGACAATTTTGTAATGATTCTCATATCGTTGGGAATGTATACAAAATGTTTGTTTTGAAAATATGTTTTGAAAGGAAGTGTTGTTTTGTGAAAAGATGTTTTGAAAATGCCAATGTAAGGTAATTTTCTTTATAATAACCCTTGTATCAGTCCTCAAGAGTGTTTATAAAACGTTTTGAAAGGAGTTGTTTTGAAAGTGTGAAGTGTGGAAATTGTTTTAGTTTGTGAGAAAGCATTTACGAGCGATCTACCTACTCAAAAAGTCTTTGTTCTTTTCCTCCTCCTTTAAATAGTGATAACATATCATTAATTAGTAGGAAGCCATATCTGTAAGTGTTTGGATGTTGGCATGTTTTTTTTGGTAAAACCAGTTGTGCGAATGTCATGACTGATGTCATAACATTCTGGGACACAAGGTACATTCTGCAGAAAAAGAATGTCATATAGGAGCTGCTCAATATGAGTGTTTAGCTGACCATTATGCAATGATCACATTTATTGCATTCTACCAAAATCTGTAAACAGGATTCTTGTTGTCATAACCAATGTTAAGACATCATGTACTGAACTAACACTTGTGCAGATTTATTATTTTCTGAGAAGTTTCAGGAATCTGGTTATTCAGTCCAGATCAGATTTTCACGTGGACTTAGGTTAACTTTGCTTAACCCTAATCTGGTTGTTAAAGTCCCATGACCAAGTCTTGAGGTTAACCCTAATTAACCCTAGCTATTTTCGTAGAAGCCCTAACTGAAGAATAGCAGCCTATATATTCCTCATGAAGACTGTTGGTAAAACACACTTTTGACAGAAGATCAATAAGGGACTGTATAGTTGTAACTACTGTAATCCAAGCAATTATCATTGTGATAAGTGACTTGGAGTAGGATTTGATTGTAAGGGTTGTGTATCACTCAAAGCTTTGAAGCACGAGTGTTTGTGTCACTTGATTAAAGCTTTAAAGCAAAGTCAAGTTAGGGTTGTGTATCACTCAAAGCTTTGAAGCACGAGTGTTTGTATTACTTGATTAAAAGCTGTGAAGCAAAATCAAGTGTATGTTCTGAAGAGTGTCTTCATAATTTCATTAGTCAATTGTTTAATATCACTGCTGTGATTGAGGGGGAGTGAGTAGGAACTCAGGTTTAAGTTGAACTTAGATTGAAGTTGCATTGGGTAGGTCTTAAGTGAAGGAGATAAACTGGTTGGTTTATTCCTGAATTAATATCTCTTATAGTGGATTTCCTCCCTGGCTTAGTAGCCCCCAGAGTAGGTGTTGTTACACACTGAACTGGGTAAATAATTGACTGTGTTATTTACTGCTTTTAGTTTTACTGTCTTGAAGAGTGTCAGATACGGTGTCATAACATTCACTGTGACATTAAGTATCTGCAGCCAGAATTTCAATTGGCATCAGAGCAGGCACCCTGCCTGTCTTACTGGGTGAGATCTAGGGATATTATTTTCTGGCGCTATGGACAAAGAAGGAGGTTTTGGAAACAGACCACCCATTCTAGATGGATCAAATTATGACTACTGGAAACCTCGTATGATTGCCTTCTTAAAATCACTGGACAAAAAGGCTTGGAGAGCTGCTAACAAAGGATGGAACCATCCCACCATAACTGGGAAAGATGGGACAACCAGTCTGAAACCTGAGGAAGAATGGAGCAAAGAAGAAGATGAGTTAGCCCTGGGTAACTCCAAAGCATTAAATGCCTTGTTCAATGGAATTGATAGAAACATATTCAGACTAGTACATCAATGTGAACTGGCCAAGGAGGTTTGGGACACTCTCAAAACTACCCATGAGGGCACATCCAAAGTAAAAATGTCAAGGCTTCAGATGCTGACTACCAAATTTGAGAACCTAAGGATGATGGAAGATGAGACCATTCATGAGTTTCACATGAACATCTTGGAAATTGCCAACACCTCAGGAGCATTGGGAGAAAAGATGTCAGAAGAAAAGCTGGTGAGAAAGATTCTCAGATCCTTGCCTAAAAGATTTGCAATGAAGGTGACTGCTATAGAGGAAGCTCAGGATATCTGCAACTTGAAGGTGGATGAAATCATTGGGTCCCTTCAGACCTTTGAGATGGGGGTCAGTGACAATATTGACAAGAAAAACAAGAGCATGGCACTTGTATCTAATACTGAAGATGAAAACAAGGAGGATGAAGAAGAAAATATTTCAGAAGCTATAGCCATGCTTGGAAGACAGTTCAACAAATTCATCAAGAGAATGGACCCAAAGTCAAGGTCAAATGTCAAGAACATTCCTTCTGACATCAACAGATCCTATGACTCCAGCAGAAGACCAAAGTCTGAAGAGAAGGGAAATCAAAGCAAAGGAATTCAATGTCATGGATGTGAAGGATATGGGCACATTCGAGCTGAATGTCCAACCTTTCTTAAGAAACAAAAGAAAGGAATGTTTGTTACTTGGTCTGACTGTGACTCAGAAAGTAATTCTGAAGAAGAATCTTCCAAACTAGTTACTGCGTTAACTGGTATTTGTGACTCTGATAGTGACTCTAGTGATGAGGAAGTGACATTTGAAGAACTGGCTGACTCCTACAAGAAGTTATGTATCAGAAGTGCTGAAGTCTGTCAGCAAAATGAGAGACAAACAAAACTCATAGTAAAGCTGGAGGCTGAGAAGAAGGCAGGCATTGATACTATAAGTCATCTAGAAGGGGAAGTTCAAATGCTAAACTCAAAAATTGACCAGATGACTAAATCTGTCAAGATGTTAACAAATGGAACTGACAAATTAGAAGAAATCCTTCAGGTTGGACAAAATGTGGGAGACAAGTCTGGTCTGGGATTTGTGGCAGCAAAGAAATCTATTGTAGACAAGAAGAAGATCAGGCCTGATAAACAAATGTCAAAGCAGATGTCACAACATAGCACTCAACATCGAGAACAGAGAAATATGAAGAAAAAGTATCAAAGATGGAGATGTCATCATTTTGGGAGGTTTGGTCACATAAAGCCATTCTGCTTCAAACTATATGGATATCCTAATCAGACCCCAGTTGTCAAACCTAAGTCTAACAAGGCACCATATACTCAACAGTGGAAGAAAAAGGCTACTGCCATGATAGCTCACACCTCCCTTAGAGTCTCTGCAAAGGAAGACTGGTACTTTGACAGTGGATGTTCTAAACACATGACTGGAATCAAGAATCTTCTCAATAATGTTAAACCTCACACTACTAGTTATGTGACTTTTGGAGATGGTGCTAGAGGAGAAATCAAAGGAGTTGGAAACTTGGACTGCCCTGGAGTTCCAAACCTAAATGAAGTATTGCTGGTAAAAGGCTTGACTGCTAATCTTATAAGTATCAGTCAATTATGTGATCTAGGATTCAAGGTCAACTTCACCAAGTCAGAATGTCTTGTAACTAATGAGAAACAAGAAGTTGTAATGAGAGGTGTCAGATCTAAAGACAGCTGCTACTTATGGGAGTCTGAGAACACTAATTATTCTTCTGTGTGCTCTATTGCCAAAGAAGAAAAAGAAGTGAAACTATGGCACCAAAAACTTGGTCATTTACATCTAAGAGGAATGAAAAGAATTATATCCATGGAAGCAGTCAGAGGGATTCCAAGGTTGCAAATTGATGAAGGGAGAGTCTGTGGTGAATGTCAGGTTGGAAAGCAGACTAGAATGTCACATCCAAAGTCAAGACATCTGACCACCTCTAAGGTGTTAGAACTTCTACATATGGATCTGATGGGACCAATGCAGGTAGAAAGTCTTGGTGGAAAAAGATATGCCTATGTTGTTGTGGATGATTTTTCCAGATTCACCTGGATTAACTTCATTAGAGAAAAGTCTGATGTATTTGAAGTATTTAAGGAACTGTGCAAAAGAATTCAAAGAGAGAAAGAAGGATGCATTGTCAGAATCAGAAGTGATCATGGCAAGGAATTTGAAAACAGTAAGTTTGATGAGTTCTGCTCCTCAGAAGGAATTAATCATGAATTCTCTTCACCCATAACTCCCCAACAAAATGGAGTTGTGGAAAGGAAAAACAGGACTATACAGGAATCTGCCAGAGCAATGATACATGCCAAAAGACTTCCTATTCATTTTTGGGCTAAAGCTATGAATACAGCCTGTTATGTCCATAACAGGGTCACCTTGAGAAAGGGAACATCATCCACCATTTATGAACTTTGGAAAGGAAGAAAGCCTACAGTGAAGTACTTTCATGTATTTGGAAGCAAATGCTATATTCTGACAGATCGTGAACAAAGGAGAAAGATGGACCCTAAAAGTGATGAAGGAATATTCCTAGGATACTCTACCAACAATAGAGCTTATAGGGTATTCAATTCCAGGACCAAAGTTATGATGGAATCTATAAATTTCATAGTTGATGATTACCATGAGGAAACAAATGTCCCATATGATGTTGAGACATTCTTTGAGACTTCAACTCAAAAGGATGATATTCCTAAAACTACTTCATCAGAATCTGAATCAAAGGAAGCTAACAAAGACCCTTCCATCAGAATTCAGAAAGATCATCCTAAGGAACTCATCATAGGAGATCCTAACATTGGAATCATTACAAGATCTAGAGAAATCATCTCAAACTCTTGTTTTGTATCTAAGATTGAACCAAGAAATGTTAAGGAGGCTTTAACTGATGAATACTGGATTGGAGCAATGCAAGATAAATTGAACCAATTCAAGCAACATTAAATATGGGAGTTAGTTCCTAGACCAGGAGGAACAAACATCATTGGCACAAAATGGATCTACAAGAACAAATCAGATGCTGAAGGAGTTGTCACCAGGAATAAGGCAAGACTTGTTGCTCAAGGATACACTCAAGTTGAAGGGGTTGATTTTGATGAGACGTTTTCTCCTGTAGCCAGACTGGAATCAATCAGACTCCTATTGGGAATTGCTTGTCTCCTCAAGTTCAAGTTATTTCAGATGGATGTAAAAAGTGCCTTCCTAAATGGGTACTTAAATGAGGAAGTTTATGTGGAACAACCTAAAGGATTTGTGGATCCAAACTGCCCTGATCATGTCTACAAATTGAGGAAAGATTTATATGGCCTGAAACAAGCTCCTAGAGCTTGGTATGACAGGTTGACAAAATTCCTCTCTGACAAAGGATACAGGAAAGGAGGCTTGGATAAAACTCTTTTTGTCAAAAATGAAGGAGGAAAGATAATGGTAGCTCAAATCTATGTTGATGACATAGTGTTTAGGGGAATGTCCGATAAAATGGTTAAACATTTTGCTGACCAGATGCAAGCTGAATTTGAAATGAGCCTCATGGGAGAATTGACCTACTTTCTTGGACTGCAAGTCACACAGATGGAAGACTCAATTTTTTTGTCTCAAAGCAAGTATGCAAAGAACATTGTCAAGAAGTTTGGGATGGAGATTCCAGTGACAAAAGGACTCATGCACCTACTCACTTAAAGCTGTCCAAAGATTCAAGTGGGGTCAAGGTGGACCAAAGCTTATACAGAAGCATGATAGGAAGTTTGCTATACTTAACAGCCAGCAGACCTGACATTGCTTTTGCAGTTGGAGTATGTGCAAGATACCAGGCTGAACCCAAAGTAAGTCATATCATCCAAGTGAAGAGAATTCTGAAGTATGTAAGTGGAACCCACAACTATGGCTTGTTGTACTCTCATGGATGTGAACCAACTCTAACTGGTTACTGTGATGCTGATTGGGCTGTAAGTGCTGATGATAGAAAGAGCACCTCTGGAGGATGTTTCTTCTTAGGAAATAATCTTGTCTCATGGTTCAGCAAGAAACAGAACTGTGTGTCCCTATCTACTGCTGAAGTTGAATACATAGCAGCTGGTAGTAGCTATTCTCAAATGATCTGGATGAAACAGATGCTTACTGAGTATAATGTCACACAAGATGTTATGACATTGTATTGTGACAATCTGAGCACTATCAACATTTCCAAGAATCCTATTCAGCATAGCAGGACCAAGCATATTGACATTAGACATCACTTCATCAGAGATCTTGTAGAGGAAAAGACGATTAAACTGGAACATGTTGCCACAGAACTACAACTGGCTGACATTTTTACCAAGGCACTTGATGCAAATCAATTTGAAAATTTGAGGGGCAAGCTGGGTATTTGCCAACATGAAGATATGTAGCAATTAATTTTGCTCAAAACAAGGGATGAGAGAGATTTTTTTTGTTAAGTCTACTCTGATTGGGATAATCATCTACTTCTTTATTTCTTTCCAAGATTTTAAGAAGTTGAATAGACATTCATATATCTCACTCCTCTCGCGTTTCTGCAACAATCCTCAATCTCTCAAACGAAGATTGCACTATTACTGCTACCTATTTTCTAAAACTCTCAAAATGTCTCAACTATCCATGACATCATCCTCTTCAAAGGCGACTGCTTCTTCCGCATCCTCTGATCGAGAACCTAGGGCAATCACAAACTGCATGGATTCTGATGTTCTGGAGATAACTCCTCTTCGTGAACTGGCAGATGACTCCACTAAGGTTAAGAAGCTGCGAACCAGACATGCAAGAAGGTCACAAGCTTCTTCATCTGGTAAATCCTCTCAACCATCATCTTCTGTTCCTTCAGAAATAGCAAACAGGGAAGGCTCAGTTTATGTTCATCAAGCTATAGCTAGACTTCTCACTAGGATTCTAAATGAGAATCACTCTGTACCTGGCATTTATGTACCCTTGAATCAAGAATCTGCTAGTCCAAATGTTGAAATAAATCCAGATGTTACTCAGAATGTTGAGACACCGGATGATAACATTAGGAAATCTCCTGAAAATCTTGATGATCACCAGAACCCTAATGAGAAGGATGTTGAACCCCTGATTATTGATGTTGATGAAGAATACTCTTATAATGACTTAATTGCAAATATCAACCCTAGTATAGCTAGAAGGATGATGAACAGAAAAGGAAAGCAGGATGCTGCCAAAAGCATCTCCAAAGAAAAGACTGCTGATATTGTTCATAAGAAAACAAGGTCTGAGAACAAGACTGGAGTAGAAACTGTGAAGGATGGATTGTCAAAAGGGAAGGTGAAAACTCTAGTACCTGCTGGTAGTCTCTCAAAACCTGTGAGACAACCAATAGCAAAGAAAAGGAAAGAGCCTGAACCCTCTGAAACTGATGAGGAATCAGAATTTGAATTTGATGTTGAAGACATTCCTCTCAAAAGGAAACTCTCCTCAAGCAAAATGCCTAAAGTCCCTGAAGTCCCCACTGACAACATTTCCTTTCACCATCCTGAGAATGCAAACAGGTGGAAGTATGTAAGTTTGAAAAGGATAGCCTTGGAAAGAGAAATGAACACCAGTGCCATGGAATGTAAAGAGATCATGGATCTAACCAAAACTGCTGGTCTAATAAATAATGTGGTAAAGTTTACCAACTGCTATGAAGTTCTTGTCAAAGAATTCATAGTGAATTTATCTGAAGGGTGTGTTGATGGAAAGTCAGCTGACTTTAAATGTGTATATGTGAGAGGAAGGAAGGTAAATTTCTCTCCCTCTGAAATAAACAAATTCCTAGGAAGACCAGATGATGCTTGCCCTGAGCTAGAGGTTACTGATAACCAAGTGTGCCAAACCATCACTACAAATCAAGTCAAGAGCTGGCCCTTAAAAGGGAAACTGAATGCAAGCAAGCTGAGCATGAAATTTGCCATTCTGCACAAAATTGGTGCAGCTAACTGGGTTCCCACCAACCATAAATCAACCATCTCCAAAGGCTTGGGAAGATTCATTTATGCTGTTGGAACCAGGACAAACCTTGACTATGGCAAGTATATCTTTGATCAAACATTAAAACATGCTGGAAGCTATGCTATTAAAGGCCCTATTGCCTTTCTCTCTCTCCTATGTGGTATAGTCCTTGCTCAGTATCCTGACATTCTAGTTGAAAAAGATACTGTATGCAAAAGAGCCCCTGCTCTTGGGTTGCACTATAAGCTATTTCAGGGAACACATGTTCCTGAAATTGTCATGACATCAGCTGAGACATCAACTGTGAAATCTCATTCCAAGAAAACTAATGTTATAGCTGTGCTGAAGGAAACCTGCAAAGAGCTTGACACAAGGAAAAGGACTCTTGAGGACCTGATTGCTAGACTAGAGCGGGAGGAGATTGAAGGACAAAGAAGGGAAGAGGATGCTGCTGAAGACCAGCGTCATGCTAAAGAGAGTGCCTCCTCTGAAGATAACAGTGCTTGAAGATCATTGTAGTTGAAAAGTTTGCTGTTGGTACCTGATGCTGCAAATGACTTTTGATTTTTTTCTCTGTGTTTTTATTATTCTTTTTGGATGACTGTATAACCTAAAAGTACAAGTATCTTTGGCATATTTATGGCTAAAGAGGGGGAGAAGAATTTGTGTGATTTTTGGTAGAATTAGACTTGGTGGATATTATTAATTTTGCTACTTTCTAATCTCTGATTGTTTAGGGGTTTTAGCCAAAAATTTGCCAAAGGGGGAGTTTGTAAGTGTTTGGATGTTGGCATGTTTTTTTTGGTAAAACCAGTTGTGCGAATGTCATGACTGATGTCATAACATTCTGGGACACAAGGTACATTCTGCAGAAAAAGAATGTCATACAGGAGCTGCTCAATATGAGTGTTTAGCTGACCATTATGCAATGATCACATTTATTGCATTCTACCAAAATCTGTAAACAGGATTCTTGTTGTCATAACCAATGTTAAGACATCCTGTACTGAACTAACACTTGTGCAGATTTATTATTTTCTGAGAAGTTTCAGGAATCTGGTTATTCAGTCCAGATCAGATTTTCACGTGGACTTAGGTTAACTTTGCTTAACCCTAATCTGGTTGTTAAAGTCCCATGACCAAGTCTTGAGGTTAACCCTAATTAACCCTAACTATTTTCGTGGAAGCCCTAACTGAAGAATAGCAGCCTATATATTCCTCATGAAGACTGTTGGTAAAACACACTTTTGACAGAAGATCAATAAGGGACTGTATAGTTGTAACTATTGTAATCCAAGCAATTATCATTGTGATAAGTGACTTGGAGTAGGATTTGATTGTAAGGGTTGTGTATCACTCAAAGCTTTGAAGCGCAAGTGTTTGTATCACTTGATTAAAGCTTTGAAGCAAAGTCAAGTTAGGGTTGTGTATCACTCAAAGCTTTGAAGCACGAGTGTTTGTGTTACTTGATTAAAAGCTGTGAAGCAAAATCAAGTGTATGTTCTAAAGAGTGTCTTCATAATTTCATTAGTCAATTGTTTAATATCACTGCTGTGATTGAGGGGGAGTGAGTAGGAACTCAGGTTTAAGTTGAACTTAGATTGAAGTTGCATTGGGTAGGTCTTAAGTGAAGGAGATAAACTGGTTGGTTTATTCCTGAATTAATATCTCTTATAGTGGATTTCCTCCCTGGCTTGGTAGCCCCCAGAGTAGGTGTTGTTACACACTGAACTGGGTAAACAATTGATTGTGTTATTTACTGCTTTTAGTTTTACTGTCTTGAAGAGTGTAAGATACGGTGTCATAACATTCACTGTGACATTAAGTATCTGCATCCAGAATTTCAATATCATTGGATGTGAGGGACAAGCGTGGGTCATAGTACAATCATATAAGGTAACTTGTAGGATGCTTTAGCAATTTTCATAAGGGACTAAGATCGTTTACCGAAGGCAGCATCGAAGGATCATCGAGGGACTACGATCTTTTAACTGAGGATCTTTGCTAAAGCATCTCACATTCGAGGGACATGATTGTTTAAATCCGAGGTAACAAGTGAGGTTACCCTAGAGGTGTGTGTGTGCGAAGTGTTTTGATTTCAGTTTATTTTTGTCTTGATTAGGTTTTCTAATGTTTGTTTTAACCTTACCATACAAACCCTAATTACTAATAGTAATAAGGAAAGCAGTAAATTGTGGAAATTAAACGTCCTACACTATTACAACGCTTCGGGAATGAAGGTACAAATATATGAATGGGGATGAAAATGAAGAAAACCCTAGTTAAAGCTATTACAGTCCATTGAGCAGTTACAATAATTATAAAAATAATAAGGCAAAAGATAAAGTGCGCGAAGATGGTGAAAAGGGGAAACTTTTAAGAAACCCTAAAAATATTTCTAAGTGTTTAGAAAATAATTTAGTGTTTTTGTTTAGAAATTATTTGAAATGAAAATTAGACCTAATTCTAATTTTATTTACAAATTAATTATTTAAAATAAAATGAGGTGTGATTAAATTAATTAACTTTATTTGTCAAAAAATAAATTAATTAAGTAAAACCTAAAGAAATCTAAGTATTTAGAAAATATTTTTGTATTTGTTTTTTGTTTAGGAAAATAATTGAAGTATAAAAATCCAGTCTTAATAAAATAAAATCAAGGTGATTAAAATAAAATAATGTTTATTTGTCAAAAATTAAAATAATTAATTAAAAACCTAAATCTAATTTTTCATCATTTTTAATGATTTTAAATAAAATAAAATTAAAAAAAACAAATAATTAAAAGAAAATAAAAATAAAATGGGTCTGGTTGCTGCAAAAGAAACATAAGGGGTGTTAGAAAGCAAAAACAAGAAAATCCCAAATCAGGGAGGCCCAGGCGCCGTTTGGATCCAGTGAGGGCATTGTTCAGAAGGTGCATCATGGGGAAACAATTTTGGGCATTAGATGATGATGAACATGATCTGATAATGATCTAATGGTGTTTATGTGAGGATGTACCACGCGCGCGCTTGCCTTTCTTACACCTGATTAACAAAGAAAATGTTGAAAAATAAAATGCTAGAGGAAGGGATCGAACCCCTACCCTGGCACACTAACGCCCCCCCCCCCCCCCCCCCCCCTCCCCACACACACACACACACACTTGCTATTGGGGTGGCTATTTCATTCGGTTATGAAATAACCACCAATAAATATATTATAAACTCGTTTTAGAAATTCAAATTTATGGACTTCATCTTCTTCCTCGCGCCAGAACAACAATATCACTATTTTTTATTTTTAAACTCTTGCATTTCTCAATCATTTTAAAAAATGTAAACATGAAAGTTGCTTGTTTTTTCACCACAAATTCAACCAAGCCATTAACTTAAGCTAAAACACAAAGATTAAAGTGAATTTCTGTTGGTACCAAATTGAACCCTAATTTTTTAGAAACTTCAACTCCAAAATTCTCATCACACAGTCAACATAAATGAAAACTAAGGACATGGTTAGTTTCCGGGCATTGATATCTACATTTTTGCTTTAGAAAATAAATGTAAATGATGCTTGTACAGAGATTTCAAAGTTTAGAAAACTTACCTCAGAAGTGAGAACCGAGTTTGGAGTTAGAGCACTTTTGGAGGTGTTAGGATGATCTGGATAACTTCACTAAACTCCCAGGAAGTGTTTGTAATGCCTACCTTGGATTGAGAGTCCCTTAATTCTTCTGGATAAGTTAAGTTGCAGTGGTACAAAGTGAGGTTTGGACAATGATGGTGGAGGTGTTATAGTGATGAAACATAGGTATAGATGTTGTTGTACCCCAAAATTTTCCCTCTCATTTTATCAACATTTCCCCTCACAAGAATCTTTGAACTCAAGACCAAGCTAGGGTTTGCTCTACTCAAGAATCTCCTTGCACAGATGACCTAAATTAGGGTTTGAGTTTGCATAGGAATTTTTGGACGTTCAATGTTCAAAGTTACTTTCATACTTCATGTTGGACTCATAAGTTTGTCCATACCAAGTTTCAAGCCTTGAATCAAATTTTGGCCCAGTCAATTGGACAGTTGACCTAGAAATCAGCTGTATTGGGGAAAAAGTCAACTATGGCCAATTTACAGTCAAACCTCATGCATTTTGACCCACATCAACATTATGAACTCATATGAACCATTTGATCAAGTTTGGACCACAACTCCATAAGAAATTTGATCAGATCACCAAAAGGGCAAAATGGTCATTTTTAGGGTTTTGATTGTACAAAGGCAATTTCTGACTTTTTAACCTAGCCAATAGAAAATTAGGCTCAACCATGGACTCAAGGACTCAATGACATAATCTTGACCTATTCAACAAGTTCAAAAGACCTCAATTGCATTGGATTGACAGATGAATTTTTCAGTCAACTGATCAAAATTTGACTGTACACTGAAAAGTCAAACTTTGACTTTTTGGTCAAAATCAAGTGCCAAGGGTCATTTTTCATCAAGATGTGTCAAAATATGAAACTTGTTCATCAAGAAATCTAAAATAGCAAATTAGGGTTTGAAATTGAAAAAAAATTTCATAACTTAGAATTTTTTTTAAGTTATGAAATTTTCTTAATTTTTCCTAACTTTGCCCCACATTTTCACCATGATGAATTTGGATTCAAACAAAACCTCCAACATAAAAGTTGTAGTCCTTCATAAAGTATACAACTTTGATTCACAAAGTTTTCTCAAAAGAAGCTTGGATCTCAAGTTATGATATTTGGAACAAGGGTCCCTAAAACTTTTAACTTAGTGAAATTTTGCCCTAGTTTAGGCAGGATTTTGACCTATCTTCTTGGCCATTTTTCACATAGTTCCACTTGTAATCTCAAGTTACATTTCAAATATGTATTATAGGGAATGTTGAAATCTTTCCAAATTGTCCAAGAACTCCTCAAACACATTTGTGGTTAGGGAGAATCGAAGGCTTGAAGTTGGCAAAAACTCACTTTTCATCCATGGCATATTCATGTTCATACAATTTGCATTTTCAAGTCAGCGTGCCTTACACTAGTTTGCAGGCCTCTAAACCACTTCAAACTTCATAATTAAATGCAAATCCATCAGTCTAAGCTTTTGTTTTAGTCATTTGGACATTGTACACAAGATTAAGCCCTAAGTAGAAAAATGCACATTTCCATTTTTGCCATAATGTGCTTTATGTCAAACCATAATCCCTTGAGCATTGGTCCATATCTCAGAGGGCAAATCAAATCCAAAAGTTGGAGGGTCCAAGAGAAAAGGATGCAAGCATATTTGATAGTCTGTACAGGCCTGTAACAATAACTTCCACTTTCTTACTTCAAAAACAAGAAACTTGTCAAAAACTTGAGAACTTGAAAACCAGTCAATGCTAACTTACACAAATAGTTTGAACATCTTTCTCACACCCCTTTGAGCTAGAAACAAGATTGCTTGAGCCTCTAAACACCCCATAGCCATAAATCATATTCCTTTGGCAAAACAGGGCAGGTTCTGCAACTTGAGTTCCATAGCTCATTTGGCTCGTGCGTTTTGCCCCAAGTTGCTTCAAACACCTTCCATTCAACTCACCCAAGCTATC
The DNA here is from genome assembly GCA_948472305.1 of Vicia faba. NCBI lineage: Eukaryota > Viridiplantae > Streptophyta > Magnoliopsida > Fabales > Fabaceae > Vicia > Vicia faba. Next base: position 253,616,138 of record OX451738.1, on the reverse strand, counting down.
CTAAACCTCAAACACCAACTGTAACTCCATTTACAATGTTCACCATTTTCATTTTGAGCTTGTGCGGGTTGAGTTCTATAGGCTGATTCAAGGACATTCAAGGCAAGCTAGCTATTGGAGAAGGTCAAGTGAAGTTCAAGCAAGCTACCAGACATCTCAAGCCTTGTTGAAAAGCACTACATTGCCCTACACGAATCCAACTGAAACAGGTTTTTCTCCACTTTCTATCTCTCTATTTAGGAACATTTAGCCTTAGGTTTGTGAATAAAAAATATAGTGTTCATTGCCATGAATCTGTACATATGCTCAGTTTTCATTTATATTAAGTGTGCTAGGAGAATTTCATCCATGAACATGCTGAAAAAACTAGGCCAGATTTTAGGGCCATAGAAATTCTCTCTGGTCTTTGAGAGTTAAGACAAGTTGTTTATATGGTTGGAATCGTCTTGAAATTCTCTACAAGTTTGATGTTGTGAGTTTTTGCAATAGAGCTCATATGCAGGATGTCTAAGTTTGTACAGGCGCGCACGTTTTTTTCAAAATCTGGAGGTTGAAGATGAAGTGGTGGGCTGGGCTTGGCCTGACTCACTCTTGACACCCCCTCTTTTCCTTTTTGCACCCCCTGGCCCAATTTCTTGTATTTTTATATTTTTGAATTTTTGTTTTCATTTCTGATTTTGTTTATTTATTTTCAAACATAAAAAATGCTCAAAAATATTTTCATGATTTTTTTTTACATTTATTTGGCATTTTATTTTAATTTTTCTAACATGAAAAAGTATTTAAATACTTTTATATTATTATTTAAGACTTGAAAAATATATAATTTATACTTTTATTTTTGTTCTTTATTTTTATTCATACTAAAAATATTTTCCTAAATATATTTTATTTTTGTACATATTTTATTTTATATTGTACATATTTAATTTGATTAATATACATATATATATATATACATATATACTTTTATTTTATTAAATACTTTAGAATAAAAATATAAAAATATTACATTTTCACTTTTATTATTATTCATACTAAAAAATACTTTTTTTCTATGTATATTTTATTTTTACATATATTAATACATTTTATTGTATATAAATAATATAATGTATTTATTTTCTTAAAGAAATTAGGGTTTTACCCTTAAACAAATAAAATAAATATTTTTATTTATTTCTTTATTTTTTTACATTAAATACTTTTACAAACATGAACAAACAAAAACTTCTTTTTTTTTGCATAATTCATTTAGTTGATATATTTATTTATTTTGTTTATTTAAATATTGTCCATTTAATATTTATGCATTGGGAATTCAATTTGGATGTAATAGTAAATTAGGGTTTATATTTCTTGTCAAATACCCCCCATTCAAAGATTGTACCCCCATCCCCATAATCATGTTGTAATAGTCTAGATTTTTAATTCTCGCACTTTACGCTTTCAATTATGCCATGATTAGAGAATTAGGGTTTGTATGTAAAAATCCAAATCAACAAATAGTTTGACCTAATCAAAGACAAAAATGCATGAAAATCAAACACAATGCACACTTTCACCCCTAGGGTTACAATCCACTTGTTGCCTTCAAAAATGGGCCATGTTATGCATGTTGGGTACTTTGGCAAAACAAAAACAAACAAAAGATCATAGTCCCTCGATGACGCTATCTTGGTTGCCTAAACAAAAATGATCAAGTACCTCAAAAATTTGCCAAAGATACTTGACACAATTGCTATCATGGTCTATACGATGACCCGCGACTGTCCCATTTAACATCCTAACACAAGGTTGTTCACCAAATGCAATGGTGAAATAACACTGTTAAAAGGGTTAAAAACATTAGGAAAGATCTTTGAGTACATTAGGGTAGATAGCTCTTAGTTACTTGATCAAAAACTTGCAAAAACATCCTTGCTATTTTCAAACACACTTCACAACACAAATTCAAAACATTTTCCAAATCAAACTTTCAAACATTGAAATCTTTTCAAAAGACAAAATCACCTTTTGTATACATTCAAACAAGAATCATTATAAAGGTTTCCACAACGATGGCCTCTTTTCAAAACATCTTTCAAAACCACACATAAAGCACCATTTCAAACAATTGAAAAGCAAAAGCAAGTGATCTAAACAAGTAACTAAGAGCCCATGGATAACCATGGATGAAAAGGGTGCTTGAACCTTCCCTTTTCATAATCTACTCCCCGAACCCAAGAAAATATCTCAAAGGTCTTTCTTGTGCTTTTTGACCTTTCCTTAGGATAAAATAAAAAGTTGGTGGCGACTCTTGCAAAACCGAAACATTTGCGAACACAAACGCAAAACCTCAAGTCAGTTCTCCCACCGTATCACAGAACTGGCGACTCTGTTGGGGAAGATCTAAAAGTGGAGTAACCTTAGGGTTTAGATCACCTTTGCATGCTTATCTTGTTTGCTTTGTTTGCTTTACATTTGGTTCTCTTGTTTGGGTTTTGAATCCTCCACCCGAATTTTTGGGAAACATTCATAGGTAAATAGCAATACGTTGTGGAAACTGTGCGGGGTATACCGACATGGTTGAAGCAATAGCTATATTAGTGCGACATATTTGTGAGCACCGGTAGCCTTTGAGTCAATCAAAGAGAATACGGGGCCGCTGAGTGATGTCATGAAGCACTAATGAACTCTTAGAACCTTACTTGACCATCTTGGCCTTTTTTAGGGGTAGTGAGATGACCGACTTTGGTACAGTCCGAAGTTGGTAGATACTTGATACTACACTCATTAAGGGTTATTTTCTTGGAATATTCCGGTCGCCATTTAAGTGGCTAAACTGAAACAATGAACACAGAAAATAATCCAGTGATATTGAGCTCCTTAGAACCCGGTTACTATTTATAGGACAGGTTGAGCCAACTAACTTCAAGAGGGTACTTACCTATGAAACCCCATGCAAGCCTGAAACTAGGATCTTGTGTGACTTGTTTGTACATATGCTTGTGCATACATCATGAACATCATATGCATCCACTAACCATTTCAAGGGTTCGGATCTTCATCTTTGTTCTTGTTTTGTAGGTCATGGAATCTCTTCGCAGGAAAACAATTCAAGTTAACCTTGTGAGAATCCCTCCTCAACTCAAGGAGCTTACTTCCAGGATTCCAGAGAATTCTCTCTTCAGTGAAAGACATGGTAGACTCCTCAACTTGGTCAACTCCAACATTGAAGAAGACATGGTGAAAGTCCTCTTCCAGTTCTTTGACCCCCTACACAACTGTTTCACATTCCCTGATTACCAACTAGTACCTACTTTGGAGGAATTTTCTCAACTCCCGAGGATTCCTATTCTCCATCAACTACCCTACAACGGTACGGAAAGAGAACCAAAGCCTGAAGATGTTGCTCAAGCCTTACACTTGCAACCATCTGATATCAAAGGTCATTGGGAAATCAGAAGTGGTGTCAAGGGTTTCTTGGCAAAGTTTCTGTTTGAGAAGGCACAAGACTGCTGGAATTCTCTATATCTACAAGATTTTGAAGAGATTGTGGCACTTCTTATCTATGGGTTGGTCTTATTCCCAAACCCTGATCAACTTATAGATGTGAATGCTGTCAAGATTTTCATATCACGGAATCCTGTGCCTACATTGCTTAGGGATATCCTACACTCATTTCACACACGAACAATGAGGAAAAGAGGTGTTCTCATGTGTTGTACTCCTCTTCTAGCAAGGTGGTTTATTTCTCACCTACCCCAATTAGTTTTGAAGAATGAGCAGGGTTTAAGGTGGTCACAATGGTTGATGACTCTCATATATTCTGATGTTCATTGGTGTTCTCGGTCCAGAGAAAATGTCATCATCATCGATCGTTGCGGGGAATTCCCTAATGTCCCACTACTTGGCATTAGGGGAGGCATCACCTACAACCCCTGTTTAGCTCTAAGGCAGTTTGGATATGCCCGGAGAGATGGTCCTCATGATATGCTGATCCCTAACTTGGTTTTTGACTTCGACAACAATGCTCAAGGACTTCGACAAAGGTTTATCAGAGCTTGGATAAGGCCCAACAAAGTGGATAGTAAGACACTGGGGCACAAGAATTCCATCCCCCTTGAGCCATATCTCAAGTGGGTACGAACTCGCGCCCAGAATTTTATGATGCCTTACCCTCACATTCTGCCTATGATCAAAAAGCCTGTTATGGAAGGAGAGGTTCCATACACCCTCCTACATCCAGACATGCCAACATCATTGGAAGAATTGCAAAAGAGTTGGATACAACTCAAGGAAGAACAAAATACTTTTGAAGCCAACTTCTATGCCAGTGAGAAGAAGGTTTTGGAGCTTACCTGCCGACTTCATGAAGAGAAGACTCTCAACACTTACATCGCACCAAAGAGGATGCGCAATGTCTTTTTACATTAAGAATTTTGTAATATTTTGCCCATGGGGCATTTATGTACTAACAAATTTCTTCTTATTAATATGACGTGTGTTCTTTTTGTTTGCAACAAATTTGAATTTATGAATCCTTGAATGCATTACATGGATAACATATCATTCATCATATGCATAAACAGGTCTTTACACCAGGTTTCCTTATCTTTCTGCTGTTTATTTCAGCGAGATGGATATAGAACAGACGGTTAAAGATCTGCAAGCACATAATTTGCAATTCCAACAACTCCTCATGACCTTAGCAAAGGGTCAAGAGGATCTTAAAGCACTGTTAGAGAAAGAGAAGGAACCAGAAAGGAAGAAAAGAAAAGAGTTGGGGTAGCCACTATGGGAAGAAGATTTGAGCATCAGGCTAGGAGAGTTCTGGAATTTACCTCAACGTCTGACGAAGGGGTTGGTAAAGGAAAAGGAGTTGCAATACCCTCCGAATCTGAAGCTGAAGAAGAAGAAGAGGAAGAGGACGAAGATTACTCCGAACAGCAATATCCCCCGGCGGATGATAAGTATAAAAATCTTGAGGATCGGTTGGCAGCCATGGAGTTGCAAAGGGTACCTGGTTTAGATTTCGAAGAACTAGGGTTGGTTGCTGAGATCGTCATTCCTCCCAAGTTCAAAGTACCTATGATGAACCATGAAAGTTAATTGAGGCATTGGAAGCCCAATTTTCCTTGAGAAAACCAAAACCCTAGTTATAAGCCAATGTTTAGGAGGTGAGTTTGTCTGATCAACTCTTTGAGTAGTCTTGAGTACTTGAGAAATTTAGGAGCATGATAAGGTATCTTGAATCATATTGTCTTGAAAATGGGAGGGAAATTTTGGGGTACAACATCTGCCCCTATTAAATCTTCTTAAAACTGAAGAGTTAGATTGGCATGTCCGCCATTCGCGACTTGAAGGTAGAAGATGATTGAACACTTAGGTGCCCAGAAATTTGCACTTGCTGGTGCACGAAGTAACGTTGTTGGTTGATTATACTGGGAATGGGCTTAAAGATGCCATTTGGAGAGATGATGGAGAGTTGTCAGAGATGGGCTTATAGATGCCATCCAAAGTAATTTTTAATTGAAATTAGACTAAGTCTATGTCGACTTCAACTGGAAGAAGTATTAGAATAAATCTATGCTTGATTTAAACTGAGTAAGAAGAGGTCTTTTTGTCCTTAACTGGAAGAAGTATCAGAATAAATCTATCATTGATTTAATCTGAGCCAGAAAAGGTCTATTGGAAGAAGTACCAGAATAAATCTAGGCTTGAGTTAATATGAGCCAGAAGATGTTTACGCCTGTCTTTAACTGGAAGAAGTATCAGAATAAATCTATGGTCGATTTAATCTAAGCCAGAAAAAGTATACTGGAAGAAGTATCAGAATAAATCTTTAGTTTATTTAATATGAGCCATAAGATGTTTACGCCTGTCTTTAACTGGAAGAATATCAGAATAAATCTATGGTCAATTTAATCTGAGCCAAAACAATTCTACTGGAAGAAGTATCATAATAAATCTTTGGTTGATTTAATCTTAGCCAGAAGATGTCTTTGAAGGAAGTGTTTGTCATGTTGATAGTCGCCCCATCCTATTTTGGGAATTGATCTTCAATCTATTTTGTTGGTAAACCCGTCCTGTTTCGGGAGTTCATACCAATGGTGATAAAGATAGTCGCCCTGTTCTGTTTCGGGAATTGATCTTTATCTGACCATAAAGGAAGAAAGATAGTTTCTCCGTCCTGTTTCGGGAGTTAATCTTCAACCTGTTCATGTAGATAGTCACCCCGTCCTATTTTTAGAATTGATCTACAATATATTTTTCACAGATAGTTGCCCTACCTTGTTTCAGAAATTAATGTGTGGCTGGTCATCTAGATAGTTGCCCCGTCTTGTTTCGGGAATTAATCTTGAACCTGCTTTTTGTTGGCCGTAGAGATAGTTGCCCCGTCTTGTTTCGGGAATTAATATTTGGCCTGGTCATATAGATGGTCTCCCCGTCTTGTTTCAGGAATTAATCTTGGACCTGTTTGTTGATGATATTCATCTATTTGTGAACTTTACCTGAAAAGATAAAGAGTTAGTTGTATGCAATGTCATGATGTATGAAATGCATTGCGTAATGATGTTCTCAAAATAAATGAGATTGTGTTATATGAATTTTGTATGCATATGCTATGATATTGATGAATGGTGTGTGAATATGAAATGTTGTTGGAAGTGTATCAATAGTTTCATATGACATCTTGTTGGGGAAAATGAATCCCCGACTGGTGTTGGGGATAAAGAACATATGTAAGCTTCAACCTTGTCTAGAATACTTTCGTTGGGGATCCCTTCTTGCTGTTTGAGAAAACTCTACTAAGGAATGTTGACTTCTATTTGGGGAGAAGGATTTAGAAACATTATTCGTTCATCGCTCTATTGGGGAGTTTAATTCTTACATATCCTGACTGGGGATAAAAGAGATAGATAACCTTCCGACTCGTCTGGGGAGGATAACTCTTATATACTCTAAATGGGGATAAAAGAGATGGATAACCTTTCGGCTCGTCTGCGGAGGATAATTCTTATATACCCTAGCTGGGGATAAAAGATATGGATAACCTTACGACTCGTCTAGGGAGGATGAAGTTGACTGATATCTGGTCCAGTTCCAGGTTTCGTAGCAACTATATGGGGATAATGGTGACTTCACTGGGAAGAGGAATTTTGCTGATGATTCATAGCCATTCGAGGAATAGATTTAAGTTGGGGAGACTGTAATCTGTTGGGGAAATAAACCCTGTTGGCAGGGAAATGCTCTGCTGGAGAGAAGAAATCTGCAGAAGGTTTTATAGCTTTGGAGGAGTAAACTTGGTTGGGGAAGAGAACTTCCATGAACTGTATTGATGGGGAATCCGTAGGTTAGGTGATATTGCCAGGAAAAATATCATATTCTTTTATCCATGTGAGCGATCTTTCGGGGAAATTGCGGGGAATATATCTTTATTGAAGATGAATTTGGGAAGATTACTCTGTGGGGATAATCTCATGGAAGCAGCTCTGTGGGGATTTGAAAACGGCTTGAACGTCACCCCAACTCCTAGAGTCTTGGGTAAATGCTTATTCTTGTTTTTATGCATATATTTGTTAACAGTTAATCGTGTTCATATGCATATGTTCATTCAATTCTAGTTATTGGATGTTTTTGAAAACAAAACAAAAAAATAAAAAAGACAGAAAGTTTGAATTTTAAGGTGTACTTGCATTGATAATTTGCCTATAAACAAGCGATTTTGTACAAAGAGACATAAATCCTAGTAAGAGGAAATTTTTGTGAAATAAAAAGAGTACAAAGTAAAAACAAAACATATAGCTATGTGGGTTCTAACTCTGCTATTGCCCCTATGTCTACAAACATCTCATCCCTTGTTGTCAGAAGAAGTTGATTAAACTGATCTGCGCCATTTGAACTTTGACTTTGGTAATAAAGCTTGTCGTAAGTGATCCAACAAGACATAGTCGTACGCTTTTAATCTCTAACTTTTCCCTAAACCGCCCTTTCGGGTTTTCAGTCCACCAGGATACCCTTTCTTGCCCAAGCCGCCTTTTCAGGTTTTCGACTTGTCGGGTGTACAATCTTTTATATATATCCCTAATTTTTCCCGAACCCTTTTGGTTCGCCGAGATGCCCTTATTTTTTCCTAGGCCATTCAACCTAGCAGGTCGTTTTTATGCGTAGTATCTTTTGACTATGTCCGCGTTTATAGGGTGCGGGAAATCTTCACCGTCCATGGTCGTTAGTATCATAGCACCGCCTGAAAACACTTTCTTGACAACAAATGGCCCTTCGTAGGTGGGAGTCCATTTGCCCCTGGGATCACCTTGCGGTAGAATGATGCGATTTATTACTAAGTCACCAGCCTGATATACCCGATGTTTGATTTTCTTGTTAAATGCCTTGATCATACGCTTCTAATGCATCTGACCATGACAGACAACTGCAAGCCTCTTTTCGTTAATCAAATTCAACTGGTCTAGTCTAGTTTGAATCCACTCGTGTTTGTCTAAGTCTGAGTCTTTCATAATCCTCAGAGAAGGAATCTGAATCTCGACAGGTAAGACAGATTCCGTGCCATAGACCAGAGAGAATGGGGTTGCCCCAGTTGATGTTCGCGCTGAAGTACGATAGCCATGAAGAGTAAATGGTAACATCTCGTGCCAGTCTTTTTAAGTCACAACCATCTTTTGTATGATCTTCTTAATATTCTTGTTGGCTGCTTCCAGTGCACCATTCATCTTTGGTCGATACAGAGAAGAATTGTGGTGCTTGATCTTGAACTGCGCGCAGAGTTCAGTGATCATAGTATTGTTGAGGTTTTTAGCATTGTCTATGATGGTTCTCTCAGGGATTCCATAACAACAAATGAGGTTATGCTTAATGAATCGAGCTACCACATTCTTGGTAACAGAGGCGAACGAGCTTGCTTCAACTTATTTTGTGAAGTAGTCAATGGCGACGAGGATGAGGCGATGTCCATTAGAGGCAGTATGTTTGATTTCTTTGATCATATTAATGCCCCACATTGCGAATGGCTAAGGAGCAGTCATGAAATTCAAAGGTATTGGAGGCACGTGAACTTTATCAGCATAAATCTGGCACTTATGACAAGTCCTCGAGTGGTGGTGACAGTCAGTTTTCATAGTCGAACAATAGTAACCAGATCTCAAAATCTTTTTAGACATAGTATATCCACTGGAGTGAGTACCAAAGACACCTTCGTGTATATCCTCCATAATTTTCTATGCTTCCTTCTTCTCCACACAACGAAGTAGATTCGAGTCATGATTGCACTTGTACAAAATTCCATTGTTCAAGAAAAACTTAGCCGAGAACCTCTATAAGAATTTATTGTCATTGATTGATGCCTCTTCAGGATATTCTTGAGCTTCAAGGTACCTTTTCACCTCATGGAACCAAGGTTTTTCTTCTACTCTATCAGTATCAATTTCGTAGCAATGTGCCAGTTCATCGAATCTTTCAACAGTAATTCTGGGAGCCCCATTGTCCCATCTGACCTTAAACATGGATAACATGGTAGCTAATTCATCTGCCAACTGATTCTCTTCTCTTGGGATATGCTCAAAAGTAATCTTTTCAAACTACGGAATTAAGGTTAGCACATGTTCTCGGTAAGGGATAATATTTAGATGCTTTGTATCCCATTCTCCCTTGACTTGACTGATCACCAAGGCTGAATCCCCATATACACTTAGGAATCTGATTCTCAGGTCAATAGCAGCTTTAATCCCTAGGATGCACGCTTCATACTCAGCCATATTGTTGGTGCACTCAAAGCAAAGTCTGACAGTGAAAGGTGTATGGAAACCTTGAGAAGAGATAATTACAACACCAATCCCGTTTCCAAGTGCGTTAGAATCCCCGTCAAAAACCATAGTCCATCGGGATCCTAACTCAGGTCCTTCATACGGTCTAGGCTTTTCACACTCTATAACTAGCACGATGTTCTCACCTGGGAATTCGAAGTTCATAGATTGGTAATCATCTACAGCTTGATGCGACAAATGATCTTCAAGTACACTTCCTTTGCTTGCTTTTTGAGTGGTGTACTGAATGTCGTATTCTGTTAAGATCATTTGCCATCGGGCTATTCTTCCAGAGAGAGCTGGCTTCTCGAATATGTACTTGATGGGATCCATTTTAGAGATCAATAAAGTAGTATGAGCCAACATATATTGTCTTAGTCGGCGAGCAGCCCATGCCAAAGCACAACAAGTTTTCTCGAGTAGTGAATATCTTGTTTCACAGTCGGTAAACTTTTTGCTAAGGTAGTATATTGCATGCTCTTTTCGACCAGACTTGTCATGTTTCCCCAGCAAACACCCCATTGAATTCTCTAGCACTGTTAGGTACATGATTAAAGGTCTTCCTTCAACTGGTGGCATCATAATTGGAGGTTCTTGTAAGTACTCCTTGATTTTATCAAAGGCTATTTGACAGTCGTTATTCCATTTTACTACTTGATCTTTCTTTAGCAACTTGAAGATTGGCTCACAGGTAGCAGTCAAATGAGAGATGAATCGAGAAATGTAATTCAGTCGACCTAAGAAACCTATGACCTCCTTCTTAGTATTGGGAGCCGACATTTCTTGAATAGCTTTAACCTTTGCATGATAAACTTTAACACCTTTACCACTGATGAAGAAACCTAGGAGTTTTCCAGATCTCACCCCAAAGATGCATTTAATTGGATTCAGCCTCAACTTATATTTTTTCAGCCTCTCAAATAACTTATGCAGATGATCAAGATGTGCTTCTTCAATCCGTGATTTGGCTATCATGTCGTCGACATAAACTTCTATCTCGTGATGAATCATGTCATGGAATAAAGTTACCATGGCATGCTAATAAGTTGCCCCTGCATTCTTCAACCCAAAAGGCATGACCTTGTAATAGAAATTTCCCCATTGTGTGACGAAGGTAGTTTTCTCCATGTCTTCAGGCGCCATCTTGATATGATTATAACCTGAGAAACCATCCATGAAGGAGAATACCTTGTGTTGAGCGGTGTTGTCGACCAAGACCTTAATATGTGGAAGTGGGAAGTCATCTTTGGGGATTTCCCTATTCAGATCCCTGTAATCCACACACATACATGCCTTTCCATCTTTCTTTGGTACCAGAACAACATTAGAAACCCATTAGGGACATGACATCACTGCTAAGAACCCTGCATTGAATTGTTTCATAATCTCGACCTTGATCTTGTCCTATATTTCAGGACGCATACGACGAACCTTCCGCTTAATCAGAGAACAACCCTCTTTCATAGGTAGACAGTGAACCACAATATCAGTATCGAGCCCTGGAATGTCTTTGTATGACCAAGAAAATACCTCAACATAGTCGTGCAACATCTGAATCAATTTTTTCTTGACACTGTCCTCTAAGTTGGCTCCTATCTTGACCTCTTTTCTGTCTGTCTCAGAACCCAAGTTTACCACTTCGACTGGCTCTTCATGTGGTTGGATAGTCTTTTCTTCTTGTGTTAAGAGCCTGACAAGTTCTCCAGGTATTTCACAATCTTCCTCACCTTCGTCCTCGGCTTGGTAGATTGGATGTTCAAAGTCATAAGCGGCAATAGCAGAATTGTTATCAACGAGATCCAGAGTGGATGGGGATCTGCAATGTAGTATGTGGGTGTGTGTAAGAACACATAGTAAAATAAAAACAGAGAGCGCAAAATTTGAATGCAAAACGTCAAATGTTTTCATTAAAGGAAAATATGACATATGAAATGACAACCCTTAACAAATGAACCATTGTGTCCCGGGAAAAACACAAGGTTTAAAGTCATTGTTTTAAAAGAAATTACATAACCAAACTTCTTAAAGCAATAAAACAGAAATAACTATTACTCCTGGATGAAGGAGATAGGGAAAATGTCTTCTGCTTTCCAATTGTCGAGTCCATCACCAATGGTTGGGATTATCCAACTTCCGAAATCACCATCATTGTCATCATTCTCTATAACGTTGACTCTGTTATTGCTAATACAGAATGGAGGTCTTCCAGCATGAGCACGACGAACAACCCTCTGACCCTTGGCAGTAAATCCCAAACCAAACTTATCAGATTTGTAGGGGATATCAGGAAACTGACCCGAAATTGTACAACCACCTTCTTCTATAGTTGCTCTGGCATCTTTCAAGGAAGCCATCTTGTGCAGAATCCTGGTAGTCTTTGGAATGGCAGAAACATCTTCAATAGTAGTAGGGGAAATCACTTCAAAATCTTGGCAGGGAATCTCAATGAATTCACCATTCATTTCTATGTATCATAATGAATTCAGGTGGCTGACCATGTACTCCTCCTCTCTGCAGATAGTAACAATCTTCCCTTTCACAGGATATTTTAATTTCTGGTGCAAGGTGAAGGTAACAGTTTCTGCCTCGTGGATCCAGGTGCGTCCTAATAGACAAGAATAAGCTGGCCGAATGTCCATTACATAGAAGGTGGATTCAAAGATTTGTGAACCTACTTTGATCGGGAGGTCCACTTCTCCATGTACCATTCTTTTTGATTCGTCAAAGGCCTGAACTATGATGTCGCTAGGTTTCAGCACGACCCCTTCACAATCCAGTCTGTCAAGAGCTCCCTTTGGCAAAACATCCAGAGAAGAGTCGGTATCAACTAACACATGAGCTAGTGTAGTGCCCATACATTCAATGGAGATATACATGGCCCTATTATGACTCCTCCCCTCCGGAGTTAAGTTAGCATCGGAGAAATCTAATCTATTATCAGTCGTTAAACTAGAAACATAACTTCCAAATTAATCGGCACAAATCTCTTATGGTACATGAGCAGTCTTTAAAAATTTCATTAAAGCTTGTGCATGAGCTTAGGAACATAGTAGCAGGGATAACATAGAGATTTTAGACAGGATATCATGTTACTCACATAACTCGTCATCGGCTAATGTGGAAGGGTTGCCAAGGTATTGATTAATGGCACTCCTTTAAAAATAAATTTCTTTACCTTACACACAAGTATTAAACTCAAACTGGCCACCATATGAAGGTAAGGCATTCACATAGAACTCATTAACAATCTCCAAATTTAACTTTGGTTCTAGCTCACACAACTTATCCCAATTCGTATCATGAAATATCTTCCAATAAGACTTCTAAGTCCCATCATGCAATATCCGCACAAATCTTTCCTTTAAACTCTCCTCTACTCCAGCATCTTATACCTCTCCTCTTGCTCCAGGCCCATAAATATTTCTCGGTTAAATAGAATAGCACGGGGTCCTTGTGAAGAACCCGCACCGGCAGAAATATTTTGCTTCTTCCTTCCTAAAAGTTTAGGACCCATCTGAAAATTCAACAAAACTATAACCAAAACAATAAAAAACTGTCAATGAAGAATTATTTCCTACAAAATCAATGTCAAGAAGTCTCAGACAACCATCTCAGACCATAATTAACATAACAAAATAGAGGATGTTTTACCCCAAAATTATCCCTCCCATATTTCTCAATACATTTCAAGTAAGGTCCTCAAATTGCTCAAGGAAGTCCAAGGGTTGACAAGACAAACTCTCTCCTAAGGCAGTCTACCTCAAATTAGGGTTTCAGTTTGCATCAAGATATTTGAATAAAAAGGTTCCCAAATTTTCACTATTTTCCTAATATGTTCTCAAGATCATCCATGTCAAGTTTCAAGCCTTGCAAAGGAAGTTTGCTCAGTCAATTACTCAAAGGCCTGAAAGTCGATTGTGCCAGGGCAAAAGTCAACTGTGGCCCACATACAGTCAAACTTCAAGATTTTTGGTCAACATCCTCATTTTGAAGTATTATTCATCATTTGATCAAGGGATGATCATGATTCCTCAAGGATTGCTCACAATTCATCAAAACCCAAAAGTTGCTAAATTAGGATTTTGCAAGAAAAGTAAACTCAATTTTGACCAAGCATAACTTTCTCATACTTTATCAAGAATGGCCCATCCAAAGCTCATTTTTAAGAGGATGCAATTCCTTACAATTCATCTTCAGCTCCCAAGTTCAAAATATGCACTCACAAGAAGATATAAATTTGGACATTATAGGTCATTTTGAAAAGTCAACAAAAACACCTTTTTTGTCAAAGCTTCATACATGAACATGGAAGACTAAATTGAGATTAGACCAAAATGGTTGCTTATAGGACATATTAAGCTTTCTAAAAATTCCAAGAACACATCTCTAGGGTCAAAATTGAAGGATTTATGCATTGGCAAAGTTGACCTTTTTTGTAAAATTGCCAAAAGTCAAATATGTCTCAAATTGCAATTTTTGTCAAATGGGCCCAACGTTTTGTGCTTGTCTTGAGTTTGTACCATGACCCACGACCCATGATCCTTCCCACTTGTCTTTATTTTATTTTTATCATTTATTTTGATTTTTATTTCAATTAAATCAAAATAAAATCATGAAAATATCAAAACTAATCAAAGCTTGAGATTTTGTGCATGTTTAGGTCTCTTATACAGCTGGGAAGAGAATCAAATCGTGCAAACTACATTTGGACACAAAAAGATTGGATTTGGCTTGATTTGGAAAGATTTGAATAAGGATCAAATCATGATTCAATCATCTTAATTGAAAAATATTTGAAGCAAATTTGTAAACCTAATTCATTCAAAGGTACATATAGAACATGTGCAGACCAAAAACCAGGAGATTGGAGGCGTGAGAAACTGAAAGAAAACTTTCCAAAACTCAATAAAAATGGTTGTGATGCGGTGGGAGAACTGACTTGAGGTTTTGCGTTTGTGTTCGCAAATGTCGCGGTTAGCAATAGTCGCCACCGACTTTTCTTTTATCCAAAAGGAAAGGTAAAAAAGCACAGGAAAGACCTTTGATATGTTTTCTTGAGTTCGAGGGGTAGATTATGAAAAGGGAAGGTGCTAGCACCCTTTTCATCCATGGTTTTCCATGGGCTCTTAGTTACTTGTTTAGATCACTTGCTTTGTTTTGTTTGAAATGGTGTTTGGTGTGATTTTGAAAGTATTTTGTAAAAGAGGCCATTGTTTAGGCAACCTTTGTAATGATTCTCGTTCGTAAGAATGTATACAAAGATGTTTGTCTTTTGAAAATGTTTTCAATGTTTTGTAAGATGTTTTTAAAATGTGTGTGTGTTTGTTTTTGAAAATAGCAAGGATTGTTTTGAAATGGAGCAAGTAATTTAGAAGCTATCTACCTACTCAAATGTCTTTCTTGTGCATTTTTATTCCTTTGACATTGTTGACTTACCATTGATTTGGTAAGCAACCCTAGGATGTAAACAGGACGGGCGTGGGTCATTGTATAACCATGATAGCAATGTTGCCAAGTATCTTAGCAATTTTTGAGGGACCAAGATCATTTTGTTTAGGCAACTTTTGAATAGCGTCATCGAGGGACTATAATCTTATATTTGTTTTGTTTTGCCAAGATACTTTGCATGCGTAACATGGCCATTTTATTTTAGGCAACCAAGTGGGAGAAACCCTAAGGGTGTTTGTGTGCAAAGTGTGTCATTTTCATACTTTTGTCTTGCATTTAGGGTTTTCTATTTGTTTTGTTTCGTTCTTGTCATACAAACCCTAATTTACTAATCATGGCATGTGAAAGCAATAAATTGCGTAATGTAAATATACTAAGCTATTACAACAATTTTAGGGGAGAGGGAATACAAGTTTGAATGGGGATTTGCACAAATGTAAAACTAAATATGTTATTACAACCAAATCGAATATTGCGCGAATTAAATAAATATAAGACAAATATTCAAAAATGCAATGCAATATGTATGTACAAGATTTTTTATGTCTTGTTTTTTGTATGAAAAATGTTTAATTTAAACCTAAAAATATGAGGAAAAAATATATTAATTCTTTTTTGAAAGGGGTAAACCCTAGTTTTTAATTAAAAGAAAATAAATGTTCTATATTTATTATTTTGTACATTTTTTGTATAAGAACATAATAAATAATATTATGTTTAAATATTAAAAATTAAATATAATAAAAAAAATAAGTATTTATGAGTATAAATAGTATAATAAAAATATCAAGTATTTTTTATTATATTTACAAATTATTTAAGAAAATAAAATCTATTTATCAAAATAAATTATTTTTCATGTGAGAAAATAATAAAAAAAATAAAATAAAAGTGGGAAAATAAATAAATCATTTTTTGGTATTTTTTATCATTAAGAAAAATAAATGAAAGTATTAAATATAAAAATATGAAGAAAAATATAAAATATAAAAAGTTCAGCCAGGGGGTGCAAATAACATGTCAAGGGGTGCAAATAGCAAAAACAAAAAAAAGCCCAAAGCACAAAAAAGCCCAGAAGCGCTTCATCCCTGTCCTTGGCCAGCTTCCTGTGCGCGCTTCATGTTCAAACCTGCATCTCTCTTATGCTTGCACAAAAACAAAAACTCATAACATGAAACATGTGGCATTTGAGCTCACTATTCCAACCATATAAATTATGTAACCTAACTCTAAAAGATCAAGGAGAATTTTGGAACCCCTAATTCGTGACCTAAAAATTTCAGGGACTTCAAGCTTCGAATTCTCTTAGCACAAGTAACATAAATGAAAAGTAATGATATGTACAGTTTTGTCATGATGAGAGCTACATTTTTTCTTCACAAATCGTGGCTTGAAGTTGCCTATTCAGAGAGATAGAGTTTGAAAAAAAATACCTCCTTCAGCTGGATTCGAGTAGGGCAATGTAAGGACTTTAATGGAGGCCTGGTGATTGTTTAAGCTTCACTGAACTTCCCTGAACCTATTCCAATGCTTATCTTGCTCTGAAGATGGCTGGAACTCTCTAGACAAGTCAAGCTGTAAGCTTCCAAAGTGAAAATGGTGGATGCTGAAACAGGGGTTACAGAACTAGGGTGATGGCTTGGATTGCTTTGGTATGATGTTTATGAGATGCTTAAAGTGTTTAAACACAAAACGCACGAGCCAAATGAGAGTTGGCTGTGCTTTTGCAGAAACTATGTATTTTGGCAGTTTTGTGGAGTTTTTCAGTTTGAGAGTGTTTCAGGTTCAATCCAAGCGTGCTATGCCTTGTAACAAGTTTGTATATATGTAGAGAAGTGATACAAAGTCAGCCCTCACTAGTTGTGCAAGCTTTGGACCTTTTTGTAACTTTTCTTGCATTTGAAGTAAAGTGAAGTGACTAATCCCACATGCTTGTACTTGTTTGCTTGATGGATGATAAGAGTTGGTAAACATTTCTTGAGACCTGTAGAATTTTCTTGCACCAAGGGGACAGGTCCAATGCTCAAGATTGACAAAATTGCAAAAGTTGCCCTTTATGAAAATGGCATTGTAACCTTTTGGCCAAAAATGGAAATACATCTTGTGTAAAGCTTCAAAAGCAAAGATAAAGCCTTTGTCAACTAAGTTTGAATTTAATTATGGAGTGTATAGCAAGCTTAGGACCTGTAAAGCAAGATACAACCAACATAGATTTTATTTGCAACTTGATGCTATGTGAAAATGGCTTGATCAAAAGTGAGAAAATGCCAACTTCCCTTCTTCGATTCTCCCTACTCAAAAATGATCTTGGTGAGTTCTTGGACATTTTGGAAAGCTTGAAATGCGTTATATAATCCATATTTGAAATTTAATTTGAGATACCTCTTGGAACTAGGTGAAAAATGTCCATGAAGTTGGGTCCAAAACCTGCCTAAATTAGGGCAAAATTTCACTAAGTTAAGAAGTTCATGGACCTATGTTCACAAATTCATAACTTGATATCCAAGCATCTTTTGGGAAAAGTTTGTGAAGAAAAGTTGTAGATTTCATGTAGGAATACAACTTTCATGTTGGAAGTTTTCTTTGAATCAAAATGCATCATGGTGAAAAAGTGGTGAAAAGTTGGGAAAAAATAAGAAAATTTTTATACTTAGAAAAATTCAAAGTTATGAAAATTTTCAAATTAAAACCCTAATTTTCAATTTTGAGTTTCTTGGTGAACAAGTTTCATATTTTGACATATCTTGATGAATTATGACCCTTGGCACTTGATTTTGACCAAAAAGTCAAAGTTTGACTTTTTAGTGCACAATTGACTTTTGATCAGTTGACTGCAAATTTCATCTGTCAATCCATTGAACTTGAGATCTTTTGAACCATGTAATTAGGTCAAGATGATGCCATTGAACCCTTGAAATCATGTTTGAACTCAATTGGTCATTGGCTAGGTTAAAAATCAGAAATTGCCCTTTCTCAGTCAAAACCCTAATTTTTACCATTTTGCCTTTTTGATGATTTGATCAAATTTCTTGAGGAATTGTGATCCAAACTTGATCAAATGGTACATATGAGTCTAAAATGTTGATGTGGATAAAAAAATTATGAAGTTTGATTGTAAATTTGGCCATGGTTGACTATTTCCCAATACAGTTGATTTTTAGGTCAACTGTCCAATTGACTGATCAAAAATGTGGTTCAAGGCTTGAAACTTAACATGAGAAATCTTAGGGGTCCAAGATGATGTATGAAAGTCATATGAAGCATTGATGGTCCAAAAATCCTTGTGCAAACTCAAACCCTAATTTTGGGTGATCAGCACAAGATGAGATGTCTTGAGCTGACCAAACCCTAATCTTATCTTGAGTCCAAGAAGTCTTATGAGAAAAGTCTTGATAAATGAGAAGGAAAATTTTGGGGTACAACAGTGGTGAATCAAATTCCAATTTTCAGGCTTCTTCAAGCCATTCCAAGTACATCATTCGTTTGTTGGGCATCTAAGGACTCTATCCAAATCATTAGCAAGCATTTTCGTGCCCAGATACGCGCTGTAATTATCCCACGACCTCCATGGTTTATTGAAATCGCATATCATAGTCCTGGAACTCTTAGCATGATTTCTTTATATATTCTGAATCCTTGAAACATTTGCAAGCTAATGATAATACTCAATTGCATTTTTGTTAACCATGCAGAAAGTTGCCATGATTAGGGTTTAGGTTTCGTTTTTAGGGGTTTTGCTTGCAGGAACAATTGGCCATGGAAAGTGGTACCATGATGCTCGTGATGTTGCAACGAGTTGATTGGTACCACTGGTGTTGATTTATCATGCGTGCATAGGATTTTGGAGGTTCACAGGGCTGTACCTACGCCCAGAAAACCGTAGGTAAAAGTCCTGGACTTTTCCCAACGGAGGGAGGAAGAAGAAGGGTGGCGTGGCACCGCCTGACTGGCCCATTCAAAAATTTGCGCCTTTGTAATATGTTATTTTGTTTTTTTCAATATGATATTTGATTGTTATTCCATATACAAACATGCATGCTAGCTCAGTTGGTCAGGAGGCGCTTGGAAAAGCCAAAGGGCCTGGGTTCGAATCCCAGGTCCCCCATATTATTTCATGATTTTGTTTCTTGCATAATCAGGCACATGTGCATATAAGGAGACCACCATACGCCATCATCCTTCAACCACCAGATCTCCAGCATGACAGATCCAACGCCTATCACATGAGGGCCTATCATGGGCGTGAGTCAAGCCAATGCATGGGATCTGAAAAGTCAAACATGGGCCAGGCGCATTTGGGCTTGGATCTGCAATTGACACCCCCCTGCTACTAACACCAGGCCCATTTCTTTATTTTTCTTTTCTATTTCTTTTATTTAATTTATTTTGATTAATTATTTTCTAACATAAAATTAATTATTTTTTTACAAAAACTCATAAAATCAATTTTCAACAATTTAGATTTAGGTTTTATTTTTATCAAATCTAATTTAATAATTAGTTTAATTTCTCGCATTTTAATTTTCGCAAATATTAACTGTTAGATGTATGATAATAGGATTGCATGACAAGACTGTATGTTAATTTTAAAATGGTTAGCAAACCCTAAATGTGCAAAGATAATAACTTGAAATCAAAACACTCGCACATGCGCACTCCTAGGGTATACTCTCACTTCGGTTGCCTTCGGTAAACGATTATTAAGTATAGGGCATTTTAGTGGTTGCTCTCTTGTCTAAACAAAGATCAAATGTCCCATTCAGAAATGTTGCCTCGAAAAGGTTGCCTCAGAAATGTTGCCTCGAATATGATCTTAAGACATTAGGGTTATTACTAAGACGTCCTAACATTACTTTAGTGATCGTACGTTCCTTTCGAATTTACCCTTACAACTCCAACGACGGTGCTACCTACTCACTAATAGTAGGATAGCATTGTCTAAAGGAAACAAGAACAGAAACATTCTTTTCTCGAGTAGGTAGATGCTAGTAGGTACTTGCTCAAAAATCAAACTTTTCTACACTTACACTCTTTTCAAACAAAGTTTTCAAAAACACTTTGTAACACTCTTGAAGACAGAAGCAAGGGTTAAAACAAAGTAAAACAAAAAACTTTTCAAAACACACAAACACAGAAGCAATTTTTAAATGATGAGCAAGTACCTAAGAGCCCATGGAAAACCATGGATAGAAAGGGTGCTAATACCTTCCCTTTCTATAATCTACCCCGTACTCAAAATCTCGAAAAAGGAATTTTTCTGTGCTTTTGTCCTTTCCAGTTGGATAAAATAAAAGTCGGTGGTGACTCTTGCTTACCGCGACATTTTGCGAACAAAAAATGTAAAACGCAAACCAGCATTTTCCTAAAACAGTCGGGTTCTGCCACCGTATCACATAACTGGAAAATTTGCTGGGGATATAATAAGTGGGGTGTACCTTAGGATTAGTTCATCATAAATTGCTTCTCTTGTTTATTTTGGTTGCTTTACTATTAGAGGGTTTTGTATCGGGAGTTACTATAGATCCTAACCTGGATCTGGGGAACACCTTTTAGGTAAGTAGCAATAAAATATGAGGGAACTGTACGGCGTAGACCGATACAGTTGAAGCAGTAGCTACGTTGATGTGGCACATTGGTTAGTACTGGTATCCCTTGTGGAGAAACGAGGAGAATACGGGGCTGCTATGTGTGTCGCTAAGCATCAATTGACCTTAGAACTTATAATTGACCAACTTGGCCATTAGGAAGTAGTGAGATAGCCGACCTCGGTGTAAAGCTGAGAACTGGTTGATACTCGATACTACACTCATTGAGACCATACTCTCGAGATAGTTCCGGCCACAAGAAAAGATTGTGTGAGCTGAAACCATGACCGATGGAGGCTGGTCAGTGATATTGAGAACCTCTAGAACCCGGTTACTATTATTAGGATAGGTTGAAACCAACTGAACTTCAAGAGGGTAGTACCTAGACCCCATGCAAGCCTGAAACTTAAGGGATCTTGTGTGACTTGTTTGCCTTTGCCATGTCTGTTATCTGCTATGTCTGTGTTGTTTTTATCATGATGTCATGCATCATAACATAGCATGCATACTTCATTATACTAACCATTTCAAAGACCGAGGGGATTTACCTTTGTTCTATTTTTCATATTATGGCTTCCATGCGTAGAAACACCATCTGAGTTAACTTTGTGCAAATACCTGCTCAACTCAAAGAGTTAGTCTCAAAAGTTTCTGAGACTTCTTCCTTCATTAGAAGACATGGTCAGCTTCTTAGCTTGGTTACCTCAAGGTTTGATGAGCAGATGATGAGTGTGCTTTTCTAGTTCTTCGATCTGGTGCATCATTGTTTCACTTTCCCAGATTATCAGTTGGTTCCCACTTTGGAAGAGTTTTCTCACTTATTGGGCATATCCATCCTTGAGCAGATGCCCTTCACCGGTTTGGAAGAGACTCCTAAACCAGAGGACATTGCTTCAGCTCTACATTTGAAACGGGCTGATGTAGTATATAATTGGGAAACACGAAGCAGGGTTGAAGGTTTCTTAGCCAAGTTTCTAATAGATCAAGCTCAGCAGTTTTGGGATAACTTGGATTTTCAGGCTTTTGAAGATATCTTGGCTCTCCTTATCTACGGTTTGGTTCTTTTCCCGAATCCAGATTCCTTCATATATGTGAATACGGTTAAGGTCTTCCTATCTCGCAATCCTGTACCTACTCTCCTGGGTGATATCTTGCATGACCTCTATACTCGTACTATGCAAAGAATAGGGACTCTCATGTGTTGTATGCCGCTGCTGGCGAGGTGGTTTATTTTGCACCTCCCGAAGTCCATGTTGAAAAATGAGGAAGGTTTAGGATGGTCTTAGAGGATAATGTCTCTTGCCCATACAGACATTATTTGGAGTTCCAAGGCTATGGAAAACACTGCTGTCATTGATCGATGTGGGGGATACCCTAATGTCCCGTTGCTTGGAATCAGAGGGGGAATAACCTACAGTCCTTGTTTAGCTTTGTGATAATTAGGTCGGGCTCGGAGAGACGGTCCTCATGAGCTAATTCTTACAGATATTGCATTTGATTACAAGGAGGACGTTGATGAGCACCGCCGGAGGTTTATACGAGCTTGGGGCATGGTGAACAGGTCTGACCCTCAAGAGTTAGGACCAAGGACTTCTCTCCCTATGCAGCCTTATCTCCAGTGGGTCCGAGCTTGAGCCCAAAAGCTTGGGATGCCTTATGAAGCTGTGTTACTAGTGATTGTGGAGCCCACTAATGAAGAGGGCACTCCTTATACAGTCCTTTATCCCTACATGCCCACTGATCTTGGAGCATTAAAGAGATCCTGGATTCAACTGAAAGAGGAGAGGGATACCTACCGAGAGAAGTACCATGAGCAAGAAAGGAAGATCTTGAAGCTCACCAGGCAACTCGAGAATGAAAGAACAATCAACAACTACGTCAACACAAAAGGGAAGCGTCCATGGGATCTCTGATTTTTCTTTTTCTAGTTTAGATTTGTTTTCAGTCTATTTCTTTGTAACGCCTCAAAGGCATTGTTGAACCCTTTTACAAGTTTAATCTAATAAAGTTTATTTATTTCTTGGTTTGCAAATTTAAATCTCCCAAGGTCTTTGAAATCATTACATACGCATCCCATTATGATGCACACCATTACAGGTACCATTACAGGTTTCTCATCTTCTTCGCTGTTTATTTCAGCAGAAATGTCTTCCGATCAAGCTATCAAAGATCTTCAGACACAAAATGCCCAATTTCAAGAGATGTTCTTGAGTTTGGCTAAAGGGCAAGAGGACTTGAAAGCTCTCATTCTGAAAGAGAAAGAGAAGAAGAAGAAGAAGAAGAAGAAGAAGAAGAAGAAGAAGGTCGTTCTTCTGAGTATGGGTAAAAGGTTTGGAGATAGGTTGAAACAACAAGCTGATATGTATTTTTCATCCAAAGGAGGGGAGGACCAAGAAGAAGAAAAGGGCCCCAGTCCTGCAGTTTCTGATAATGATACAGATTATGATGAGGAACAGTATCCTCCTGCTGAGGATAGGTACAAACAACTTGAAGACCATCTGAGCGCTATGGAGATCCAGAAGATCCCTGGTTTGTATTTCAAAGATTTGGGACTAGCATCTGGGGTGGTGATCCCTCATAAGTTCAAAGCTCCAGTTTTCGCCAAGTACGATGGAGTATCCTGCCCAAAACTCCATCTCCGCTCGTACGTCAGAAAAATCCAACCTTACACTGCTGATAGAAATTTGTGGGTGCATTTCTTTCAAGATAGTCTGTCAGGGACTCATCTTGAATCGTTTTATAATTTGGAAGGAGCTAATGTCCGAAACTGGGAGGACCTTGCTGCTTCTTTCTACAGGAAGTATCAGTATAACACCGACCTTGCTCCCACTCGTACTCAGCTTCAGGGTATGTCTATGGGTGCAAGTGAAGGTTTTAAGGACTATGCTCAGGAGTGGAGAGACTTAGCTGGAAGAGTCCAACCCCCTTTGTCTGACAGGGAGTTGGTTGACATGTTTCTGGGGACGTTATCTGGTCCATTCTTCAATCATCTGATCGGCAGTTCGTCATCTGGGTTTACTGAATTGATTTTGACAGGGGAGAGAGTAGAAGCTGGTATCCGAAGTGGCAAGATACAGAAGGATACATCGTCAAGTGCAGTGAAGAAGCCTTTCACCGGTAAGAAAGAAGCTAGTGCAGTATATGGCTCGAGGAGCCAAAGCAGACCTGAACACCGTCAAGCAGTAAATGCGGTAGTGATATCAAGACCCATCGTTGCTCCACAATGCAACAATCAACAAAGGGTGGAGAGACCACAACGACAGTTCACTCGGCTCAATACGACCTTGTCTCAAATTCTACCACAATTATTGAAGACCAATCTGGTAACTCTGAGGGAAGCCCCGAAGAATCCCAACACTACAGCTCCGCTGTATAACCCGAATGCCCGATGTGCCTATCACTCCGATGGCCCAGGTCATGATACAAACAATTGTTGGGCCTTGAAGAATAAGGTGCAAGATTTGATCGAAGCCAAAGAGATTGAGTTTGACGCTCCGGAGAAACCCAACGTCATAACTGCTCCCATGCCCAAGCATGACTCGAGAATCAATACTATTGAGGTTGTCTCCGCCATGGAAGATGCTGATGATGAGGACTCAGATGTTGACAGTTGGATTTACCTGACTACCAATGGTGGCTTGAACAACTGGACGTCGAAAGACTTCATACCCATTTCTTTTATTACACAGTAATTGACTTTTGTTTTGAGATTTGTAACAGACAGTTTGAAACTTTACGGCCCGGTGCCTTACCCGAGGCACCTTGGCTTTGTTTGTGAGGGCTTCTTGTTTGTCATTTTCATATATCATCAATAAAGCATTGGACGTTTTCTTGCATTACAAATGTTGCGCTCCTTGTTTTTCCTTTCTATCTCGCACTTTATCAAAACAGTTATTGTCTTACACACACTCACATATCATAATGCAGATCCACATCCACTCTGGATCCCATTGATAACGACTCTGCTACTGCCAGTTATGAATTCAAAAATCCGATCAACCAAGTCGAGGACGAAGGTGAGGATGACTGTGAGGTGCCTGGGGAACTTGCTAGACTGTTACTACAGGAAGAGAGGGCCATACAGCCTCATGAAGAGCCAGTGGAATCAGTGCATTTGGGTACGGAGGAAGACAAGAAAGAGGTCAAGATAGGTGCAAATCTGGAGCCTAGTGTCAAGCAACGGTTGATACAGATGCTACGCGACTATGTTGAGATCTTCGCTTGGTCTTATAAAGATATGCCTGGTTTAGACATTGATATTGTGGTTCACTGCCTGCCAACTAAAGAAGTATGTCCTCCGGTAAAGCAGAAGGTTCGCCGTATGCGCCCCGAGATGTATGAGAAAATCAAAGCTAAGGTCATGAAACAGTTTGACGCCAGATTTCTAGCTGTTACTTCTTACCCGCAGTGGGTTGCCAACGTGGTTCCGGTGCCTAAGAAGGATGGTAAGGTACAGATGTGTGTGGACTATAGGGATCTAAACAGGGCGAGCCCCAAGGATGATTTCCTGCTTCCTCACATCGATTTTTGGTCGACAACACCGCGCATCATAAGGTCTTCTCCTTTATGGATGGTTTTTCTGGTTACAATCAGATTAAGATGGCTCCCGAGGACATGGAGAAGACAACTTTTGTTACACAGTGGGGCACCTTTTGTTACAAGGTAATGCCTTTCGGGTTGAAGAATGTTGGGGAAACTTATCAGCACGCCATGGTCGCTTTGTTCCACGACATGATTCACCATGAGATTAAGGTTTACATTGATGACATGATTGCAAGGTCCCAGACTGAGGAAGAACACCTTGACCATCTCCAGAAACTGTTCGACAGGCTGAAGATGTACAAGCTAAGGTTAAACCCGAACAAGTGCACCTTCGGGGTAAGGTCTGGTAAGCTGCTAGGTTTCGTCGTTAGTGATAAATGTATTCAAGTGGATCCTACAAAGGTAAAGGCTATACAAGAGATGCCAGATCCCCGCACAGAAAAAGAAGTTAGAGGCTTTTTGGGACGGCTGAATTACATTGCCCGATTCATTTCACATTTGACCGCTACTTGTGAGCCAATCTTCAAGCAGCTGAAGAAAGATCAAGTGGTAAAATGGAATGATGAATGTCAGACCGCTTTTGAAAGGATCAAGGAATACCTCCAAGAGCCACCTATTATGATGCCTCCAGTTGAAGGAAGACCTTTGATTTTATACTTGACAGTGCTGGATAGTTCAATGGGGTGCATGCTGGGGGCAGCATGACGAGTCTGGCCGAAAAGAGCACGCTATTTATTACCTTAGCAAAAAGTTTACAGACTGTGAGACCCGATACTCACTGCTTGAGAAAACTTGTTGCGCTTTGGCATGGGCTGCTCGCCGGCTGAGGCAGTATATTCTGACTCACACTACCCTATTGATATCAAAAATGGATTCAATCAAGTATATCTTCGAAAAGCTTGCCTTGTCCGGGAGAATAGCAAGATGGCAGATGATCTTAACTGAGTATGACATCCAATACACAACCTAGAAAGCAATCAAGGGGAGTGTATTGGAAGGTCATTTGGCGCATCAGGCCGTAGATGATTACCAATCCATGAATTTCGAATTCCCGGATGAGAACATCATGTTGGTGACCGACTGTGAAAAACCTGGACCTGATGAAGGACCCGAGGAAGGATCCCGATGGTCTATGTATTTTGATGGAGCCTCAAACGCATTGGATAATGGCATTGGCACCGTAATCATATCTCCTGAGGGATGTCATACTCCATCCACCACCCGATTATGTTTTAACTGCACCAACAATATGGCGGAGTATGAAGCATGTATCCTAGGTCTACGAGCTGCTATTTAACTGAGGATTAAGTTCTTGAGTGTATTCGGAGATTCCGCTTTAGTGATCAGCCAGATCAAAGGCGAGTGGGATATGAAGCACCCAAATCTTATTCCTTACAAAGAGTACGTACTGACATTGCTCCCGCATTTTGAGGAGATAACCTTCGAACACTTCCCAAGAGAGGAGAATCAGCTGGCGGACGCGCTAGCTACTATGTCTTCTATGTTCAAGGTCAGGTGGGACAATGAAGCTCCCCAGATTACCATCGAGAGGTTGGACGAACCCGCACATTGCTGTGACATTGAGGCTGAAGAGGTAACAGATAAACCCTGGTTTCACGAGGTAAAGAGGTATCTTGAGGCTCAAGAGTACCCCGAGGGTGCATCTATTAATGATAAGAAGTTCTTGAGGAGGTTCGCGGTGAAGTTCTTCATCAGTAATGGTATCCTTTACAAGCGTAACCATGACTCAACCTTACTGCGATGTGTGGACAAGAACGAGGCAGAAAGGATTATGGCAGCGTTACATGAAGGTACTTTCGGAACTCATTCCAGTGGACATACCATGGCAAAGAAAATCCTACGGGCAGGATATTATTGGTCTACTATGGAAGCCGATCGTTATCAGCATTCTCGGACTTGTCATAAGTGCCAAGTCTATGCTGATAAGGTGCATGAACCTCCAGTTCCTCTGAACGTCTTGACAACTCCTTGGACTTTCGCAATGTGGGGCATCGATATGATTGGTGAGATCAGACCTACTGCATCCAATGGGCATCGTTTCATTCTGGTAGCTATTGATTATTTCATGAAGTGGGTTGAAGCAGCTTCCATTGCTACAGTAACCAAGAACGCCGTGGCACAGTTTATTCGACACAACTTAATCTGTCGATACGGTGTACCAGAGAGGATCATTATGGACAATGGTACAAATCTAAACAATACGATGATCATCGAACTCTGCAAACAGTTTAAGATACAATATCATAACTCTTCTCCTTACCAGCCGAAGATGAATGGGGCTATTGAAGCGGCTAATAAGAATATCAAGAAGATTGTGCAGAAGATGAAGGTGACCTACAAAGACTGGCATGAGATGTTACCATTCGCTCTTCATGGGTATCGCACCTTAGCACGGACATCAACAGGGGAAACACCCTACTCTCTGGTTTATGGCATGGAGGAAGTCTTACCCATTGAGGTCCATATACCCTCTCTCCGGATTATGAAGGAAAAGTCAACTCAACTTTGACCAAGCATAACTTTCTCATACTTTATCAAGAATGACCCGTCCAAATCTCCTTTTGAAGAGGATGAAATTCCTTACAATTCATCTTCATTTCCCAAGTTCAAAATATGAACTCACAAGAAGATATAAATTTGGACATTATAGGTCATTTTGAAAAGTCAACAAAAACACCTTTTTTTCAAAGCTTCATACATGAACATGGAAGACTCAATTGAGATGAGACTAAAAGGGTTGCTTAGAGGACATCTTAAGCTTTCTAAAAAGTCCAAGAACACATCTCTAGGATCAAAATTGAAGGAGTTATGCATTGGCAAAGTTGACCTTTTTTGCAAAATTGCCAAAAGTCAAATATGTCTCAAATTGTAATTTTTGTCAAATGGGCCCAACGTTTTGTGCTTGTCTTGAGTTTGTACCATGACCCAAGACCCGTGATCCTTCCCAATTGTCTTTATTTTATTTTTATCATTTATTTTGATTTTTATTTCAATTAAATCAAATTAAATAAAAATAAAATCATGAAAATATCAAAACTAATCAAAGTTTGATATTTTGTGCATGTTTAGGTCTCTTATACAGTTGGGAAGAGAATCAAATCGTGCAAACTCCATTTGGACACAAAAAGATTGGATTTGGCTTGATTTGGAAAGATTTGAATAAGGATCAAATCATGATTCAATCATCTTAATTGAAAAAGATTTGAAGCAAATTTGTAAACCTAATTCATTCAAGGGTACATATAGAACATGTGCAGACCAAAAACCAGGAGATTGGAGGCGTGATAAACTGAAAGCAAACTTGCAAGAACTCAACAAAAGTGGTGAATCAAATTCCAATTTTCAGGCTTCTTCAAGCCATTCCAAGCACATCATTCATTTGCTGGGCATCTAAGGACTCTATCCCAATCATTAGCAAGCATTTTCGTGCCCAGATATGCGCTGTAAGTATCCCACAACCTCCATGGTTTCTTGAAATCGCATATCATAATCCTGGCACTCTTAGCATGATTTGTTTATATATTCTGAATCCTTGAAACATTTGCAAGCTAATGATAATACTCAATTGCGTTTTTGTTAACCATACATAAAGCTTCCATGATTAGGGTTTAGGTTTCATTTTTAGGGGTTTTGCTTGCAGGAACAATTGGCCACGGAAAGTGGTACCATGATGCTCGTGATGTTGCAAAGAGTTGATTGGTACCACTGGTGTTGATTTATCATGCGTGCATAGGATTTTGGAGGTTCACAGGGATCTGAAAAGTCAAACATGGGCCAGGCGCATTTGGGCTTGGATCTGCAATTGACACCCCCCTGCTACTAACACCAGGCCTATTTCTTTATTTTTCTTTTCTATTTCTTTTATTTAATTTATTTTGATTAATTATTTTCTAACATAAAATTAATTCTTTTTTTACAAAAACTCATAAAATCAATTTTCAACAATTTAGATTTAGGTTTTATTTTTATAAAATCTAATTTAATAATTAGTTTAATTTCTCGCATTTTAATTTTCGCAAATATTAACTGTTAAATGTATGATAATAGGATTGCACGACAAGACTGTATATTAATTTTAAAATGGTTAGCAAACCCTAAATGTGCAAAGATAATAACTTGAAATCAAAACACTCGCACATGCGCACTCCTAGGGTATACTCTCACTTCAGTTGACTTCGGTAAACGATCTTTAAGTATAGGGCATTTTAGTGGTTGCTATCTTGTCTAAACAAAGATCAAATGTCCCATTCGGAAATGTTGCTTCGGAAAGGTTGCCTCGGAAATGTTGCCTCGAATATGATCTTAAGACATTAGGGTTATTACTAAGACGTCCTAACATTACTTTAGTGATCGTACGTCCCTTTCGAATTGACCCTTACAACTCCAACGACGGTGCTACCTACTCACTAATAGTAGGATAGCGTTGTCTAAAGGAAACAAGAACAAAAACATTCTTTTTTTGAGTAGGTACTTGCTCAAAAATCAAACTTTCCCACACTTACACTCTTTTCAAACAAAGTTTTCAAAAACACTTCGTAACACTCTTGAAGACAAAAGCAAGGGTTAAAATGAAGTAAAACAAAAAACTTTTCAAAACACACAAACACGGAAGAAATTTTTAAATGATGAGCAAGTACCTAAGAGCCCATGGAAAACCATGGATAGAAAGGGTGCTAATACCTTCCCTTTCTATAATCTACCCCCCGTACTCAAAATCTCGAAAAAGGAATTTTTCTGTGCTTTTGTCCTTTCCAGTTGGATAAAATAAAAGTCGGTGGCGACTCTTGCTTACTGCGACATTTTGCGAATAAAAAACGCAAAACGCAAACCAAAATTTTCCTAAAACAGTCCGGTTCTGCCACCGTATCACAGAGGGGAATGTTTTCGAAAACTCCAAGGCCGCGCTTAGACCACTCTGCGAATTTTAGAAAAATTCCTTCTGCTAACAGAGGTTTCTCCACACAAACACAAACTTCATACTACTCTATACACACATGCTTGCATGAATAATATCAGTTATCAACAATATTGCATCTAATCTATCCTAACGACGTACAAAACTAACCATAAGTTCCTAAATTCAACAATTATTAAATAAATTGAGAAGGGAAAAATTAAAATTATTGCACAACATACCTTGAGATGATGATTAGCAGACGAAAAAACACAAAGTTTGCAGAAGAAATATTGAAATTTGAGTTGGATTGGAGAAACTATGAGAGTGACAGAGAGAGAAAAAGTGATGAAAGTGATGAAATGAGGCACAAATTGCTTCACAAACCCGAAATCCCGTGAAAACACACAAATGGGCCGGATAAAATAGTTGGGCCACAATCAAAAAGGTATTTTTTTACTACAGACTGTGCTAAGTGCAGAATAGCGTGCTAAGCGCCAAACTCTCTGCCAAAACAATTATTTTTACTCTCAGGTCGTGCTAAGCACAAATAGAGGGCGCTTAGCCCACTCTGCAGAACGGAAATTTTCATTTTTAGCGCAGCAGCCCGCACCAGACCCGACTAAAAACTCCCAAAATATTATTATGACTAGAAAACAGTAAAAAAATTAAAAAATTAGGGTTCTTCCCAATAAGCGCTTTGTTTAACATCGTTGGAGCTTGACTACATATGGTGATTTTGCAGATTACCAAGACGAACACCGGTTATTTCCCGATTCACCTCACCACCAAGATATATTTTCAATCTTTGACCATTCACCATCCAAATCTCTTTTGAGATTGGATCCTCCAACACAATTGCTTCATAGTATTTCACCTCCTTAATCAAGATGGACCCGACCATTTGGACTTCAATTTTCTCGAAAAAAGTTTTAATCGTGAATTGAAAAGAAGCACCATTTGGCCAACTTGGAAATATTTGTGTCGAATTTTCTTGTCATTGTAGAATTTGATCTTTTCCTTATACAACTAGTTTGAATGGTAACCATCATCACGCATTTCATCTAAACCCTGTAATTGAATTTTTCTTTTTTCTCCGGCCAAGTTATAATCAAAGTTTAAAAATTTCAAAGCCCAAATAGCCTTGTGCTCTATTTCAACCGGAAGGTGGCAGGTTTTACCATACACCATTTGAAATGTTGTACCCCAAAATTTTCCCTCTCACTTATCAAGAATTTTCTCACAAGATCTCCTTGGGCTCAAGACTGCATTAGGGTTTGATCAGCTCAAGACACCTCCTTAGGCACTGATGACCAAACTTAGGGTTTGAGTTTGCACAATTATTTTTGAACTATAAATGCTTCATATGACTTTCATGAATCATTATGGACCCCCAAGATCACTCATGTCAAGTTTCAAACCTTGAATCACATTTTTGCTCAGTCAATTGAGCAGTTGACCTAAAAATCAACTGTATTGGGGGAAAAGTCAACTATGGCCAATTCACAGTCAAACTTCATAATTTTTGATCCATATCAAAATTATAAACATATTTATAATTTGATCAAGTTTGGACCACAACTCCTCAAGAAATTTGATAAAATCTCCAAAAGGGCAAAATAGTCAAAATTAGGGTTTTGATTGGGAAAAGGCAATTCTTGGTTTTTGACCTAGCAAATGGTCAATTGGTTTAAGGCATGATCTAAATATTCCAATTGCATCATTTTGACCTAATTAAATGGTTCAAAACATTGCAAGTCCATTGGATTGACAAATGAATTTGCAGTCAACTTATCAAAAGTCAACTGTACACTGAAAAGTCAAACTGTGACTTTTTCGTCAAATTCAAGTGCCAAAGATCATAATTCATCAAAACATGTCAAAATATGAAACTTATTCATCAAGAAATCAAAAATTCAAGATCTCATTTTGAAAATTCAAAATTTCTAAACTTAGAAATTTTTCTAAGCATTGGAAATTTCATGTTTTTTCATAACTTTGAGCCAAATTTTCACCATGATGCAAGATGATTCAAGAGAAACTACCAACATGAAAGTTGTATATCTCCATGAAATCTACAACTTTTATTCACAGAACTTCTTCCAAAAATTCTTGGATCTCAAGTTATAATTTTATGAACATAGGATCATGAAACTAAACACTTAGTAAAATTCTGCCCTAATTTGGTCAGGATTTTGACCTAACTTCATGGCACTTTTTCATGTAGTTCCAAGGGGCATATTCAAAAGCAATTAAAATATGGGTTGTAGATCACATTTCAAGCTTTCCAAAATGTCCAAGAACTCCTTGAAATTATTCTTGAGTAGGGAGAATCGAAGAGATGAAGTTAGGGTTTTGTCACTTGAATTACAAGTCATTTATTATGAACACGTGAACCAAATCCATGCTAGGTTGCATAATCCTTTCTTTACAGGCCTCAAACTTGTTTGTAACTCCATAATTAAATGCTTACACAACTGTTAGAGATTTGATCCAAGCATTTGAGCTATTATCCAAGTTGCATTTCCATTAATGGCACAAAGTAACATTGCCATTCTTGTAAAGCAAGCTGTTTGCAAAAAGTTCACATTGAGCCTCTAACTTGTTCCCTCTGATTACACTCCATCCACAAAGTCAGAAGCAAGCTTGTTTAAAGCATAACCACTCTATCTTAGCAAGTACACAAGACTTTGAAACTTGTTTTATCAAAAAACACATGTTTAACTTAAAGATGCAAATTTGAATTCTGATCAACTAGAGAATTCCAAACTTGTTTCTTATAAATAGAGTCACTATTTGTGAGCTAGAACACGAGTTTGAACACCCTAAAATACACCAAAACTCTATGAAATCAGAAATTGCACAAAAACTTCATTGTTGCACAGTTTCTGACCTTGAACATCAAACTCCCATTTCCCTCGTGCGTCTCTTGGCCTTTTAGTTTCTAAAGCTTCCTTACATCAAGTGTAACTCATCCCTGTACCTGTTTCATTTATGTAACATCATTTACCCTATCTTCCATAACCAAAAATAGACATGGTCTAAGCAATAACTACGTTAGTGCGACATATTTGTGGGTACCAGTAGCCTTTGAGTTAATCAAAGAGAATATGGGGCCGGTGAGTGATGTCATGAAGAACTAATGAACTTTTAGAACCTTTACTTGACCAACTTGGCCTTTACGATGTAGTGAGATGACCGGCTTTGGTGCAGTCCGAAGTTGGTAGATACTCGATACTACACTCATTGAGGTTTGGTTTCTTGGGATATTTCGATCGCCATTAAAGAGGCTTGAGCTGAAACAATGACCAAGGAAACAACCCAGTGATATTGAGCTCCTTAGAACCCGGTTACTATTGCTAGGACATGTTTAAGCCAACTAAACTTCAAGAGGGTACTTACCTACAAAACTCCATGCAAGCCTAAACCTAAGGATTTGTTTGCTTTGTTTGTATATACATACTTGTACATAACATCATGAACATCATGAACATCATATACATTCACTAACCATTTCAAGGATTTTTGGGATTTATCTTTGTTCATGTTTTGTAGGATATGGATTTACTTCGCAGGAAAACTATTCAAGTCAATCTTGTAAGAATCCCTCCACAACTCAAGAAGCTAGCTTCAAAGATTCAAGAAAACTCTCCTTTCACCGAGAGACATGGTCGCCTACTCAACTTGGTCACCTCCAACACAGATGAGGACATGATAAGAGTGCTCTTTCAGTTCTTTGATCCTTTACACCATTGCTTCACATTTCCCGACTATCAACTTGTGCCAACTTTGGAATAATTCTCCCAACTCTTGAGGATTCCCATTCTCAATCAACTATCTTTCAACGGTGCGGAAAGAGACCCAGAGCCAGAAGAGATTTCTCAAGCTCTACACTTGTACTCATCTGATGTCACAACTCATTGGGAAACAAGGAGTGGTGTCAAAGGTTTCCTAGCAAAGTTCCAAATCCTGACCAACTCATAGATGTAAACACCATCAAAATCTTCATATCCCGCAACCCGGTTCTTACATTGCTAGGGGATATCCTACACTCTTTTCACACTCGCACAATGAGGAAAAGAGGTGTCCTTATGTATTGCACTCCTCTCTTGGCAAGATGGTTTATTTCGCATCTTCCCCAATCTGTATTAAAGAATGAGCAAGGTTCAAGGTAGTAACAAAGGTTGATGACACTCAAACATTCAGACATTCGTTGGTGCTTCCGATCCATAGAGAATGTTACTATTATCGACCGTTGTGTGGAATTTCCTAATGTCCCTTTACTTGGCATTAGGGGAGGAATCACCTACAACCTGTGTTTAGCTTTAAGACAGTTTGGTTACGCTCAAAGGGATGGCCCGCATGAAATAATGGATGGTCTCATTGTCGATCAAGAGCCTGAATTGGTTAGGGTTGAAGGAAACCCTCCTAATCAGTCCACGGTCTAAGAAGAAGTCGATATCCATAGTGGTATACCCGCAATAGGAAGTCGGGTGAAGCAGCTTACTAGTAAGACCCAAGGCAGAAGCAATCTGAGTTACCGTTCCTCTCACATGGATGATGCCTTCAGAGGACTTGGAGGTGAGGCTAAGATTCCAAAGCATAAAGTTCCCACAAGCCACAGGATGCGACTGGTTTTCACGGAAAAGGAAGAAGATCTCCTCCTCACTAACATGGACATCAGCATCAGCCTTTCCAAGGAAAGTATGGGCAAGGATCATTTGGAAATACCTGAGAGCTGGGTTATGGATAATGTGGGACAGTTGGGTGGAAGGATCAAGGCCTTCTCCACCTGTAATATCACTCCAGAACTTCTTGATATCTCTACTTATAAAGTAACCCATAGGTAGCTCAAGAATGGAATTAGGGGTAGTCTAGAAGCCTAACAAATCACCAACTCCTTCTGGGTAAAAGAGTACTTTGTCCAAAACAATCTGAAGATGACATAGCCGTCCTGACCAACATATGGCTCAAAGTCAAATGAACTGAGGAATTCCATGGTGAGGTTTCTATAGGTCATATTCAAGTCAACAACATACTCATCCCACTAGAGTTGGCCACACAAAAACTTTATACTAGACTTGAGGCCTAAAGCTTCCATACAAGCCTAGTCAGGGTAATGGGTAGGTGCCATGGAGAGCTGAGAAAGGACATCATAGTGTTGTCTCTGTGTATCATCTCTGAAAGTGACGTGCATATCGTTGAAGCTTTGCATCCTGAAAAAAATGGTTAAAGAGGAATGATATCGAGGTGGGATCTGAAAACACGAACATTGTAAAAGTTAGTCTAAATAAGTAAAACTAAAAGTCAATTTAAAAATAAATAAATGCAAGGAATGAAAATATAAACCCATGGGTTGCCTCCCATGCAGCGGTTGTTTAACATCATTAGCTTGACGAGTAGAACTTATATATCTGAAGTAGGTACCGGTGGATCGATCAGAGTATGGCTGGAGTAGTCGATGGGAATGTCACCTCCTTAGAAGTATTTTAACCTCTGCCCATTAATAGTGAATGTATTACAAGAGTTGTTATTGATCTCAACTTCTTTGGATGTTAGGATTTTAGAAACCTCAAAAGGATGAGTCCATCTTGAACGCAACTTGCCAGGAAAGTTGCAACCTGGAATGAAAAAGGAGAACAAGATCGCTTATATTTAAGTATTTCTTTACAATTATTTTATCATGCCAAGCTTTGGTTCTTTATTCATATATTATGGCATTTTCATAGGCAATCTGGCGGAGTTCTTCTAGTTTATGAATTTCTAGGATGCGCTTTTCACTAGCAGTCAATAATCTAAGTTTAAGGTTTTAATGGCCCAATATGCTTTGTGTTCTAGTTCAAAGGGTAAGTGACAAGACTTTCCATAGACCAATTGATAAGGAGTTGTTTCGATAGGGGTTTTAAAAGTAGTTATGCGGGCCCATAGTGCTTCTTGTAGCTTCTGAGACCAATATTTTCTAGATATTGAAACGGTTTTTTCTAAGATTTGTTTAATCTCCCTATTAGATACTTCTAATTGGCCACTAGTATGCGGATGGTACGGTGTTTATACTCTATGCTTAACTCCATATTTACTTAAAAGTTTGTCAAAAATCCTTGATATGAAGTGTGATCCACCATTGCTTATAACAATACAGGGTATTCTGAATCTAGGGAATATATAATTCTTAAATAGCTTTATCACTACTTGCATGTCGTTTATGGGTGAGGCTATAGATTCAATCCATTTAGACACGTAGTCAACAACTACTAAGATATATTTATTTCCTAGTGAGGATGGAAATGGCCCCATAAAATCAATACCCCATACATCAAAAAGTTCTACATCCTGGATGTTCCTTAAAGGCATTTCGTCACGTCTTGAGATGTTTCTAGTTTGATGACATCTGTCACATATGAAAATGTAAGCATGAAAATCACTCCATATAGCAGGCCAGAAGAGGCCAGCTTGGAGATTTTTAGTGTATGTTTTCGAAGTGCTTGTATGTCCTCCATAGGGTGCAGAGTGACAGTGCTCTATGATATTTCTTACTTCTTCTTCTGGAACACAATGATGAAAAATACTTCCAGTACCTCTTTTGAAAATAAGTGGCTCGTCCCAATAAAAATTTCTTACATCATTGAAGAACTTCTTTTTCTGTTGATAGTTTAGGTCAGGAGGTACTATATCAGCAGCTAGGTAGTTATCGAAGTCTGTGTACCAAGGTACATTGCACACTGTTAAAGCTTCCTCAGAGTTCTTATAAGGATCTAGGTTATCTTCTCCAATGGTGTCTATTTTAGCTATTAGTTTTTCATAGACGAAATCATCATCTATGGGTACTAAATCTGGTTTTAGGTATTCAAGCCTATAAAGGTGATCAGCAGCTATGTTTTCTGTGCCTTTCTTGTCTTGAATATCTAGATCAAACTCTTGTAGTAAAAGGATCCATCGAAGTAACCTAGCCTAGCGTATTTTTGATTAATAGGTAACGAATAGATGCATGATCTGTATAGACTATAATTTTAGCTCCTACCAGATAGGATCAAAATTTATTGATGGCGAAAACTACTGCTAGGAGTTCCATTTCGGTTGTTGCATAATTAAGTTAGGCAGCATCTATGGTTCTACTTGCATAGTAAATCACATGTAATTTCTTATCTTTTCTTTGACCTAGAGTAGCTCCCATAGTGAAATTTCTAGCATCGCACATGATTTCAAAAGGTTCGGTCCAATCTGGGGGTTGTATAACAGGTGCTGAAATTATTGCTTGTTTCAAAAGGTTAAAGGCCTCAATACTCTTTTCATCGAAGATAAATTCAATGTCTTTCATCAAAAGACCAGTTAGAGGTTTGGTTATTTTAGAGAAGTCCTTGATAAAGCGTCAGTAAAAACCGGCATGTCCAAGAAAACTCCAGACTTCCCTAATGGTCTTAGGTGGTTTTAGGTTTTCTATAACTTCTATTTTTTCTCTATCAACTTCAATACCTTTTTCAGAGACTATGTGTCCAAAAACTTGATGCGTTTCGTATACCATCGAAAATACCGCATCTATGAATATTGACTTCTGCTTAGACCATGGACAAATTAGGAGGGTTTCCTTCAACCCTAACCAGTTCAGGCTCTTGATCGACAAAGAGACCATCCATTAATTCACTTTGCCTGATCCTATGATGACTAGTGTCAATGATCCTGTTGTTTACTGTGGAAAATGGTAAACAACCGCTGGTCCTCCCAAAGTCCTAAAATTAAGGGTAACTCGCAAGATCGACCAGTTGATCTTAAGACATGTGCTAAAAGTTTTATTATTATACTTATTTTATCGAAATCCTTATCAAGGGAAATGTTTTTTTGCAATTAAGGGAACAAGTATAACAACTTTCCACACTATGAATCGATCGACTGACTGGTGACTCGTGACTGACAGAAGGTATTAATATGAAAATAAGATTCAATAAACTAACTGACTAGTGACTCGTGACCGACAAAGAGCATTGAATTGCTTACGCGAAGTAGAAAATAATGTAAAGACTTTGTTCGACAGTACATAGAAAGCAAATAAAGTATTCAAAAGAGATAATTGAAAAATAAAGGATTTGCATTGAAATAAAAGTGGTGATTCACGTACATCAAGCACTTCTTCACTCTTTGTTTCCTAATGCTCAGAATGAGAGTTTTGACAAGTGATTTGAGCATACAAGTGAACACACAAAAAAACTACACTAAATCTGCTTATTTATAATATTTACAATGTAACTGCCTAGATGAAATCTACAGACAATATTAAAATCTTGAGACAACCGCTTCACTGGATGTCACCACCTATTTGGCGCTTAGACAAATTGTAAACCGCTGGCAACTGCTGATGACTTTGAAATTTAAATCTTCCCTCTCCTAGCTTCTGAAAGTAAACTGCTTCTGACTCGCTTCGACACTTTCCCTTTGGCAAGATTTAAAAATCAACAACAATTCCTCTAAGTCCAGAAACCCTTTTGGTTGACAAAAACCAATTTCGACCATTTTCCTTGTCTTTCACCATTTGGTCTACTAAACCAATTTTGACCATTTCTTAACATATATTCTTTTATTTCCTTTTGGTCGACCTAGCTCAGTTTCGACAGTTTGGCGTGACATTCCCTTTAAACATTAAATCTAGTTTAATAAAACCAAATTTTTAAACACTTTGGCTCCAATTTCCCAAAAACCCCTACTTTAGAGGATGACCCTTAGCTTATGAGAATATCCTCATTTAATACACGTGCTTGAATACCTTAAGATTTTTCAAGGTAACAAAATGCCCCCCAGAGATGCCATTTTCGAATTTCGACTCATATGAGATAATGACATCTTTGAAGCATCAGTTTTACCATTTGACCAAACCGTTTCCATCCCTCCAAAAGTGAATGTTATTGTTCCGCCTTTTTCGTGACGTCATGTAATCATGGTAACATATCACGCTTTTCAGCTTCGAGGCGTGTGACATTTAATTTTGTCCATCACTGCACTTTTAGTGGGACATGTAGTCCATTAACTCACGTTGATTTTGCAGCACGTGTCCATCAAATAAAACGATTTAAACTTAGGAAATCACAAAGATTTTCCCCATTATTTCTTTCTTCCTTTCAGAGTCTATAAATACCCTTATTTCTCATATTTTTTTTCTACTTTTATTGGCTTCTTCACACCCTTGCTTCAGAAAAACGCAGAACCTGCAAATTTCATCATTGTTCCCCATCTTCACCCTTCTTCAAACATCTTACAATGACGAATGTTGATAATCAAACTTATTTTCTAGCAATCTCTCTTCAACTACGCCTCGTCGATGGTAAAGCTTATGTGCCGGAACCTCCATTTGCTGAGGAGAAAGCCAAAATCTGGCAATCTTAGGTACTTATCCCTTTTTCTCTTGAAGAAAAACCCCTAGCTTTTTTAGGGATACTTCCTGCAGACGCATCCTCCAAAATATATTTAGACGATAAGGAAGAATTTTTTTCCTACTAGCACTGTTACCAAACCCATAATTTCTTATCCAAACCCCATTTCACTCAAGTACATTGATAGGAACTTTAAAACTGCTCCACCTCTGAATTTCCCTAAGTTTCTTGCTTAGATGGCACGTTTAGAAACCGACAAAGGAGATCAATGGGAAAAAATGGGCATTTACACATTGTTAGAACTTTCTCGATGTGGTCAGCCTTACTCTAGTGGCATGCTCCTAGCTGCCATACATTTTTGGGAAGGGTCGACCAACACTTTTCATACTAAGTATGGTATGATTACTCCTACCTTGTTCGACGTTGTTTCCATCACAGGGTTAAAACCATCTGGCATAGTTTTCAACTATAGAGATGTTGAACCTGTGCCACTATAGTTCTACATTAGTGAAGCTGGTAAACCAACATACAATAAATTCATCGACCATCATGCTCTAAATTTTGGCCCCATAATTGACAAAGAGCATGTAGAATTTTTAACCTTATGGTTGTCTCGCTTTATTTTTTGCTCCAGGTCGATGCAGGTGGCCAGACAATTTTCTTATCTGGCTACCCAATTGCACATGGGTGAGAATGTTGCTTTAGGCCAGCTGATTTTGGCATGTCTTTACGCATCCTTGACTGACGCTGTTAATCAAATCAAGCGTTTCGACCATACTAATCCAAAGAAAAAGAATGTCTTGGTCCATGGTCCTTTTTGGATCTTACAATTATGGTTGAATGCCACTTTTTCTGAGGAGATCAATCCCTTTAGGAATAGAAAATTAGCATGCCTTCCTACTCAAAACTATATCGTTTGGAGACGCCTTCTTCCTTTGACTCCTATTAACAAGGGTTCCCCAAATCCTGAAGTTTTCAAATTTTTGTTCAACATCATGTTGACAAGAGTTGATTTCACACCCTCTATGGCCCTGTTTCATGATAGACAAGATGGCCCAGGGTGGTTTACTAGGGCTTTCCCACCTGCAAGAGAAGAAGACAGGAAAAATTCCCTAATCCTTTGGAGACGTTACTTAACTCCCCAATTTCTGTCTTCTGTGATTGTCGGCGTGAATCCAGACTTGGTTGCTTATCAGCCTAACTTGGTGACTCGACAATTTGGACTCTGTCAACTTGTCCCCAAGTCCTTGTTCAATTCTCACGAGCTATTGATAGATATCATATCTGACCAACCTTTCGAAATTATCAAAGAAGATATCGGAAACATATGGGCACGAAGGCCTACACTTACTCTCACTCCTTTCCAACCATCTTTCTACTACACCAAATAATTTGAGACTTGGTGGCAGTCATATTTTGTTACATTCATTGGTGATCCTGATGCAAAGTTGGCTGAACTAACTACAGCTTTTTCCAATTTGCAGGCAAAATCGACCAAGTGTAAGGTTACTCATGTTAAACAAATTCGAGCTTTCACTAATTACTTCTGAGTTGTGTATCGACCTAATAATCTTTGTGAGACCATTTTTGAGGTTGTTGTCGAATTAAAGGAGAATGTAACCGATAGGATCTCGACACTTAAAATCCATGGTTATGCGAAAGACAAATATCTTTACGCTCTTCACTTTGGAAACATCAAATTTCCTCCTTTTACATCTAGCCCTTTGGCTTTGGCCTTTGGCCCACCTATTCTTGACTGGTGGTATTTCTCTTTATCGGATATGCAAAATACCTATAAGAAAAAGGCCGACATAGTGGTACCGATGAAGTATTATCTACCTAACTATTCAGGGCATCTTCATTATGATCTCCAATATGTTAGATTACTTTCGAACACACAAATCACTAACAATTTATGGAAAGCTTACCCCCTGCTTATTTTGATTTGTTTGCTTATTTAATTATTTTATACTTGCCTTACAGCTATCCCAATAGATCAGGCAGACTCGATTTCTGTTGGCAAACCGAAACCTTCAACGAATCAGGTTTAAACTCAACCTTATGTCAATTATCATTCCTGATTTGGCATATCTGACTTAGCCAATCTCTTGTAGGTTATCCTTGACCATACACCATCCGACGATGAACCCATTTCTTCTTCACTCAAGAAGGCTTCCTCTGTAGGTAAACTTATATAATTATTGTTTCCATGTCTTTTATGCCTTGAACTTTAATAATATTTTCCTTGCTTGCCAGAGTAAAAAACGCTCAGTGGATTTGACTGCTCCCTCTAACGAATCCAAACGGTCCAACAAGGACATACAACATACTTCTGAGAAGACTGAGGTATATTTTGTTGATTCAACTCTCCATTCTCGACTAGCACAATTGCTTCGACTTATATCTTTTTCTGATACTAAGCCATCACCTAATGTTCAGTCACCTCAACGCTCCCACAAATCCAAAATCCACAAGAGGAAAAAGACCCTTCTACTGAAAACAAGGTGGGGAAAAAGAAGAAGAAGAAGACGAAAGTACCTGTGTCCCAGAATGTTGAAACAAAGGTTGGCTTAAATCTTGTTGATGAAATAGAAGAACCAGATGATGTCGAAGTCCCCCTTGTTACAAGAAGGAGACGTAAAGTGATTGTTGCACCCCAAAATTTTCCATCCCATATTCTTCAAGGTTTGCCAAGATCAAGGTTCAAAATCTCTCTGGGGTTGCACAGTCCAAGGGCCTCCTAACAGTCAAAAATTAGGGTTTTGGTTCTGGCAAAGAAATTGAAGTTTCCAAGGGTCCAATCAAGTCCCACATTCCTATAAACATTGTCAAGCATCCTCATGTCAAGTTTCAAGACTCACAGCATCAAATTGCACAGTCAAAAACCCTAATTGCTTCACAGTCAATTGCAGGGGCAAAATGGTCATTTGACAGTCAAAAGTCCAAATTTTTGGTCAACATCTTATTTTGAAGCCACAAACATCATTTGATCAATTTTTGATCATGATTCCCAAAGCATGGCTCAAAAAGTCTCAAGATGCAAAAGTTTCTATTTTTGGACAATTGAAAAAGTCAACTGCAAATTGACCAAGGCATAACTTCCACATGGTTTATCAGAAAAATTCCATCCAAAGCTCATTTTGAATAGAATGACATTTCCTACAACTCATCTTCACACTTAAAGTCCAAGGAATGCTCTCACAAAAAGTTATCAATCTCA
Organism: Vicia faba; assembly: GCA_948472305.1. NCBI lineage: Eukaryota > Viridiplantae > Streptophyta > Magnoliopsida > Fabales > Fabaceae > Vicia > Vicia faba. The sequence goes on along the minus strand of OX451738.1, from coordinate 253,573,269 downwards.
ACATTATAGGTCATTTTCAAAAGTCAACAAAAGGGCACTTTAAGTCAAAGACCATAACTTGGGATTGATAAATCAAAATGACATGGGACCAAAGACATTGGTTATAGGACTTCAATACCTTTCCAAAATGTCCAAGAACATGATCAAAGATTAAAAATTGAGCAATATATTCCTTGTGGAAGTTGGGAAATTTTTGGGAATTTTGAAAAGTCAACTTTGCTTCAAATGCCTCAAAATTGCTAATGGGCCTCAATTTCTTCCATGAATCATCACCCAAAAGCTATGCACGACCCATGGACATCCAAGGGAGTTATTTTATCATTTTTGATTAATTATTTGAATTTTTATTATTATTAATTCACTTAATTAAAATTAAATATGAAAAAAATAGCAAATCACACCTTTCAAATCTTTTTATGCAGAGATTTCACTCCTTATGTGCTCAATATCTCGTGTACCATTCAAAAAGGAAAGAATCTTCCATGATTTGGCATAATTGGCATGAAAAAGATTGAAAAAAAGATATGCAAAATCAAATATTCAAAGCATTGATTCAAGGACTTTGGGCTTGGTTTTTCTAACCTAATTCCATCTACATACATATGCAAACATAACCCTAATGCCTAAGACACAAAAGTTGCGCTCATAACACAAAAACAAAATTGCAACTTTTGACAAAAAAAGTGAAAACTGAAAACCTAGCTAGGAGACGTTTCAAGGCTGCAAAAGTATTCCAAAAGCTTGCTAACACATCCAGGAAGGGATTCCAATCAAAACCAGCCCTCCATACTCAAGGAATTGGTAGAATGAAGTCACCCTGTTCATAAAATTTTGCATATTCGTGTTTGCATTTTCATGCCTTATTAATGTCTTTTAATGGTTGATTTACACTAACATGATTGTTCTGAAGCTATTGGTGCCCTCTAATTAAACTGATAATGTCTGTATCAAAAATTGCCATGGATGTTCGCTAGGGTTTCAGAGCTCCAGATTTGGGGTTTTACATATATGGAACAATTGGCCATTCAAACCTATACCATTGGATTCAGGACATCCAGATGAAGCAAAACCACACATCGCGCCCAATTTCTATTTGCCCAGGAGCTAATCGCTATTTTTCTTGTTTGAGTTTAGTGGGGGTTTAAAACCCCCGCTATCTATTCTGTATTTTCAGGCAAACGAAGAAGAAGGTGGACGTGTCTCAGCATGACTGGATAGTTTGAATCTTCGCGCGTGATTTTTGTGTCTGCCAATAACGCTTGTTTTTCACATATAATAATCATTGTCCACTAACTATACAAAGTAACGCGTTGGTTGGGTTGGCTGTTGTGTTGGCATGCAGGTATTGGGACCTGGGTTCGATTCCCAGGTCCCCCACTTCTTCCATAATTTTTCCTTTAACGTACTTCTATGCAGCATGCCATCAGAAGATCACCATACAACCTCGCCTGCTTGCTTGCCACGCGCCCAGGAGACCTCATCCAAAGGCCATCACGTGAATTCCATCATGTACGTTAGTCAACCCCTCTGCATGCAAGCGCCAGAAAGTCAACAAAGCCTTAGTTTCTAATGGGCCTGAATTTCCAATACACCTCCAAAAGGGCCAGATACCCCCATGGTTTGCCCATTTTAATTTTTCTTTGTTTTTTTTATTTTTTATTCTTTTCATTGTTTTTTTTAATTATTTTCTTTTAATTCCACAAAATTAATTTTTATAATACAAAAAAATCAGAAATCAAAAAATAAAAATATGTTTTATTTAATATTTAAGCCATTAATATTTTTGTAAATAAATCTTTTAATAATCAACTTAGTAAAATTAGGTTAAAATTTTAATGTTTCCCTTAATAACTAAAAAATGTAGAAATTAGGTTTTTAGCACTTTTATTCTTTTTGCTTAATAAATAATTTTCTTATTACCATTATTATTAAATTATTAATTATTTCGTAAATACTCAAGTAACTAAATAATTAGTATAAATTAGGTCAAAACTTAAATATTTTTTAATAATTAAAAACAATTTAAAACTAGGGTTTTATTTAATTTTAATTAATTCTCTTTATTTCCATTGAATATCAAAAACCATAAAAAATAACTTCTTTTCTTTATTTAATCATTAATTAATTTTTAATTTCATTTAATTTCTTTCAAGGGTCCAACGCCCTCGTACATTCGATTCCAATTTCTTTTCGCGCGTTGGTTCTTATTTTTCGCTTTAAATATTATGTAATTGCTCAGAGCCTTGTAATAGTAATTAGGAAATTTATTTACTTTCCGCATTTTTATTCAAAACGGGTCTTTGTTAATTTGGCGATGTATAGACCCGCGCCTTGTAATAGCGTAGAACTTTATTTTCTGTACTTTAATTTCCGCACTTTAATTTCCGCACCCTTAACTGTTAAACTTTGCATGAAAGAATGTATGGCCTAAATTAAAAACAATGCGTAGATCACCATGATACATGTACAAGATAAAACATAACATGAAAATAACACACAAATTCACACACCACTCTTAGGGTACGCCTCACTGTTGCCTTACCCTCGAAACGTGGTCGTCGAGTATAGGACGTTTTAGTAAGTCCTTATGTCCGTTGATCCATATGCCTCGAAAAAAGTTGCCTCGAAACGGTTGCCTCGGAATAGTTGCCTCGAAACGGTTGCCTCGAATTAAAAAAGGATCAATGGCGTAAGGGTAGCTTCTAAGGTGTCCTACTGTTGCTCTGGTGACCACACTGTCCCTACAAACGAATTGACCCGAACACCTCCAACGATGGTGCTACCTACCTCACAATGGTGGGATGGCACTACCTTAAGGACATTTACACAGCCTAATTCCTTAGAGTAGGTAGATGACTCATAGATACTTGCTCTAATTCAAAACAAATCAAAAACTTCTTTTCACACCGACACTTTTCAAAAAGCTTTCAAAAACAACTTTTCAAACACTCTTGAGGACTGATACAAGAGTCATTCTGAAATCTTTAAACGAAACTTTTTCAAACCCACTCAGACTTTGAAAAGCAAACAGACATTTTGAAAACACAAATGAGCAAGTATCTAAGAGCCCATGGATAACCATGGATAGAAAGGGTGCTAACACCTTCCCTTTCTATAAATCTACCTCCCGAACCGAGAGACTATCTCATAAGGAATTTTGTTGTGCTTTTGTCCTGTCCATGTTGGAGAAAATAAAAGACGGTGGCGACTCTTGCTTCCGCGACATTTCGCGAACCAGCGTTAAACAGTCAGTTCCAGATCCACCGATCACAGAACTGGCGACTCTGCTGGGGACTGCTCTTATAAAGTGAGGTGTACCTTAGGACTAAGATCACTTTTGTTTTCAATTGTCTGAATTGTTTGCTTTATTATTGTGGGCCTGTCTTGGGAGTTCTAATAGATCCTAACCCGGATCTGGGGATACCTTCTTAGAAAGTAGCAACAAGGCTGTGAGGGAACTGTGTGGGGTATATCGACATGGTTGAAGCAGTCTGCTACGTTGATGTGGCACTTTGGTGTGTACCGGTAACCCTTGAGTTCAGTCAAGGAGAGTACGGGGCCGCCGCGTGGTGTCGTGAAGCATCAACTGACCTTAGGAACCTTAATTGAACCATCTTGGCCCCTTTAGGGTAGTGAGATAACTGACTTTGGTGCAATCCGAGATTGGTTGATACTCGATACTACACTCAATTGAGGGTTGTTTTCTTGGAATATTTCGGTCGCCAGTTCAGTGGCTAAATCGAAACGATGAACAATCAAAGCAATCCAATGATATTGGGACCCTTAGAACCCGGTTACTTTGATAGGACAGGTTTGAGCCCACCAACTTCAAGAGGGTAATACCCAGACCCCATGCTGGCCTAAACTCTAAGGGTTGTGGTGTGACTTATGTGCTTTCATACTTGACTACTTGCATGCTTGTTATCTGACACTTGAGTTTCTTGCAGGTTTTGTTTATAGTCCTTAATCGGGACTCATAACAGGGTTTACCTACATTACCCCACGCATAGCATAACATCATATCATTGCATACATCCTGCATAAGAACTAATCCATTTCAAGGATCTCAAGGGCTTGTGATGCAGGTCCTGCTGAACCAATTACCCAGCAAGGGGAAAAGGGGATTTACTCTCCTCTAGCCAAGGTTGTCAGGGGCTATGACCCACTCGATATGGTGAGCCTTGACTCTTGAAGAAGGACTCTCAACAACATGCAGTTCCTTCAATCAAGCTACAAATTCAGATGCTAACAATCTTCTTGTTTACCCCGCGAGATCCTTGAAAACATTGCATGCATATCATACATATCATTGCATTATAGGTACTCTCTTGAAAGGTCACTCATCTCCTTCGCTGTTTATTTCAGCAATGGCTTCCCAATCAGACAACCAGGATCTCCGTACTCAAGAGACTCAGTTCGGGGAAATCCTCCTAAATCTATCCAAGGGGCAGGAAGAGCTGAGAACACTCCTCATGGGGAATTTGGCCAAGAAAAGTCCCGAAGATGACAAGGACGAATGACTGAAACGTCTACAAGCTGAGGTAGACACATTGAAAACCCAGATGCTGGGGAAAAGGGCTCTCATCCAAGGTTTAGCTCGGGAGCAAGAAGAGTTAAGGACCATGATCAGTCAACTCCATCAAGACAGATACAACATGAAGCAACCAGTCCAAGTCAGGGACCAAGTCATTAATCAGCCTCTAAGAAGTCAAAGGTTTGGTTTAATGAATGGGCCTCTCCAAGCTGCTACTACTTCATAGGTCCAACAACGACCTCGCCAAGAACAACATGCTGATCAGAGCAAGCCAGACAAGCCTAAAAGGCAGTTCACCAAGCTCAATGTGTCACCGTCTCAAGCTTTACAACAATTGTTGAGGTTGAATCTGGTGACGTTAAGGGACCCTCCTAAGAATCTCAACACAACCTCCCTAAAGTACAATCCTGAGGAAAGATGTGCATACCACTCTGACAGTCCAGGACATGACACTGACGACTGCTGGGCTCTGAAGAATAAGATCCAAGACCTGATTAATGAAAGAGCTGTGGATTTCACCCAGATGGGCCAGGCTGAATGCTCCCGCCATCCCTACAAGATGCACCAGTCAAAGTAACAAGCCCTGAGACTAGAAGACTTTTGTTCATTAAAATTTTTCAAGTTGTAATTTTCTTTTGATTGTTCAAACATTTATTCATATCAAACACTGTTATTTCATTAATGCATTACATATGTCTGTTTTGAATCAATATATTCGCATTCGCTATATTCAAACTGCTTTCATTTTTTTTTATGTCCACTCTCAATTAATAATCCTAAGCCTCTTGAGGGAGGATGACGAAAACGATACCACAATCTACAATATGCTTTTGAACAGACCCCGCTGATGAGGTACAAGCATTGTTTCAATTCCTAAACACTGGAGTTATAAGGAAGATAATCCCTCGTCAACCCCTCTGAGCCAAAGAAGTAGGAGTTTTTCTTTTCAAAAAAAATTAAAAACCCTTAATCATAACCTGAGGCAGGGTAGTTTTCTCAGTTGATCCAAGTGCATAACAAATGGCACCAAAAGAAGTCCTTACAAAACAAAGGACAGTGATGGTTCCGAATGATCATAAAGACAGGCAGTCATTATTTATCAAAATAAAAGCCCGTTAAGTCAAAACCTATGAAGGAGACTTACAAAACTGGGGCATCCCGCTGACTGTAATCACAAAAGAAACAGTTCAGGCAAAAAATAGGGATAACAAAAAAGAAAGAGGTCCAACAAATCCTCAACAAAAGGAAATGACTGCCTATTCAAAATAAACTGTCAACATCCGAACCATCACTGGTATATCAAAGCAAAGACTCAAACAAGGTCAAACGCACGATCAACTGAGTTTAGGTTTGAAGAACATTATGAAGAGCGAGTGGGTACAAATAAAATTTGAGCCTTTATCCTTTGTTTCTTAAACCATGAACCAGGCCACGTTACAACCCTCAAAAGTCCTAGCTGAAGCATGGGTTAATTCGAAAGCATAATGTAACAAAGGTATCCTGACTCCTTAAGGCTTGCGGTAAAATAACAAGTTGACATCACAGTTTACAAAAAAAATTTTTGCTTGTTTTACAAAAAATGCATTTTTCAAAATTTCAAGACAGACATAAGCTTTGCATTTTTAACATAACTTTGTTTGCATATGACTTTTTGTTTGAACAACATAGAAGTTTGCACGATGAATATCTGATGAACAAAAGCATTCCCAATTAAGGGGCACGACACGAGCATTGTCCATCATCTGGGGCAATCCAGTCAAGATTCAGAGAATCTCGCAAAAGGCCAATCAGCTTGGGGAAAATCTCCATCCGGATCACTCGGGGGCATCGAACGATCCGACGAAGATCTTCTGGCAGCATGACAACACAAATAACAGGGGCATCTCCCTACATCCTGAGAGCATGGACATAGTCGAAAAAATACTGCGCATAATCAAAGACCCGCTAGGTTGACATACCTAGGCAAAAATAAGGGCTTCCCGACGAACCAAAAGGGCTCGGGCAAAAATAAGGGATGAAATGAAAAATCTGTACACCCGGCAAGTCGAAAACCTGAAAAGGCGGCTTGAGCAAAAATGGGTATCTCGGTGGACTGAAAACCCGAAAGGGAGGTCCAGGCAAAAATTAGGGATTTAAGCGTACGACTATATCCTGGAATCTCGTCACCTGTCTATCAGAAGAGTTGTCAATAACCCCCACAGGTGCCTTCTCCCACTGAAACTGGGGCAATAATGAGTCGCCCAAGCGATCTGGTTGCTCTGTCCACCAAGATACCATGGTAAATTCGCCTGAAGAATGTAACCAAGATATTTTATTTCCCCAGGAGAGTCCAGTCCAAAAGCCTCCCCAGGAAAGTTGAATCAATCTCCCCAGTAGGAAGCTTATCCCCAGTAGATTCTGGAAGCTTATCCCCTGCATAGCACGAACGCGTCTCCCGGCTTTATTCAGAAGGTTATTTCCCCACCAGGATATAACTGGGTTATCCTCATCCAATAACCAGGGAAAGATCGTCCCCGACGAAGTCTTCCTATCCCCCAATGGAAGATTCAAAGACCTTGCCTGGTCCAGTTAAATCGACTCCTAAGGATTTTTCTGATGCCGATCCAGCCAAAGGCCTTCTCTGGTCCAGTTAAATCGATTCCTAAAGATTTTCCTGATGAAGACCCAGTTGAAGATTCCAAGACCTTGCCTGGTCCAGTTAAATCGACTCCTAAAGATTTTTCTGATGCCGATCCAGTCAAAGGCCTTCTCTGGTCCAGTTAAATCGATTCCTAAAGATTTTCCTAATGAAGACCCAGTTGAAGATTCAAAGACCTTGCCTGGTCCAGTTAAATCGACTCCTAAAGATTTTTCTGATGTCGATCCAGTCAAAGGCCTTCTCTGGTCCAGTTAAATTGATTCCTAAAGATTTTCCTGATAAAGACCCAGCTGAAGATTCCAAGACCTTGCCTGGTCCAGTTAAATCAACTCCTAAAGATTTTTCTGATGCCGATCCAGTCAAAGGCCTTCTCTGGTCCAGTTAAATTGACTCCTAAAGATTTTCCTGATGAAGACCCAGTTAAAGATTCAAAGACCTTGCCTGGTCCAGTTAAATCGAATCCTAAAGATTTTTCTGATGCCGATCCAATCAAAGGCCTTCTCTGGTCCAGTTAAATCGATTCCTAAAGATTTTCCTGATGAAGACCCAGTTGAAGATTCAAAGGCCTCGCCTGGTCCAGTTAAATCAATGCCTAAAGATTTCTCTAATACAACTCGTCGTTATAGACACTCGTCGTCATAGACACTCGTCGTCATAGACACTCGTCGTTATAGACACTCGTCGTTATAGACACTCGTCGTTATAGACACTCGTCGTCATAGACACTCGTCATTATAAACACTCGTTGTTATAGACACTCGTCGTTATAGACACTCGTCGTTATAGACACTCGTCGTTATAGACACTCGTCGTTATAGACACTCGTCGTTATAGACACTCGTCGTTATAGACACTCGTCGTCATAGACACTCGTCGTCATAGACACTCGTCGTCATAGACACTCGTCGTCATAGACACTCGTCGTCATAGACACTCGTCGTTATAGACACTCGTCGTTATAGACACTCGTCGTTATAGACACTCGTCGTCATAGACACTCGTCGTCATAGACACTCGTCGTCATAGACACTCGTCGTCATAGACACTCGTCGTCATAGACACTCGTCGTTATAGACACTCGTCATTATAGACACTCGTCGTTATAGACACTCGTCGTTATAGACACTCGTCGTTATAGACACTCGTCGTTATAGACACTCGTCGTTAAAGACCACTCGTCCATGAGGATAACCTATCAGTAGAGACAACTCACCAACCTAACATTACCAGACTCGATTCCTGTATCTCGCCAGGGAACGTCTGAAGAGTTTAAAGATTCGATTCCTGTAACCAGCCAGGGCGCATCTACATAAAGGGTTTGAAGATCAACTCCTGTAACAGGCCAGGTAATTATTTTTCTTTCTCAGTTACGCAAGTTCTCGCTAAGGAATCTCTTACGCGATCGACAACCTCCCGATGGCATCTATAAGCCCACCCTCATACCTACAGTCTCCAAATGGCATCTGTATGCCCATTCCCTGCATCACACTGCTGACATTCTACTATGTGAGTGCAAATTTCTGGGCACTCTAGTGTTCAATCATCTTCCACCTTCGGATTACGAAAGGCACGACAGCGAATCTACATCCTCAGGTTTAAGAAGATTGAACACGGGCAACTGTTGTACCCCAAAATTTGCCCTCCCATATTCTTCAAGGTTTGCCAAGATCAAGGTTCAAAATCTCTCCGGGGTTGCACAGTCCAAGGGCCTCCTAACAGTCAAAAATTAGGGTTTTGGTTCTGGCAAAGAAATTGAAGTTTCCAAGGGTCCAATCAAGTCCCACATGCCTATAAACATTGTCAAGCATCCTCATGTCAAGTTTCAAGACTCACAACATCAAATTGCACAGTCAAAAACCCTAATTGCTTCACAGTCAACTACAGGGGCAAAATGATCATTTGATAGTCAAAAGTCCAAATTTTTGGTCAACATCTTATTTTGAAGCCACAAACATCATTTGATCAATTCTTGATCATGATTCTCAAAGCATGGCTCAAAAAGTCTCAAGATGCAAAAGTTTCTATTTTTGGACAATTGAAAAAGTCAACTGCAAATTGACCAAGGCATAACTTCCACATGGTTTATCAGAAAAATTCCATCCAAAGCTCATTTTGAAGAGAATGACATTTCCTACAACTCATCTTCACACTTCAAGTCCAAGGAATGCTCTCACAAAAAGTTATCAATCTCAACATTATAGGTCATTTTCAAAAGTCAACAAAAAGGCACTTTAAGTCAAAGACCATAACTTGAGATTGATAAATCCAAATGACATGGGACCAAAGACATTGGTTAGAGGACTTCAAGACCTTTCCAAAATGTCCAAGAACATGATCAAAGCTTAAAAATTGAGCAAGATATGTCTTGTGGAAGTTGGGAAATTTTTGGGAATTTTGAAAAGTCAACTTTGCTTCAAATGCCTCGAAATTGCTAATGGGCCTCAATTTCTTCCATGAATCATCACCCAAAAGCTATGAACGACCCATGGACATCCAAGGGAGTTATTTTATCATTTTTGATTAATTATTTGAATTTTTATTATTATTAATTCACTTAATTAAAATTAAATATGAAAAAATAGCAAATCACACCTTTCAAATCTTTTTATGTAGAGATTTCACTCCTTATGTGCTCAATATCTCGTGTACCATTCAAAAAGGAAAGAATCTTCCATGATTTGGCATAATTGGCATGAAAAAGATTGAAAAAAAGATATGCAAAATCAAATATTCAAAGCATTGATTCAAGGACTTTGGGCTTGGTTTTTCTAACTTAATTCCATCTACATACATATGCAAACATAACCCTAATGCCTAAGACACAAAAGCTGCGCTCAGAACACAAAAACAAAATTGCAACTTTTGACAAAAAAAGTGAAAACTGAAAACCTAGCTAGGAGACGTTTCAAGGCTGCAAAAGTATTCCAAAAGCTTGCTAACACATCCAGGAAGGGATTCCAATCAAAACCAGCCCTCCATACTCAAGGAATTGGTAGAATGAAGTCACCATGTTCATAAAATTTTGCATATTCGTGTTTGCATTTTCATGCCTTATTAATGTCTTCTAATGGTTGATTTACACTAACATGATTGTTCTGAAGCTATTGGTGCCCTCTAATTGAACTGATAATGTCTGTATCAAAAATTGCCATGGATGTTCGCTAGGGTTTCAGAGCTCCAGATTTGGGGTTTTACATATATGGAACAATTGGCCATTCAAACCTATACCATTGGATTCAGGACATCCAGACGAAGCAAAACCACACATCGCGCCCAATTTCTATTTGCCCAGGAGCTAATCGCTATTTTTCTTGTTTGAGTTTAGTGGGGGTTTAAAACCCCCGCTATCTATTTTGTATTTTCAGGCAAACGAAGAAGAAGGTGGACGTGTCTCAGCATGACTGGATAGTTTGAATCTTCGCGTGTGATTTTTGTGTCTGCTAATAATGCTTGTTTTTCACATATAATAATCATTGTCCACCAACTATACAAAGTAACGCGTTGGTTGGGTTGGCTGTTGTGTTGGCATGCAGGTATTGGGACCTGGGTTCGATTCCCAGGTCCCCCACTTCTTCCATAATTTTTCCTTTAACGTACTTCTATGCAGCATGCCATCAGAAGATCACCATACAACCTCGCGTGCTTGCTTGCCACGCGCCCAGGAGACCTCATCCAAAGGCCATCACGTGAATTCCATCATGTACGTTAGTCAACCCCTCTGCATGCAAGCGCCAGAAAGTCAACAAAGCCTTAGTTTCTAATGGGCCTGAATTTCCAATACACCTCCAAAAGGACCAGATACCCCCATGGTTTGCCCATTTAATTTTTCTTTGTTTTTTTTCTTTTTTATTCTTTTCATTGTTTTTTTTAATTATTTTCTTTTAATTCCACAAAATTAATTTTTATAATACAAAAAAAAATCAGAAATCAAAAAACAAAAATATGTTTTATTTAATATTTAAGCCATTAATATTTTTGTAAATAAATCTTTTAATAATCAACTTAGTAAAATTAGGTTAAAATTTTAATGTTTCCCTTAATAACTAAAAAATGTAGAAATTAGGTTTTTAGCACTTTTATTCTTTTTGCTTAATAAATAATTTTCTTATTACCATTATTATTAAATTATTAATTATTTCGTAAATACTCATGTAACTAAATAATTAGTATAAATTAGGTCAAAACTTAAATATTTTTTAATAATTAAAAACAATTTAAAACTAGGGTTTTATTTAATTTTAATTAATTCTCTTTATTTCCATTGAATATCAAAAACCATAAAAAATAACTTCTTTTCTTTATTTAATCATTAATTAATTTTTAATTTCATTTAATTTCTTTCAAGTGTCCAACGCCCTCGCACATTCGATTCCAATTTCTTTTCGCGCGTTGGTTCTTATTTTTCGCTTTAAATATTATGTAATTGCTCAGAGCCTTGTAATAGTAATTAGGAAATTTATTTACTTTCCGCATTTTTATTCAAAACGGGTCTTTGTTAATTTGGCGATGTATAGACCCGCGCCTTGTAATAGCGTAGGACTTTATTTTCTGTACTTTAATTTCCGCACTTTAATTTCCGCACCCTTAACTGTTAAACTTTGCATGAAAGAATGTATGGCCTAAATTAAAAACAATGCGTAGATCACCATGATACATGTACAAGATAAAACATAACATGAAAATAACACACAAATTCACACACCACTCTTAGGGTACGCCTCACTGTTGCCTTACCCTCGAAACGTGGTCGTCGAGTATAGGACGTTTTAGTAAGTCCTTATGTCCGTTGATCCATATGCCTCGAAAAAAGTTGCCTCGAAACGGTTGCCTCGGAATAGTTGCCTCGAAACGGTTGCCTCGAATTAAAAAAGGATCAATGGCGTAAGGGTAGCTTCTAAGGTGTCCTACTGTTGCTTTGGTGACCACACTGTCCCTACAAACGAATTGACCCAAACACCTCCAACGGTGGTGCTACCTACCTCTCAATGGTGGGATGGCACTACCTTAAGGACATTTACACAACCTAATTCCTTAGAGTAGGTAGATGACTCATAGATACTTGCTCTAATTCAAAACAAATCAAAAACTTCTTTTCACACAGACACTTTTCAAAAAGCTTTCAAAAACAACTTTTCAAACACTCTTGAGGACTGATACAAGAGTCATTCTGAAATCTTTAAACGAAACTTTTTCAAACCCACTCACACTTTGAAAAGCAAACAGACATTTTGAAAACACAAATGAGCAAGTATCTAAGAGCCCATGGATAACCATGGATAGAAAGGGTGCTAACACCTTCCCTTTCTATAAATCTACCTCCCGAACCGAGAGACTATCTCATAAGGAATTTTGATGTGCTTTTGTCCTGTCCATGTTGGAGAAAATAAAAGACGATGGCGACTCTTGCTTCCGCGACATTTCGCGAACCAGCGTTAAATAGTCAGTTCCAGATCCACCGATCACAGTGATCTTGGCTAAAAATCCTGGAGCTACCTTAGATTTAGGTGTTGACACTATAGTGGTCGATACATCCATTGTCACTCCGACCCGTGTTCCCAGAATTGATAAAGCTCCAACCTCAATGGGAGACACTATTGATGCTTCATCTAAGGATGAGTATGTCAATCTTGATCGTCGACACGGGTACTAGCTGATTATTTTTTTAGTTTCTTTTTCCTTTTTGTTTATTGAATTTGTTTGGATGATATGTTTTCTTGCTTTCTTTAGGTTAATGTCTCTGGCCAATAACTAAGTGTACCTGACTATACTCCTTTTTCAGAAGCTTCTTCCCCTCATCATCATGAGAGTCCCGAAATTGCCGATGTTGAGTTTATTGACCTGACTATTCCGGCTACTCTTAGTGAATTTGACTTAGTCACTAGTTCTGCCAAACATAAGGGTTATAGTTCGACTAGCTCTGACTCTAGCCTCTCAGATTCCCTGCAAGTTTCAAAAGCAAATAAAAATGTTACCACCTCCCAAATCCTGCCCCCTCCTAATGGCACACAAGGCACGCCTCTCACTTCTTCTGGGAAAACAAAGGTCGACTCACCTACTACACCAAAACACATGGCAGTCAAGCCTTCTGCTCTAGAAGCAATTTCTAGATTGCGTCGCTTCATGAGTTCTCGCACTCTTTCTTCTGACTCTAACCAATATCAAGCACACAATGATAAGATAAGTCCTGAAGCAATAAAATCCAAAAATCTAATGACTAAAATTCGAACTCATGCTTTGAATCCTGATTTACCTCATCTGCTTCATTCTGATCCAACTCTTGGGCCAGAACTTTCAGACACTCTCACTCAAATGAAAGAGCTCAACACTTCTGAATCAGCCACATTTATGATAAAATCATTTGTTGTACCCCAATTTTTTCCCCTAATATCCCTTCATCATACCATGTTGATTCAGTCACAACAAGATCACAATAGGGCTTTTGGTTCTCCTCCTTATCTTTAGCTTTGCTCTTTGAGGAATCATCAAGCACCTTGACTTGTTTTCTTTTGTGATCGTGAATATTTTTTCTTGATTTTCTTTTTTAATTAATAAAATGCAATGTTGGTTTGTCTTACTTGTTAATAATGTAGGTAAAGGAAATGAGGCTTAGCAAGTTGCTCTATGGATTCATGAGTTTATTTCCATGCCCTAGTCAATAAAGCTTGAGAAGTTCAAACCTCACCATTGGATTTGTTTTGGAAGAAATGGCATGGAAAGGTTATTTTGGTTCACCATATTTAAAAGTTATCAAGATTGATTCAAAAGCACAAGGGGTTGATTGAAGAAGTAGTCATGTTTGGACAAGACTTTATTCCCCTTGGTCACAAGTGCATATTTCTCTAAATTATCAAGATATGGAAGTGGTTTTGGTGTCTATGAGTTCCCATTATCATCCTCAACAACTTCTATTTACAAAGCAAGGGTGTTAGTACAAGACGTTTGTTCAAAATTGTCAAAGTTCCTCAAAGCATTTTCTTGACCTAGGAGCTAGGGTTTTGAACTTCAAAGAAGCATATCTTGCTCATCTTTTGGTATTTTTGAGTGATTACAAAAACATCCATCTCTTAAAAGGGATATAAAAAAATCACTTCAAAAGTTTCAAAGAGTTTTCATGTGGAAGAAACTTGATGATGAAGAAAGATTACAAGTCCTCCAGCTGAACCCCCAATTTCTCATGTGTGACTTAAAATGATCATAACTTGGTCAATTTTTATCACCTTGAGCCCATTAATTTTCCATAATGATCTTGAGGATGTTAATCTTATGCCTTCTTTTATGTGAAAAGTGAGAAATTGAATGGAAGATGCCCTAAGGATACAAAAGATTATAGGTCATTTCATGATTTATTGCCAACTTCAAAAATTCATAACTCTCTCAATTTTTGGATATTTTGAATGGTTCAAGTTTCAAAATGTCATTCAAGAGGTCTATTTCATGCCATATTTTTTGGTCAAGAGAAAATTCCAAGTGGAAGGCCATGTTGGGGTGCAAAACATTATAGGTCACTTTTAAAGGAAAAATTGAAATATTTCTAAGTATGGAAAGTCAACTTCTTTTTCCCAACTTTGACTCAATGCAACTTTCAGCTCAAACATCCATTTGATTCCATTCTTTTTCCATTGAAAAGCTTATAACCTCATCTTTCTAAAGCATCAAGAATCATGCCTTAAGACCCCTTGAGCTGAGAATGCATTGGATTGAACTTGGTAACTTGGAACTGAAGTTTCTCCATAAGTCAGAATTTGAAGTCTTTATTTTGGCTTCTAATCACAAGTTTTCCACACGTTTTTGCCTCTAAACATGTTTAGTGAATTTCCAAAATTGATTAGCACAACAAAACACACGTTTTGGATGAGTTTTAATCAAATTAAAAGTCACATTTTTCTTGTTTGCAACTTCACACAATTTCCCTCCAAACTTCATCATTTCACACGGTTGGACATTCCATTTGATTCCCTATAAATAGAGGGTCATTCCCCATTCATTTCCTCAAGCTTGGATAGCCAGAATCACCCTGCCAAACTTGTTCCATAACTCAAAATTCCTCTACTTCGAAATCTATTCTCAAGCCTTTTTTTAATCCATTTTTTCCATCAATTCACCTTCCTTGATCTCCCCTGAAGCTAACCATATAATTGCATTCAAGAATCGTGCCCTATATTGCTCCATAGAAGTCCAGTTTCAGAGCTCTGCAACTCAACTCCAATAGGTAGATTCCTTCATCAATTCTTCAAAAATTTGATATCATTGTGATGCTCTCGTTGCCCTGGTTCTAGTCGCAACACTTACTTTTATCTGGAAACATGTTTTGACCATGAATTTTCAGATCCCTTTTCAAAACTTTCCTTCCAAATTGCTTGAGCTACAGTTTATATAAATTTGTCGCGAAGGTGTGGTTGTCTTTGTCTTGAAGAGACGAAGCGAATAGTCCGAGCTTCTGATTTTACAGTTTGAGAGACCTGCAATTCATGTTGGTTGTAGGTTGAAGATGACCAACGTGTCATCTTCCAACCAATGAAGGCGCGCCATATGTTTTTTTTTTTTTGAAAATCTGATATAATTAATGATTCTATGCTTTATTCACTAATGACCATGATATGCACAGCGTGCCAGATCCCTTGGATTTGATTACTAACGCGTTTTGACTCTCATCCAATGGTCCACATATTTTTTATTTTATTTTTCTTTTCTGATTTTTATATTTAATTGTTTCAAACTTCAAAAAATCATAGAAAATTCATTTTTAGTCCAAAAAATCTGAAAAAATTATGAAAAATATTGATTATTCTCTCTCTGATCTTTATTTTTTCATAATTTTATTTTGTGTTTTGATATTTTTTATAAATTTTCACTTTATTTGAATTGTTTTAAATATTTAAAAATACTTTTATGTATTTTTTAATTCTGAAAAAATTATGGAATGATCCAATGACATTGTGACAAATATTGGTGACCACATTTATTTTTTATTTCTGAATTTGTCATTTTTTATCATTTTTTGTTTATTTTACTCATTTCTTTTAATTTTAAAGAATAGTTTCTGACTTTTAAAAATTACCAAAAATTTTGTAAAATTAGTAGAGTTCATTTCTGATTTTTCTAGGGTCTTACTTTTTTTTTCTTGATTAATTTGAATATAGTTGATTTTTTCTCTTTTATTTCTATTTAAAAACATTTTTAAAACCTTTTTTTATGTATATATTAAATGCAACATTATTTTGTGATTATTCTCTGGCTGATCTTGGATTAAATTTTTGGTCATGAACTTTGTTAACATCATTGGATCTATGGTGTTGAGTCTAACTCCACAAAAATGGATGAATGATTTTAATAATAGTTTGATTTAAATTTAATTCAAATGTGGTTTGTATATTCTCTCACATCCCTCTTCATCTCATCCCTTTCTTATTGCACTAAGTGTTATTAGAGCATGATCTTTATATCATGTCTTAAAACAAATGGTGCATAGATTACTATTGACCGACCTCAAAATAGGTGAGACTTCTATATAAGTCCACTAACGATTGCTTAACATAGCGCTAAATTTTGTCCCGATTCGAATAAATGATCATTCGTGACCCAAACTTATGTTTGCAAGCCCAAGTAGGTTAATTTGATCTCTTTGATCCAATAACCTTGAGATTCATTGTGTGGAGGCTTTGGTTCTACCAATCTTCTAATGAATCTACAACACTTTTGGTCAACGCGGATCACTTAAACATCGTTGATCATTAAATGGTACTTTTGAGGATTCCAAATGAATGATATACTTCACAAAAAGAAAATGAAACTTGTTGTGTGGAGGCTTTGGTTCTACCAATCCTCTAATGAGTTCCAAATGCAATTTTCAAGATGGTCATCCAACTAACCACTAATCATTAATTTGTTTTTACTTTATACCCTTTTTATTTTTATGCTTTATGCACCATTTACTTTTAGCATTACATTTCATGTCATTTTTATTTTACTCACTTGAGATTTTTTTTTCCTCTTCTAAGACACCTAATAATCAACATGAACTATAAAAAGATTTAATGATACTTGGACTATTTGGTTACTATCTTTGGCATTATGGAATATTGGACTCCTTGGACTTAGGATTAGAGACCTTGGACTTAGGATTAGAGACCTTGGCCTATGATTAGAGACCTTATGACCTTAATTGATATTTTGTCTGGAGTTCTTGAGGTTTACCTCAAGACATTGGGTTGTTTGTTTGTTTTGTGTGCAGGTTATTGTGATTACATAATTTGTTTGTAATCTGGAATTCACCTGTATAAAGCCGTTACTCTGCCCAATTTTTGTGAAGACTTAATACATTTGAAGTTTGGTTCCCTCAAGAGGTCTAGTATCTTTGCTTGCTTGGTTTCAATCCAAAGAATGGGAACTCCATCTTGACTCATAATGTCAAGTATTGGCTTCTTATTGGTTAAATGGTTCTTATCCCTAGCTTTTACCTCATGCTTTAGGATAGTCCCTTCTTCTCCTCCCATCTTCTTTAATTTCAAAAATCTTCTCCCTCCTTTTGAAAACTCTTCTTGTTTTTTTTTTAAACTTGAACCACTTTCATAATAAACTTAGACTTATGTCTATGCATTTTTGAGACATTTTCATAAATAAACTTCAATCAACTTAATAATACTTTAGCATATTTTGTGAGAAGACTAAAAGTTAATCAATCTCATTTCAAGCCATTATGCCATTTTGGCTTTTTAATTTAAAAAAAAATTCTCAAAAGATTGGACCCTTATCAATCCTTGTAGTGATGCAAACAACTATACTTCTATAATATATAGTGAAAAGAGATATTTTCCACTTACGTGTTGAGTGAGGCATTGTTGATTTTAAAATCTAAGCCATATCCTCCACTTTGAGATGATACAAATCCTCCGTTCTCATGATTATGGATAGTAAGTATGTTTTCCACACGGACAATGACAATGATGTCTTATATCATAAAATTAACCAACACATTTGTGTTTTAAATTTTTGAAAGGTGAAATACGTGTACCCTGATCCCCTATTGCACGAAAGGTGGTACGTAGGCACTAAAGGTTCGCAACCGCGGTGGGTGCAAAAATCATAAAAAATGTATTTGTTTTCTCACCTCCACCATTTATTTTTATACAACACTTTATAGTCAAAATATACAGATTTTACAAAGAGGTTCCTGCGGAATACCATAGATGTTTAGGGTGCTAATACCTTCCCTTTGCGTAACCAACCCCCTTACGTTGAATCTTTCCCCTTCTTTTTGGGTTATTCGCTCTTTTCCCATTCCTTTGGAAACAATAAAGCGCGGTGGTGGTTTTTATTTTGATTTGTACAAGTCTAGTCAATCCAATGGCTTAGTCTTAAATATTTCTACCGCTACAGCATTTGAGAAATTCTTTATTCCTCTACACCAAAATGTTGAAAGTATTAGGGAAAATGAGGAAGCGGTCGAGTCGAAGAAAGATTTTGTGAAAGAGAATTTGGATATGGTGGTACAAGCCACTGAAGAAATCATTGATTTATTAGCAATGATTGGAAATAAAAAATAGGAACTGGGTCCCAAACAGAAAAGAGTTGCTGAAATAGGTGACCAGATTTCTACTCTCAACAAGGAATTAGAATAAATTGCCAAGCAAGAGGAAGAGATTAATAATGTTATTAATCCAGCTCAAGCAAAGGCTAACCAAATAGCCGTGGATGTTGTGGCCGTAAGTGAAGCAATTTCTTCTATCGAAATAGAGCTTGAAACACTTAGGACTCAAGCAGAAGATTTTGAATATCAGGCCGCAAACCTTCATGGTAAACTGCGCTCATTCCAAATCAGATCTAAACACTTTTAATCATTGTATCAACGATCTTGTGATTTCTTTATGGCTTTAAGCCAAATTTTAATGGCACCTTTCTTTATCTGTCTTTTATATATCTTCCTCTATTGTACACATTTTATGCATGTTTTGAATTTGCTGGTTTCAAACACAATTTTACCATCTTGTTGATTCGACGAATATTCATTTTGTCGAAATTATGACTTCTTTAAGAATGGGCTTATACTTTTTAAGTACTTACCATTTACCCTTAAGATTCATCGATCTGGGGCTAACTCCTCAAGTTCATAGGCATTATTTGAAAAAACTTGCATCACCTTAAAAGGCCCTTCCCAATTCGGGGACCATTTCCCTAAGACTCTATCATTTTTGTCCATAGCTAATATTACTTTCCATACTAAATCGTCGACAGCAAATACTTTATCTTTTACTTTTTTATTATAAGCTCTGGAAACTCTTTCTTTATGTCTTATTAACGAATCAAGGGTTGACATCCTTTCTTTATCTAAGTCGACAAGCTCATCCGCTATCATATTGGAGTAATCCTCAGATGGTATTTCATGTTGTCTTTGGATTCTTATTGATTGGACATGTATCTCCACTAGTAACATTGCATCATGCCCATATGCAAGTTGAAATGGAGTAGTTCCTGTTACTTCCTTAGGGAAAGTTCTACATGCCCATAAGGCTTGATCTAGTGTTTTATGCCAATTCCTTGGCTTCTTTTCTACATGCTTCTTAATTAGGCTAATTATTACTTTATTGGCAGCTTTGACTTGGCCATTTGCCTGAGCATAGTAAGGAATAGAAGTTAACAATTTAATTCCAACTTCTTGTGTAAATTCTTGCATTTTTCGTCAAGTAAACACTGATCCTTGGTCGGTTGTAATTGTTTCTGGAATCCCAAACCGATATATGATGTGATTTTGTATAAAATCAATAACAACTTCTTGATCGACATTTGTTAAGGCTACTGCCTCGATCCATTTTGTAAAATAATCAATACCAACTAAAATATACCTTTGTTGTTTTGATGACGCTGGTCTTATTTCTCCAATCACATCTAAATCCCATCCTCTAAATGGCCAGGGTTTTATAGTTGCATGTAATTCACTTGCAGGAACATGTTGTATGCCCCCATGCACTTGGCATTCTTGACAATCTTTAGCAAATTCGATGCAATATTTTAGCATTGAAGGCCAATAGACACCTGAATGCACCAAAATCCATTTCATTTTGTGTCTTGCTTGATGTGCACCACATGCTCCACTATGCACATTTGACACTGCTACATATGCCTCACTTTCTCCAAGGCATTTAAGCAATATTCCTTCAGCAGATTTCATAAATAATTTGTTCTCTATCAAAATATAACTGAGGGCGTAATACTTGATCTTACGATCTGTCGACCCCGTAGGGATACGCAGATAGTCAGCCAATGGCTTTTTCCAATCATTCTCTTGCCCATTCTCAACAGTTAAAATCTGAAATATTTCGGCATCTATATCCCCTAACTTTATTATTGACAAATCTGAAGGAGATAACCAAGTTTCTCGAACTTTCTCTCTTACCTGAATAAGTTCTTCATTTTGGTATTTCTTGTATCCTGAAGCTTCTTATGCTAGTTCATTAGCATCTTCATTCTCTCGTCGAGGTATGTGTCGAATACTCACTTGTTCAAATTGCTTTAACAATCTAATAGTAATCACAAAATACATGATTAAATTTTCTTTAACACATCTGTATTCCTTTGATACTTGTTTAATTACTAATTTAGAGTCTCCCATAATTTCGATGTTCCTTTCCCCCAATTCTAGCAGTAGCTCAAGTCCTGTTATTAAAGACTCGTATTATGCTTCATTATTTGTACATATACCGTCGATTTTATACTTCAACTCAGCTGGAATTCCACTAGGGGAAATTATAATTCCTCCTATTCCAACTCTATTTTTATGGCTAGAACCATCAAGTATAATTTCCATGGCGTTAGATCTACACAATTCTGAGGCATACCAACCATTGAATGGTCGACCTAGAAATTTGCCACCACTTGTCCCTTCATTGCTTTTTAGGGCACATAAGTCAGAGAATACTCTGTTAATGCTAAAGCACATTTACCAATTCGACTATGTAAAATCGGTTTGGACAACATGTGCTTAATAATATCGAAATGAGAAGATACATACACATCAACAGGCTTTATATATTGCTTTAATTTAATACAAGAGAAATACAAGCAAAGGCATAGTTTTTCTGTATCACTATACCTAGTTTCACGATCATTAAGCATTCGACTAAGATAATATATAGGTCTCTCGACACCTTTTTCGTCCTGTTGGACTAACATACTTCCTATAGTCGAATTTGAGGCTGCAATATATAACCTTATAGGCCTATGTCTAACAGGAGGTGCCAATATTGGAGGCTTCACTAAGTAGTCTTTGATTTTGTCAAAATCCTCTTGATGCTCCTCTTGCCAAATGAAATCCTCATTCTTCAGTCAAAGTAGTGGTGAAAATACTTTGGTTTTTCCACTTAAGTTGGATATGAACCTCCTTAGGAAATTTATCTTGCCCAACAAATACTGAAGTTCCTTTTTGGTCGACGGAGGTTTGACGTCCATGATGGCTTTGGTCTTACTTTGATTCACTTCTATGCCTTTTTTATGCACCACAAAGCCAAGAAAATCATCTGCCTTCACACAAAAAGAACATTTTAATGGTTTCATTTTTAATCCATATTTCCTCATCCTTTCAAAATACTCTCGAAGATGTTGCAGATGAATTGATTTACTGTTTGAATTTATTACAATATCATCAATATAAACTTGCATGAAATCTTCAATAAAATCATGGAACATAGACTTCATTACCCTTTGATAAGTCGCTCTGACGTTTTTCAAACCGAATGGCATGACAACCCATTCTTAGGTTCCCAGTGCCCCTGGGCAGCGAAACGCCATCTTCGGAACATCTTCATCTGCAATCAAAATTTGGTTATAACTAGAATAACCATCAAGAATACTTAAATATTCAAAACCGGCAACAGAATCAACCAACATTTTTGCCACAGGCATAGCATATTCATCTTTAGGAGTGGAAGCATTTAAATCTCTAAAATTGATGCACACTCTTAATTTTCCATTTTTCTTAATTACTGGCACTATGTTTGCCAACCAGTCGACATACCTTGCAGTTCTTATGAATCTGCTTTTGAGGAGTCTTTCTATCTCCTCTTTGATTTTCGACATTATTGCGGGAGCGAAGCGTCTGGGAGTCTACTTCATTGGTTTCTTTCCATCTTTTATATGTAACTTTAGTTCGACCAAATCCCTGTTTAAACCTGGCATTCGTTATAGTCCTAAGCAAAACAATCTTTAAATTCTTTTAATAAAGATATTACCTCAGACTTTAACTTTTGGTCGATGTTGGTGCTGATATAAGTTGGTCTTTTATCCCCATTTTCGTCAAGATCTATTTCTTCTAAAGGGTCTTGTGGATGCATTCTTTCTGGTGCCATCGGATCCTTTTCGAAGCCTAAGGGTTCTTCGTCATATATGCAGTCCATACGCTGCTTATCGATGTTTTCTTCGACCACTTCTTTTTTATCTGGTGGCTTTGGCTCAATAGCCAAAGTAGCTCCTTATTCAAAATTTGTGTCTTATTGGCTTCGACTGACATATTTTCTTCAGCCTCTAGCGTCGAATTTATTTTACTTTCAGCAATATACACTGAAATCCTTTTCAGAGCATCTAGCTCAGATATCATCACTGATGTCTCCCCAGCCTGTTGGCTGGTTGTCACAGTATGGATCCTCAAGACGTTCTACATCCCATATAAAACCATGGGTCTCATGTAACTTCAACGAAACAAATTCCTCATCAAGGTTGGCATACACATATTCAGCAGGTTGACATGGGGAAATGTTAGCTAATTTCCTGTCAAATTACTTCTTGTCGACATTGTTCACGTCTGCCCTGAAATATCCTTGACCAGCTTCAATGTTCTCGACAATACCATCTTCCATCCAAATCACCAAACTCTGGTGCATAAAAGATGGTACAATCCATACACTATGCATCCATTCCCTCCCTACTAAGAGGTTGTAACTTGGCTTACCTTGAATCACCATGAATATAGTCGGCCTAGTAACGGAGCCGACAGTAATATCTACTTGGATCAAACCCATATTGTTTCTAGTCCTTCCTTCATAGTCTGATAAGACCACGTTATGAGATTTAACATTGGTGTCATATTTACCAATTTTATGCAATAGGTGGTGTGTCATAATGTTTACCGTAGTACCACAGTCTACCAACACCTTATTGATAGCCACCCCTTCAAGCTTAGCCCTTATTAAAAGAGGCTTCAAATGGCTCCTCATGGCCATATCTGGTCTTTCAAAGAATGCATCTTGGTTCTCAATCGAACCATTATTCATCACAAAGTAGCATGTTGTCTTGTGTAAATCCATCTCCTCAGCATCAACTCTACTGAATATTCCACTTCAGTTAAGCAATCATATTCTGCTGGCAGAATTGATACCACATTAACTAAGATATTCAAACTCTCTTCAGACTCGGACTCAAAATTGTCAATAGCTTCTTCAGAATACTTAGCAACTAGTCGACTCACGGACTCTTTGATTCGTTATTTTGCAGAGGAATCGACCTTCACTTTATACTGCTTCTGATTGCCAGCTTTGTTTGCAGCAATCTAGCAAGCAGATGCTTGCCTCTCGGCCTGCTTTCGACGCTGGAAGCATCTCCATTGGGTTCGAGTTATGGGATTCTTCCCCATGTAATTTTCAGAAATAATAATTTTCCTCTCAGACTTAAACTCATGTCGGTAGTTAATAGTAGACTTTCCTTTGTTTGAATCTCTAGTAATAGCACCATCAATTGGTGCCCCCTTCTCCCTTGAGGCTTAATCCAAGTACCGTTAGGAGCTTTTTATGAAGGAATATAACTTCTTGGTTTGGCATGGGAGTTTCCCATTATTGTACCCCAAAATTTTCCCTCTAATTTTATCAATATTTCCCCTCACAAGACTCTTTGGACTCCAAACAGGATTAGGGTTTGCTCAGCTCAAGACATCTCCTTGCACTGATGACCTGAAATTAGGGTTTGAGTTTGCACAAGGATTTTTGGACTTCCAATTCCCAATGTGACTTTCATACTTCATGTTGGACTTATAAGATTG
The DNA here is from genome assembly GCA_948472305.1 of Vicia faba. Taxonomy (NCBI): domain Eukaryota; kingdom Viridiplantae; phylum Streptophyta; class Magnoliopsida; order Fabales; family Fabaceae; genus Vicia; species Vicia faba. The sequence goes on along the minus strand of OX451738.1, from coordinate 253,549,077 downwards.
CCCATACCAAGTTTCAAGCCTTGAATCAAATTTTTGCCCAGTCAATTGGACAATTGACCTAAAAATCAGCTACATTGGGGAAAAAGTCAAATGTGGCCAATTTACAGTCAAACCTCATAATTTTTGATCCACATCAACATTATAGACTCATATGAACCATTTTATCAAGTTTGGACCACAACTCCTCAAGAAATTTGATCAGATCACCAAAAGGACAAAATGGTCATTTTTAGGGTTTTGACTGTATAAGGGCAATTCCTGATTTTTAACCTAGCTAATGACAATTTGAGTTCAAGCATGGTTTCAAGGACTCAATGGCATCATCTTGACCTAATCACAAGGTTCAAAAGATCTCAAATGTATTGGATTGACAAATGAATTTTCCAGTCAACTGATCAAAAATCAACTGTACACTGAAAAGTCAAACTTTGACTTTTTGGTCAAAATCAAGTGTCAAGGGTCATTTTTCATCAAGATGTGTCAAAACATGAAACTTGTTCACCAAGAAACCTAATTTTGAAAATTAGGGTTTAAAATGGAAAATTTTCATAACTTTGAAATTTTCTAAGTTATGAAAATTTCTTATTTCTTCCCAACTTTGTCCAACTTTTTCACCATGATGCAATTGGATTCAAACAAAACTTCCATCATGAAAGTTGTAGTCCTCCACAAAATCTACAACTTTGATTCACAAAGTTTTCCCAAAAGATGCTTGGATCTCAAGTTATGATTTTGTGAACAAGGGTCCATGAAACTTTTAACTTAGTGAAATTTTGCCCTAGTTTAGGCAGGATTTTGACCTATCTTCATGACAACTTTTCACCTAGTTCCAAGAGGAATCTCAAAATTCATTTCAAATATGGATTGTAAATCATATTACAAGCTTTCCAAAATGTCTAAGAACTCTCCAAGATCATTTGTGGTTAGGGAGAATCGAAGGATTGAAATTGGAAAATCATCACTTTTGTCCAAGGCATTTTGCACCATGTTACAACTTGCAAATATGTCCTAAGCATGCTTGTACTTGGTTTACAGGTTCTAATATCTTCTACACTCAAAAATTGAATGCAAATACAATGGTTAATGGCATTTTTTTGTCTTGGAAGCTTTGTACAAAGGTTTAATCCAAAAATGGCAAAAAGGCAACATTACTACTTTGATAAAGCATGCTTTATGTCCTTTTTTTTATCTTGAGCATTGAACTTAATCTTTTACAGCAAACCACATCCACAAACATCAGAAAATGTTTACCAACTCTCCTCAGGCCTTGAGCTAGCCTGTACAGGTTGTGCCTTTGTCAACTCACCTTTTACTTCAAAAACAAGAAAGTGTGCAAAAACTCCACAACTTTGGTATCTGATAAGAGCAAGCTTTGTGAACATTTCAAACAACTTCAGCATATCACACCAAGCCAAAATCATAATTTCCAAGCCTCTCAAACACACTTAAACACAAAAACACCAAGTTCTTGTCAAAATAGGGCCATACCTGCAGAACCTTGGCCAAATCGAAATACACTCGTGCATTTTGCTTGGAATCATTTCAAACACACTCTAAGCAATACAACTAAACTATCCAAGCACCTGTCCAGCCACTGTAACTCCATTTTCACACTTCACCATTTTTACTTTGAAGCTTTGCAGGTTGAGTTCTACAAGCACATTCAGGCAAGTTCAAGGTAAGCCAAGCATTGGGGAAGGTTGAGTGAATTTCAGGCAAGCTAACACGACCTTCAGGCGTCCTCCAAAACTCCTACATTGCAATATTCGAACATGACTGAAATAGGTATTTCTCAAGATTCTAACTCCTTATTTAGGCATCATTAAGCTTAGGTTTGTGAAGCAAAAATGTAGTCTCTAAATTGCTGGAGCTGTACATATGCATAGCTTGTATTTATATTAACTGAGCTAGGAGAATTTAGATGATGAACATGCTGAAACTTTTAGGTCAGAAATTGGGGGTGATAAAATTATCCCTGGTTTCTTAGAGTTAGATCAAGTTTTTTATATGGTTAGAATCGTGGTTTAAAGCTCTATAAGTTTCATGTTGTGAGTTTTTGATTTCATGCAAAGAATAGAGAGAACATATTTTAAGTTGCAGAAGCGCGCGTTTTGGCCAAAGGACAGGGATGAAGCGTGACTTGGGCCTGGGCCTGGCTTGCCTTGTTGTTTGCACCCCCCATTATGCTTTTTGCACCCCCTTGGCCCATTTCTTTATTTTTTATTTTTTTTCATTTCTTTTTTTTTATTTTCTGACTTTATTATTTTTTTCTTGAACATTTAAAATCATAAAAAATATTTTCTTTATTTTTGGCATTTTATCATATTTTTATTTTATTTTTATTTCCACAAAAAAATAGTTTATTAGGTTAAATATTTTTATTTTCTTAAATAAATTTGTAAATAATATTAAAATACTTACATATTTTTGTTTTATTATATTATACACTTAAAATATTATTTTCTCACATATTAAATTTTTTTAACATCTTTGTATATATTTTTATTTATTATCTTGTACATAAAAAATGAATAAATAAATAATATAATATATTTTCTTTTAAAACCAAAAACTAGGGTTTCCACCCTTTTCAGAAATAATCATTTTTATTTTCTTTTCTTATTTTTTTTAAGACATGAATAAACTTATTTTTACATACATAAAAATAATACAAAAAACATTTTTGCATATTTATATTCAATTGCATATTTAAATATTATTCATTTATTTATTTGTACAAATAAATTCAATTTGGTTGTAATAATAGTTTTAGGGCTTTATTTTGTGCAAATACCCCCTATTCAAACTTGTACCCCCTCCCCATAATAATGTTGTAATAGTCTTAGATTTACTTTTACGCATTTTATCGCTTTCAAATGCCATGATAGTAAATTAGGGTTTGTATGCAAAAACCAAAAATCAAAACAAATAGCATGACTAAACACAAGACAAAAATGCATGAAAACGACAACACAATGCACACGAGCACCCCTAGGGTTTCATCCACTTGTTGCCTTAAAAATGGCCATGGTATGCATGCTAGGTATCTTGGCAAAATCAAACAAAACAAAAAGATCATAGTCCCTCGATGACGCTATCTTGGTTGCCTATACAAAAATTATCTAGACCCTCAAAAACTTGCTAAGATACTTGGCAATATTGTTATCATGGTCATACGATGACCCACGCCCGTCCCGTTTAACATCCAAAGATAGGGTTGTTTACCAAATACAATGGTAAAACAACAATGTCAAAGGGTTAAAAATGTGTAGGAAAGATCTTTGAGTAGGGTAGACAACTCCTAGTTACTTGATCAAACTTGCAAACCATCCTTGCTATTTTCAAACAAACATACAATTTCAAAATAATTTCCCAAACAAACTTTCAAACATTGAAACATTTTTCAAAAGACAAACACCTTTGTATACATTCAAACTATAATCATTACAAAGGTTGCCTAGACAAAGGCCTCTTTTCAAAATACTTTCAAAACCACACACAAAAGCACCATTTCAAACAATTGAAAAGCAAAAGCAAGTGATCTAAAACAAGTAACTAAGAGCCCATGGAAAACCATGGATGAAAAGGGTGCTAGCACCTTCCCTTTTCATAATCTACCCCCCGAACCCAAAAACAATCTCAAAGGTCTTTCCTGTGCTTTTTTACCTTTACTTTTGGATAAAATAAAAGTCAGTGGCGACTCTTGCTAAACCGAAACATTTGCAAACACAAACGCAAAACCTCAAGTCAGTTCTCCCACCGCATCACAGAACTGGAGACTCTGCTGGGGAAAAATATAAAAGTGGGGTTACCTTAGGGTTTTAGATCACCTTTACATGCTTATCTTGCTTGACTTGATTCCTTTACATTTTGGTTCTATTGTTTGGGTTTGAATCCTCTACCCGGATTTGGGAAACATTCATAGGTAAATAGCAATACATTATGGAAACTGTGCGGGGTATACCGACATGGTTGAAGCAATAGCTATATTAGTGCGACATATTTGTGGGTACCGGTAGCCTTTGAGTTAATCAAAGAGAATACGGGGCCGCTGAGTGATGTCATGAAGCACTAATGGACTTTTAGAACCTTTACTTGACCAACTTGGCCTTTTTTAGGGGTAGTGAGATGACCGGCTTTGGTGCAGTATGAAGTTGGTAGATACTCGATACTACACTCATTGAGGGTTGTTTTCTTGGAATATTTCGGTCGCCAGTAAAGTGGCTAAACTGAAACAATGAACACAGAAAATAATCCAGTGATATTGAGCTCCTTAGAACCCGATTACTATTTCTAGGACAGGTTGAGCCAACTAAACTTCAAGAGGGTACTTACCTATGAAACCCCATGCAAGCCTGAAAGTAGGAACTTGTGTGATTTGTTTGTACATATATACTTGTGCATAACATCATAACATCATGAAGCATCATATGCATCCACTAACCATTTCAAGGATTTGGATCTTCATCTTTGTTCTTGTTTTGTAGGTAATGGATTCACTTCGCAGGAAAACGATCCAAGTCAACCTTGTGAGAATTCCTCCTCAACTCAAGGAGCTAGCTTTAAGGATTCCTGAGAATTCTCCATTCACCAAGAGGCATGGTCGTCTTCTCAACTTAGTCAACACCAACACTAAGGAAGACATGGTGAAAGTTCTCTTCCAGTTCTTTGACCCCCTACATCACTGCTTCATATTTCCTGATTACCAACTAGTGCCTACTTTGGAGGAATTTTCTCAACTCTTGAGGATTACTATTCTCCATCAACTACCCTACAACAGTACGGAAAGAGATTCAAAGCCTGAAGATGTTGCTCAAGCCCTACACTTGTAACTATCTGATATCATAGGCCATTGGGAAACTAAAAGTGGTGTCAAAGGCTTCTTGTCAAAGTTTCTGTTTGAGAAGGCCCAAAGTTGCTGGAATTCATTGGACTTACAAGATTTAGAGGAGATTGTAGCTCTTCTCATCTATGGGTTGGTCTTGTTCCCAAACCCTGATCAGCTTATAGATGTCAGTGCTGTCAAAATCTTCATGGCTCGCAACCCGGTGCCTACTTTGCTTGGGGATATCCTCCACTCTTTTCACACTCGAACAATAAGGAAAAGAGGTGTTCTCATGTTTTGTACTCCTCTACTAGCAAGATGGTTTATTTCTCATCTTCCCCAATCAGTTTTGAAGAATGAGCAAGGTTTTAGGTGGTCACAACGATTGATGACTCTTACACATTCAGATGTTCATTGGTGTTCTCGATCCAAAGAAAATGTTATCATCATTGATCATTGTGGGGAATTCCATAATGTCCCTCTACTTGGCATTAGGGGAGGCATCACCTACAACCCCTGCTTGGCTCTGAGACAGTTTGGGTATGCCCGAAGGGATGGCCCACATGACATGCTGATTCCAGACTTGGTTTTTGACTTCGACAACGACGATCAAGGACTTCGACAAAGGTTCATCCGAGCTTGGAGAATGCCCAACAAGGTGGACAGTAAGACCTTGGGACACAAGAATTCCATCCCTCTTGAGCCCTACCTCAAGTGGGTACGAACCCGCGCCCAAATTCTTATGATGCCTTACCCCTACATTCTCCCTGTGATCAAAGAGCCTGTTATGGAAGGAGAGGTTCCATACACCCTCCTACATCCTGACATGCCAACATCACTAGAAGATTTGCAAAGGAGTTGGATACAGCTCAAGGGAGAACGCGATACTTTTGAAGCCCAATTCTACGTCAGTGAGAAGAAGGTTTTGGAACTTACTCGTCAACTTCACGAAGAGCAGACTCTCAACACCTACATTGCACCAAAGAGGATGCGCAACGTCTTTTTACATTAGAATTTTGTATTATTTTGCCCATGGGGCATTTATGTACTAACAAATTATATCTTATTGATATGACGTGTGTTCCTTTTTGTTTAAAACAAATTTGAATTTCTGAATCCTTGAATGCATTACATGAATATATATCATTCATCATATGCATAAGCAGGTCTTCACACCAAGTTTCCTTATCTCTCTGCTGTTTATTTCAGCAAGATGGATATTGAGCAGACGGTCAAAGACTTACAAGCGCAGAATTCACAGTTTCAACAGCTACTTCTGACCTTGGCAAAGGGGCAGGAGGAGCTCAAAACCTTGCTGGAAAAGGAAAAAGAGAAAAAGAAAAAGAAGAGGGTTGGTGTGGCTACCATGGGTAGAAGATTTGAAGGTCAAGCTAGAAGCGTCCTGGATTTCCCCTCAACATCTGATGAAGGGGTGAGAAAGGGTAAAGAGACTGCAGTTCCATCTGAGTCTGAGGAAGAAGAGGAGAAAGAGGATGAAGACTATTATGAACAGCAGTACCCTCCTGCAGATGACAAATACAAAAACCTAGAAGAGCGTATGGCTGCCATGGAGGTACAAAGAGTGCCTCAGTTGGAATTTGAAGAGCTAGGGTTGGTCTCTGGCATTGTAATCCCCCCTAAATTCAAGGTGCCTATATTTGCTAAGTACGATGGTTTGTCTTGTCCCAAGATGCACCTACGATCTTACGTCAGAAAAATTTAACCACATTCTTATGATAAGGTTCTGTGGGTCCATTTCTTCCAGGACAGTCTTTCGGGGACGCAGTTAGATTGGTTCTATTAGCTATAGAGGTCTGATGTTCACAATTGGGAGGATTTGGCGGCCGCCTTCTACAGACAGTATCAATATAATGCGGATTTAGCACCAACCCGCACTCAATTATAGAGTATGGGCATGGTTTCAAATGAAGGTTTCAAAGAGTATGCCCAGAAATAGAGAGACTTGGCGGGACGAGTACAACCACCTCTATCTGAGAGGGAGCTGGTAGATATGTTCTTTGGTACACTGTCAGGCCCCTTTTTCAATCACCTGATTGGAAGTTCGTCTGCGGGGTTCACCGAGTTGATTCTGACTGGTGAGAGAGTTGAAGCCGGAATCAAGAGCGGGAAAATTCAAAAGGATGCATCTGCTTCCGCTGCCATCAAAGAGACTTTTCCAGCAAAGAAAGAAGTCTCAGTTGTCTACTCTCAAAGAGGTCAAGTAAGAGTTGAGCTCCAGCCAGCGGTGGGGGCCGTAATGATTCAGAAGTCTGCAGCTGATCAGCCTAGAAGCAACCAACCCAGAACCAACCCAACAAGGGTGGAAAGGCCTGCACGGCAATTCACCCGGATCAACATGACACCTGCTCAGGTTCTCCCTCATCTCTTGAAGTTAAACCTTGCAAGTTTGAAAGAGGCACCGAAGAATCCGAATACATCTTCTCCTTACTACCATGCGAACGCCAAGTGTGCTTATCATTCAGACAGCCTGGGGCACGACACCAACAATTGTTGGGCCCTCAAGAATAAGATTCAGGATTTGATAGACGCTAAAGAAGTTTAATTCGACGCCCTTGAAAAGCCTAATGTGATCTCTGCTCTAATGCCAAAGCATGGCCACAATGCCCATGCTGTTGAAGAAGATATTTATGTTGCTACTGTTGATGATTTGATGACTCCGCTACCGATAATCAAGTTGAATTTGCTGAAGGCTGGGATTTTCCCAGGTTGTGAAGAAGATTGTTGCCTTTGTTCATCCTTACCGACCGACTGTCCATTGTTGAAGTTAGGCATCCAGCGCCTAATGGATAACCAAGAAATCCTTTTTGAAAAGACTCCTGTTACACCGACTCCTGTCAATGATATTTCGATAATTACCATATCCGCCAATCTTTCCAAGGTCTTCAAAAGACCTGTTAAGATTACATCTGATCCGAAGATTGCACCTTTGAAGATAACCATGTCAGGGCCTATCCCGTACAAGTCCAACAAATCAATACCGTGGAACTATGGGGGAGAGATCTTTTACCACGGTGTTAAAAAAATTGAATCAACTAAAGAGAGTTCTGATGAAGAGACTTCCGACATTGGAAACATTGCCGGAACGAGTAAAATCACCCGCAGTGGAATAATTTTCTCTCCGGAGATTGCCCCTCCAAAGGCAATCTTTGGACCCTCAGCTGCTCCTAAGGTTACTCATGTACCTGTCAACATATCTGCAAGAACTCCAATTATTGAAGAAGTTGTAACTCCTGTGGTTGTCCCCTCTGCTGCTGCTGATGATAGAGGGAAAGGGATCCAAGAAGAGCCTGTCAGGACGAGGGCTCAGCCATTGATCATCCCTGAGACCTCTAAAAAAGAAATGGAAGATATTTTGAAAATAATCAAGAAAAGCGATTATAATGTTGTGGAACAATTGGGGAAAACCCCCTCAAAAATCTCTATGCTGGCCCTGCTGCTTTGTTCAGAAGCTCATGCCAAACTTTGATAAGATTCTTGAAGACGACCCACGTGCCACAGGAAACCTCCGCGGATCTGTTCCAGGAATGTGTGGCTAGCCTAACAGCAGGCAATGGTTTAGGATTCTCCAATGCTGATCTAACAATCAAAGGGAGAAAACATAATGACGCTTTTCATGTCTCAGTGGAATGCAGAGGGACTACTCTAGCACACGTTCTGGTAGACAATGGTTCATCGCTGAACGTCCTACCGAAGAAGGCATTGGATAGGCTAGATTGTGAAGGTTTAACCTTGAAGCCCAACTGTGATCGGTGGATCTGGAACTGACTGTTTAACGCTGGTTCGCGAAATGTCGCGGAAGCAAGAGTCGCCACCGTCTTTTATTTTCTCCAAATGGAAAGGACAAAAGCACAGAAAAATTCCTTGGTGAGATTGCTCTTGGTTCGGGAGGTAGATTTATAGAAAGGGAAGGTGTTAGCACCCTTTCTATCCATGGTTATCCATGGGCTCTTAGATACTTGCTCATTGTGTTTTCAAAAGTGTTTGCTTTTCAATTGTGAGTGGGTTTGAAAAAGTTTCGTTTAAAATTTCAGTTCGACTCTTGTATCAGTCCTCAAGAGTGTTTGAAAAGTTGTTTTTGAAAGCTTTTTGCAAAGTGTCGGTGTGAAAAGAAGTTTTTGATTTGTTTTGAATTTAGAGCAAGTATCTACGAGTCATCTACCTACCCTAAGGAATTAGTCTGTGTAAATGTCCTTAAGGTAGTGATATCCCACCATTGAGAGGTAGGTAGCACCACCGTTGGAGGTGTTCGGGTCAATTCGAGGGTTCGGGACAGTGTGGTCACCAGAGCAATAGGAAGACACCTTAGAAGCTACCCTCATGCCATGTTCCTGGACATGAGGACTTACTAAAACATCCTCTACTCGACGACCACGTTTCGAGGGGCAAGGCAACAGTGAGGCGTACCCTAGGGGTGGTGTGTGAATTGTGTGTCATTTTCAGTTATATTTGTCTTGTTCATGCATTGGTGATCTACGCTTTGTTTTTATTTTTGGCATTCATTCTTTCATGTGGTTATTAACAGTTAAAAGGTGCGGGAAGATAAAAGTCCTACGCTATTACAAAGGCGCGGGTCTACATCGCCAAATTAAACCAAGACCCGATTTGAAATAAATAAAAATGCGGAAAGTAAATACCCTAATTAATCTATTACAAGGCTTTGGGGGCAAGTACATGAAATTCAAAAAAATAAATAAAGGTAAATGTGCGAAAAGAAATAAAATCGAGAATGCGAGGGCGTTGGACCCTTTTAAAGAAATTAAATTGAAATCATAAATTAATTAAATTAAATAAAAGAAAGAACCTCTTTTTTTTGGAGTTTTTTGTATTTATGGAATTAAGGAGAATTAAATTGGAATTAAAAGTTAATTAAAACCCTAGTTCTAAATCGTTTTTAATTTATTAAAAAAATGTTTAAGTTGTAACCTAATTTACATTAATTATTTACATGGCATATTTATTTATAAAAATAATTAATACTTAATAATGGTAAAAAGAAAAGAAAAAGAATAAAAGCATTAAAACCCTAATCTCTATATTTTTTAGTTTATTAAAAAAACATTGAATTAAACCTAGAATTAAAACTAAATTAGTTAACAAAATTTATTTACAAAATAATATTAAATAAAATATATTTTATTTTTATGATTCTTGATTTTTTTGGTATTTTTATATTATAAAGTTAATTTTATGGAATTAAATAATATAAAGAATATAATTAAAATAAATAATAGAAAAGAATAAAAATAGAGAAAAGAAAGGCAAACATGGGGGGTGGTTGTCCCTTTTGGAGGTATTTTCCAAGCAATTTTGGCCCACTGAATCAGGCCTGGTTGACTTTTCTGACGCGTATGAGGGAGTATTGACTGGTGTCCATGGTGGACTTCACATGATGGTCAATGGATTGATCTTCAGGGGCATGTGGCAATCCAGCAGGCAAGGCGTTTGGTGGACCTTAGCTGAAGCGCTGCAGGGAAATATGTTAAGCAAAATAATATTGAGGAAGGGAGGGGACCTGGGAATCGAACCCAGGTCCCAGCGTTTACCCATTACACATCCAGCCATCTGAGCTACGTGCGCACGTTGTATTGGAATTGGCCAGTGGATAACATAACACGACACAACGCTTAGTGATGTCCATCGCGCGAAAATTCAAACGTGCCTATTATCAGGGGACACGTCCTCCTTCTTCTTCATGTTTCCTGCAAATAAAACATGGATAGCGGGGGTTTTAAACCCCCACTAAATGACACATACAAAAATAGCGAATAGAACACCGTTGATCATAAATTGAGCGCGACGTGTGGAATTAATTCGTATGAAGCTTCTGATTCTAATGGCATAGGTCTTGTTGTCTGATTTTTCCAGAAGAGGAAAGCCTCAAATTCACACCTCTGAAAACCTAGAAAACATCAATGGCATTTTTCTATACAAGCACTATTAATCCAATTCAATGGCACCATTAGCTTTATTGAGTTCATGTTAGTGCAAAACAATCATTAGAATGCATTAATATGGCTTGAAAAGGTAAATACGAATATGCAAAATATCAAGAACAGGGCGGCTTCATTCTACCGATTCTTGAGGTTAGAGGCTGTGGTTTTGATTGGGATAGCTTCCTGGCAGTCTTGGCAAGCTTGTGGGATCGTTCTTTTGTCCTGAAACGCACTGAAACTATGAAAGCAGATTTCAATTTTTTTGGAAAAATGCAAAGTTTGATTCTTGACTCTGAGCGCAGCTTCTAGGTTTTTGTGATTAGGGTTGTGATCTGCTTATGTATGCCAATGAATTAGGGTAACAAAACAAGTCCAAAATCCATGGAATCAATGCTTTTGAATTTTGTGATTTTGCATAATCTTTTTCAATCTTTTTCATGTCTTTTTGAAGCCAATCATTGCCAATTCTTTCCATATTGAGTGTGCACGAAATATTTAGGCTTTATTGAGAGAATATGCTGCAAAAAAGGATTGGAAAACATGATTTTCTATTTTTGTCATATTTTATTTTAATTAAATGAACTAATAATAATAATAATTCAAATAATTAATAAAAAATGATAAAATAACTCCCTTTAAAGTCAATGGGTCGTGCATAGCTTTTGGGTGATTATTCTTGGAAGAAATTGAGGCCCATTAGCAATTTTGAGGCATTTGAAGCAAAGTTGACTTTTCAAAATTCCCAAAAATTTCCCAACTTCCACAAGGCATATCTTGCTCAATTTTTAAGCTTTGATCATGTTCTTGGACATTTTGGAAAGGTCTTGAAGTCCTATAACCAATGCCTTTGGTCCCATGTCATTTTGATTTACCAATATCAAGTTATGGTCTTTGACTTAAAGTGCCTTTTTGTTGACTTTTGAAAATGACCTATAATGTTGAGATTGATAACTTTTGTGAGAGCATTTCTTGGACTTGAAGTGTGAAGAGTAGTTGTAGGAAATGTCCTTATCTTCAAAATGAGCTTTGGATGGAATTTTTCTGATAAACCATGTGGAAGTTATGCCCTGGTCAATTTGCAGTTGACTTTTTCAACTGTCCAAATATGGAAACTTTTGCATCTTGAGACTTTTTGAGCCATGCCTTGAAAATCATGATCAAGAATTGATCAAATGATGTTTGTGGCTTCAAAATAAGATGTTGACCAAAAATTTTGACTTTTGACTGTCAAATGACCATTTTGCCCCTGCAGTTGACTGTTGAGCAATTAGGGTTTCTGACTGTGCAATTTTGTGCTGTGAGTTTTGAAACTTAGCATATGGATGCTTGACCATGTTTGTAGGCATGTGGGACTTGATTGGACCCTTGAAAACTTCAATTTCTTTGACATAACCAAAACCCTAATTTTTGACTGTTAGGAGGCCCTTGAACTGTGCAACCCTTGGGATATTTTGAAGCATGCTTTTTGCAAATCTTGAAGGATATGGGAGGGCAAATTTTAGGGTACAACACCAACAACATCAGTTTCAGAGCCTTTGGTGGTTCTAAAAGGATGGTCCACAGGGAGGTGGACATCCCGATTAAAGTGGGAACTGAAACCTTCAACTCCACATTTTATGTGATGGACATCCGTCCTTCCGATTCTTGCTTGTTGGGAAGACCCTGGATTCATCATGCTGGAGCCGTCACTTCTACTCTGCATCAAAAGCACAAGTACCTTGTCCAGGGGAAGATTGTAATTGTTCACGGCGAAGAGGAATACATGATAAGCCATCTTAATTCTTTCCGCTATGTGGAATTGGATGGCGAATTTATCGAAACCCCCTTTCAGCATTTTGAAGAGGTAGCTCAGGAGATTGCGGCAACCAAGACAGTGTCTTTGGAACCCATGATTACCAGACCTCCGCCTCGGAAGTCTTCTTTAAAGGATTCTAGGGATGTGATTGAAGAAGGAGGAAGCACAATCTGGGGGCAGCTTCCCGATTTTCCTTTCAAATCTGATAAATTCGGCTTGGGTTTCACTGCTTCTGCTCAAAAGGCTGTACGCCGCTCCCGGGCTGGAGGGCCACCAGTGAAGATCACCCATCATGGAGTCAATGCTTTGGAGGATAGTGAAGAGGAGAGAAACCTGGAAGACTGGATTTTCCCTACTGTTGATGGAGGACTATGCAATTGGGAGGCAAAGGACTTTGTTCCCATTACTTTCATAAATCAGTAATTTATCTTTCAAACATTTCTGTTGGTTTGTAATAATTCTTAAACAATTTTTACACTTTCAACCTTGTGCCTTACCCGAGGCATATAGGTCCATTTGTAAGGGTTTGATTTTTCATCTTCATATGCCATTTTAATGAATCATGGACGTTTTCACATATAAACTTTTGTGTTCATTTTCTTTCCTTTTATATTTTATTTGTTTAAAGGTGGCTATCCCTTACACACACCCACACTCACCAAGAAGAAAGGGCTATTCTACCTCACAAGGAGTTGTTAGAGACAATCAACTCGGGTACAAAGGAAGACAGAAAAGAAGTTAGAGTGGGTGCCAACCTAGAGCCAAATGTCAAGGAGCGCTTAATTCAGCTGTTGAAGGAATATGTTGAGATCTTCGCCTGGTCCTACGAAGACATGTCGGGACTTGATATAGACATTGTGGTACACCATCTACCCACAAGAGAAGATTGTCCACCAGTTAAACAGAAAGTTTGCCGCATGAGGCCCGATATGTCTGAAAAGATCAAAGCAGAAGTTATGAAGCAGTTCAATGCTGGATTTCTTGCTGTTACTTCCTATCCACAGTGGGTTGCTAACATTATGCATGTGCCTAAGAAGGACGAAAAAGTCAGGATGTGCGTGGATTACAGAGACTTAAACAGGGCTAGCCCTAAAGATGACTTTCCACTGCCGCACATTGACATCTTGGTTGACAACACAACTCAACACAAGGTATTTTCTTTCATGGATGGATTCTCGGGATACAACCAGATCAAAATGGCCCCCGAGGACATGGAGAAAACTACTTTTGTTACACAGTGGGGTACGTTCTGCTATAAAGTGATGCCATTTGGACTGAAGAATGTCGGGGCAACCTATCAACGCGTCATGGTAGCTTTGTTTCATGATATGATACATCATGAGATAGAGGTCTACGTGGATGACATGATAGCCCGTTCACAAAATGAAGAAGAACACCTCGACCATCTGCAAAAGATGTTTGTCAGGTTGAAGGAGTACAAGCTCAGACTAAACCCTAACAAGTGCAATTTCAGAGTCAGGTCCGGTAAACTCTTGGGTTTCATAGTCAGCAACAAAGGCATTGAGGTTGATCCTGCCAAAGTCAAAGCTATATAAGAAATGCCTGCCCCTCGCACTGAGAAGGAGGTCAGAGGTTTCTTGGGACGCCTAAACTACATTGCAAGGTTCATTTCTCACCTAACATCTAGCTGTGAACCAATCTTCAAGCTGTTGAAGAAATATCAGGTGGTTAAATGGAATTATGATTGTCAAGTTGCTTTCGATAAAATCAAGGAGTATTTGCTAGAACCTCCTATCTTGATGCCTCTCGTCGAAGGAAGGCCGCTAATCATGTATCTGACCGTCCTAGAGAATTCAATGGGGTGCGTATTGGGCTAACATGACGAGTCTGGCCGAAAAGAGCATGCCATTTATTACCTTAGCAAAAAGTTTACCGACTGTGAGACCCGATACTCACTGCTCGAGAAAACTTGTTGCACTTTGGTATGGGCTGCTCTCCGGCTAAGGCAGTATATGTTCACTCATACCACTTTGCTGATCTCTAAGATGGATCCGATCAAATACATCTTTGAAAAGCCTGCTTTATCTGGAAGAATCGCTAGATGGCAGATGATCCTGACCGAATACGATATATAGTACACGACCCAAAAAGATATAAAGGGGAGTGTGTTAGCCGATCATCTGGCCCTTCAAGCTGTCAAAGATTACCAATCCATGAGGTTTAACTTCCCCGACGAGGATATCATGACATTGGATAACATTGAAGATTTCAGACCATATGACGAACCTAAACAAGGATCCTGATGGACCCTGTACTTTGATGGTGCCTCCAACGCACTTGGCAACGGTTCGGCCCGGTACTTATCTCTCCAGAAGGTTGCCATACACCTTTCACTGCCCGACTTTGCTTCACCTGCACCAACAACATGGCCGAGTATGAAGCTTGTATATTTGGTCTCAAGGATGCTATTGACTTGGGAATCAAATCTTTGATTGTGTTTGGGGACTCAGCTTTGGTCATCATTCAGATCAAAGGAGAGTGGGATACTAAACATCCAAACCTCATCCCTTACAAAGAACATGTCTTGACATTATTACCACATTTCGAGCATATTACCTTCGAGCACTTCTCACGAGAAGAGAATCAGCTAGCAGATGCGCTAGCTACAATGTCATCCATGTTTAAACTTAACTGGCATAATGAGGCTCCCCAAATCACCATTGAACGGATGGACAAACCTGCACATTGTCACGAGATTAATACCGAAGAAGTAGTGGACCGACTTTGGTTTCATGAAGTCAAAAGGTATCTCGAGGCTCAAGAATACCCTGAAGGAGCTTCAGTCAATGACAAAAAGTTCTTAAGGAGATTCTCAGCTAGTTCTTCTTGAGCAATGGTATCCTATACAAGCACAGTCATGATTGCATTCTGCTCCGTTGTGTGGATAAGGTTGAAGCTGAACAGATCATGGCTGAATTGCACAATGGTACCTTTGGCACTCACTCTAGCGGACATACGATGGCTAAGAAGATTCTACGGGTAGGCTATTACTGGTCTACCATGGAAGCTGACTGCCATCAACATTCCAGGACTTGTCACAAATGTCAAATCTATGCAGACAAGGTATATATACCTCCAGTTCTTCTCAATGTCTTAACAGCTCCTTGGCCATTCGCAATATGGGGAATCGACATGATTGGAGAGATCAAGCCTACAGCATCCAATGGACACCGCTTCATCCAGGTGGCCATTGATTACTTCACCAAGTGGGTCGAAGCAGCTTCCTTCGCATCTGTTACAAAGAATGTGGTTGCCTGCTTCATCAAACAGAACCTTATTTGTCGGTACGGTATCCCTGAAAGGATCATCACTAACAACGGTACAAACCTTAACAATACTATGATCACTTCCTTGTGCGAGCAGTTCCAGATTCAACATCACAATTCATTTCCCTATCGGCCAAAGATGAACGGTGTTGTCGAAGTTGCGAACAAAAATATCAAGAAGATCATACAAAAGATGACAGTCACCTACAAGGACTGGCATGAGATGTTACCGTTTTCTTTGCACGGGTACCGTACCACAGCATGCACTTCAACTGGGGAAACACCCTATTCTTTGGTATACGGCATGGAAGATGTTTTACCTATCGAGGTTCAGATTCCCTCCTTGAGAATCATGAAGGATGCTGGTTTGAGTGAAGACGATTGGATTCAGACCCGGCTTGATCAACTTAACTTGATTGATGAAAAGCGACTTACTGCTGTTTGCCACGGTCAGACGTATCAGAAACGGATGATCAAGGCTTTCAACAAGAAAGTCAGACGCCAGGTATATCAAGTCGAGGATCTTGTAATCAAGCGGATCATCTTGCCGCAAAGTGATCCCAGGGGCAAATGGACTCCTACTTACGAAGGACCATTTGTGATCAAGAACATCTTTTCTGGTGGGGCAATGATCTTAACCACCATGGATGGCGACGACCTGCCGCACCCTGCAAACACAGACATAGTTAAAAGATACTACGCATAAATGACCCAGCAAGTTGAAAACCTGAAAGGGCGACTTGGGCAAAAATGGGCATCCCGGTGAATCGAAAACCCGAAAGGGCGGTTCAGGAAAAAATTAGGGATAAATAAAAAAAAATTGTACACCCGGCAAGTTGAAAACCCGAAAGGGCGACTTGGGCAAAAAAGGGTTTCCCGGTGGATCGAAAACCCGAAAGGGCGGTCCAGGCAAAAGTTAGGGAATTAAAGTGTATGACTATGTCTCGTTGGATCACTTTAAGGACAATCTCTTCACAGACAAGCTCCGAGCTTCTGATCAACTCAATCATCTTCAGACGAAGCAACGAATGGACAAGATATCCAGAGTTACGAAGGCTATAGCAGAATGGGAACCCCATGGAATTTTTACACATAGCCATCTTTCTTTGTATAAATTTTTCTCATTTTTATGACAACATTCTCTTACTAGGATGTCCGTCTCCTTTGTACAAAATACTTACACAAAAGTTAATACAAAGATACTTCAAAGTGCAGAAAACTATTTGCCTTTTCTTCTTTTCTACACTTTTGTTTTATTTGAAAACGTCCAATGATTTATTAAATGAGCATATGCATTTGAATATAATCACTGTTTACAAATAAACGAAATGTGAAAGAATAATTACTGACAGGTTGAAAGTATACGAAAACGTCTTTAGGCTATTCCAAGAGAAATCCCCTGCAGTACATCATCTAGATCCCCGGCGAAGCTAAAACCTTGAAGTACATATCCCCAGCAGAATTAAATTTCAAAATCCCCGCCAGAGTCCAAACTTCAAACTCCTAGCCCCCGGCGGAGTTATATTTCAAACCCTTAATCCACCACCAGGGTTAAAACTCCAAACTCTCAATCCTCAGCGGAGCAAAACTTTGAACTACAGACCCTCAGCGGAGATAAAACCTTTTTCCCCAGTCGAGTCAAATTATTAATCCCCAGCAGAAACCATTCAGTTTTCCCCAGATTCCCCAGCAAGTTGTCTTGAAGCCTGGAAGTCAACCAGATAACAGTTAACTTTTGTCTTATCCCCAAACTAAGATAATTCCCTAGTAGATTGGCATACAACCCAAGCTCCTGATCTCCCCAGAAGGATAGCTACTCCCCAGCAGTATAGCTATTCCCCACAGAGTTGTTACTCCCCAACAGAATGAAGATTCTCATTCTTAACTCCCCAGTTTGAAGTCCCCAAGGATTCAAATTCCCCTAGCAGGTTGAAGATTCTCATTCTTGATTCCCCAGTGAAGTTTCCAGAGTCTTCATTACTCCCCAGCATGAATTTGTCAGAATTTTTAGATCCCCTGAAGATCGAAGATTCTCATTCTCACTTCTCCAGTGAAGCCCCCAAGGGTTCAATTTCCCCAGGAGATCAAAGTTTCTCGTTCTTAGTTCCCTGCAGAAGCCATCAGAGTCTTCCTTATTCTCCAGCAGATCAAGGTTTTCCTTTGTTTGATCCCCGATAGAAATCATCAGAGTTTTCCCTATTCCCAAGCCGAGTAAGGATTCCCATGGTGTAATCCCCAGCCATAGTCTTCAAAGTTCTCGGGATTCCCCAAGCAGGTTTCTCAAGCAACACTTGGCATTATTTTCACAACTGAATGATTATCATATTCTAACTCCAAAGACTTGAAGGATCCCTATATCCTCAGGAAAGTCATGAAGGATTCTCACGTCCCTCATAGAAGTTGTCAAGGATTTTTAATCTCCAGCAGCGGTCAAGGATTTATTTTCCCCGGCAGCAATCAAAGTTTTCATTATCCCCAACTATCAAGGATTTATGTTCCTCAGCAATACAGCGAATCAACTTACATGCGCATGCATTACATTCATATATCATAAACATTGATAAAACACATTTTATTGCATCATACATTTCATGCAACATAACTTGGTGTTTCAGCTAACATTTTACCCTTGCCAGGATAAGATTAACAACTATCTTTAACAAATATTCAAAGATTTCAGATACAGTACGGATACACTCCAGACACGAAAGTAATTATGTTACTCATTCAGATCTCTTATTCAGATACAGTATGGATCCACCCCAGACACGATGATCATTCTATTACTCATTCAGAATTCAAAGCCAAGATACAGTATGGATACGCACCAGACACGGATGCCATTCTGTCACTCATTCAGACTTCAACAATCAGATACAGAGTAGATACGCTCCAGATACGGAAGCCATTCTATTTCTCATTCAGATTCAACTATCAATTTCAAGTTCAGATACACTCCAGACACGGAAGTCATTCTGACATTTATTCAGATCTCAGTTGCAGTTCAGATACACTCCAGACACGGAAGTCATTCTGCTACTCATACATATCTCAACTTCAGATACAGTCCAGATACGCTCCATACACGGTTACCATTCTGTCACTTATTCTGACCTTATCCCCAGCCCAGAGATGCTCTAGACACGGATGTCATTCTGTCGCTTATTCAGATTTCAGATTCAGATACAATACAGATACACTCTAGATACAGAAGTCATTCTGTTATTCATTCAAGAATCAAATACATTTACAGCTCGGATACGCTCCAGACACGGGTTCCATTCCATTGCTCATATAGATCCGGTCTCCAGATACAGTACAGATACGTTCCAGACACGGATACCATTCTGATACTCATTCTTCTTACCTACAACTTACAACTCAGCAGACATCCTTGGATGGCATCTTTAAGACCATCTCCAAAAAGATTCTATCACATTTCCAAATGGCATCTTTAAGCCCATTCCCTCAACTACATTCTGATGAGTGCAAATTTACGGGCACTCTAGTGTCCAATCATCTTTTACCTTCGAGTCACGAACGACAAACTCGCCAATCTAACTCTTTAGGTTCAAGAAGATTGAACAGGGGAAGTTGTTGTACCCCAAAATTTTACCTCTCATTTTATCAAGATTTCCCCTCACAAGACTCTTTGGACTCCAATCAGGATTAGGGTTTGCTCAGCTCAAGACATCTCCTTGCACTGATGACCTGAAATTAGGGTTTGAGTTTGCACAAGGATTTTTGGACTTCCAATTCTCAATGTGACTTTCATACTTCATGTTGGACATATAAGATTGCCCATACCAAGTTTCAAGCCTTGAATCAAATTTTTGCCCAGTCAATTGGACAGTTGACCTAAAAATCAGCTACATTGGGGAAAAAGTCAAATGTGGCCAATTTACAGTCAAACCTCATAATTTTTTATCCACGTCAACATTATAGACTCATATGAACCATTTTATAAAGTTTTGACCACAACTACTCAAGAAATTTGATCAGATCACTAAAAGGGCAAAATGGTCATTTTTAGGGTTTTGACTGTAGAAGGGCAATTTCTGATTTTTAACCTAGCCAATGGCAATTTGAGTTCAAGCATGGTTTCAAGGACTCAATGGCATCATCTTTACCTAATCACAAGGTTCAAAAGATCTCAAATGCATTGGATTGACAAATGAATTTTCCAGTCAACTAATTAAAAATCAACTGTACACTGAAAAGTCAAACTTTGACTTTTTGGTCAAAATCAAGTGTCAAGGGTCATTTTTCATAAAGATGTGTCAAAACATGAAACTTGTTCACTGTTGTACCCCAAAATTTTCCCTCTCATATTTCTCAAGACATTATAAGAAAAATCCCCAAGTGGCTCAAGGTTGCTCAAGAGTGGGTCAGTCAAGCTATCTCCTAAGGCAGTCAACCCCAAATTAGGGTTTTGTGTTTGTTGCACCCCAAAATTTGCCCTCCCATATACTCCAAGAAATTGCCAAGCCAAGTCACAAAATTCCCCAAGGGTCGTGCAGCTCAACTGTCTCCTATACAGTCAAAACTAGGGTTTGTGTTCTGATCAAGAATTGGAAGTTTTCAAGGACCCAATCATGTCTCATATGCTTACAAAGATGGTCAAGCATCCTCATATCAAGTTTCAAGGCATTCAGCTCAAAATTGCACAGTCAAAACCCTAGATTGCACTACAGTCAACTGTAGGGGCAAAATGGTCATTTGACAGTCAAAAGTTCAAATTTTTGGTCAATATATCATTTTGAAGCTACAAACATCATTTGATCAATGCTTGATCATGATTCTAAAAATTTGGCTCAGAAAATCATCAAGATGCAAAAGTTACTATATTTGGACAGCTGAAAAAGTCAACTGAAATTGACCAGGGCATAACTTTCACATGGATTATCAGAAAAATTCCATCCAAAGCTCATTTTGAAGAGAAAGACATTTCCTACAACTCATCTTCATATTCCAAGTCCAAGAAATGCTCTCACAAAAAGTTATCAATTTCAACATTATAGGTCATTTTCAAAAGTCAACAAAAAGGGACTTTAAGTCAAAGGCCATAACTTGAGATTGGTAAATCAAAATGACATGGGACCAAAGGCATTGGTTAAAGGACTCAAAGACCTTTCCAAAATGTCCAAGAACATGTGAAAAGCTTAAAACTTGAGCAAGTTATGCCTTGTGGAAGTTGGGAAATTTTTGGGAATTTTGAAAAGTCAACATTGATGCAAATGATCCAAAAATGCTAATGGGCCCATTTTTCTTCCAAGTTTCTTCATGCCAAGCCTATGCACGACCATTAAGCCCAAGGGGAAGTATTTTCTCATTTTTTAATTATTTATTTGAATTTATATTAATATTAATTCATTTAAATCATTTAAATATGTAAAAAATATAAACTTGACCTAAAAAAATCTTTTTGTGCACATTCTACTCTCAATATTTCGTGCTTGTTCAATTATGGAAAGAATTGGTGTGATTGGAGCTAATTGACACAAAGAACCATGTGAAAAAGATTCAAAAAGATTTTACAAAATCAAATATGCAAATCATTGAATTCATGAGATTTTGTTCAATTTTATTGACCTAAAAGCTTCTATACATATTCAGGAATCAAAACCTAATGGCCGGAGACTCTAAGCTGCGCCCAAAAAAGCTATTGCATATTGAAAATTTTCCATAAAAACACAAAACTGATTTCAAGGTTAGGAGACGATTCAAGCCTCAACTTCCATTCCCTTAGCTTCCTTGGGTAACTCTGAACGTGTACCAATCAAGAACAACGAACAAAGCTTCCAGAATTGGTACATTGAACGTGAACTGTACCCAGAAAATTGCCTAATCGTATTTTGGTTTTGAAGCATGATCATTGCATTTTAATTGTATATTCATGTTCCTTACAAAGTTTCCAAGCTAACCATTGTGTTTGATTGTTGTTTTGTTGACCATACGCGATTTCACCATGTTCATATTTTAGGGTTTTCAGGTTGTGATTTTAGGGCTTTTACAATACTGTAAAATTAGCCTTCCATACCATGATGGTCGTACTCAGCAAGCCTAGACGAAGAAGAAGCACTATTCGCGATGGATTTATATTCAGGGATAGCCTAATCGCTATTTTCTTGAAACCAGCCTAAGACCACGCATCCAAAACCGTTTCCATAGGCTTGTGTTTCAGACAAAAATAAAAAAAACAATGAGGACGATGATGTGTTGGCAAGCAGTGGTTGGGTGTTTTGAAATTGCGCGCGTTTTTTAACCATTACGCGTGGGTTTTGCTTTTGTTATTTGTTTGATATAATAGGTTAATTGAAACGTGATAGCTCAGCTGGCAACACGTGATGCATACAACCTCCAAGACCTGGGTTCAAGTCCCAGGTCTGAACAAATTCCATATTATTTTTGTATAACAATTCCTATGCAGGCTCCACGCTAGGGTTCACCATACGCATCAAGATCAAGGATGACACGTCTTCCTGGGGATCAATCCAAAGGCATAGGATGGATGAACACGCTATACTCCCAGTCAACGCATCATACAGGATTCAAAAAGTCCAACGAGGCCAATGCTTAATGGGCCAGAATGCTAGGCCTTACCTCCAATTTTGGGGCTACCCCCCCCCCCCCCCCCCCTGGTTTGATTTTCTTTTTATATTTTATTTTCTCAATTGTTATGTTATTTATTTATTTTATTTGTTTTAATTAATTAATTATTTTTACAAAAATATGAAAAATATCATAAAATTAGAAAAAGGCAAAAAATATAATTTTTATTTTATTATTTCCATAAATAAATTATATGTAAATTATTTAGTTTAATTTGGTTTTTTTAACTTTAATTCCTTTTAATAAAAATCCAAAAATATAGAATTAGGTTAATTGATAATTTTTATATCTTTTTAATTTTTCCTTTTTCTCACAATATTATTTATTTATTTATTTTATTTTTATAATTAAATGTACATAAGTAAAAATTAGGGTTTAATTTAGATTAATATAACATTTTTACAATAAACTTAAAAAACAATAGAATTAGGGTTAGTCAATTATAATTAATTCCTTCTTTTTTTCTTTTAAATCTAAAAAACACAAAATACCAAAAACATTTAATTTTTAATTAATTAATTCTTATTAACTTTAATTTCTTATGAAAGGGTCCAACGCCCATACTTTTAATTATTAATTTCGCGCATTTTACTTTGTCGCTTATTATAATTATGTACATGTCCCAAAGCCTTGTAACAATTTTATTTCTCGCACTTTTACTATTGCTTTATTTATTTTTTCCGCTAAATCGGGTCCGGTTTAATTTTGGCGATGTGGACCCGCGCCATTTGTAATAGCCTTAGATTTATTTTCCGCAAATACTTTATAACTGTTAAAAAGCATGCAAGAATGAATGTCCTAATTAAAATCAAGCGTAGAACACAAATAAACATGACAAGACAAATAACTGAAACATGACACACAATGCGCACACACCATCCCTAGGGTACGCCTCACTGTTGCCTTTCGAAAGGTGATCGTCGAGTAGAGGACGTCTTAGTAAGTCCTCATGATCCGGGAACCTGGCATGAGGGTAGCTTCTAAGGTGTCTTCCCATTGCTCTGGTGATCACCATGTCCCTAAAACTCGAATTGACCCGAACACCTCCAACGGTGGTGCTACCTACCTCTCAATGGTGGGATGGCACTACTTTTAAGGACATCTACACAGACGAATTCCTTAGGGTAGGTAGGTTCTCAAGGATACTTGCTCTCTTCAAAACAAACTGAAATCTTTTCACACCAACACTTTTCAAAAGCTTTCAAAGCAAATTTTTCAAACACTCTGACGTACGAGTCGAACTGAAATTTTTCAAAGAAAACTTTTTTAAACCCACATTGAAAAGCGAACAAACCTTTTTGAAAACACATTGAGCAAGTATCTAAGAGCCCATGGATAACCATGGATAGAAAGGGTGCTAACACCTTCCCTTTCTATAATCTACCTCCCGAACCGAGAGCAATCTCTTTAAAGGAATTTTTCTGTGCTTTTGTCCTTTCCAAATTGGAGAAAATAAAAGACGGTGGCGACTCTTGCTTCCGCGACATTTCGCGAACCAGCGTTAAACAGTCAGTTCCAGATCCACCGATCACAGAACTGGCGACTCTGCTGGGGACATACTTAAAGTGAGGTGTACCTTAGGGCTAGGTCATAACTATGTTTTCAATTGTCTTCTTTGTTTGCTTTACTATTGTGGGTTGCATGGGAGTTACATAGATCCTAACCCGGATCTGGATACCCTTTTTAGGTAGCATAAGCTGTGAGGGACCTGTCCGGCGTAGACCGACACGGGTGAAGCAGTGGCTACGTTGGTGTGGCACCTTAGTCTGTACCGATATCCCTTGTGTCGCAACGAGGAGAATATGGGTCTTCTGAGGAGTCATTAAGCACCAACAACCTTAGAACCTTAATTGACACAACTTGGCCTTTAGAATTGTAGCAGTATGCTACGCCCATTGAGGCTAAACTCTCGTGATGGTTCTGGCCGCAAGAAAAGATTGCGATGCTGGAGTTATGACCGATTGAGGGTAGTCAGTGATATTGGGATCCTCTAGAACCCGGTTACTTCTGATAGGACAGGTATGAACCAACAAACTGAAAGAGGGTAATACCTAGACCCCATGCTGGCCTAAAACCTAAGGGCTTCTCTTGTGTGACTTGCGTGCCTTCGTACTTGACTATCTGCGTGCTTGTTACCTAACACTTGTTTCTTGCAGGTTCTGTTTATAGTCCTTAATTGGGACTCATGACAGGTTTGACTTAGGTTTCTTGCAGGTTTTGTTCATAGTCCTTAATTGGGACTTATAACAGGGTGTACTAACCATTTGCAGGTTCTGTTTATAGTCCTTAATTGGGACTCATGACAGGTTTGACTTAGGTTTCTTGCAGGTTTTGTTCATAGTCCTTAATTGGGACTTATAACAGGGTGTACTAACCATTTGCAGGTTCTGTTTATAGTCCTTAATTGGGACTCAGGACAGGTTTTACTTAGGTTTCTTGCAGGTTTTGTTCATAGTCCTTAATTGGGACTTATAACAGGGTGTACTAACCATTTGCAGGTTCCGTTTATAGTCCTTAATTAGGACTCATGACAGGGTTTACCAAATTTCTTGCAGGTGTTGTTTATAGTCCTTAATTGGGACTCATAACAGGGTTTACTAGATCTCTTGCAGGTTTTGTTTATAGTCCTTAATTGGGACTCATAACAAAGTATACTGAATTTCTTGCAGGGTTTGTTTATAGTCCTTAATTGGGACTCATAACAGGGTTTACCTACTTCACCCCATGCATAGCATGACATCATACCATTGCATACCATCGCATACATCCTAGCCCATTTCAAGGATCTCAAGGGCTTGTGATGCAGGTCATGATAAACCAATTACCCAGCAAGGGGCAAAGGGGATTTATTTTCCTCTAGCCAAGGGCGTCAGGGGCTATGACCCACTGGATATGGTGAGCCTTTGACCTTGAAGAAGGACTCTCAACAACATGCAGTTCCTTCAATCAAGTTACCGGTTCTCAATGCTAACAAATTTTCCTGTTTACCCCGCGAGGTCCTTGAAAACATTACATGCATGTCATACATCTCATTGCATTGCAGGTATCCCTTTGACAGGTTGCTTACCCTTCTCCGCTGTTTATTTCAGCCGATCGTCATGAATCCTGAATCATCAGCCGAGCAGACTATCAAGGACCTTCACGCTCAAGAGTCTCAGTTCAGGGAAATCTTCCTAGGTCTATCCAAGGGGCAGGAAGAGTTGAGGGCACTCCTCATGGGGAATCTGGCCAAGAAAATTCCTGAAGATGACAAGGACGAGCAGCTGAAACGTCTACAAGCTGAGGTAGACACATTGAAAACCCAAATGCTGGGGCAAAGGGCTCTCATCCAAGGTTTAGCTCAGGAGCAAGTAGAGTTGAGGACCATGATCAGTCAACTCCACCAAAGTAAATCCAACATGAAGCTACCAGTCCGAGTCAGGGATCAAGTCTTTGATCAGCTACCAAGAGGACAACAGTCTGGTATGGTGAAGAGGGGACCTCCCCAAATTGTTACTACTTCACAAACCCAGCATCAGCGGGGTAATCGGCGTAAGCGATATACACCTGGGAGACATTTCTCTGAGACTGGTATACCATCATCTCTAATGCTGAAACGCTTGTTGGAGGTTAATCTGATTACTTTAAAGGGTCCCCCCCAGAATCCCGATACCTCTGCTCCTACTTACAACCCTGATAGAAGATGTGCCTACCATTCTGACAGTCCTGGACATGACACCAACGACTGTTGGAGCTTGAAGAACAAGATCCAGGACTTGATCGACGGAAGGGTGCTGGAATTCATGCCGGGCGGCCAAATAAAAATCTTCTGCTAAGAATCTTCCGTCTGGGATGACTAGTTCAAATTAAGAAGCTTTTGTTCATTAGAAATTTCAAGTTGCAATTTTCTTTTGTTTAAACATCTATTCATGTTAAAACATTGTTATTCCATTAATGCATCGCTTATGTCTATCTTTGAATTAATATATTCGCATTCACTATATGCAAACTGTTTTCATATTTTTTCTGATGATCAACTCTTGGTTAAAATTCTAAGCCTCTTGAGGGAGGATGACAAAAACGATACCATAATCTACAGTATGCTTTTGAACAGACCCCGCTGATGAGGTACAGGCATTGTTTCAACCCCTAAACACTGGAGTTATAAGGATGATAATCCCTCGTCAACCCATCAGGGCCAAAGAAGTAGGAGTTTTTATTTTCGAAAATCAAAACCCTTAATCATAACCTGGGGCAGGGTAGTTCTCTTAGTTGATCCAAGTGCATGACGAATGGCACCGAAGAGATCTTTACAAAACGAACAAAGACAGTGATGGTTCAGAACAATCAAAAGAACAGGCAGTCATCATCAAAATTCATAAATGAAAAGCCCAAAAAGTCTAAACCTACAAAGGGGACTTATGAAACTGGGGCATCCCGCTGACTGTAATTCCAAAAAGGAAACAGTTCAGGCAAAAAAAGAAAGGGATAACAAAACCAAGAAAGAGGTCTTACAAACCCTCAACAAAAAAGGAATGACTGCCTATTCAAAATAAGTTATCAACATTCAAATCATCACCGGAAAATCAGAGCAAAAACTCAAATAAGGTCTAACGCACGATCAACTGAGTTTAGGATTGAAGAACATCACAAAGAGCGGGTGGGTATAAATAATTTGAGCCTTTATCCTTTGTTTCTTAAACCATGAACCAGGCCACGTTATAACCCTTAAAAGTCCTAGCTGAAGCATGGGTTAATTCGAAAGCATACTGTCAGGAAAGGTATCCTGACTCCTGAAGGCCTACGGTAAATACGGAGTTTGACATCACGTTTTACAAACATTCACTTGTTTTATGAAAAGATGCATTTTCAAAAATCTTCGAGACAGACATAAGCTTTGCGTTTTTAACATAACTTTGTTTGCATATGACTTTTTGTTTGAACAGCATAAAAATTTGCATGACAAAAGTCTAATGAACAGAAGTACCTCCAATCAAGGGGCAGACATGAGCATTGTCCATTATCTGGGGCAATCCAATCAAGATTCGGAGAATCTCTCAAAAGGCCAAAAAGCCTGGGGCAAATCTCTGCCTAAGTCGTTTGGGGCACTCCAGCAACGAATCTTGCACGATCAGACACCTTCTGGCAATATGGCAACACAAGCAGCCAGGGACACCTCCCTGCATTCTAAGAGCGTGGACACAGTCGAAAGATACTACGCAAAATCAAAGACCCGCTAGGTCGACGTACCTAGGCAAAAATAAGGGCTTCCCGGCGAACCAAAAGGGTTCGGGCAAAATGAAGGGATGAAATGAGAAAAAATCTGTACACCCGGCAAGTCGAAAACCTGAAAAGGAGGCTTGGGCAAAAAGGGGCATCCCGGTGGACTGAAAACCCGAAAGGGCGGTCCAGGCAAAAGTTAGGGATTAAAGCGTACGACTATGTCCCGTCATCTTATCATCTGTTCGCCAGAAGAAGGTTTGACCCCCAACAACTATCAGCACTTCACAGGTCCCCCATAGAAACAGGGGCAATAGAGGGCGGTCTAAGCAGTCTGATTGTTCTATCCTCCAAGGTATCATGGTAGGTCCTGTTGAAGAACATAACCAATACAGTTCAATACCTCCCCAGAGAATCCAATCCAGTTCCCCAGGGAAGATGGAATTCATATCCCCAAGCAATAAGCTTACCCCCTCAAGGCACGAACGCGTCGCCCGACTTGATTTAAAGAGTTATTTCCTTAACAGGATATAACTGGGTTATCCTCAGCCAAAAGCCACGGAAAGAGCGTCGTCGACAGAATCTTCTTATCCCCAGCGAAGTCCATTTATACTTCCAATACAGCAAGGTATCCTCAGCGAGTCATCCTCAACAATGCAGCAAAAGCATCTCCCCACAGAGTATTTCTTCCCAGCATGGACGTTAGAATATCTTTTTCTCCCCGCAGAATCCTCCATTCGCCAAGTTTATTCCCCAACGGAGTTATCTTCGTCTATGGGAATTCTTGCAACTGTTCTTCAACATCAGCCCAGGATAAGACTTCCCGGCACCCGTCAAGGATTTATTTTCTTAGACAAACATACATTCATAAAACGTCACATACATCCTTATAGCATGCATATGCATCATATTACACGAATCTCATTGATTTTGAAGACATACAGTTCATGCATCATGATTTTGCATACAATTATGTTCTACCTTTTCAGGAAAAAGATCAATACAAAAATGACTACTATCAACTATCGCAATTCATTCTAGATATAGTTTCGGATATGATCCAGATATGGTGACGTTCTGATGCTGCTTCCAGATGTCCTTCTAGATATAGTTTCAGATATGATCCAGATATGGTGACGTTCTGATGCTGCTTCCAGATTTCCTTCTAGATATAGTTTCGGATATGATCCAGAGATGGTGACGTTCTGATACTGCTTCCAGAATTCCTTCTCGATATAGTTTCAGATATGATCCAGATATGGTGAAGTTCTGATACTGCTTCCAGAATTCCTTCTCGATATAGTTTCGGATATGATCCAGATATGGTGACGTTCTGATACTGCTTCCAGAATTCCTTCTCGATATAGTTTCGGATATGATCCAGATATGGTGACGTTCTGATACTGCTTCCAGAATTCCTTCTCGATATAGTTTCGGATATGACCCAGATATGGTGACGTTCTGATGCTGCTTCCATATTTCCTTCTAGATATAGTTTCAGATATGACCCAGAGATGGTGACGTTCTGATACTGCTTCCAGGTATCCTTCAGATATAGTTTCAGATATGACCCAGAGATGGTGACGTTCTGATACTGCTTCCAGGTATCCTTCAGATATAGTTTCAGATATGACCCAGAGATGGTGACGTTCTGATACTGCTTCCAGGTATCCTTCAGATATAGTTTCAGATATGACCCAGAGATGGTGACGTTCTGATACTGCTTCCAGGTATCCTTCAGATATAGTTTCAGATATGATCCAGATATGGTGACGTTCTGATACTGCTTCCAGGTATCCTTCAGATATAGTTTCAGATATGATCCAGACATGGTGACGTTCTGATACTGCTTCCAGGTATCCTTCAGATATAGTTTCAGATATGATCCAGACATGGTGACGTTCTGATACTGCTTCCAGGTATCCTTCAGATATAGTTTCAGATATGACCCAGAGATGGAGACGTTCTGATGCTGCTTCCAGGTATCCTTCAGATATAGTTTCAGATATGACCCAGATATGGTGACGTTCTGATGCTGCTTCCAGATCTCCTTCCAGATATAGTCCAGATGTAAACCAGATAGGGCAACGTTCTGATACTTATTCCAGTTGAAGATATTTCAAGACCTCCTCTAGTCCAGCTAAATCGACTCCCAACAGATTTTTCTGAGAAAGACTCAGCAGTCTCCTATGGTCCCCTCTCCGACGGTGTGTGAGGTGGTAATTCCTTCTTCCTATGATTCCCCTCTCCGATGGCGAGTGAGGTGATTCCCTTTCAGATTATAACTGCTTATGGTTCTCATTCCGATATTGCAAAGATGGTAATTTCCGCCAAGATTTTCCTCAACGAGCGTTGTTGAAGTTAAAGTCATCCAAGGTTCTCTTACCATTCATGCTAAGGCAGTAACCATCCCTGGTTCATTCATCAGCGTTTGAAGCTCCAGACTTAGCTCCTGTAACCAGTCAGGACACATCTATACCAAGCATCTAAAATCAGCTCCTGCAACGTGTCAGGTATTCATTTTTCTGTTTTGCAGGTATGCAGGTCCTCGTTAAGGAACCTCCTACGCGATCAACATCCAGATGGCATCTATAAGCCCATCATCCTATCCAGTAATCTCTAAATGGCATCTATAAGCCCATTCCCCCATCACACTGCCAACATGTGAGCGCAAATTTCTGGGCACTCTAGTGTTCAATCATCTTCTACCCTCGGATTACGAAAGGCACGTCAGCCAATCCGCATCCTCAGGTCTAAGAAGATTGAACAGGGGCAACTGTTGCACCCCAAAATTTGTCCTCCCATATTCTCCAAGAAATTGCCAAGCCAAGTCACAAAATTCCCCAAGGGTCGTGCAGCTCAACTGTCTCCTATACAGTCAAAACTAGGGTTTGTGTTCTGATCAAGAATTGGAAGTTTTCAAGGACCCAATCATGTCTCATATGCTTACAAATATGGTCAAGCATCCTCATATCAAGTTTCAAGGCATTCAGCTCAAAATTGCACAGTCAAAACCCTAGATTGCACTACAGTCAACTGTAGGGGCAAAATGGTCATTTGACAGTCAAAAGTTCAAATTTTTGGTCAATATATCATTTTGAAGCTACAAACATCATTTTATCAATGCTTGATCATGATTCTCAAAATTTGGCTCAGAAAATCATCAAGATGCAAAAGTTACTATATTTGGACAGCTGAAAAAGTCAACTGAAATTGACCAGGGCATAACTTTCACATGGATTATCAGAAAAATTCCATCCAAAGCTCATTTTGAAGAGAAAGACATTTCCTACAACTCATCTTCATATTCCAAGTCCAAGAAATGCTCTCACAAAAAGTTATCAATTTCAACATTATAGGTCATTTTCAAAAGTCAACAAAAAGGGACTTTAAGTCAAAGGCCATAACTTGAGATTGGTAAATCAAAATGACATGGGACCAAAGGCATTGGTTAAAGGACTCAAAGACCTTTCCAAAATGTCCAAGAACATGTGAAAAGCTTAAAACTTGAGCAAGTTATGCCTTGTGGAAGTTGGGAAATTTTTGGGAATTTTGAAAAGTCAACATTGATGCAAATGATCCAAAAATGCTAATGGGCCCATTTTTCTTCCAAGTTTCTTCATGCCAAGCCTATGCACGACCATTAAGCCCAAGGGGAAGTATTTTCTCATTTTTTAATTATTTATTTGAATTTATATTAATATTAATTCATTTAAATCATTTAAATATGTAAAAAATATAAACTTGACCTAAAAAAATCTTTTTGTGCACATTCTACTCTCAATATTTCGTGCTTGTTCAATTATGGAAAGAATTGGTGTGATTGGAGCTAATTGACACAAAGAACCATGTGAAAAAGATTCAAAAAGATTTTACAAAATCAAATATGCAAATCATTGAATTCATGAGATTTTGTTCAATTTTATTGACCTAAAAGCTTCTATACATATTCAGGAATCAAAACCTAATGGCCGGAGACTCTAAGCTGCGCCCAAAAAAGCTATTGCATATTGAAAATTTTCCATAAAAACACAAAACTGATTTCAAGGTTAGGAGACGATTCAAGCCTCAACTTCCATTCCCTTAGCTTCCTTGGGTAACTCTGAACGTGTACCAATCAAGAACAACGAACAAAGCTTCCAGAATTGGTACATTGAACGTGAACTGTACCCAGAAAATTGCCTAATCGTATTTTGGTTTTGAAGCATGATCATTGCATTTTAATTGTATATTCATGTTCCTTACAAAGTTTCCAAGCTAACCATTGTGTTTGATTGTTGTTTTGTTGACCATACGCGATTTCACCATGTTCATATTTTAGGGTTTTCAGGTTGTGATTTTAGGGCTTTTACAATACTGTAAAATTAGCCTTCCATACCATGATGGTCGTACTCAGCAAGCCTAGACGAAGAAGAAGCACTATTCGCGATGGATTTATATTCAGGGATAGCCTAATCGCTATTTTCTTGAAACCAGCCTAAGACCACGCATCCAAAACCGTTTCCATAGGCTTGTGTTTCAGACAAAAATAAAAAAAACAATGAGGACGATGATGTGTTGGCAAGCAGTGGTTGGGTGTTTTGAAATTGCGTGCGTTTTTTAACCATTACGCGTGGGTTTTGCTTTTGTTATTTGTTTGATATAATAGGTTAATTGAAACGTGATAGCTCAGCTGGCAACACGTGATGCATACAACCTCCAAGACCTGGGTTCAAGTCCCAGGTCTGAACAAATTCCATATTATTTTTGTATAACAATTCCTATGCAGGCTCCACGCTAGGGTTCACCATACGCCTCAAGATCAAGGATGACACGTCTTCCTGGGGATCAATCCAAAGGCATAGGATGGATGAACACGCTATACTCCCAGTCAACGCATCATACAGGATTCAAAAAGTCCAACGAGGCCAATGCTTAATGGGCCAGAATGCTAGGCCTTACCTCCAATTTTGGGGCTACCCCCCCCCCCTGGTTTGATTTTCTTTTTATATTTTATTTTCTCAATTGTTATGTTATTTATTTATTTTATTTGTTTTAATTAATTAATTATTTTTACAAAAATATGAAAAATATCATAAAATTAGAAAAAGGCAAAAAATATAATTTTTATTTTATTATTTCCATAAATAAATTATATGTAAATTATTTAGTTTAATTTGGTTTTTTTAACTTTAATTCCTTTTAATAAAAATCCAAAAATATAGAATTAGGTTAATTGATAATTTTTATATCTTTTTAATTTTTCCTTTTTCTCACAATATTATTTATTTATTTATTTTATTTTTATAATTAAATGTACATAAGTAAAAATTAGGGTTTAATTTAGATTAATATAACATTTTTACAATAAACTTAAAAAACAATAGAATTAGGGTTAGTCAATTATAATTAATTCCTTCTTTTTTTCTTTTAAATCTAAAAAACACAAAATACCAAAAACATTTAATTTTTAATTAATTAATTCTTATTAACTTTAATTTCTTATGAAAGGGTCCAACGCCCATACTTTTAATTATTAATTTCGCGCATTTTACTTTGTCGCTTATTATAATTATGTACATGTCCCAAAGCCTTGTAACAATTTTATTTCTCGCACTTTTACTATTGCTTTATTTATTTTTTCCGCTAAATCGGGTCCGGTTTAATTTTGGCGATGTGGACCCGCGCCATTTGTAATAGCCTTAGATTTATTTTCCGCAAATACTTTATAACTGTTAAAAAGCATGCAAGAATGAATGTCCTAATTAAAATCAAGCGTAGAACACAAATAAACATGACAAGACAAATAACTGAAACATGACACACAATGCGCACACACCACCCCTAGGGTACGCCTCACTGTTGCCTTTCGAAAGGTGATCGTCGAGTAGAGGACGTCTTAGTAAGTCCTCATGATCCGGGAACCTGGCATGAGGGTAGCTTCTAAGGTGTCTTCCCATTGCTCTGGTGATCACCATGTCCCTAAAACTCGAATTGACCCGAACACCTCCAACGGTGGTGCTACCTACCTCTCAATGGTGGGATGGCACTACTTTTAAGGACATCTACACAGACGAATTCCTTAGGGTAGGTAGGTTCTCAAGGATACTTGCTCTCTTCAAAACAAACTGAAATCTTTTCACACCAACACTTTTCAAAAGCTTTCAAAGCAAATTTTTCAAACACTCTGACGTACGAGTCGAACTGAAATTTTTCAAAGAAAACTTTTTTAAACCCACATTGAAAAGCGAACAAACCTTTTTGAAAACACATTGAGCAAGTATCTAAGAGCCCATGGATAACCATGGATAGAAAGGGTGCTAACACCTTCCCTTTCTATAATCTACCTCCCGAACCGAGAGCAATCTCTTTAAAGGAATTTTTCTATGCTTTTGTCCTTTCCAAATTGGAGAAAATAAAAGACGGTGGCGACTCTTGCTTCCGCGACATTTCGCGAACCAGCGTTAAACAGTCAGTTCCAGATCCACCGATCACAGTGTTGCATCAAGATCCTTGAGTCCAAATGACCTCAAGTTCCCCCTGATGTCCTAATATGTTCTCAAGGTCATCCATGTCAAGTTTCAAGCCTTGCAGAGGAAGTTTGCTCAGTCAATTGCTCAAAGGGTCCAAAAATCAACTATGTTAGGGCAAAAGTCAACTGTGACCTATAAACAGTCAAACTTCAAGATTTTTTGTCAACATTATCATTTTGAAGGATATTTCATCATTTGATCAAGGTTTTATTATGACTCATCAAGGATTGCTCAAAATTCATCAAGACTCAAAAGTTGCTAAATTAGGGTTTTGTTGGAAAAGTCAACTCAACTTTGACCAAGCATAACTTTCTCATACTTTATGAGAAATGACCCATCCAAAGCTCATTTGGAAGAGGATACAATTTCCTACAATCCATATTCATATCCCAAGATCAGAAAATTCACTCACAAGAACTTACAAATTTGGACATTATAGGTCATTTTTGAAAGTCAACAAAAACACCTTTTTTGCCGAAGCTTATAACTTGAGCATGGAATATAAAAATGATATGAGACCAAAAGGGTTGGTTAGAGGATATCTCAATATTTCTAAAAAGTCCAAGAACACCTCCAAAAGTTCAAAATTGAAGAAGTTATGCATTGTTGAAGTTGGGCATTTTTGCAAAATTGCCAAAAGTCAATTATCCCCAAAACTTTAAATTTTGTCAAATGGGCCCATTCTTTTCCAATTGATTTGAACTTGCATAATTGTCCACGTGTCCTAGCTTCATCCATGAGCCCATATCTTACTTTTTTTATTTTATTTGATTTTTATTGAATTATTTCATTTTAAATCAAATTAAATCATATAAAATCCAAGCTTTGATTACCTAAGATATTTTTGGTTATTTCAGGTTATAATTATCATCAATATCATCATCAAACTCGAATCTCACCATGCCATGTACAAAAAGATTGAAAATTGGAAAATTTGGAAGGTTTAGTAATGGAGAATCAAATCAAATTGGAAATCATTATTGGAGCAAGATTTGAATCATATTTCCTACCCTGATGCATTCCACACTACATAAGCAAGAGAGGCACATGAAAATAAGGGTTAGAGGCTGCAAGCATAGAGAGAACAAAACTTTAAAAAAGTGGTGAAAAGCTTGAGATCAAAATTGTGCCTAAAGTTGTTTTCAGAAGCCAAGAAGTATCCCAATCGATTCCTAGACGTTCACTGAGGCGAAACCAATCCAAAGCAGGCTTTCATACACGCCCAAACACGCTGTAAGCATCACGTTACCTAGCTCTGTATTTGAATTCGTAAATCATCATTCTTGTATCATTTGTACAAATTACTTGCATATTCGTAATCCTCACAATGTTCCTAAGCTTGTTGCATTATTCAATTTTGTTTATATGACCTATACTGTGAGATGCCATAGCTAGGGTTTCTTGGTCGTTTTGGGGCATTTTTATTTCAGGGATAATTGGCCACCAAGAAGGGCATGGTTAGGACCGGGAGGTCAAGACGAGCACAACCATGCCCTTAGAATTCATTTTTATGGCCTACAGCAGATTTTGGAGGAGGCGCGACTTGTAGCGACGACTTGTGTTCGTAGCTATAAGTTTTACAGGTTTTTAGCTACGGACGAGGGTTGAAGATAATGCGTGGCGAGGCGTGATTCGCCTATTCAAATCGCACGCGCATTGTTTTGTCTTTTCTGGCATATAATTCATTTTCTTTTATTATTATTATTGTGTATATTATTAACAATGAAAACCAA
Source organism: Vicia faba (assembly GCA_948472305.1). Lineage (NCBI taxonomy): Eukaryota > Viridiplantae > Streptophyta > Magnoliopsida > Fabales > Fabaceae > Vicia > Vicia faba. Next base: position 253,513,160 of record OX451738.1, on the reverse strand, counting down.
ACAGCCTAGTGACAAGGCAAGCTGGAAATCACCATCAAGACCTGGGTTCGAATCCCAGGTCCTCCACTTCTTTGATATTATTATTTTCCAGGTGATCACATGTACCTCCAAGTGCGCAGCCCACCATACACCATCATTCAATCAATTGCCAAATGGCCATTGGCCAGATCTGGTGGCCAAGAGATGATGGTCCACCATAGTCCAAGTCAGCGTGCAAGCATCAGATCTGAAAAGTCAACAAAGGGTCAATTCTAATGGGCCTCGGCATTGCTATATGCACCACAAAATTCTGGCCTAAACCTTTTTTCTCTCTTATTTACTTATTTGGTTTTATATAATTGTTTTTAGTGTTTTATTTTCTAACCAATTGAAAAAATTCGTTTCTTTTATAAAATAAAATTACAAAATATTTTTTATCAAATCAAACTTTAACTTTTATTTTTTATTAATAAATATTAATTAAATTAACCTAAGTTTAATTAGAATAACTTTAATATATTTTTGTAAATAATTAAAATTAAATTAGACTTAATTAGGTTTTTACTAACATTAATTAATTTTTTATTTCTTTCTTAAAATACCAAAAATCCAAAAATAACTTTTTTTCATTTAATTAATTAATTTATTTATTAATTTAGTAATTAACTTAGGTAATTTCTTTCTTAATTCAAAAACAACAAACAAAAAGATGTTTTCTTTAAAGGGTCAAAACCCTAAATTTGCGCTCGATTTAATTTCCCGCACGCGTTGTTTATTTTCATCCAATAATGTACTTGCCTCCGGTTTGTAATAGTTAAATAGGACATTTATTTTTTACCGCTTTATTTACTTTTAAAGGGTTTGTCTTTGGCGATGTAAATACTCGACGCCTTGTAATTTAAATTCCGTAATTTATTTTCCGCAAATTATAACTGTTAGATGTTTGATAATAGGATGGCATGACAAGACTAAATGTTTTAACCTAAAATCAGCATAGATCACCATTAACATGTACAAAGATAAAATTAACTGAAAACGACACACTCGCACATGCGCACTCTTAGGGTACACCCCACTTGGTTGCCTTCGTACGCGGTCATTGAGTATAGATCACTTTAGAGGTCGTCCTCTTGTCTAAAAGATCATAGTCGCCTCGAAACGGTTGCCTCGGATATGATTGCCTCAAACAAATGATCTAATACATTAGGGCTACTGCTAAGGCGTCCTAACATTGCTTTGGTTACTATATGTCCCTTTCGAATTGACCCTTAAACTCCAACGACGATGCTACCTACTCATCAATAGTAGGATAGCATTTCCTAAAGGAAGATAGCATAGAACGATTCCTTTTTCGAGTAGGTAGACGGTTCTTAGATACTTGCTCTTTAAGAAAACAAAAACTTTTCACACTTACACTTTTTGAACAAAGTTTTCAAAAACACTTCATACACTCTTGAGGACAGAAGCAAGAGTTAAATCGATGTTTTCAAAACAAAAACTTTTTTCAAACCCACAAGCACAAAGAAAGCAATTTTGAAAACAATATGAGCAAGTACCTAAGAGCCCGTGGATAACCATGGATAGAAAGGGTGCTAATACCTTCCCTTTCTATAATCTACCCCCCGAACCCGAGAAATATCTCGAAAAAGGAATTTTTCTATGCTTTTTTCCTTTCCTTGTTGGATAAAATAAAAGTCGGCGGCGATTCTTGCTTACCGCGACATTTTGCGAATACAAACGCAAAACGCAAACCAGCATTCCAAAAAAAACAGTCACTTCTTCCCACCCTATCACATTCACCAAGAAACCTAATTTTGAAAATTAGGGTTTAAAATGGAAAATTTTCATAACTTAGAAATTTTCTAAGTTATGAAAATTTCTTATTTTTTCCCAACTTTGCCCAACTTTTTCACCATTATGCAATTGGATTAAAACAAAACTTCCAACATGAAAGTTGTAGTCCTCCATAAAATCTACAACTTTGATTCACAAAGTTTTCCCAAAAGATGATTGGATCTCAAGTTATGATTTTGTGAACAAGGGTCCATGAAACTTTTGACTTAGTGAAATTTTGCCCTAGTTTAGGCAGGATTTTGACCTATCTTCATGGCAACTTTTCACCTAGTTCAAAGAGGAATCTAAAAATTAATTTCAAAGATGGATTGTAGAGAATATTACAAGCTTTCCAAAATGTCCAAGAACTCTCCAAGATCATTTGTGGTTAGGGAGAATCGAAGGATTGAAAATGGTAAATCATCACTTTTGTCCAAGGCATTTTGCACCATGTTACAACTTGCAAATCTGTCCTAAGCATGCTTGTACTTGGTTTACAGGTTCTAATCTCTTCTACACTCAAAAATTGAATGCAAATACAATGGTTAATGGCATTGTTTTTGTCTTGGAAGCTTTGTACAAAGGTTTAATCCAAAAATGGCAAAAAGGCAACATTACTACTTTGATAAAGCATGCTTTATGTCCTTTTGTTTATCTTGAGCATTGAACTTAATCTTTTGCAGTAAACTACATCCACAAACATCAGAAAAGGTTTACCAACTCTCCTCAGGCCTTGAGCTAGCCTGTACAGGCTGTGCCTTTGTCAACTCACCTTTTACTTCAAAAACAAGAAAGTGTGCAAAAACTCCACAACTTTGGTATCTGATAAGAGCAAGCTTTGTGAACATTTCAAACAACTTCAGCATATCACACCAAGCCAAAAGCACGATTGCCAAGCCTCTCAAACACCCTTAAACACAAAAACACCAAGTTCTTGTCAAAACAGGGCCATACCTGCAGAACCTTGGCCAAATCCAAATCCACTCGTGCGTTTTGCTTGGAATCATTTCAAACATACTCTAAACAATACACCTAAACTATCCAAGCACATGTCCAACCACTGTAACTCCATTTTCACACTTCACCATTTTTACTTTGAAGCTTTGCAGGTTGAGTTCTACAAGCACATTCAAGCAAGTTCAAGGCAAGCCAAGCATTGGGGAAGGTTGAGTGAACTTCAGGCAAGCTAACACGACCTTCAGGCCTCATCCAAAACTCCTACATTGCCATATTTGAACTTGACTGAAACAGGTATTTCTCAAGATTCTAACTCCTTATTTAGGCATCATTAAGCTTAGGTTTGTGAAGCAAAAATGTAGTCTCTAAGTTGCTTGAGCTGTACATATGCATAGCTTGTATTTATATTAACTGAGCTAGGAGAATTTAGATGATGAACATGTTGAAATTTTTAGGTCAGAAATTGGGGGTGATAAAATTCTCCCTGGTTTCTTAGAGTTAGATCAAGTTTTTTATATGGTTAGAATCGTGGTTTAAAGCTCTATAAGTTTCATGTTGTGAGTTTTTGATTTCATGCAAAGAATAGAGAGAACATATTTGAAGTTGCAGAAGCGCGCGTTTTGGCCAAAAGACAGGGATGAAGCGTGACTTGGACCTGGGCCTGGCTTGCCTTGCTGTTTGCACCCCCTCATTCTACTTTTTGCACCCCCTTGGCCCATTTCTTTATTTTTGCATATTTTTCATTTCTTTTTTTTTATTTTATGACTTTATTATGTTTTCTTGAACATTTAAAATCATAAAAAATATTTTCTTTATTTTTGGCATTTTATCATATTTTTATTTTATTTTTATTTGCACAAAAAATAGTTTATTAGGTTAAATATTTTTATTTTCTTAAATAAATTTGTAAATAATATTAACATACTTACATATTTTTGTTTTATTATATTATACACTTAAAATATTATTTTCTCACATATTTTATTTTTTTAACATCTTTGTATATATTTTTATTTATTATCTTGTACATAAAAAATGAATAAATAAATAATATAATATATTTTCTTTTAAAACCAAAAACTAGGGTTTCCACCCTTTTCAGAAATAATTATTTTTATTTTCTTTTCTTATTTTTTTAAGACATGAATAAACTTATTTTTACATACATAAAAATAATGCAAAAAACATTTTTGCATATTTATATTCAATTGCATATTTAAATATTATTCATTTATTTATTTGTACAAATAAATTCAATTTGGTTGTAATAATAGTTTTAGGGCTTTATTTTGTGCAAATACCCCCTATTCAAACTTGTACCCCCTCCCCATAATAATGTTGTAATAGTCTTAGATTTACTTTTACACATTTTATCGCTTTCAAATGCCATGATAGTAAATTAGGGTTTGTATGTAAAAACCAAAAATCAAAACAAATAGCATGACTAAACACAAGACAAAAATGCATGAAAACGACAACACAATGCACACGAGTACCCCTAGGGTTTCATCCACTTGTTGCCTTAAAAATGGCCATGGTATGCATGCTAGGTATCTTGGCAAAATCAAACAAAACAAAAAGATCATAGTCCCTCAATGACGCTATCTTGGTTGCCTATACAAAAATGATCTAGACCCTCAAAAACTTGCTAAGATACTTGGCAATATTATTATCATGGTCATACGATGACCCACGCCCGTCCCGTTTAACATCCAAAGATAGGGTTGTTTACCAAATACAATGGTAAAACAACAATGTCAAAGGGTTAAATGTGTAGGAAAGATCTTTGAATAGGGTAGACAACTCCTAGTTACTTGATCAAACTTGCAAACCATCCTTACTATTTTCAAACAAACACACAATTACAAAACAACTTCCCAAACAAACTTTCAAACATTGAAACATTTTTCAAAAGACAAACACCTTTGTATACATTCAAACTAGAAGCATTACAAAGGTTTCCTAGACAAAGGCCTCTTTTCAAAATACTTTCAAAACCACACACAAAAGCACCATTTCAAACAATTGAAAAGCAAAAGCAAGTGATCTAAAACAAGTAACTAAGAGCCCATGGAAAACCATGGATGGAAAGGGTGCTAGCACCTTCCCTTTTCATAATCTACCCCCCGAACCCAAAAACAATTTCAAAGGTCTTTCCTGTGCTTTTTTACCTTTCCTTTTGGATATAATAAAAGTCGGTGGCGACTCTTGCTAAACCGAAACATTTGCAAACACAAACGCAAAACCTCAAGTCAGTTCTCCCACTGCATCACACCCATAGTTCTTTTTGGGTCCCTTGGTGTAGGGAACCTTTGATTATACGGTTTTCCCTTGTTCTTTTCTAACTGCAGCTTCTGGAAATTTCCAGCAGCTATTTTTTCAGTCAAGGCGCCACACCTAGGACACAAGTAAGCTTGCGAACCTTTGTTATTACAGCGGTAAAGGAAGTCTAGCAAGTCCTCCTCATGCCTTGGGTACACATCAGCTAAGTCAACATCAAGACTTTCTCCAGTACCCTCTTCGACCATATCATCATCAGGAAACTCAATAATTTCTACCATGTTGATGTCAACAGGGTCAAGAAACAAAGCCTCCTCTTGCCTAAGAGGACCAGTATCAATCTTCATTTTCCGTGCAGCAAATTTCAATCTACCCTCCTGCAACAATTTTTGTACGAGATCCCTGAAAAGATAATATTGAGAGGTTGTGTGACCAAGATAATTATGAAATTTACAAAAACCTATTTTCTGTTGTTGTTATAATGGTGGTAACTTAGCACCTGGGGGTACTAAAATTTGACCATCTTTAACTAACAAATCAAAAATTTCTTCACATTTAGTGACATCAAACGTATTAGTTTTCGTTGGAAATTTTGGATTGTTTTCGATCGTATTTTTTCCTTTAGCAGGAAATAGTGATTTACATTCATATGATGGCCCTGGCTTCATTTCAGCCACGTCGACCTCTGCCTCTGTTAGTAAGGTATAGTCGGTCTCACAAATGGGGTATATGTCATCATAATCTATGCGTCGGCCTAAAAAATGCATGTATATAGAAGCAAATTGCCAAAGTACATCATAAACAAATAAAAGGTAAATCAAATGCGAGAATGCAAGAGATAAATATATATAGATGTCTGAAAACTGAATTAAAAATAATAAGGAATGCATAAAATGAGAATGGCTACATCATGGGGCTAGAGGCTCCTCGGTCTGATCAGAACCTTGTGTTAAGGCTAACTCACGACAAAGTTCTGTGATCTCTTGATACAAACAGTCAGCCTTCATCGTGTAACTCAAATCAGATACCTGGACCTGCAAGGTAACATCAACAACCTCCTGTCGAAGTCTGGTAGTCACCATGCATAGCTCAGCTAGCTGTGTGTACACGTCTGGGTGCTGTAGAGAAAAATTATTCGAAAACACTATGGTCCTGGGTGAAGGTGGTAAAGGGGTATAGTCTGCCACCGGAGGAGGTCTAGTCTCATCAACTGTCTCTCTAAAGCATAAGTCTAATTAGAAGGATCATGGACACTAGTATCATAGGATCATGCAAAGTGAAGTAATGGATGGTCTCATTGTCGATCAAGAGCCTGAACTGGTTAGGTTTGAAGGAAACCCTCCTAATCAATCAACGGTCTAAGTAGAAGTCGATATCCATCATGGTATACCCACAGTAGGAAGTCAGGTGAAGCAGCTTACTAGTAAGACCCAAGGCAGAAGCAATCTGATTTACCGTTCCTCCCACATGGATGATGCCTTTAGAGGACTTGGCGGTGAGGCTAAGATTCCAAAGCAGAAAGTTCCCACAAGCCACGGGACGTGATTGGTTTGCATAGAAAAGGAAGAAAATCTCTTCCTCACTAACATGGACATCAGCATCAGCCTTTCCAAGGAAAGTATGGGTAAGGATCATCTGGAAATACCTGAGAATTGGGTTATGGATAATGTAGGACAGCTGGGTGGAAGGATCAGAGCCTCCTCCACCTGTAATATCACTCCAGAACTTCTCAATATCTCTACTCATGAATTAACCCATAGGTAGCTCATGAATTGCATCAGGGGTAGTCTGGAAGCCTAGAAAATCACCAAACTCCTTCTGGGTAAAAGAGTACTCTGTCCCAAACAATCTGAAGATGTCGTAGCTGTCTTAACCAACATATGGCTCAAAGTCAAATGAACTGAGGAATTCTAGGGTGGGGTTTCTGTAGAGTCATATTCAAGTCAACATCATACTCATCCACTAGAGAAAGGACCGCATAACGTTGTCTCTGTGTATCATCTCTGAAAGTGACTCGCATGCCGTCGAAGCTTTGCATCCGGAAAAAAAAAGGTTAAAGAGGAATGCTATCGAGGTGGGACCTGAAAACACGAACATTATAAAATTAAATAAGTAAAACTAAAATTCAATTTAAAAATAAATAAATGCAAGGAATGAAAAGATAAACCCGTGGGTTGTCTCCCATGTAGTGCTTGTTTAACGTCGTTAGCTTGACGAGTAGAACTCATATATCTGAAATAGGTACCGGTGGATCGATCAGAGTATGGCTGGAGTAGTCGATGGGAATGTCACATCCTTCATAGTGTTTTAACCTCTGCCCATTGACAGTGAATGGATTACAAGAGTTGTTCTTGATCTCAACTGCTCTGGACTTTAGGATTTTAGAAACCTCAAAAGAACCAGTCCATCTTGAATGCAGCTTGCCGGGAAAATGTCGCAACCTGGAATTAAAAAGGAGAACAAGATCGCCTATATTGAAGTATTTCTTTATAATTCTTGTATCATGCCAAGTTTTTGTTCTTTCTTTATATATTATGGCATTTTCATAGGCAGACTAGCAGAGTTATTCTAGTTTATGAATGTCTATGATGCGCTTTTCACCAGCAGTCAAATAATCTAGGTTTAAGGTTTTAATGGCCTAATAGGATTTGTGTTCTAGTTCAAAGGGTAAGTGACAAGACTTTCCATAGACCAATTGGTAAGAAGTTGTTCTGATAGGGGTTTTAAAAGCAGTTTTGTAGGCCCATAGTTTTTCTTGTAGCTTCTGAGACCAATCTTTTCTAGCTATTGAAATGATTTTTCTAAGATCTATTTAATCTTCCTATTAGAAACTTCTACTTGGCCACTAGTCTGCAGATGGTAGGGTGTTTCTACTCTATGCTTAACTCCATAATTACTTAAAAGTTTGTCAAAAATCCTTGATATGAAGTGTGATCCACCATCGCTTATAACAAGACGGGGTATTCTGAATCTAGAAAATATATAATTCTTAAATAGCTTTGTCACTACTCGTGTGTCGTTTGTGGGTGAGGCTATAACTTCAATCCATTTAGACATGTAGTCAACAACTACTAAGATATATTTATTTCCTAGTGAGGATGGAAATGGCCCCATCAAATCAATACCCCATACATCGAAAAGTTCTACTTCCTGAATGTTCCTTAAAGGTACTTAGTCACGTCTTGAGATGTTTCCAGTTTGCTGACATATGTCACATATGAAAATGTAAGCATGAAAATCACACCATATAGTAGGCCAGAAGAGGCCAGCTTGGAGAATTTTAACGTATGTTTTAGAAGTGCTTGCATTTCCTCCATAGGGTGCAGAGTGACAGTGTTTTATGATATTTCTTACCTCTTCTTCTGGAACTCAACGATGAAAAATACCGTCAGTACCTCTTTTGAAAATAAGTGGCACGTCCCAATAAAAATTTCTTACATCATTGAAGAACTTCTTTTTCTGTTGATAGTTTAGGTCAGGAGGTACTATATCAGCAGCTAGGTAGTTAGCAAAGTCAGTGTACCAAGGTACATTGCTCACTGTTAAAGCTTCCTCAGAGTTCTTATGAGGATCCAGGTTATCTTCTCCAGTGGTGTCTATTTTAGCTATTAGTTTTTCATAGGCGAAATCATCATCTATGGGTACTAAATATGGTTTTAGTTATTCAAGCCTAGAAAGGTGATCAGCAACTACGTTTTTTGTGCCTTTCTTTTCTCGAATATCTAGATCAAATTCTTGTAGTATAAGGATCCATCGAAGTCAACATCTATAAGTACGTTGTCGGGGACCAATCATGTCAAATTTCATACCCTACTGTTACACTGTCTAGACTAAGGCTTTATTAAGCCGGTAAATGCAAAGAAATCGTAGCACCGGAAGTTTATTAGATTCTTTAGCAGAACCCAAATGTTACGCCTGTGCACGTCTCTTACTCCAAAGAGTTAGGAGAGCTATGGCCGAACAGCGTAACCAAAGACCCCTTAAGGAATTTTCCCAACCCTCTGACGAGGAACCCAGTTATAGTATATTAAACCCTACTATTCCTACTAACAATTTCGAACTGAAACCCTCACTATTACAATTAGTACAACAAAACCAATTTGCGAGTCTCGCTACAGAGAACCCAAATCAGCATTTAAAAGTATTTATCCAATTAGCTGACACCTTTAAAACCAACGGAGCTACACCTGAGGCAATTCGTTTAAGACTATTCCCTTTCTCCCTCAGAGATAAAGCACGTTCTTGGTTAGTTTCCCTTCCAGCCAATTCCATAACAACCTGGGAAGACCTTAGGAGAGTGTTCCTTGCCAGATATTTTATCCTGAGTAAGACTGATGTCCTTCAAAATAACATCACTAGATTTACTCAAAACCAAGGAGAATCACTTTTTGAAGTTTGGGAGAGATATAAAGACCTATTAAGAGCTTGTCCACACCATGGCCTAGAACAATGGTTAATCATTCATACCTTCTATAGTGGACTCATTTATAACACTAAGATGACCATCGACGATGCCGTTGGCGGTGCATTGATGAACAAACCCTACCCTGAAGCTTGCGCTCTCATCAAAGATATGGCCCAAAACCGTTATCAATGGGGAACTGAACGAGCATCGGTAGAGAAGAAAGAGACCCAAGGAGGAATACATGAGATAAGTTCTATAGACATGATGCAAGCTAAAATGGACTCTTTAGCCCTTAAAGTTGAACATATGTCTTCAAACCCAGCTACTGTAGCAACAGTCCACCCGAAATGTGAAATATGTGGAACCAAAGGGCACCAATTAGCTAAATGCAATCTGTTAAATGAAACAAGCACAGACCAAGTCAACTATGCCCAAGGAAACTCATTTTCAAATACTTACAACCCTGGATGGAGGAATCACCCAAACTTCTCCTATAAAAACAATAATCCTATAAAAAATTCAGCACCTCCGAGACCATCAGGTTTTCAAGCCTAGAGACAAAACCAACTTATGCAAGTTGTACCCTCAAAACCGAACCTAGAGAAAATTTTGGAAAATTTCATTTTGGCCCAAACCCAGCAAAGCAAAGAATTCCTAAACCAAAACATTCATGTAAAGGAATTAATCACACAATTAGGAACTAAGGTTAACCAAATAGTCACCCACAATAAAATGCTTGAAACCCAGATCTCTCAGGTAGCTCTCAAACAAGCCCCTCAAACTACACCTGAATGGCAATTTCCTGGACAACCTCAACCAAATCCTCAAGGACAAACCAATGTCATTACCTTACAAAGTGGGACTGCTTACGATGAACCTATCAACCCAGTATTGAATGAATCCAAAACTTCTAAGAAATATCTTGTGCCTACGGACAAAGTAGAGGAACCAGTGGAATCTGAAAAACAGAAAGATAGAGATAAAGGAGAAGCCATAGATAAAACTTATGTACCACCCCATCCATACAAACCACCAATACCATATCCGCAAAGACTTAAGTAAACTAAAATTAACAACCAATATCAAAAATTCATAAAAATAATAGAGAAACTCCATGTAAAGATTCCTTTCACCAAAGCCATCACCCAGATACCATCATATGCTAAATTCCTCAAAGACATCCTAACCAACAAACGTAGGCTTGACGATCCCAGACCCTTAGAATGAAATTCTGTTTTCGAAAATAAACTTGCTAAGAAAGAGAAAGACCCTGGAAACTTTTCCATACCTTGTATTTTAGGAAATCACATGGTCGACAAAGCATTCCTGGACTTAGGAGCTAGTGTGAGCTTAATGCCTCTAGCAGTTTGTGAGATATTAAACTTAGGATAATTACAACCTACTAAGATGTATCTTCAATTAGTCGATAGATCTGTTAAATATCCAATCGGCATATTAGAAAACGTTCCGGTTAGGATCGGAAAATTGTATATCCCCACTGATTTTCTTGTCATAGATATAAAAGAAGATGACGATATCCTAATCCTCTTAGGTAGGTCGTTCTTATCAACTGCATGAGCTATATTAGATGTCAAGAGAGGAAAGTTGACTTTTGAAGTAGGTGATGAAAAGATAGAATTTATTCTTTCGAATTTTCTTATGGCACCGGAAATAGGAAATGCATGTTATGCCATAGACATCATTGATGAATGCGTTAGGGAACAAGATCAAGAAGAACCCACAGAAACAAGCAAGCTACCTTCAACCCTCATAAGGGGAGATGATGGATTTGAAAAGATGGAACCATATATTAATGATAAACTTCATGAATGTTTAGCCCTTACTTCAGATCATATACCATGCCCTAAGGAACCAACTTTAGAACTTAAAGAACTACTCAAGAGTCTAAGATATAAGTTTCTAGATGAAGGAATGAATCGTCCAGTTATAGTCAGTGCTACCTTAATATCTCTGATCTGAAATTCATAAGTCCATTCGTACGTATGCATCAGATTTTTCTTGAGGGAGATTCAAAACCCTCTAAAGAACATCAGAGAAGGATAAATCTTATAATGAGTGATGTTGTTAAGAAAGAAGTTCTTAAGTTGCTAGAGGCGGGTATAATTTATCAAATCTGTGATAGTAAGTGGGTGAGCCCTGTGCATGTAGTACCTAAAAAGGGAGGCATCACAGTCGTGCTAAACGAGAAAGGTGAACATGTAGCAAAGCGGATAGAAGGCAGATGAAGTATGTGCATAGATTACAGAAAGCTAAAAAGGCAACTAGGAAGGATCATTTTCCCTTACCATTTATAGACCAAATGTTGGAACGTCTAGCTAGACATTCTTACTTTTGTTATCTAGATGGGTATTCGGGATTCTTCCAAATTCCTATTCACCTAAAAGATAAAGAAAAAACAACCTTTACATGCCCTTACGGAACCTTTGCCTATAGACGAATGTCATTCAAACTCTGTAATGCTCCAACTACTTTCCAGCGTTGCATGATGTCAATCTTCGCAAATTATCTTCATTGGATTATGGAAGTATTTATGGATGACTTCTCGGTATGCAGATTCGATTTTAAGAACTGTCTCGCTAACGTTGAGAAAATTCTAGAGAGATGCGTAGAAGTAAACCTTGTGTTAAATTGGGAGAAGTGTCATTTCATGGTTACTGAAGGTATAGTTTTAGGATACATAGTCTCTGAAAAGGGTATTGAAGTTGATAGAGTAAAAATAGAAGTTATAGAAAACCTAAAACCACCTAAGACCATTAGGGAAGTCCGGAGTTTTCTTGGACATGTCGGTTTTTACCCATGCTTTATCAAGGACTTCTCTAAAATAACCAAACCTCTAACTGATCTTTTAATGAAAGACGTTGAATTTATCTTCGATGAAAAGTGTATTGAGGCCTTTAACCTTTTGAAATAAGCATTAATTTCAGAACCTGTTATGCAACCCCCATATTGGACCGAACCTTTTGAAATCATGTGCGATGCTAGCGATTTCACTATGGGAGCTGTGTTAGGTCAAAGAAAAGATAAGAAATTTCATGTGATTTACTATGTAAGTAGAAGCCTAGATGTTGCCCAACCTAATTATGCAACAACCAAAAAGAAACTTCTGGCTGTAGTTTTCGCCATCGATAAATTTTGATCCTATCTGGTAGGAGCTAAAATTATAGTCTATACAGATCATGCAGCTATTCCTTACCTATTAAGAAAAAAGGACACTAAGCCTAGGTTACTTCGATGGATCCTTTTACTACAAGAGTTTGATCTAGATATTCAAGACAAGAAAGGCACAGAAAACATAGTTGTTGATCACCTTTCTAAGCTTGAATACCTAAAACCATATTTAGTACCCATAGATGATGATTTCGCCTATGAAAAACTAATAGCTAAAATAGACACCATTAGAGAAGATAACCTGGATCCTTATAAGAACTCTGAGGAAGCTTTAACAGTGAGCAATGTACCTTGGTATGCTGACTTCGTTAACTACCTAGTTGCTGATATAGTACCTCTTGACCTAAACTATCAACAGAAAAATAAGCTCTTCAATGATGTAAGAAGTTTTTATTGGGACGAGCCACTTCTTTTCAAAAGAGGTACTGACGGTATTTTTCATCGTTGTGTTCCAGAAGAAGAAGTAAGAAATATCATAGAACACTGTCACTCTGCACCCTATGGAGGATATGCAAGCACTTCTAAAACATACGCTAAAATTCTCCAAGCTGGCCTCTTCTGGCCTACTATATGACGTGATGTTCATGCTTACATTGTCAGATGTGACAGATGTCAGCAAACTGGAAACATCTCAAGACGTGACGAAATACCTTTAAGGAACATTCAGGAAGTAGAACTTTTCGATGTATGGGGTATTGATTTTATGGGGCCATTTCCATCCTCACTAGGAAATAAATATATCTTAGTAGTTGTTGACTACGTGTCTAAATGGATTGAAGCTATAGCCTCACCCATAAACGACACACGAGTAGTGAAAAAGGTATTTAAGAATTATATATTCCCTAGATTCGGAATACCCCGTCTTGTTATAAACGATGTTGGATCACACTTCACATCAAGGACTTTTGACATACTTTTAAGTAAATATGGAGTTAAGAATAAATTAGCAACACCCTACCATCCGCAGACTAGTGGCCAAGTAGAAGTATCTAATAGGGAGATTAAACAGATCTTAAAAAAAACTATTTCAATATCTAGAAAAGATTGGTCTCAAAAGCTACAAGAAGCAATATGGTCCTACAGAACTGCTTTTAAAACCCCTATTGGAACAACTCCTTGCCAATTGGTCTTTGGAAAGTATTATCACTTACCCTTTGAACTAGAACACAAATCCTATTGGGCCATTAAAACCTTAAACCTAAATTATTTGACTATTGGTGAAAAGCGCATCCTAGACATTCATAAACTAGAAGAAATCTGCCAGTCTGCCTATGAAAATGCCATAATATATAAAGAAAGAACCAAAGCTTGGCATGATAAAAGAATTATAAAGAAATACTTCAATAAAGGCGATCTTGTTCCCGTTTTTAATTCCAGGTTGCGACTTTTTTTTGGCAAGCTACGTTTAAGATGGACTGGTCCTTTTGAGGTTTCTATAATCCTAAAATCCGGAGCAGTTGAGATTAAGAACAACTCTTGTAATCCATTCATTGTCAATGTGCAAGGTTAAAACACTACGAAGGAAGTGACATTTCCATCGACTACTCCATCCATACTCTGATTGATCCATCGGTACCTACTTCAGATATATGAGTTCTACTCGTCAAGCTAACAACGTTAAACAAGCGTTGCATGAGAGGCAACCCATGGGTTTATCTTTTCATTCCTTACATTTATTTATTTTTAAATTGAATGTTAGTTTTACTTATTTAGACTAACTTTTACAGTGTTTGTGTTTTCAGGTCCCACCTTGATAGCATTCCTCTTTAACCATTTTTTTCAGGATACAAAGCTTCGACGACATGCACATCACTTTCAGAGATGGTACACAGAGACAGCGCTATGCGGTCCTTTCTCAGCGCCCCATGGCACCTGCCCGTTACCCTGACCAGGATTGCATGAAAGCTTTAGGCCTCGAACCTAGTATAAAGTTTCTGTGTGGCTAGCTCCAGTGGGATGAGTATGCTGTTGACTTGAAAATGACCTACAAAAACCTCACCCAGGAAATCCTCAGTTCATTTAACTTTGAGCCATATGTTGGTCAGGACGGCTACGCCATCTTCAATTTTTTTGTGACATAGTACTCTTTTACCCAGAAGGAGTTTGGTGATTTGCTAGGCTTCCAGACTACCTTGATGCCATTCCTGAGCTACCTATGGGTTACTTTATCAGTAGAGATATCGAGAAGTTCTGGAGTGATATTACAGGTGGAGGAGGCCATGATCCTTCCACCTAGTTGTCCCACATTATCCATAACCTAGCTCTCAGGTATTTCCAGATGATCCTTCCCCATGCTTTCCTTGGAAAGGCTGATGCTGATGTCCATGTTAGTGAGGAAGAGATCTTCTTTCTTTTCTGTACGAACCAGTTACGTCCTGTGGCTTGTGGGAACTTTCTACTTTGGAATCTTAGCCTCACCGCCAAGTCCTCTGAAGGCATAATCCATGTGGGAGGAACGGTAACTCAGATTGCTTCTGCCTTCGGTCTTACTAGTAAGCTGCTTCACCTGACTTCCTACTACGGGTATACCATGATGGATATCGACTTCTGCTTAGACCGTGGACTGATTATGAGGGTTTCCTTCAACCCTGACCAGTTCAGGCTCTTGATCAATAATGAGACCATTCATTACTTCAGTTTTCCTGATCCTATGATGACTAGTGTCCATGATCCTTCTAATTGGACTTATGCTTTGGAGAGTCTTAGAGAGATAGTTGATGAGCCTAGACCTCCTCCTGTGACATACTATACACCTCCACCCAGGACCACAGTGTTTTCGAATAATCTTTCTCTACAGCGTCCAGACGTGTACACACAGCTAGTTGAGCTACGTATGGCGATTTCCAGACTTTGACAGGAGGTTGCTGATCTTAACTTGCAGGTCTAGGTATCCGATTTGACTCACGCGACAGAGGCTGACTGCTTGTATCAGGAGATCACAGTCTTCGCCGTGAGTTAGCCGCAGCACGAGGTTCTGATCAGACCGAGGAGCCTCCAACTCCCTGATGACTCCGTTCTCATTTTATGCATTCCTTACTATTTTTATTTCTGTTTTCAGACATATATATATATATATATATATATATATATATATATATATATATATATATATATATATATATATATATATATATATATATATATATATATATATATATATATATATATATATATATATATATATATATATATATATATATATATATATATATATATATATATGCATTTTATGTCATTTTATTTTATTTATTTGTTTGTTTATTTATTTTACGTATTTATTTGTTATGGTCTAACAAAATATCATGCTTGTACCAACACTTTAAGCAAAACATGAAGAAATACTATCTGCACCACCCAAGAAAGGAGTAAGAGGCCCAACAAATAAGAAATTTTTGTAGGCCCAGCCGAATTACACACATGGCACCCGCCACCTAGACCTAGGGGCCCGCCATGGGGTCTGGGTATTACTCGGGGTAGAATGCTCCAAAACTCCATTTTTGCCTCTTTCAACCTCTAAACCTCCATTTTTACCCATTCCAAGCCTCCATGAAAACCCACTCAAGTCCATAAATTTCTCATTTACCTACCATCCCACTGACCATTCCAACTTCCATTTTCAAAATCCTCCATTGAAACCCACTAAAACCCATTTTCTTCACCACTCTATAAAAATCCATTTTCACTTTCTTTCTTCAACCTCAAAGAGCAATAACGGAGTATGATGGCTACATTCTTCGCAAAGTCAAACCCAGGGAAAGGCAACAGAAGATCCTCGAGAGATTACATGGATGAGACATTCTCTCGACCAGGTATGTTGATGAGGACTCTCTGTATACTCTAGGATTATACCATAGTATTTTTCACATGTTAGATATTTTAGGACTGCATGAAATCTTTACTAGGAAAGAGCCTACCTTTGAGAGGTTAACACATGAATTTTTAAGTTCCTTGATCTACATTGTAAATCCTAACACTGCCACCACAGTCGGTACAATAAGGTTTCGAATGTTTAATGTTAAATATGAATACACCACCGATGAACTAGCAAATAGGTTAGGAATACCTTATGGGGATGGCGCTATTTGTGAAACACCGTTAGATTCTAATTGGTCGATTGAAGCATTTTCTTTCTGGCATAGACTGTCAAATTCTACAATTACTTATTTTGAAGGAATTCTTGCCTTAACGATCCATAACCCGACCATTCGAGTTTTTTGCTATATGTTGGCTTGTACCATTTTTGGCCGGGAGAATTTGAACAAAGTAAATGCAAAAGAACTTCTATTTTTTCATGGGTGCCTCACAAATAGGAGGATTAATTTGGTTACTTTTATGCTTGCTCACATGACTGTTGTTCTAAAGAAAACAGGGGTCATTGCTTTTGGAGGTTTGATTACATCTATTGCTAGAGCTCTAAATCTTGACATTGGGATAGCTACCTTGACACCTCTACCTCTCCGCACAATAAACTTAAAATTTCTAAAAGACATGAAATTGTGCAAAGTAAGGAAAGAAGGAGGTTTTGATCTCATGGTTCATGGAATAGCTATCCCATCTATTATTTTGCCATGCACTAGGCGTACTGATGTACGAGAAGAGAGAAATTGGACCTATGATTTAAATGATCCACCTTTTACAGGTCCAGTGCCTCATAATGTTTCTTTTGGGGATGGGCACGAGACTGAAGAAGAATATGACCGACAAAACCAGTCCCCTGATCATCCTGTATCCCCACGCCATGTTTCACTTGCACACACATGTTGGAAGCGGTGTAGCGGCAAGCAACAAAAGTTTTAGAAATATTTATTCGGGAATTTATCATGTCCACGGAGATGGGTTATTTAATTGTCGTTCGACAAATATCTCGTTAATTAGTTTGGGGATAAATGGGTTTTGTAAAGAAAATGTTATTAACAGAAAATAAATGTAAACAAAAGTAAAAACTAAGGAAGAACTTATCAAGCCTGCATATAATCTACTCATCACAGACTTAAATCTACCGACCAATTAAATTCAACCTAACAATACTCATCAATGTCACTACGTATCACTCACAACCTAAGTCATTTCTAACCCAAATTGAGAGACCAACTGTATCACCAAGGAAATGATCTCTCTACCTCCTCAACAACACAAAAGACAACTTATGTAATTGCACTGATGATCTCTCAGTATAGCATAACCACACAGAGGCATTAAGCTCTGATAACCAAGTAGATGTCAGCTCTAAATCTATCTCTAGAGTTCAGAAACTAACAAATAACCATCCTAGATATGAATCTAAGCAGTATATGTCTATAACAACTCAAATCTCTAGCACAGAGCAAAAATCCAGGACAACAATCCACAAAGATTTATAAAGCAAGTTTTATATAACGCCATGGGCGACAAATATACATAAGTTAATAGTAATTACATGTACAAACTCAACACATAAAGAATACAGAAAGAGGAATAGAAATGAACCACAAATCTCCCTATTTGTCAGTGTCTATTGATGAGCAGTCCACCTCGGATCATCCGTATGCAAGCTTTAATGTTGTTTCCTAAGCTAATCCTATCACAAAATGAAGGTTGATGGAGTTGGGGTCAAAAATACCCAAAATCATACCCAAAAAATGTGTTTTTGGCCCTAAATACGCATTTCTGACTGTCCAGGATCGCCCGCTGACCAAAAAGCGTCGCTTAGCGACCAAAATTTTCGCCCGGCGAAAGATGACAGCAAGTTGAAAAATCAACACAGCATCCTACATTGTTTCAACCATAACTTTTGAACTGTAACTCTGATTTGCGCTCGGTTCGAAGCGTTGGAAAGCTTATTGAATTATCCTTCTAACAATGAAAAAATATAAACCAAATTGATGATTTTTTATTCTTTGATTTTTAGCCTTATTCATTGACGAGTTGCTCAAAATTGTGCGTTTGTGACCAAACTACGACTGTAAGATAAACATGAAACAAATGTTAAATACAAAGAATATGCCAGACATTTTAAAACAATATTTGGTCACAAACGAATCACACCTAGCAAACATAATCATCGGTAGATGAAAAACACACAAAAATGGGGTATTTTCACTCATCCAACAATCTTGCAAACAATAGACTAAATTATGCATGCATCCAAAAAAATTCATTGAAAATATCAAAGCAAGAATCTCAAGGGCTTTTCAAGGTTGTAATGTGGCTTGGTTAACAAACAAGTGATAAGTCCTAAAGCTAATCGAAACAAAAACTTGCCTAAACCTAAGGGAGTAATTACTTCCACAAAGTTTCAAACAATGGAATTTCAATCAAAATTCTTCTTCATCACAAGTTTCACACCAACACACATCACTTATTAACCCAACATTATTCCAATACTCTTGTTTGTTTTTCTTTTTTTCTATGCTTTTTCAATTTTTCTCTTTCTTTTTTTATCTTTTCTATTTCACTTTTTTTCTTCTTTTCTTTTTCTTTTCTTTTGTATTTCACTTTTTTTCTTTTCTTTTTCTTTTCTTTTTCAACCTCATAGCAATCACAACATAAGCACATAACCATTCATCTCTCCAACTTGAATTCAACCATCATCATAATATGAATACTCCCTACTTTATAAGGCAAGGTAAAAATTCAACTATAAATCATAGTTAAGGGTTCAAGAAAACAAGGAATCAATATCCATACAAAAAGGGAAACTAAACACTCATCGACAAACATTTAGCAAATACAACATGGATATCGATAAAAAGCTCAAAGGGGTTACTAATGATCACACACTCACAAGGTGAATTGACTATTTAGCTAGGTAGTTGTGCTCAAAATGGAACAAAAAATGCCTTGATCACTTTCTTGCATTCATACAATCAACACAAAACAAAAGATTAAGCATAATAAAATCCAGTTAAAACAAGAATTATGACCTCCAGCATATATGAACAATGGAAAGCTACCTCACAAAAAGGGTGAGAACTAAAGTGATTCATAAATGAACAAGTACAACAAAAGAATGAATGGCATAAAAATTGTAAAAATTCTAAGTATCATGAATATGCTAAAGTATAGAAAGTGATAAACACATACCTCGAACGTGTACAAAATTTTAACAAAATCATTACCACGCATTCGCAAGTCGAAACGATCAAACTTGACAAATTACCTCAATATTCTACAAGTTACCGGACCAAAATTTGAGTCCAAACAACAACAAAAGAATTAGAAAAATAATACTCCTACAAAATTTCAATGTACAAAATTTATAATATATACAATGAAGAAAACTCCTCAAGCTAAACACGACAAGCTTTCAGAAAACACAAATTGACATAACAAAACAAATACAAATAACAATATGAAAATCGGGTGAAAATGAATTAACAAGTTGAAAAGTGAAGATTTGAATTTATGAATATTTTCTAGTTTCAACTTGTTAAAACACAAATCACCACACACATAAACAAATACAAACAAACATGCTTGTTTAACGTCGTAAGCTCGACGCTTTTATTGTGTGAGCTAGTAGCATCCTCTCATCATGCCATGGTATTATCACACTGCACAAACCTAAAGAAAGTATCCTAAAAATCACACAATAAAAGTTATGAAAACAAGACAATTCACAATAATACGTGAATATATATATATATATATATATATATATATATATATATATATATATATATATATATATATATATATATATATATATATATATATATATATGCACAAATATCATATACAAGTTAATGTACAATTTCTATACAACATATATATTAATTACAAAACTCAAAAACAAAAGAATTATCGCAATGCAAAGACAATAGAACTAATCCCCAGCAACAACGTTATTTTGTTGGAAGCGATGTAGCGGCAAGCAACAAAAGTTTTAGAAATATTTATCCAGAAATTTATCGTGTCCACAGGGATTGGTTATTGAATTACCGTTCGACAAATCTCTCATTAATGAGTTTGAGGATAAATGGGTTTTGTAAAGAAAATATTATTAACAGAAAATAAATATAAACAAAAGTAAAAACTAAGGAAGAACTTATCAAGCCTGCATATAATCTACTCATCACAGACTTAAATCTACTGACCAGTTACATTCAACCTAACAATACTCATCAATGTCACTACGTATCACTCACAACCTCTAAGTCATTTCTAACCCAAATTGAGAGACCAACTGTATCACCAAGGAAATGATCTCTCTACCTCCTCAACATCACAGAAGACAACTTATGTAATCGCACTGACGATCTCTCAGCACAACACAACCACACAGAGGCGTTAAGCTCTGATACCCAAGTAGATGTCTGTTCTAAATCTATCTCAAGAGTTCAGAAACTAACAAATAATCATTCTAGATAAGAATCTAAGTAGTATATATCTATAACAACTCAAATCCCTAGCACAGAACAAAAATTCAGGACAACAATCCACAAAGATTTATAAAGCAAGTTTTATATAACGTCATGGGCGAAAAATATACATAAGTTTAGAGTAAATACATGTACAAACTCAACACATAAAGAATACACAAAGAGGAAGAGAAATGAACCACAAATATCCCGGTTTGACAACGCCGATTGATGAAAAATCCACCCCGAATCATTCGTATGCAAGCTTCAATGTTGTTTTCTAAGCTAATCCTATCACAAAGTGAAGGTTGATGGAGTTGGGGTCAAAAATACCCAAAACCATACCAAAAAAATGTGTTTTTGACCCTAAATACGCATTTCTGACTGTCCAGGATCGCCCGACGACCAAAAAGCGTCACCCGGCAACCAAAACAACATTTTTCTCATGCTACAGCTCGCCTAGCATCGCCTGGCGAAAGATGACAGCAAGTTGAAAAATCAACACAGCATCCTGCATTGTTTCGGCCATAACTTTTGAACCGTAACTCCGATTTGCGCCCGGTTCGAAGCGCTGGAAAGCTTATTCAATGATCCTTATAACAAAGACAAAATATAAACCAAATTGATGATTTATGATTCTTTGATTTTGAGCCTTATTTGTTGACGAGTTGCTCAAAATCGCGCGTTTGAATTCGTGTCTTTGACACTTTGTTGCTCACGCTCCAAATACGCATTAATACCTACAAAATGAATGGAAAAATATCAAACGGTACCCTATGTACACAAAAACACAAATAAACACAAACTAAATGTAGTTACACAAAAGTCAGGATTATTCAACAATATTAACAAACAAAAAATCGATAAGTGTAACAAAACTTATGTACAAAATAACTACACTTTTGCACTTATCAATACAGCACCATCTTCTTCTCACTTTCCTGCAGATACAACTTTTGGTTTCTATTTCACTGAGGACATATGGCGAAAGCATCTAGCTCGAGAAGAATGGCGAGATAGCCTTATTTCAGTTATGCATCAGCAGATGGCCGATGGCATGGCGTTCATGCGTACATCACAGCAGCGGACCGATCGCTCTATCCATACTATCATGGATTCCCAGGCCACCATCTTTGCTGAGAAGCAGCGTCAGCAAGTTTACTTCCATAGACACTTTACCTTAATGGAAGCCACTCAAGGCTCTGTGCTAGGTTGTTTTCAGCAGCTGCAGAGTTATAATGGTCATCACCGCAGTAGATCCCGTCATCCTAGGCATTCAGACCAGGGAGGCGAGGGTACCCGTCGCGAGCCATAGTTTATCCAGGTTACTCTTTCCTTATATTATTTCGAAACATTAAGGACAATGTTCGATTTAAGTGTGGGAGGAGATTTTATTGCTTTTCTTTTTCTTTACTTTTACTTTCTCTGCTTTCTAGTTTATTTATCTTGTTTTGTTAGTTAGATTTTAATAAATTCATGTGCTTGACGAGTCATCTGTGTGATGTATCTTTACTTCCCCATCTCTTTAGCCTTACCAAAAAAATTGACAAAAGAAAACGGTATGTTTTGAAAATTTTGGGCTTTAAAACAGGTTTGAGGTAGGATGTGGGCGACTTGGGAAATCTTTTTGAAACATCGGTATCGTCTTAACACCATAAGCTTCGTGATTATAGGAATCAATCCCGATACCCCATATGTCATGACCTTAATTATCATCTCAGAATAAGTCCTTTAGTAGTTTACCCTATCAGTTTGCTCCGGCTTAAGCATGCTCTACGTAGGGGACCGATGAAAATAAGTGAATGATCCTTCTTTTTTATGCTTTTGAAAAGGCAAAGTGCAGCACCGGGCTAGGCGACCCTCACACAGTCACTTAACCCAAAATGTTGTAAAAACTTGCAAAAAGAATAATCAGAAAAACTTTGCCCATTATTGGTTGGTTCAGAGGTATCTGGTGCTGGACTTGGTAGGATGGATTACATTATGATCCCCCACAACTGTAATTGGGTAAAAAAAAGGTTACACCAACTTATGTACCAGAACCCCATGCTTGAGATCAGAGTCACTAACCGGTAACTCTACTATGAGTGTGTAAGAATAACAGGCTTAATGTGATTTCACTGAATGAAAAAGGATTTGAAAGAAATGAAAAGTTAGGCCTAGGTATAGTTGCATGATATGGATTGGTTTGTATAGGAACGAAGATTATGTCCATCCACGGAAAGTGTTGTTACGATACCCTTGGTTCATTCAGTTAGTACCTATCAATACATCATGTTTTGAACTTAGAAGCCTTTTTAGCCCAAATCGTTTGTTGATGCTGTTTTTCTTTCATGAGCAATACAGAGTTTTTGTTTGAGGGCAAGCAAAGGTTTAAGTGTGGGAGAATTTGATAACACTAAAACACACTGCATATTTGACTCAGATAGCACATGTTTGTTAGGGTTTTTATTATCATTTTCTTGTGTTATGCTTGTTTTTGTTTTGTTTTCAGGTACTTTGATTATCTAGAGCCCCTCTTGAAGAAATGAAGAAAAACGAGCAAGAAATCAATTTTTTGAGCAAATTGTACACATGGCGCCCGCCATAGGGTAGGCCATGACATGGATTGCTTTCAACTGCCTTCGACTTCCTTCAACTGCCACGTTCTCCTCAACTTCCCACCCTTGTACTCATGGCGGCCGCCACAGGGGGCATGGCGAGCGCCACCTTTGTTAAATGATGTCCCGCCCAAAATGAGTTGGGGGGCACCTTGCTAATTCCATGGAGTATTGTTCTTTTATAAATAGAAGGTTCTAGTTTCATTTTCTTTTCATCCAAGCTTAGTTACAAACTTAAGCCATATACTGTCAGATTTTGTAAGTGATAATCCCTTCACATCGAAGAGTTATCACACCATTGATAAAGTCTGTAATCGAGTTTGGAGCACTTTGGTAGAAGTTAATCCGACCGCCATTTTCATTTCAAGTCACATTTATTTCCAGTTGTACCTGATTTAAAGCCTCTGATTGAGCAGGTTTTTATTTACAGGTCTCACTTTACTTTATTTATTTCATCGCACTTGCTTTACTTTATTTATTTCATCGCACTCGCTTTACTTTGTTTATTTCCTTGTCTTGCACTTATTTACTTACTTTATTTACTTGTCTTTTCAAGCCTTTTTACTTTAAGAATCTACTTTAACATGATCTATTTTAACATGTCTGTTTACATTTCCATGTATGGCTAAATTTTAAATGTTAGAATATAAGGATCATAGTTAAAGTGATGTTCCATATAATGTGTCTGTAGAAATACTTAAGGGTTGTTTTGGTTTTTAACACAAATTTTCTGCACTTTATTTTTATTGGGTAAGATCGAAGGCCATCCAACCTTCAGTTAAACTTGGGTAGTCTTAGTAGTTCAAAGGAAGCGAAAGCGCTTTGTTAAGTTAAGTAGGAATCTTTTAACACTTTTAGAAAAACGATTTCAAAACTCTTTTCGGACGCGTTTATGGGTTTAAAGGTCTAGTCCTCTTTTGGTTAGAAGTTCCAAGTCAAAATTACTTTTAACTAAGTCAAGAAACTATGTTTCTTAAAAATAGGTTTATTACTTTAACGCATTGCACGCCTTTTTATAAGGGACAATAAGAGGGATTGATTAAAGAATAAACTCGGTTCTGAATACGCGAAAGCGACAGTTCCTGTTAAGTTAGTTCTTTTCATGAGTAGAAAATATTTCCCTATAAGTAGTTCTATTTAGAAGCATTTGAAATATTATGAGATTGTGTGAATTACATTCAAGCCTGTTGTTTTTATTTAAATTTATATCTTTGTACTTAACTTTCATTGTATACTCATAAACCCCTGAATTGTTTTACCTTAGATAAACATTGTAACAACAGAAATCGATAGATTGACGTTTGGGCTTTGTGGGATCGATAATCTTTTATATTACTCTGATGTGTTTTGTATACTTGCAAAAATACCACATCAGCGTTGAAAAATGTTGTTATTGGGCATTTTCACGAAGTGTACCTGGGTACCCTATGTAGCATAACCGATTACCCCACGAGTAAATTTCAAAAATGAAAATTTCAGAAATCCATAACTTTCAAATTGTGAGTCCTTTGACGCGGCATTTGAACCTATGGAAAGCTAAAAACATTTTCTATCATATAAAAACACTTTTGAAAGTAATGAATGATTATTTGGAGGATTGTGTTTTTCACATGAAGTTGGTCTTGTGCGTACATTATTGCGTTGTGTTATGAAACGCATAATGTTGTATTGATAATATCATGTTGCGATTGATGTATCAGTGTTTTGTATAAATGATGTATGAAGAAAAAACAGGTTACATTACATGATGATAATGATGATGTTGTCGACCTGGAATGGCATAATGAGGACTCATGTCCTGTATTTTTCATAGTTGTGTTACTACATGTTGCATACATGCATCGTTGAGGGCTTATGCCCTGTTGTTGGCCTGGACTGGCAAAAATTTAAAGACTTATGTCTTGGCCTGTATTGGCAAAATGTTAAGGGCTTATGCTCTGGCCTTATATGACAATTTTGAAGAGGGCTTATACTCTGATGGTACCACATGCATCTTGCATCAGCGTCAGTTGCATTACATTATGATTGAATGGTTGAAATAACGATGAAGTTGAGTTGCATATTTGGTATATGTTGTATGATGGATGATAGTAAATATGTATGTACTTGTATAATCATTATGAATTATAATTGATGATTGTTGAGCTTGAAATCTTGCATGATATATTTGTCGTATATCTATGATTATATAACTTATTATATTATTGTGATATATTTATGATTATATAACTTATTATATTGTTGTGATATCTCACCCCTTCTGTTTGAATGTTGCCTCTACGTGGATAATGTGTAGGTGATCCGCAATAGACGGAGTTAATTTTCATTTATTTTGAATCGGCATTATGCTCTGATACATAACACAGGGGGGTGAACGCTTGCTTGTTTTGTTTAGTTGTTGTTTTATTTTGAAGAATTGTGGGAGTATTGTAAACTCTCTGTTATTTGATTAAATATTGGTTTATAATTGGTTGAAGATGTTGAATAATAAATATGATTTCTTTTCCACTGCATTAATAAAGTTGAAGTTTTGAGAACTATTTTAGAAGTGTTGTCAGTTCATCCGAAAGTGTGTTATGTATCTGTTTATTTATACTTGGGTGGGTTTTTGATATGTTGAAAAATGTGGCATCCTATTCTTGGTGTTCTGTTTTAAAATATAATTTACTCTAATTTTATTAAATCACCGATGGGGGAGATAGGGCATTACATTGTTCCTTAAGAGACTAGGGATTTAGTCAGAATTCTCATGAATGTTGTACCCTAATTTTTGCATCTAAGATCCCTTCATCATACCATATTGATTCAATCGCAACAAGGTCACATTAGAGCTTTTGGTTCTCCTCCCTATCTTTAGCTTTTCTCTTTGAGGAATCACCAAGCACCTTGACTTGTTTTTCTTTTGTGATTATGCATGTTTTGTTTTGACTTTCCTTTTAATTAATAAAATGCAATGATGGATTGTCTTATTTGTTAATAATGTAGGAAAAGGCA
This sequence comes from Vicia faba, assembly GCA_948472305.1. Taxonomy (NCBI): domain Eukaryota; kingdom Viridiplantae; phylum Streptophyta; class Magnoliopsida; order Fabales; family Fabaceae; genus Vicia; species Vicia faba. The sequence goes on along the minus strand of OX451738.1, from coordinate 253,486,584 downwards.
ATGTGGCTTAGCAAGTTGATCCATGGGTTCATGAGTTTATTTCCATGCCCTAGTCAATAAAGCTTGAGAATTTCAAACCTCACCATTGAAGTTGTTTTGGAAGAAATGGCATGGCAAGGTTTATTTTGGTTCACCACATTTCAAAGTTATCAATATTGATTCAAAAGCACAAGGGGTTGATGGAAGAAGTTGTCATTGTTGGACAAGGCCTTGTTCCCATTGGTCACAAGTGCATATTTCTCTCAATTCTCAAGATGTGGAAGTGGGTTTGGTTGCTATGAGTTCTCATTATCATCCTCAACAACTTCTATCTACAAAGAAAAAGTGTTGGTACAAGAAGGTTGTTTAAAATTGTCAAAGTTCCTCAAAGCATTTTCTTGATCTAGGAGCTAGGGTTTTGAACTTCAAAGAAGTATATCTTGATCATCTTTTGGTATTTTTGAGTGATTCCAAAAACATCCTTCTCTTCAAAGGGTTATTAACAAATCACTTCAAAAGTTTCAAAGAGTTTTCATGTGGAAGAAACTTGATGATGAAGAAAGATTACAAGTCCTCCAGATGAACCCCCAATTTCCCATGTGTGACTTTAAATGATCATAACTTGGTCAATTTTTATCACCTTGAGCCCACTCTTTTTCCACAATGATCTCGGGGATGTGAACTTTATTCCTTCTTTTATGTGCAAAGTGAGAAAATGGATGGAAGATGCCCTAAGGATACAAAAGATTATAGGTCATTTCATGATTTTTTACCAACTTCAACAATTCATAACTCTCTCAATTTTTGGAGATTTTGAATGGTTCAATTTCAAAATGTCATTCAAGAGGTCTATTTCATGCCATATTTTTTTGTTAAGAGCAAATTCCAAGAGGAAGGCCATGTTTGGATGTAAAACATTATAGGTCAGTTTTGAAGAAAAACTTGAAATATTTCTAAGTATGGAAAGTCAACCATTTTCTTCCAACTTTGACTCAATACAACTTCTTGCTCAAACATCCAATTGATATCACTCCTTGCACATTGTAAAGCTTGTGACTTTATCTTTCAAATGCTTCAAAAATCACATGATATGGTGCGCTACATTGTTGGCACCATGGTTATGAAAGTAGCATCATAAAATGGAAATTCCAAGTTCAGTCAGATTTGAAAACTAGTTTAAATCCAATTACAAGTCTGTTTAAGGATCAATTTCGTGTCTAACCATGTTTAGGAACTTACCACAACAAGAAATGACCCTTAAACCATTCATTTTGCTGTGTTTTGAGTCATGTGAAGTCACACTTTCCACACTTAGCAGGTCCACGTGATTTCACTGATTTTGCCTCCAATTCACACGCTTGAGTCTTGCATCATGATCAGTTATAAATAAGAATCATCCCTCACTCATTTTGGCAAGCTTTTGATAGCCAATTGACCCTTGTTCAGATCCCACACGAACTCTGAATTTGAAATTCTGATTTCTTACATTCTCACCTTCAAACACGAAAACTTCATTCAATTAGTTTCATTGAACTTCTCTGAAGCTAACCATACGGTTACTTTCAAGAATTGTGACCTATATTGATCTGTAGAAGTCCAGTTTCAGAGCAACTTCTCATTACTTCGTTCAGGTAGATTTCTTGGCCAAAATGATTCAAATAAAAGACTAATTCACTCCTTGTATTCTTCTGATCCTCGTACTCTTTATAATTTGCAATTTCATTGAGAATGGAGTGAGATATCCCAGATTTTCATGCTCGCTATTTTTTCTGATTTTTTTCAAACACAGCCTTGCATAATTTATATAAATTTTGCGCGAAGATACCATTAGAATCGTCTTGAAGAGACGAATCTAATGGTACCGACCTGGTTTGCTAATTTTACAGTTTGAAGGATTCAATTTGGGGATGGCTGGAGGTTGAAGATGATGACATGTCCGTCTTCAACCAATGACATGAAGCCACGTTATTTTTTTAAACGGATATAATATGTTTGCCTTACCATGCGCGTGCCTCAAGAGCCCTTGGATCTGATTACTTTTGTGAGTCAGACTCCATCCAACGCGCCACATTTTAAGTTGTTTTATCTTTAAAATGTTGAATCTGGTGTGATATTTATTAAAGTCCTTAACATGCACAGCGCGACAGGTCCACTTGATCTGTTTACTAACGCATTTTGACAATGATCAGATGTCCCATATTTTTTTGGTTTGATATTTTATTTTCTGATTTTCCTTTTAATTGTTTTAAATTTCAAAAAATCATAGAAAATTCATTTTAAGTCCAAAAAATCTAAAGAATTAAGAAAAATATTTTTTTTATTTTTTCCTTTCTGATTTTTATTTTTTCACAATTTTATTGTGTTTTGATATTTTTTAGAAATTTTCACTTTATTTGAATTATTTTAAATGTTTAAAAATACTTTTATACATTTTTAAATTCTGAAAAAAATATGGAATGATCCAATGAGATTGTGACAAATATTGGTGACCTCAATTATTTTTTATTTCTGACTTTATTATTTTTTATCATTTTTGGTTTATTTTACTCATATCTTTTAATTTTTAAAAATAGTTTCTGACTTTAAAAAATTACCAAAAATTTTATAAAAATATTTGAGTTCATTTCTGATTTTTCTATGGTCTTACTTAATATTTCTTGATTAGTTTGAACATAGTTGATATTTTTATTTCTTATTTCTATTTTAAAACATTTTAAAAACCTTTTTTTAATGTATATATTAAATGCAACATTATTTTGTGATTATTTTCTGGCTGATCTCGGGTTGAATTTTTTATCATGAACTTTATTAACATCATTAGATCCATGGTGTTGAGTCTAACTCCATAAAAATAGATGAATTATTTTAATAATAGTTTGATGAAATTTTAATTCAAATATGGTTTGTATATTCTTTCTCACTCTTCTAAATCTTATCCTCTTCTTATTGCACTAAGTGTTATTGGAGCATGACCTCTATATCATGTCTCAAAACAAATGGTGCATAGATTGTTATTGACCGGCCTCAAAATAGGTGCGACTTCTATATAAGTCCACTTACGATTGCTTAAAATAGCGCTAAATTTTGTCCCGATTCGAATAAATGAATATTTGTGGCCCAAACCTATGTTTGCAAGCCCAAGTATGTTAATTTGATCTCTTTGATCCAATAACCTTGAGATTCATTGTGTGGAGGTTTTGGTTATATCAATCCTCTAATGGATCTACATCACTTTTGGTAAACGCGGATTACTTAAACATCGTTGATCATTAAATGGTACTTTTGAGGATTCCAAATGGATGATATACTTGATAAAAAGCAAATGCAACTTGTTGTGTGGAGGCTTTGGTTCTACCAATCCTCTAATGAGTTCCAAATACAAGTTTCAAGATGGTCATCCAACTAATCACTAATAATTGACTTTATTTTGTATTTTTATCTTATGCTCTTTTATTTTATGCATCATTTGCTTTTAGCATTTACATTTCATGCTATTTTCACCTTTGCTCACTTGAGCATTTACTTTCTTATCATTTTTATTTTGCTCACTTGAGCTTTTCTTTTCTTTTTGAAGATACCTAATAATCAAAATGAACCATAAAAAGCTTTAATGATACTTAGACTATTTGGTTACTATCCTTGGCAATATGGAGTATTTGACTTCTTGGACTTAGGATTAGAAACCTTGGCCTATGTTGGAGACCTTGTGACCTTAATTGATATTTTGTCTGGAGTTCTTGAGGTTTACCTCAAGACATTGGGTTGTTTGTTTGTTTTGTGTGCAGGTTAATTTGATTACATTCTTTGTTTGTAATCTGAAACTCACCTGTATACACTCGTTACTCTGCCCAATTTTTGTGAAGACTTAATACACTTGAAGTTTGGTTTTCTCAAGAGGTCTAGTATCTTTGCTTGCTTTGTTTCAATCCAAAGAATGAGAATTTTATCTTGACTTATAATGTCAAGTATTGACTTCTTGTTTGTTAGATGGTTCTTATCCCTATCTTTTACCTTATGCCTTAGGATAGTCTCTTCTTCTCCTCTCGTCTTCTTTAATTTCAAAAATCGTCTTCCTCCTTTTGAAAACCCTTCTTGTTTTGAAACTTGAACCATTCTCATAATAAACTTGGACTTAGATCCATGCATTTTCAAAACATTTTCATAAATAAACTTCAATCAACTTAATAATACCTTGACATTTTATTTGTGAGAAGACTAAAAGTCGATCAATCTCATTCAAACCATTTTTGCCACTTTGGCTTTTACTTTAAACTTTTCTCAAAAGATTAGAATCTTGCCAATCCTTGTAGTGATGCAAACAGCTACACTTCTACAATATGTAGTGAAGAGAGATATTTTCCACTTGGATGTTGAGTGAGGCATTGTTGATTTTAAAATCCAAGCCATATCCTCCACTTTGAGATGATGCAAATTCTCCTTTCTCATGATTGTGGGTAGTAAGTATGTTTTCCACACGGACAATGACGATGATGTTTTATCTCATAAAATTAACCAACACACTTGTGTTTTAAATTTTTTAAAGAGGAACTATGTGTATCTTGATCCCCTATTGCACGAAAGGTGGTACACAGGCACTAAAGGTTCGCAACCGCGGAGGGTGCAAAAATCATTAAAAAAAATATTTCTTTTCTCACCTCCACCATCTATTTTACATACAACATTTTATAGCCAAAATATACAGATTTTTAAAGAGGTTCCTGCGGAGTACCGTAGATGTTTAGGGTGCTAATACATTTCCTTTGCATAACCAACCCCCTTACCTTGAATCTTTCCCACTCTTTTTGGGTAATTCGCTTTTTTCCGTTTCCTTTGGAAATAATAAAGTGCGGTAGTGATTTTTATATTGATTTGTATAAGTCTAGTTAATTCAATAGCTTAGTCTTAAATATTTCTACCGCTACAGAAAAAAATGGCGACTTCACTGGGGACAGATTGACCTCTTGTCGGTCCATCCCTAAATGGGTTGAGCCTATCTTTGTTTATATTTGTATATGTGCTATTGTTGTTTATGTGTTATATGTTGTATATATGTTTGTCTGGATTTTCCTGGTTTTCAGGGTGATTGGTGATTACTTATAAGTCATATACCCGAACTTGGGCAAACTTAAGATAGAATGGGCGGTATAGTCATGTTAACTTTGAGGGAGTAATCCCAAGAAAGGAGGCATGAGATCCCCCACTCAGTGGATGCCCCTTTGATTGTAGTGTCGTTTACCGAGTAATCGGGAAGACGTACTGCTTTCGACCTGGGAGCTTGCTGAAGCTGAGGACCGTAGAATACCTAACCTATCTTGGCCTTTTAGGTGTAGTGCGGAAGCTATGACAAAGTAATCCAGAAATAGTTTTCACGCGATACTATGCTCGGACGAGTTTTTCTTGAGAATATTACTAATTACCAAGTTAATCGGGAAATTAGTAATATCTGAAAGAAGGATGTAGACTCTGGGAACCTCTAGAACCTTATTCGATAGGTGATAACTTTTAGACCAATACCTTATGGGTAGTACCTTCCACCTCATGCTCGTGACGTTGAACCTATGAACCTTATGTGTGTGATCTTGTGTGTGATTGTTGCATCATGCATCCATGCACTCATAAGCATCTTTTGAAGAAATTTTATTTCAATGGACTTGAAAGTTGGCCATTTGTGAATATCTCAGGTACCTTTTAACCATGGATTCTGGAAAAAGAAAGACCGGAGAATACAGTTTCAAAGATCCCAAGATAGATGAGTTGATCAGTCTAATTCCCGAGATTGAGTGTTATGCAGATTTTTGGAAGAAGTATGGATCCAACACTCCTCTCATGAAGCTTAAGATGAAGGAGGGTATTCTCTCGATCTTAGTTCAGTTCTATGATCCGATGTATCATTGCTTTACTTTCCCTGACTATCAGTTGATGCCTACACTAGAGGAGTATTCTTATCTATTGGATTTACCTATTATCGATTGTGTTCCTTTTACTGGTTTAGAGGGTGAGCCAAAACCACACGCGATTGTTGCTTTGATCCATTTGGGGAAGTTTGAGGTTGAAGCCCATATGACTACTAAAGGAGGGATTAGAGGATTACCAGCTCAGTTCTTATTGGAGAAAACTCGTTACTTTTCCAGGATGAAGAGTACAGTCGCTTTTGAGGCCCTTTTTGCTCTACTTGCTTACAGGTTGTTTTTATTTTCTAATGTGGACAAGTTTGTTGACATTAATGCTATCAGGATCTTCATGATTGGAAACACAGTTCCTACATTGTTGAGTGATGCTTATTACTCTATTCATCTCTGGATTCTTATCATGGGGGGATGATTATCTCTTACACACCTTTGTTGTACCGGTGGTTTATTTTTCATGTGCCTCAATCTGATGCTTTCTGGGATGTCAGGAAGGAACCCCGTTGGACTCCTAAGATCATGGCACTTACTCACTCAGATATTAATTGGTACCATCGGGCTTATCAGGATGTAGAGATTGTCGACAGTTGTGGTAGTTTTCCCAATGTACCTCTTCTTGGTACAAAGGGAGGAACTAACTACAACCTTGTTCTTGCACGACGACAACTTGGTTATCCGATGAGGGATAGACCAAACAGTATTCATTTGAGTAGTTTCTTCCTGAAGGAGGGAGAAGACCATAAGGAAGCTAGGGAGCATATTGTGAAGTCCTGGCGTCACATTCATAGGAAGAGTAGGAAAGATTTGGGACCTATAAGGGTTGTTTCTTTGGAGCCTTATCTTCAGTGGATCCAAACGAGAGCTATTCAATTGAAGATGTCGTATTCCCAGGAAACACCTATGCCTGATTTATTTGTGAAGACCACTCCTCCCCTATTGGATGATGTGGAAGAGCTACAGCTTACTTTGGTCAAGATGTAGTAGGAAAAGGATGCTTGGAATAATAAGTGACATACCTTAGAGATTTCCTATAGAGCCGACTTGAAGGAGAGAGATAACTTGATTGAGATTCTTGAGAGTCGGGTTGTAGAGACCATGGAGAGGCAAGGTGATTTATTTTCTCCTAAGCCTCAGTCATATGCTAGTTGCTCACTTCCTGATCCAGGTGATTGGAAGGAGGTTGCCACCAGATATGCGGAAGAAAATCAGAGGTTAAAGGCTCAGATTGCCATCCTTACAGGGAAGCGTCAGCGTATAGAGTGATCTCCATCAGCTTTACTTCTTAGGGTTTTAGACTTTATTTTCATCTTGTAACTGGGATTGTTGAAACTTGTAATCCATTTTGAAGTTATTATAATAAAAAATTTCAGTACTTCAAATGAGTTATTGCCTTGATATTTGCAATGTGTCTATAAATCTTTAAGTCCCTTCAAAAATTAATAAATAAAATAAATCATGTGCATTGCATATCATGCATCATATTGCACACATTTCTTGTATTTATTATGCATATACAGGTGTGTTACCAAGCTTCTTTACTTTGTTCAACAAGCTATCTAACCACTACAATACTCGAGCTAATTTCAGAAGGAAGGTGGACAACTTAGAATAAGAGAATCGCGAGTTGCGCGAAGAAGTTTCTGCTCTGAAGGCCGGCATGGCCAATCTCATTTCTCTGATGGAATCTCTGGTAGCTTCTCAGAATCAGCCACCGAGTGTTCAACCTCAACAAGCAAGGGTTACTACTGAAGCTCCGACTTTTCCTGTGTCTGCTATTCCAGCTGTTGTTCAGAATCGCATGCCTCAAGGTTGTCCATGGGGAATGCCAGAGAACTTTGTGCCTGAAGGTTTCAATCTTGATCCTTAAGTTACTCCAGTTGTTCAGACTACTGTTACTCTTGCACCTCCTGTGGTGCATGTTGCTCCTGCTGTAACTCCTTTGATGAATATGGTCTCATTTTCTAATGATGATATGTATCGTCCTTTTCCTCCACCAAGTGAAGACTTGGGTCTCTATGATAGAATGGATGATTTTCAAGAACAGTTTGACAAGATGCAGAGGGAGATGAAGGCCCTCAGGGGAAAGGAATTGTTTGGGATGAATGTGAATGATTTATGTTTGGTCCCAAATGTCAAGATACCTGCTAAGTTTAAAGTCCCAGAATTTGAGAAGTAAAAGGGCAACACTTTTCCTCGTGCTCATCTTGTGATGTATGTAAGAAGAATGTCTACCCACACTGATGATCAACGTCTGTTGATTCACTTTTTTCAGGATAGTTTGACTGGTGCTGCATTAAAGTGGTATGAGTTTGAACAGTGTCAATATTTATACTTTCAATGACTTGGGAGAAGCATTTATCAGATAATACAAATACAACATGGACATGGCGTCTGACCGTGATCAACTCAGGGCCATGGTCCAGAAAGACAGGGAATCATTCAAAGAGTATGCACAGAGATGGCGTGAGGTAGTCGCCCAAGTGATTCCTCCCATGAAAGAGAAGGAGATGACTAAGATTTTCTTGAAGACTCTGGGTGCTTTCTATTATGAGAGGATGGTAGTGAGTGCGCCAAGTGACTTTACTGAAATGGTAGGCATGGGTATCTGTATGGAGGAGACTGTAAGAGAGGTCCGTTTAACAAAAAGTGAAAGTTCTGGAGGTACGAAGAAGCCATCATATGGGTTTTCCAAGAAGAAGGAAGGAGATACAAATGTTGTTATGCAAGAGAGAAGGGTTAATCCTCCTAGAAGAAATTATCAGCGTCATCAACAAGTCGCATCAGTAACTCCAGTCGTTGGTGTAGCTCCAACCATCGTTGCTTACCAGAGACCATCCTATCAGGGGAATCAAGGGTATAACCAAAGAAGGGAGAGTTATGACCCTATCCCTATGAGCTATATAGAATTACTCCTAGCGTTAATTCAAAAGAAGTTGGTTCAGACCCGACCACCTCCCACTATACCATCACCATTGCATTGGTATTACAAGGCAGACTAAACATGTGCTTTTTATCAGGGAGCACCAGGGTACAATATTGAGAACTGCTATCTTTTGAAAACTGAAGTACAGAAATTGGTGAAGTCTCGTATCTTGTCCTTCAAGGATGTTGGCCCTAATGTGAAAGATAATTCTCTGCCAAAGCATGGAGGAGCAAATGTTGTGAACATGGTGGCCGGTTGTCTAGGCGACTTCTGGATTTTTGATATTAAATTTGTTAGAGGAGATTTGGTAAAAATGCATGCAGACCTCTGTGAATTTAACTATTATACGCATGACCATGTTGGTTGTGCTATTTGCAGTACGGATGTACAGGGTTGTGACAAGATAAAGGCTGATTTGCAGGAGATGATGGATGAGGGCCTCATCCACATAATCAGACCTAGGACAGAGTATGAAAAGGAAGTAAACATGGTTTCTGGATGTCCTAGAGAGTTCAGAATCTTTGATGTGGAATATATGAATGAGGATCTTGTACAATTGCATGCTACTTTCTGCCACATGGCTGGTCAGGTAGAACATCAGTATGGATTTTGCCGAATTTGTTGTCGGGACTCCCGAGGATGTTCAATTGTAAAGAAAGGTGTTCAGTTGTTGTTGGATAATGGAACTATCAAGGTTACAATCCAAAGGGATGATTATCATGAGGTTAATGAGATTGAGGTTTGTTTGGTTGAAGAAGAGTCAAACGATGAGTATGCCTTTGCGAATGAGTTCTTCTCCTCAGATGAAGATATGTTTTCTAGAGATGACTCTGTAATGATTGAATATGTTGAAGAAGGAGTAAATGTTATTGTGTCTTATTTTGGTGTGCCTACCCATTTTGAAGTTGAATACCATAGCAAGCCAGCTATTACTCAATTGGTGATTAGTTTTCCGGGTCCTGTCCCCTACAAGTAAGACAAGGTTGTACCCTATAAATATAATGCTACAATTTTAGAGGATGGTATGGAAGTTCCTATCTAGCCAATGCCTAATGTTGGAAATATTGTTGAGGCTAGCAGAGCGACCTGCAATGGTCGTGTATTTGCACAAGTTGTTCGTAGTGATGTTAGTACTAGAAAGAAAGTTGTTGAAAATGTTGAACCCAAGAAGGCTACGAGTGAATCTAGTGGAGCTACGCTGGAAAAAGAGGTGGATGATATTTTGAAGATAATCAAGATGAGCGACTACAGAATTGTAGATCAGCTACTGTAGACTCCTTCAAAAATATCTATCTTGGCTTTATTGATGAACTCCTCTATTCACAGAGAATCTTTGATGAGGGTATTGGACCAAGCTTTCATGGAAAGTGATATGCCTGTAGACCAATTCAGCAGTGTGGTAGGGAATATTACATCATATAATAACCTGAGTTTCTGCGACGATGAACTTCCCGATGAAGGAAGGAATTATAATCTGGCCCTCCACATCTCTATGAACTGCAAGAATGATTCATTATTCAATATGTTGATTGATAATGGATCTGCATTGAACGTTATACCAAGGAGCACGCTTATGAAGTTGAAATATCAAGGAACGCCCATGCGCCCGAGTTGCATTATTGTGAAAGCGTTTGATGGATCAAGGAAATCTGTTATTGGTGAAGTGGACTTGTCTATTCATATAGGCCCACATTTGTTTCAGATTACTTTCCAGGTCATGGATATTGTACCCGTTTATAGTTGTTTACTAGGACGGTCGTGAATACATGAGGCAGGGGTTGTCACTTCGACTTTACACCAGAAGTTGAAGTTTATGCGTGAAGGAAAAGTGGTAATTATAAATGGAGAACAGGCATTATTGATATCTCATTTGTCCTCTTTCAGCATTGTGGAGGCAGATGAAACTGTTGTTAGAACCCAGTTCCAAGCTTTATCCATTGATAATATAAGAGGAAATGAGAATTCTATGGCTTCGTTTAAGGATGCGCAGCAGGTTATGCGTAATGGCCGTAGTAAAGTATGGGGACAGATTGTGGATCCACCTGTAAACAAGAATAGAGCTGGCTTGGGGTTTTCTGTAAAGAATGATAAAGGTGATAGCATGAAGCTGAAGTCTGTTGCAAGCAAGTATCAAGACATCTTTCGTAGCGGGGGTTATCTTCATCCAACTGTTTCTGGGATTAATGCCATTGTGGAAGATGAAGCAGAGTCAGAAATGCCAAATTATGTGACGCACGGAGTTAGGATTCTGAACTGGATCACCATTGATGTTTCCTCTTGCATACATGTTTCAAAGTAATTTGTTTTTGTTAATCTTTTTGAAAAGCTTTCATTTTGCCCAAGGTGAAAGTATTGATATTGTATGGGCTTATCTGTTTGCTCTGATTTTTAAAATCAATAATAAAAGTTGTCTTTGTTTCCCAAATTGTGTCTTTATTTTTTTGCTTTTTCTTGGAAAATGGTAATAAAAAAAACGTTTCAAAATAAATAATAACTTAAATTCAATCTGCATGATCACTTGTTATATATGTCAGTTTCTAAAATCAATCATAAATCATATGTGCAGATTAATTAAAAAATTCGTTGAATACAATGACTCTGCATCCTCTCCCAACTTTGAATGTCCTGTGTATGGGGCCGAAGAAGAAGACTATGATGAGATTCTAGAAGAGGTCTCACGGTTGCTTAAGCGCGAGTAGAACTTCATTCAACCATATAAATAGTCAGTGGAAGTAATCAATTTGGGTTCGGAAGAAGATCCGAAGGAAGTCAAGATCGGAGCATCGTTGCATCCGGATGAGAAGAGCAGGTTGATTGAGCTGTTGAAAGAGTATGTGGATATTTTTGCTTGGTCTTACCAAGATATGCCCGGTCTATATACAGATATTGTCGAGCATCGTTTGCCATTGAAGCCAGAATGTCCGCCAGTTAAACAAAAGTTGAGAAGAACCCACCCAGATATGGCAGTAAAGATCAAAGAAGAAGTTCTAAAGCAGATTAATGTCGGTTTTCTTGTGACATCAATGTACCCTCAGTGGATTTTCTATATTGTCTCAGTACCGAAGAAAGACGGAAAAGTTCGCATTTGTGTAGATTATAGAGATCTAAATAAAGCTAGTCCAAATGATGATTTTCCATTACCACACATTGATATGTTAGTGGATAGCACAGCAAAATTCAAAGTTTACTCGTTCATGGACGGATTTTTCGGGTATAATCAAATAAGGATGACTCCTGAGGACATGGAAAAAACAACGTTTATCACACCCTGGGGAACATTTTGTTACAGAGTGATGCCATTCAGATTGAAGAATGCTGGTGCAACGTACCAGAGGGCTATGACAACCCTATTCCACGATCTGATGCGCAAGGAAATTGAGGTATATGTTAATGACATGATTGCTAAATCTCATACTGAAGAAAGGCATGTAGAAAATTTGTTGAAGTTGTTTCAGCGTTTGAGGAAGTATCGTCTCCGCTTGAATCCAAATAAATGTACCTTCGGTGTTCGGTCAGGGAAATTGTTGGGTTTCATTGTTTGCCAGAAAGGGATTGAAGTTGACTCTGATAAAGTCAAAGCAATTCAAAAAATGCCAGCGCCGAGAACTGAAAAGCAAGTCAGAGGGTTCCTCGGGCGTTTGAATTATATTTCCAGATTCATTTCCCACATGACTGCAACGTGTGAACCGATCTTTAAGTTGTTAAAGAAATATCAAGGTTGTGTGTGGACAGATGACTGCCAAAGGGCATTCAAAAGTATTAAAGAATATTTGCTTGAACCTCCTATCTTGCTCCCTCCTATCTTGCTCCCTCCTGTTGAAGGAAGACCATTGATTATGTATCTGACAGTGTTAGATAATTCCATGGGTTGTATTCTGGGACAACAAGATGAAACGGGGAAGAAAGAGTATGCCATTTATTATCTCAGTAAAAAGTTTACTGATTGTGAGTCACGGTATTCCATGCTGGAAAAGACATGTTATGCTTTGGCCTGGGCGGCAAAACATTTGCGACAGTATATGTTGAATCACACTACTTGGTTGATCTCCAAAATGGATCCAATCAAGTACATTTTTGAAAAGTCTGCTCTTACTGGGAGAATTGCTTGCTGGCAAATGCTATTATCTGAATATGACATCGAATACCGCACTCAAAAAGCTATTAAAAGTAGTGTGTTGGCATATTATCTTGCTCACCAACCAGTTGATGATTATCAGTCTATGATGTAGGATTTCCTCGATGAGGATGTGATGTTTCTGAAAGTGAAAGATTGTGATGAACCATTGCCTGAGGAAGATCCTGACAGGAATCTCGCTGGAGCATGATATTTGATGGAGCTGTGAATGCTTATGGTAAAGAAATTGGTGTTGTGATTGTCACTCCACATGGATCACACATTCCTTTTACTGCAAGGTTGACATTTGATTGTACTAATAATATGGCAGAATATGAGGCTTACATCATGGGTTTCAAGGAAGCTATTGATCTCAGGATTAAAATTCTAGATGTGTATGGTGATTCAGCGTTAGTAATAAATCAGATTAAAGGAGAGTGGGATACTCGTCACCCCGGTTTGATCCCTTACAATGATTATGCTAGAAGATTGTTACCCTTCTTTAATAAAGTTGAATTTCATCACATCCCTAGAGACGAAAATCAAATGGCAGATGCTCTGGCAACTCTGGCTTCTATGTATCAAGTGAATACTTGGAATGATATACCTCAAATTATAGTTCAGCGACTGGATAGGCCCGCTCATGTGTTTACAACAGAAAAGGTATAAGATGAGAAACCTTGGTATTATGATATCGAGCATTTTCTCCAGAGTCAGGAATACCTGATTGGTGAATCGAATAAAGATAGAAAAACATTGAGAAGGTTGGTTGGCAGCTTCTTCCTCAGTGAAAATGTGTTGTACAAGAGAAATTATGACATGGTCTTGCTCAGATGCGTGGATAGACATAAACCAGACGTGTTGATGCATGAGATCCATGAAGGTTCATTTGGCACTCATGTCAATGGACATTCGATGGCTAAAAAGATGCTAAGGGCAGGTTACTATTGGCTGACAATGGAATCTGACTGTTACAGATTTGCAAAGAAGTTCCATAAATTCCATATTTATGCGGACAAGATTCATGTGCCTCCATCACTTCTAAATGTTATTTCTTCCCCGTGGCCTTTCTTTATGTGGGGTATTGACATGATTGGAATGATAGAACTCAAATCTTCGAATGGACATTGTTTTATCTTGGTAGCAATTGATTACTTCACCAAATGGGTGGGAGCTGCTTCATATGCTAATGTTACTAAGCAGGTGGTAGTGCGCTTCATTAAGAATAATCTTATATGTCGGTATGGTGTGCCGAGCAGAATCATCACTGAAAATGGCTCAAATCTGAACAACAAGATGATGACATAACTCTAAATAATTCAAGATTATCCATCACAACTTATCTCCGTACAGGCCGAAGATGAATGGGGTTGTTGAAACTGCTAATAAGAATATCAAGAAGATCATCCAGAAGATGGTTGTTACTTATAAAGATTGGCATGAAATGCTCCCTTTTGCTTTACATGGATATTAGACATTTGTCCGCACTTCAACAGGAGCAACTCCGTTCTCCCTTGTGTATGGAATGGAAGCAGTGCTCCCAATCGAAGTTGAGATTCCCTCTTTACGTGTGATAATGGAAACCATGTTGTCAGAGGTTGAATGGGTCTAGAACAGGTTTGAACAATTGAATTTGATCAAAGAGAAGAGAATGACGGCTTTGTGTCATGGGCAGTTATATCAGAAGAGAATGAAGAAAGCTTTTGATAAGAAGGTCAAACCTCGTGAATTCAGAGAAGGCGACATCGTGCTCAGGAAGATCATGTCTTTTAACGCCGATTCTAGGGGCAAGTGAACTCCCAATTTTGAAGGCCCATATGTTGTCAAGAAAGCCTTCTCTGACAGTGCATTAATTCTTGAAACTATGGGTGGCGAGGAGTCCCCACGTCCCATGAATGTTGATGTAGTCAAGAAATACTTCGCCTAAAAAAATAAAAGAATAGCTCGCTGAGTTGAAAACCTGAAAGGGCGGCTTAGGCAAAAAAGAGCGTCTCGGTAGGCCCAAAACCCAAAAGGGTGGTCTAGGCAAAAATTAGAGAAATAAACAGAATAAAATTTCTAGTTAAGTTGAAAACCCGCAAGGGAAACTTAGGCAAAAGTTAGGGACTTTCTTGGAAAGTAACTGCATCAGACAAGACTTGATCATTGAAGCAACTATCTTCTTGGATCCTCATCATACTTCAACGGAAGTTGCTGCTCAGAATTTCAAAGTTGTTAGAAGGAATAGTGGTCATTATATCTCAATGTATCTTTTCCATTTATATATTACCATTTTCCAAACTTTGTAATCATCCGTGGAGTTTCGCCATTCGCAGACTACCATTCTATTAATAAAATTTGAGCTTTTACCCAATTCTTTGTATTTCTTATTTTATTCAGTTTACAAAGACTCCATTTATTATTGATAATAATTTTCAAAGCAAAAAGATTAAATAACAAAATTGTTTTTCAAAAAGAATTTACAACTTACTTTTACTTTAGATTTTGTGATTCGTGAGGAAAATAAAAGCGGTGATCCCAGGAATGGACAAACTCCAGTAATTTTGGGAAGTTTTGTTTCCCCCGGGAAGTTTTTTCTCAGGTCGTTTTTGCTAGTATGCGCATGTTTTTTTGTATATTGAAGACGATACCGATTGGCGTAAGGTGCAGTTTTGAGTTTGTGATCCTAGTATCCCCAGTCAAGTGTTGGTTCATTTTCTGATTGTTGGGTTTGCATGGTCTGAGGTCTCTATTCCAGATTCCCCAGCGAAGTCTTCCCTCATATGACGAAAGGTCTTGTTCCCTTGGTGTGCTGAGATGGAATTATTCGTAAAATGTCACTCTTTCTGCAGTTTGGGCATTATTGTTGGTATTTATTTCCCAGACAACTAGACCAAGGTGGTATATTTTCTAAGAAGTGTTGAAATAGTTATCAACTTTTTGGGTTTTCATCCGCCAAGTGTTGGGTTTGATTTAAAATCCCCATGAGTTTGACCTTTTTTCTATAATGTTGACTTCTTGATTCCCCAAGAAGGTTATCCTAGGGCATCTTTTGTTGGAATAAGTTTGCATGTTATGAAGACTCAATCCAAGATTCCCTATTGAAGGTTTCGCTTATTTGATAGAAGTTTTTTCTCCTCGTGCATGCTGAGATTTGACTCATTTACGAAGCATCTCCCTTTTGGCTACTTGCATTTTGTTTGACTGCCCAATAATCAGGCAAGGGCAATGTTTTATTTAAGAAGTGTTGAGGCATTTGTCAGTTTTTTTTTGTTTTCACTCGCCAGGTGCTGGGTTTGATTTAAAATCCCCATAATTTTGATTTCTTGTTGTTATGTTTGACTTCTTAACTCTCCAAGTTGTTATCCCCATGAGGTGTTATACTTTTTCCCCATAGAAGTTGGTGCAATACTTACTATCAATATTGAAGAACGTATCTTGGTTTACCCTCTTCGATGTGGTGTTGGCCTCCCCAATAAAGTCAGCACGAGGTCTCCAGTTGGTATCTCGATGAAGAGGCGTTATCTCCTCTAGTGAAGTCTGTATGATGTTCCCTCAATGAAGTCAGCTCGAGATCCTTAATTGATGTTTTGTCGATATGGTTTCCATCTTCCTTATTTGAAATCAGTATTGCAATCCCTAGTAGGAGTGCGGACTGTGAAACATTTGTTTCCCCATTGAAGTCTGAGTGCTATTCCCCGGTGAAGCCTGGAGAAGGATGTTATATCCCTGTATCTGTACTGATTTGTTGCTATGATTTGATTACTTCCGGATTATGTTCCTTCCCAATGAAGTTAAGCCGCAGAATAGGATTTTGTTTTCTCAGTTGGTGCTTATTTTCATATGGAATGTTCATCTTGGATGTGATTTAGCCGAGTATTGATTGTGCCCGAGTTGGTTTTGCCTGGTTATGCCCTATGTTATATGCCTGTTTTGTCAACATATACATAATAACACTCATACATTCATACATACATCATGCATAGTTGAATTTAGCAAATCATTGCTCATTCACATTCATTAATTTTGTTTATTAACATATTATCCTGTTTTGCAGATTTGTGTTGTCCTCTCTCCAATAGAGTGTCGGCCTTAAGCAGAAAGTGTATATTCTTTCAATTTCCCCACTGAGTTATCCCCCGTGGAAGATTTTTGCTTTAGTCTTCCTGTACAGCTCTTTGCCTGGATAGATTGGGTTTCCCTCTTGAGTTTATTTCTCAAAGGATGTATTTTGGTTTACTGTTTCACTCCAATTTATTTCTGGTGTGAATCTTTACTTCCCAGCAATATTATTACTTTGGATTTCTGCAAGCTTCGGGCTTTGGTTTGAAAATGTATATTTATTTTGCACAAGAAGACTTTATCTCCTCAGCAGGAATATATTGGCATCTCCCCCAGGAAGTCATGATTCATTCCCCGGGAGGTCATATCTCTCTCCCCAGGAAGCCATGTTGTTTTCCCCAAAAAGTCTTTTTTTACAACCCTTCCCAGGTCTCTTTATTTGAGCAACTTATACTTCCCCATAAAAGTCGACGTTACTTTTTTGCTATCTTCTTTATGAGTGGATAGTTTGCAGTTCATTGACAAATTACTCTAGTGGATGGAAAGTCTTTTCAATATCGCATAGATAGTTCATTATGAAATCTTTGTAAAGTGGTAGTCTCTTTATTTGAGACAACTTATATATTACCCTTTCCAGGCGGAATGCCTTGGTTAAAGAAGAAGTTGAGACCCGTTCTAGGTGAAACGCACGAATTTTGGGGAAACTTGTTATCTTTTTTTGCTACCTTCAGTGAACGTTGGTAGTTCACCGTCAGTGAACGGCGGTGCTATGATATTTCTTTTCTCTCTACCTTCAGTGGAAGTTGGTAGGTCACCATCAGTGAAAGTTGGTGATTGTTATCTTTTTGCTACCTTCAATGAACGTTGGTAGTTCATCGTCAGTGAATGGCGGTGCTATGATATTTCTTTTCTCTCTACCTTCAGTGAAAGTTGGTAGGTCACCTCACCATCAATGAAAGTTGGTGATTGTTATCTTTTTGCTACCTTCAGTTAACATTGGTAGTTCATCGTTAGTGAACAGCGGTGCTATGATATTTCTTTTCTCTCTACCTTCAGTGAAAGTTGGTAGGTCACCATTAGTGAATGTTGGTGATTGTTATCTTTTTGCTACCCTCAGTGAACGTTGGTAGTTCACCATCAGTGAACGTCGGTGTTATGATATATCTTTTCTCTCTACCTTCAGTGAAAGTTGGTAGTTCATCGTCAGTGAACGTCGATGTTTGTTTCTCTACCTTCAGTGAATGTTGGTAGCTCACCGCCAATGAACGTCGGTGTTGTTATTCTTTTCTCTTTCTACCTTCAGTGAACGTTGGTAGTCACGCCTTCAGTAAAAGTTAGTGTATCCTTTGGTGTTTTACCATTCTCTTAGAGTTGGGTCTTTTTGATTCACCAGTGATTTATTTTCCTGGTCGGGTTTCTCTTTTGATCCTTTATTTTTCCTTTGCTACATCCCCAGTGGTGTTTTGCGCCTCTTTGAAGTTGTTCATACGCATTCATACTCATAAGCATTGCATGCATCTTAGGGCCAAATATAGGGTTTGTTTTATATTTAAGTATCTTCGATCATGTCGATACGAAGATTTTTAACCTTCGTATCTCCGGATAGAAGAAACTTAAATAAGGGCAGCTATTGTACCCCAATTTTTCCCCTAAGATCCCTTCATCATACCATATTGATTTAATCACAACAAGATCACATTAGGGTTTTTGGTTCTCCTCCCTATCTTTAGCTTTGCTCTTTGAGGAATCACCAAGCACCTTGACTTGTTTTTCTTTTGTGATTATGCATGTTTTGTTTTGACTTTCCTTTTAATTAATAAAATGCAATGTTGGTTTGTCTTATTTGTTAATAATGTAGGTAAAGGCAATGTGGCTTAGCAAGTTGATCCATGGGTTCATGAGTTTATTTCCATGCCCTAGTCAATAAAGCTTGAGAAGTTCAAACATCACCATTGAAGTTGTTTTGGAAGAAATGGCATGAAAAGGTTTATTTTGGTTCACCATATTTTAAAGTTATCAAGATTGATTCAAAAGTACAAGGGGTTGATGGAAGAAGTCGTCATGGTTGGACAAGGCCTTGTTCCCATTGGTCACAAGTGCATATTTCTCTCAATTCTCAAGATGTGGAAGTGGTTTTGGTTGCTATGAGTTCTCATTATCATCCTCAATAACTTCTATCTACAAAGCAAAAGTGTTGGTACAAGAAGGTTGTTTAAAATTGTCAAAGTTCCTCAAAGCATTTTCTTGATCTGGGAGCTAGGGTTTTGAACTTCAAAGAAGTATATCTTGCTCATCTTTTGGTATTTTTGAGTGATTCCAAAAACATCCTCCTCTTCAAAGGGTTATTAGTAAATCACTTCAAAAGTTTCAAGGAGTTTTCATGTGGAAGAAACTTGATGATGAAGAAAGATTACAAGTCCTCCAGATGAACCCCAAATTTCCCATGTATGACTTCAAATGATCATAACTTGGTCAATTTTTATCACTTTGATCCCACTCTTTTTCCACAATGATCTTGAGGATGTGAACTTTATTCCTTCTTTTATGTGCAAAGTGAGAAAATGGATGGAAGATGCCCTAAAGATACAAAAGATTATAGGTTATTTCATGATTTTTTGCCAACTTCAATAATTCATAACTCTCTCAATTTTTGGAGATTTTGAATGGTTCAAGCTTCAAAATGTCATTCAAGAGGTCTATTTCATGCCATCTTTTTTGGTCAAGAATAAATTCCAAGAGGAAGGTCGTCTTTGAATGCAAAACATTATAGGTCACTTTTGAAGAAAAACTTGAAATATTTCTAAGTATGGAAAGTCAGCCCTTTTCTTCCAACTTTGACTGAACACAACTTCTTGCTCAAACATGCAATTGATCTCACTCCTTGCACATTGTAAAGCTTGTGACTTTATCTTTCAAATGCTTCAAAAATTACATGATATGGTGCCCTACATTGTTGGCACCATGGTTATGAAAGTAGCATTATAAAATTGAAATTCCAAGTTCAGTCAAATTTGAAAACTAGTTTAAATCCAATTACAAGCCTGTTTAAGGATCAATTTCGTGTCTAATCATGTTTAGGAACTTGCCACAACAAGAAATAACCCTTAAACCATTCATTTTGCTGCGTTTTGAGTTATGTAAAGTAACACTTTCCACACTTAGCAGGTCCATGTGACTTCACTGATTTTGCCTCCAATTCACACGTTTGAGCCTTGCATCATGATCAGCTATAAATAAGGATCATCCCTCACTCATTTTGGCAAGCTTTTGATAGCCAATTGACCCCACTTCAGATCTCACACGAACTCTAAATTTGAAACTCTGATTTCTTACATTCTCACCTTCAAACACCAAAAGCTTCATTCAGTTAGCTTCATTGAACTTCTCTGAAGCTAACCATACAGTTACTTTCAAGAATTGTGACATATATTGATCTGTAGAAGTCCAGTTTCAGAGCAACTTCTCACTACTTCGTTCAGGTAGATTTCTTGGCCAAATTGATTCAAATAAAAGACTAATCCACTCCTTGTATTCTTCTGATCCTCGTGCTCTTTATAATTTGCAATTTCATTGAGATTGGAGTGAGATATCCCAGAGTTTCGCACTCGCTATTTTTTCTGGTTTTCTTCAAACACAACCTTACACAATTTATATAAATTTGGCGCGATGGTACCATTAGAGTCGTCTTGAAGAGACGAATCTAATGGTACCGGTCTGATTTGCTAATTTTACAGTTTGAAGGATTCAATTTGGGGATGGCTGGAGGTTGAAGACGATGACATGTCCATCTTCAACCAATGACATAAAGCCACGTTATTTTTTTGAAACGGATATAGTATGTTTGCCTTACCATGCGCGTGCCTCAGGAGCCCTTGGATCTGATCACTTTTGTAAATCAGACTCCATCCAACGCGCCACAATTTAAGTTGTTTTATTTTAAAAATGCTGGATTCGGTGTGATATTTATTAAAGTCCATAACATGCACAGCGCGCTAGGTCCACTTGATTTGTTTACTAACGCGTTTTGACAATGATCAGATGGCCCATATTTTTTTGGTTTGATATTTTATTTTCTGATTTTCATTTTAATTGTTTTAAATTTCAAAAAATCATAGAAAATTCATTTTAAGTCCAAAAAATCTAAAAAAAATTATGAAAAATATTTTTGATTTTTCTCTTTCTGATTTTTATTTTTTCACAATATTATTTTGTGTTTTGATATTTTTATAAATTTTCACTTTATTTGAATTGTCTTAAATGTTTAAAAATACTTTTATGTATTTTTAAATTCTGGAAAAAAAATATGGAATGATCCAATGAGATTGTGACAAATATTGGTGACCTCGTTTATTTTTTATTTCTGACTGTTATTTTTTTATCAATTTTGGTTTATTTTACTCATTTCTTTTAATTTTTAAAAATAGTTTCTGACTTTAAAAAATTACCAAAAATTTTATAAAAATATTTGAGTTCATTTCTGATTTTTCTATGGTCTTACTTAATATTTCTTGATTAGTTTGAATATAGTTGATATTTTTCTTTCTTATTTCTATTTTAAAATATTTTAAAAACCTTTTTTTAATGTATATATTAAATGCAACATTATTTTGTGATTATTTTCTGACTGGTCTTGCGTTGAATTTTTTATCATGAACTTTATTAACATCATTGGATTCATGGTGTTGAGTCTAACTCCATAAAAATGGATGAATAATTTTAATAATAGTTTGATTAAATTTTAATTCAAATGTGGTTTGTATATTCTTTCTCACCCTTCTTCATCTTATCATTTTCTTATTGCACTAAGTGTTATTGGGGCATGATCTCTATATCATGTCTCAAAACAAATGGTGCATAGATTACTATTGACCGGCCTCAAAATAGGTGCGACTTCTATATAAGTCCACTTATGATTGCTTAATATAGCGCTAAATTTTGTCCTGATTCGAATAAATGATCATTCGTGGTCCAAACCTATGTTTGCAAGCCCAAATATGTTAATTTAATCTCTTTGATCCAATAACCTTGAGATTCATTGTGTGGAGGTTTTGGTTCTACCAATCCTCTAATGGATCTACATCACTTTTGGTCAACGTGAATCACTTAAAAATCGTTGATCATTAAATGGTACTTTTGAGGATTCCAAATGGATGATATACTTGACAAAAAGCAAATGCAACTTGTTGTGTGGGGGCTTTGGTTCTACCAATCCTCTAATGAGTTACAAATACAAGTTTTAAGATGGTCATCCAACTAACCACTAATAATTGACTTTATTTTGTGTTTTTATCTTATGCTCTTTTATTTTATGCACCATTTACTTTTAGCATTTACATTTCATGCTATTTTCATCTTTGTTCCCTTGAGCATTTACTTTCTTGTCATTTTTATTTTGCTCACTTGAGCTTTTCTTTTCTTTTTGAAGATACCTAATAATCAAAATGAATCATAAAAAGCTTTAATGATACTTAGGTTATTTGGTTACTATCCTTGACAATATGGAGTATTTAACTTATTGGACTTAGGATTAGAAACTTTGGCCTATGTTGGAGACCTTGTGACCTTAATTGATATTTTGTCTGGAGTTCTTGAGGTTTACCTCAAGACATTGGATTGTTTGTTTGTTTTGTGTTCAGGTCATTTTGATTACATTCTTTGTTTGTAATCTGGAATTCACTCGTATACATCCGTTACTCTGCCCAATTTTTGTGAAGACTTAATACACTTGAAGTTTAGTTTTCTCAAGAGGTCTAGTATCTTTGCTTGCTTAGTTTCAATCCAAAGAATGGAAATTCTATTTTGACTCATAATGTCAAGTATTGGCTTCTTGTTGGTTAGATGGTTCTTATCCCCGTCTTTTACCTTATGCCTTAGGATAGTCTCTTCTTCTCCTCCCATCTTCTTTAATTTCAAAAATCTTCTTCCTCCTTTTGAAAACCCTTCTTGTTTTGAAACTTGAACTTTTCTCATAATAAACTTGGACTTAGGTCCATGCATTTTCAAAATATTTTCATAAATAAACTTCAATCAACTTAATAATACCTTGACTTTTTTTTTTGTGAGAAAACTAAAAGTCAATCAATCTCATTCAAACCATTTTTTCCACTTTGACTTTTACTTTAAACTTTTCTCAAAAGATTAGACTCTTGTCAATCCTTATATAATGCAAACAACTATACTTCTACAATATGTAGTGAAGAGAGATATTTTCCACTTGAGTGTTGAGTGAGACATTGTTGATTTTAAAATCCAAATCATATCCTCCACTTTGAGATGATGCAAATTCTCCTTTCTCATGATTGTGGGTAGTAAGTATGTTTTCCACACAGACAATTACGATGATGTTTTATCTCATAAAATTAACCAACACACTTGTGTTTTAAAATTTTTAAAGAGGAACTAAGTGTATCTTGATCCCCTATTGCACGAAAGATGGTACGCAGACACTAAAGGTTCGCAACCGCGGCGGGTGCAAAAATCATAAAAAAATATATTTCTTTTCTCACCTCCACCATCTATTTTACATACAACATTTTATAGCCAAAATATACAGATTTTTCAAAGAGGTTCATGCGGAGTACCGTAGATATTTATGGTGTTAATATCTTCCCTTTGCATAACCAACCTCCTTACCTTGAATTTTCCCCCTCTTTTTGAGTTATTCGCTCTTTTCCCTTTCTTTTGGAAATAATAAAGTGCGATAGCGATTTTTATTTTGATTTTTATAAGTCTAGTCAATCCAATGGCTTAGTCTTAAACATTTCTACCACTACAAAGAAGACATTGACATTTAATCTTTGTGGTTTGCAACAGTGACAATTAATCTTGTTGTGGTTATGTAATTAGATAGTGGATTAAGTCCTTATTAAGAAGACAAAATCACCTTGGCGGGTGAATTGGATTAACTTCGTTAATAGTAAACCAGGATAAAAATAATTGTGTTCATTTATTTTTATTCTTCTGCTAAGAGCTGGTGTTTGAGTTTCGAGAAATTTTATTTTGAGAAACCCAATTCAAATCCCCTTTCTTGTATTTATTTCACCTTCAAAAAACATTTTCTATGTTTTTATTAAGCACTTGAACCCATTTTAATTAATTTATGTTATGTGCTGAATTTTATTGATTATTTTTTATCAAAATAAGTTAAAATAACTTGGATAGAACTTAGGGGGAGCTTACAAAACTCAACCTATGAACGGTTAGACTTGGGGGGAGGTTACAAACCTCACACTCTGAAGTTATCAAGTTATTAAAATTGACCAACCATTGTTCTTAAATACTCTTGTTTTTCATCATAAAAAAAGGGAGGATTATTGGAACAAAATATGTTCATACTCCTTGGATTTTGATGATAACAAAAGTAATTAAAGAACAATAGGATATACTAACATTTGTTTAATATGCAGGATCATTAAACTTGTAATTAACTCTGTTCTAACCCATTTAATTAGCTTATGAAGAAGAAGCAAGTAACTCAGATTCTAATGGATCAGAATCTGATATTTACGTGGAACTTCAACATCTGTTGACTCAATTTATGATGAGCTGGAAATATAGTACAACGCTTATGTCTGTACTCTGTGTAGAAGCATCTACATCATATCAACTGCCAATTTATAAGTCAACTAGGAATTCTAGCGCAAGGCTCGAGGCTGTTTGACACGATTTCTTTAGTCTACTCCAGCATGCTTATTGATGCATTACTTGAGAAAGACACGACGAATAAAGAGATTATTCAAAACTTGAAGATCCTAATTGTACCTACTCCAACGACTCTCTTGGAAACTGCTTCTTCAGTAGAGACACTTGAGCAAGTTGCTTCCAACGTCGCTTTTGTTACCTCTATATAAGAAGCTGAAGAATCAAAGGAAAAGTAACAACAAGCAACAAGAAGATACAACAAAAACTAAACTGAAACTCTGCACAAAACTCTTGTAAATATATTTGGTGTATTCCACAAAGTCTTGGGATTTCTTACTCTTGAATATCTTAGAAATCTCAAGTATCAAGGTCTTTAATTGTGTTGTATTCTTTGTACCTTTGATTGTATATCAAGTACATCTTGTTGTAATCCTAAATATTTTATTTAGAATCTGTAAAGTTTCAAACAGAGTGTTTGAGCAAGAAAGTCTCAGACATATTGTTTGAGCAAGGAAGTCTCTAGCTAGGTTGCTTGAGCGAGGAAGTCCTGAACAAATGTGTTTAGACAAAGAAGTCCTGAACTGGTGTGTTTAGGCAAGGAAGTCTCTTTCAGGTTAATTAAGCAAGGATGTCTTGGAAGGAGGTGTCTAAGCAAGTTGTAATCAGGTTTTGATTATAGTGAATAGCTCTTATGGGACAAGGGGACAAGATTGCTCTCGTTATAGAGGAACCAGGATAATTTCTGTGTGTGTTTTTTACTTGTTTCTTATGTACTCTATTTTATTCTGTTGCTGCTTACTCGTGCTTGGAATCTGAACTTGGTCAGACTCAGAAGTTGTTGTTCTTAGAAGTAAAAGTTTACCAAATATACAATTCAACACATTTTTCTTGTGCATTTTCTCACCTTCAAGCTAGACTAGAGATGACAAAAAATCGTACCCACGAGTAAAACCCGTCATGTGTACGGGTTGGATAGCTTAATAGGTATCCACGGGTAAAATAAATGAATGTTTAGTTATTCGATTCCTTATGGGCACTGATACGGATTTGATGGTATTCGTACCTGCGGGATATGTGTATCCATTAATAATTAGCAAAGTTACTTAAATATCTTTTAAAATTATTATACTTCCTTTGATCCTATTTATAAGAGACAACTTACTTTTTAGTTACATTGAATAATCAATGTACGTGGACTTATAAATTGTACCGGTGGGAGTACTTAATGAATTCCTTTCATTTAACTTGTAATCTCCTTTTCACCAAAAACCCTAGCAGCATTACAATGTATGTTTTTCATTTTTGTACCATCGTCTTCTTCTTGCCTTGTGTCGAGCTCACTTCCTCTCTCTGTGGCGATGGTTTCTTCACGTCTCCAAAAGCAGCAACGACAATGATTTCTTCACGTCTCCAAAAGCAGCGGCGACAATTTCTTCCCTTCCTCTCTCAGAGGCGGTGATTTCTTCAGCTTTACATCTCTAAAAGCAGCGATTTCTTCAGTTCTGCATCTCCAAAAGCAACAGTTTTTTATTTGATTTCTTGTGTGTGACATTCGTTTTTTCTCTTTTTTTCTTCTTCTTCTTATTGGGTGTTTGTGTTTGCTTTTCCTAGAATGTGTGATAGGTGGAGTAGAAATTGATTCTTTGATTTTTTTTTGGTTGATGGTATTGTGGTTGTTCAAGTTTGTGCTTTGATTTTGTGTTTGTTTATCTATTTGAAGAATTTTATATATTGTGTAAAATTTAGTACGGGATCAATGTTTGAATTGAAGATTGATGTTGCTTAAGCTTTAAGCTTTTTTGAACTCTTATGGTTTTTGTGTTGTTATAAAAGTTTATATTAGTTCAATTATGATATTTGATTGTTTTGATTTTGACCTGAGCTGAAATTGATTAATTTGTTTCCAGTAGTTTTGAAACATTGCAAATGACACTTATATTATCTAAATAAATTACATAAACTATTGATCTAACTCAATAATGTTTGGAAAGGCTAGTATTTAATGTAGTCCAAAAAGTTAACCTCTTTTGTCCCAGCTTCACCTCTTTAAGAATCAACTGTTTCATGGTTTGTCTAAATTATTCCATGAAAGATTTTATCCAACAAATGAGAATAATTTATTCTAATGCTAGTCATTAGTCATTACATTCCTGTCATAATACATGTTTTTAACATTGTCTGCACGTTTCTGCAATGCAAACTGTAAATCAAGAACTTGTGATTCTTTCTTCCTTAAACACCACTTGAATTGTGAAAAATGAATCAAAGTTATTGCCTTAACATTAGTCAGACGGAAACTACATGCACATTGTTGACTGAGATTTTCAACAAGAATTAAAATCCAACCACGAGAATCCAAGAAGGTTCTTTAAAAAGGTGAAATTATCTAAATCGACTACAGCTACAGTCGACCAGAAGAGACCCCTTAAGTAGTTAATTGGGTCTGAAAACGTCAAAAAGCCTAAAGAGTCCAGACCAAGCGAGCGAAATGCTTTGGAGAGAAACATGAGTTTGAGTGGAGAACATAGATTCGTGGAGAGAAGTTGCAAAATACACGTAGCGTATAAAGAAACGAAGCTCGACAGAAAACAATTATCATATGTGTATTATAAATAAAGCACTTAGTGCATAGTATTAGAGGTTCAAACTTTCATATTTTTATACGCTAGTCATCCAGAGTACTCAAACGAACGAGCGAAATGAGTCAAGCTAGGGCAATGTATGTTTGAATCAACTTATTTTCAACTATTTTGATGTTATGTCATTTATGTTTACAGTTTAAAATAATTTTTTTTTACAAGTCTTACTTTATTGTTTATAAACTTGTTTGGCACCAGTCGAACGAATCCTTTTTGAAAATATTTTGTGAAAGCACTTGAAAACTGAAACACTATACTGAGATTTCTTGATCGACCTCACAAATGAACTTTTGTTAAGAGACCAGCGTTGTTTATTGAAACCAGAGGTAAACACACATCTTCTTGTAACTGTAAAGTATTTTAATTGTAATTGTCATATGCTAGTATGTCATATGCTAAATGATTATAAGGTCTAAGTAAAGGAAATCCTGAACACACAAACACTTTGAACGGCTTATAGTTAGGTGTATTTGTAGAGAGAAAAGTAAGAGAAGAATTAAGAAGACCAAAGGTGGGAAATTTATTCATAAGATAGAAAGACATGATAAAACTATGGTTCCAATAGGTGACACAGAGAGAAGCATGTGCAATGGGAGAGATTTTCGGGTTTACAACATATCCATGAAGTTTATGTTAGAATCACACCTTCAACATGCAATTCCATAGCAAGAAATTGTTATCTAGCGACTTATTTGAGAGCTTTGGACCAAAAGAAATTTAACATGATGAGTTTCCAAAAGAAGAATTGGTTACTTTGGGATGATGACTAGTTCTTCACGATTGGTGATGACTTATCAACATCCACCATTGTTAAGGAAAATGAAAGATCGATAAAGAAGCAGATAAGAGTTGAATTAGCTAGCGCGGAAATGAGAAGATCGTGGGTGGTTGATACCATACTAAAACTCAATAATATGAATCTATGATTCAATGTTCAAAGCTTGAAGATACAATTGATTTTAACTCCTAATATAGAGGAGTGTGTTGGTGGTTGATTGAGTTGAAACAAACTTCTCAACAACTTCAACCAACTGTGTATCCAACTTGATATAAGTTATAAATGTTCAAGTCAAAAGATACTAAAAGAAAAACTACATAACAAAAAAACAAAGGCTATATCTAATCTAATACTCATAATAGTTACAAGTTGGCTTACAATCATTCATCTTGAATGTCTTCTTTGAATTTAGTTATCACGTTTTCTGTTAATCAACATAAAAAATGTTGTAATGATCTAAACCCTAAGAAATTTTAAAGATATTTTCTCAAATTTATTACGTGGGGCTTTTTATGTTTGTGATGTTTGTAAGTGAAGTATTATCTATAATGTTCTTATTACATTTTAAACATGTTTGTAGTAGAAAGTGTCACAGATTAAACCATTGAATGTTGAAGTCTTGAAAAGGTACACTGATAAGGTGAAATCCCCTTATGGGGGAACATAGGCCGAACTGCCGTCATTACCGTAGATTGTCGCTGTTTCTTTCTTCTTCTTTTGTTAAAGAAGACATGATTTATTAATGAAGAATGTGCAGGTCTTTTGGGCCTGGTTTAGAAGTCCAGTTGGGAAGTTTGGTTGTCAAATAGTGTTTGGTTCAACAGTAGTAATCACATAGGTTACCTCTGTTTCTTTGAGAATGAAGAAACAATGCAGTTATATGCAACAACTGTAAAGATGGTTGAGAGTAGATGAGAAGAAAATGTGTAATGGGTTTAAGATTGTTTAGAAAGCCTTTGTCATCCAATGGTACAAAAAATTGTATCGCACACAGCAGAACATGCTACACCAAAATAAGTTCAACAGCTAACTAACTACACACTTGTGTAGTAACTTGTAATGTACTCAAATGAATTAATTACTATCATTCATTACCAGGGGTATGTTTTTTAGGGTGCACAAGAC
This sequence comes from Vicia faba, assembly GCA_948472305.1. Taxonomy (NCBI): domain Eukaryota; kingdom Viridiplantae; phylum Streptophyta; class Magnoliopsida; order Fabales; family Fabaceae; genus Vicia; species Vicia faba. The sequence continues at coordinate 253,457,438 of OX451738.1, read as the reverse complement.
TAGTTATTGCCCAAACCTAAAGTTTGACACATTTAAACCTTGGGGAAGAATAGATCTCATAAAATATTTGTTATGATTCAACAATAATAAAATAGAATTTCTATTAGATTCGTCACACTTAAGCCATTAACTACTTCCGAAAACTTAAGACGACTATGTACATTACCATAAACTTCAATCAACTCCTAACATTACATTGTGTTGAGTGTCCGACATGTGTCATTTTCCAATATCAGGACGACATTTTTACATATGACTATATTTAATTATTCAAGTTTTTAAGATTATTAGCGAAGTTAGAGAGAACATGTTACATTAATTACTCTCACTCACTCTACAAGAGTCGTATATCAAAGCAATCCAACATTACAATAGAAACACGTATTCTCTAACAGATCTAATAATGTAGAGATCATGCAGATTAAGGTAAATTAAGAGTCAGAAGTGACAATTACGAGTATTGATTGAAGAATAAAATCAAACAGTTGGTTTGCGTAGGAAAGCAGTACCAGGATCATCACCGCAGGGGAGAACCTCAAGGCCAGTGACAACAGCTTGGGAGGGACCGCGACGACACCTCTGCTCCATTTCCTTCACCGCATCAAAACTACCGGAGAACAGAGCCTCCACAGAACCATCCCTCCGGTTTCGAACCCATCCCTTCAACCCCAATTCCGTGGCATTATCCACCGTCCAATTCCTGTAAAATACTCCTTGCACCCTCCCCTTTATCACCACCCTCTCCTGCAAAAGAAAAAGATTAATCATTGATTCACCATAAATTGATTAATCAATTAACAAGCCTCAGCGAAACGCACCGTTTTGGTTGAAGATGAGTCTTGAGAAGTGGCCATAATAGAAAGTGGATGTCAAAGATTAGAAGGGAGATGGAAGATTCTAGAAGTAGTGTTGTTAGAAATAGAATTGTTCCAATACGCAATGAATCTGGGTTGCGTAGGAATCACTCTAATAATGCTTGATGCCATGGATATCAATAAAACTGAAGCAGTGAGGGATATTATTTTATTGATTAGGAAAATATTTACTTCCTTTTAATAATGTTTTAAAAATATAAAATTTTGAACATATATTTCTTATTGTTATGAATTGACACATGATTACAATTCATCTAGTACAAAAAAATCAAATTTGTATACGTTAAATTTCTTTTGAAATATTTAGAGATTATTTATTTGGAGACTTTTAATGGAAGATGATTTTTTTACCTATTAAAGTTAATTGATTTTAACAAAGTTTAGATAATCTTAATGGTATGAATACAGATATTAATTTTAACAGTTTTACTAGCAAGACATCATCCTCTTAAAACCTAACATATTTTCACAAATGTCATTTTTATTTGTAAATAGTGCATGTTTTAAATGGCTAGCTTTATGAACGCTGCGTCCATATTTTCAGAATCTTTGGTGAGTGCGTCTTCGCCATTACAGGGATCTAAAACCGGTATGGCGAATTTGGGTAGAAACCAACTCTTAGGAGGGGCATCCCATGCAATACTAAGCCTCACAAATGCTTCTACGACAATTTTGAGGCAACAAATGGACGAAAGTAACCATGATATGATACAAATGTTGGCACAAACTTTGAGTACAGTGTTGAACCCTCTAATACAAAATATCACCCAGTTGAATCAGCAAATGACAGCTCAAATGACACGCATGGCTAAATTTTTTTGGATTCCCCAACCTATTCGACAACCCCAAAGAGCGCCAATAAGAGGGAATCAGGGTATAGTCTTAGAGGAAGATGTGACCATTAACCAAAATCTACAACCAGTTGGAATGAATCATAGAATGGAGATCGAACAACCTAGGGTCGAAATACCCAGTGTTTCCCCACAGATCCCTAGAGATATCGATCAAGATGTAATTGTGGTAAATAGAAACCAAAATGTTGACGGAGTGATACAACAGGTTCGACACCATAATTATGGAACAGATAAGAATCTGACAGCCATGATCGAAAGAATCATGATACGAAATGGAATGAACATTGGCTTTCATAGGCCAAACTTTACATCCCCATTGTCAGAGTATATCTTGCAAATAGATTTACTCCCTGGGTGGAAAGTTCCAAAGTTCACCAAATTTTCTGGGGATACAACAAAATCTACGGTCGAACATGTGGTGAGATATTTGATAGAAGCTAGGGAAATCTCAAATAACGAGAGTCTTAGGATTAAGTACTTCCCAAGTTCCCTAACTAAAATTTTTTTTACTTAGTTTACCACCCTCCCAGCCAATTCGATCCACAATTGGAATCAATTGGAGAGATTGTTCCATGAACAATTTTACAAGGGACAAATCAAAATAAGTCTGAAAAAACATGCTAGTGTGAAAAGGAGATTCACTGAGCCAATAGATGAATATCTAAATATATTTCGACTGCTCAAAGCCAGATGCTTTACGCAAGTGCCTGAGCATGAGTTGGTTGAAATGGCAGCAGGGGGCCTAGATTATTCTATTAGGAAAAAATTAGATACTCAATACCTGAGGGATATGGCCCAATTGGCCGATAGAGTTCGACAGGTAGAACATCTTAAAGCTGAAAAAGCTAAAGCAATCGAAGAGAAAGGGTAGCCTATGTCGAAATGGATGATGATGATCCAGAGACATCTAGTGATCCTATAGTTGTCGAAGAAAGTGAAATATATTTATCTGAATTAAAGCAAGGGCCATTGTATTCTTGCAGATTGCTAATGCCCTCAAATAGAAAGAATCTTACTGAGTCTGAAAAGAACAGTGATAGATTCCCAAAGAAAACATATAGTTTCGATGTCACAAAATGTGACGAGATATTTGACTTGTTAGTTAAAGATGGCAAAATGATAGTGCCCCTAGGGGAAAAATGCCTTCGTTAGAACAAATAAAGAAAAAAGGTTTTTGTAAGTATCATAATTTTTTGGGCCATAAAACTTCGCAATATTTTCTTTTCAGAGATTTCGTTCAAGGAGCGATCAAAGAAGGCCGACTCAAATTTGCTGAAAAACCTCCGATGAAAATCGATGCAAACCCATTGCAAGCTAATGCCCACTATGTTGAACCACCAGGCATCAACATGGTCGAAGTTTCAGAAGACTTCGTCAATAAGCCAGTTTTTGGCAGTTTCGCTGGGAACATCTCCAGAAAGACTGTCGAAAGGGTGAGAAAGGCTACTGAAGGCCTAAATAAAGGAGCTATTGAAGGCTCAAACAAAGGAGTTGCTGAAGGCTCGAACAAAGGGACTACTGCAGGTTCCTATTTGGTTGTCGTCACGGGTTCGACACGAGACCTAGAAGCCAAAATGCAAAGGCTAAATCTCGCTGCCAAGAGCAATGTAGAAGTCAATATGGTTGAAGTATCTGGGGAGAAGGCTTCATAAGATGCCATCCAACAAAAGGAAGTCAATAAAACAACATTTTATAAAGAGAATGAGAATCTGGCAGATTTTCTGCAACGATGCTAGAAAAAGAAGTCTAAACTGATGTTGTGTCCAAGATGCAACTCTATCTTTGACAAAAAGGCTGCATAACACATACAGGGTGTGAGGGCAGGAAAGGAGAAATGGGGCACCAATGCCCAACCCAACATGGATCCTGAGGTCCGGTATGATCCCAGAAGAGGATATCAGAAAGGACCAATAAACCAGGTGAAGAGGCCATCAACTTTCAGGCCTCCAACAAATGTCCCGTGGACACTTGGCTGAAAATAGTAAGCAGAAAAAGGCCCAGTGAGGAGAAATGGTGAACATTTGATGTGCCAAGAGTATCATCTTTGGCCTATAGGAAGTAATTCCAAACTACAACAACAAATAAAGTGGTTCATGTGTCGAGCAACTACAAGGGAACATGTCCCGCTCCCAGTGGAGGAGATATCAAAGACGGTGAAAATCCAAAAGAGAGGCTATAGGGGAGCCTCAACCTGAATCAAGCATCAATGTGCCACAAAGAAAGGAAAAAGGCAAACAAAGAAAGCCTTTGGAAATAAAACCAATTGCTAGAAGATTGGTGTGGCCAGAACAAGGTGAATCAAATGATGAAGGTAATTCTGAATCTGATGCTACTTTGGGTATTATGGTAAATGTAGTGTCAATAATACCCAGGGAATACGACCGCCAAGTCGAAGTCGAAGAGACTGACTGGGAGCTTGAGCAGGAGATGGCCAAACATAGGCCAGTTTGTTATTACGTTATGAACAACGACTGTGTCAAAGAGAAAAATGCTTTCTTCGAACGCCCCACTGAGGCGGTGAAGAATCACCTCAAACCATTGTTCATAAGAGAAAAATTTGGGGAAGCAACCATCAACAAAATTCTGGTTGATTGTGGGGGCACAATAAATATAATTTCCCAAGGTATGCTGAGGAAACTAGGCAAAGGGGATGAAGATCTCAAACCCCACAACATGGTTCTATCGAACTATGAGGGAGGTATTGGAACTACTATGGGGGTGATACAATTAGACCTCAAGGTGGGAACAATACTTCGACCAACTACGTTTATGGTCATTTCAGCGAGGCCCAACTATAATCTACTCTTAGGTAGAGAGTGGATACATGGCATAGGAGCAGTGCCATCATCAATGCACCAACGTGTTACCATTTGGCGCCCAGATGGTATAGTTGAAAATATTGAAGCAGATCAAAGCTACTATATGGTCGAAGCTAATAATGTCGATAAGACAAACTTCGACAGAAATCTAGCTCACATAGGGCCATGCAATCCTCCAGACTTTTATTTGTCACCAGCACCAAATGCCTTTTGCTCCCTCTACTTACACTATGGCCATGGTTTCCAGTGGGATAGAAAGATTTATCAAACATTGACTATGGAGGAGTTGATGACATATGGGCAACAGGATGGGGAAGTGAATTCAGTTATGATGACTGAATTATAAGCTTTACAAAGGATTTCAGCATATGTGGCCTAAAGTAGAATGATAACGGCCTTAGAGTATGAAGTCAAGTATATGGTTGTCGAAGCCAATGTGCAAGTGTTTCTTTCAGAAGGTCCTGGGAAAGACTTCGAACCAGAACCACCTGACTTAAGAAGGGAGGAAGAAACAAGCCAGAGGCTAGATGCCATCTATGATGATGAGCCTTTGGGTTTTGAAAAGGATCCATTGCCAGACAATGTTAAAATGCTAGCACAATATCCTCTGGAATAAATAGACCTGGACGAAGGTTTGGTGAAAAGACCAACATACATCAGTGTGAAGATAGATCCAGCGCTCAGGGTAGAAATAATCCAATTGTTGAAGGAGTTTAAAGACTGCTTTGCATGGGATTATGACGAGATGCCTGGTCTCGACAGAAGATTGGTGGAGCTTCAATTACCGATAAAGCCTAGAAAAAATCCTGTGAAGCAGACTCTAAGGCGTTTTGCACCAGAAATCTTGTCGAAGATCAAGACAGAAGTCGAAAGACTGCTAAAATGCAAGTTCATCCGAATGACCAGTTATGTCGAATGGATTGCAAATATAGTACTTGTTATAAAGAAAAATGGTACCATTAATTTTAGAGATTTAAATGCTGCAACACCCAAAGATAAATATCTAATGCATGTGGCGGAAATGCTTATCAATTCTTCCGCTGGCTTTGAATACATGAGTATGTTTGATGGATACTCTGGGTATAATCAGATTTTCATTACTGAAGGGGATGTGTCGAAAACAACATTTTGATGCCCTGGAACTTTAGGTACTTATGAATTGGTACTGACGCCCTTTGGCCTAAAAAATGCAGGGGAAACATATCAAAGGGAAATGAATTCCATCTTCCATGATTTTATTGAAACTTTTATGCAGATTTATATTGATGATATTGTTGTCAAATCTGTTTCAGGGGAGAATCACATAGACCACCTTAGATAGTCCTTCGAAAGGATGAGAAGCTATGGTCTAAAGATGAATCCTCTAAAGTGCGCTTTCTGCATCAAAGCAAGGGACTTCTCAGGCTTTGTGGTCCACAAAAAGGGTAATGATGACTCTGAATACCAGTAGTGGTTGGTAGATAGCGAAAAGCGCATGATTAACTTTTGTGGCAAAAAAGGAGACAGGTGTTGAATGGGAATATCAAAGAATGACCATTTCTTCTGGCGTCGAAATTGACATTCTTGAGGGGAAATTTGTTAGCTCCTAAATTTAAAACCCAGACACATTGGCTTTATTGGCTAAAAATGGATTAAATAAATCTAAGAGATTGAAGAAGTCTAAATTAAGAACCCTTCAATTTGGAAACATAGTCTAATTTGAAGATACTTCGAATTGGGAGCCTTTGAAAAGGCCCATCGAATTCATCCTTGTTAAGAAGGAAAAAACACTTAGAGAATTCTTTAAGTCAGAAAGGGTCTTTGACCCAGAGGCTTCAATCTTGTAAGAGCCTTCGACCTGGAAGCGTTCGTATCAGCAACAATTTGAACTTGAATTTGAATATAAGAGGGAAAGGCAGTTCACTTAGCAGTTAAAGAAAGCAATGTGGCATGAAGTTGAAGATCTAAGAACATGCAAAGGACACTTGTCCTGATCCTGGATCAAAGTAACCGTCTAGCAGTTAATTTTTACTAGTATAAATATAGGAAGTTTATGTAAATTTTCCGTGTGTTCAACCAATTGTACAAGTCACTCAATACTATTCGAGTATCCGCTACCTGAGAAAGAATACTGAGAATGTACATTTGAAACACCACATTTTATAATCAAAGTCTTTTACATTCTGTTGTACCCCAAAATTTGCCCTCTCTTTTCCACAAGAAATCACAGCTTCGGGCTTTTCCTGATTTTTCAGATTGGCTCGAGAATCGGTCAAATAGACTTTTCTTATCAGTCAAACAAAATTAGGGTTTCCATTAACTTTTGAATCAGTCCAAGCAAATTATTAGGGTTTTTAGTGATTTGGTTGAGTTTGGCTCAGGGTTTGATCAAGCAGACGCTTCTTTGACAAATAAATCAAGAATTAGGGTTTGCACGCGCATTTTCAGAAGAATTTGAATCCACAGTGTCTTAATTGGCTGTCACACTGCTTTGACACCTGTTCAAGATTTCTGTTTGTTTCCCAAAACCTAAACATCTGGGATATGGGCTGAGGCTTCTGATTGAGAGTTTGAAGTGTTGGTCTAATCAGTGAAATGAAAGGCGTATGGACATTTGTTTTGATTGATTGTGCAATATATATGGTTAATTGGGACGCCGGGTTTATTATTGATTAATGCGAAGTTGCAAGACTACGGTGTTTATTAATTATTTATTTTATCTAAGTTAGAATAATGGGGATGTACTTCCAGTTATTTTAATTCAAGAAACTTAAATAATTAAATAGACAATGAATTAAAAGAGATTAACTGACAAAAGATTTTTTATTCACTTTTAATTATTGTTACAAGTGTTATTTGAATACAGTAAATTTATTTACAGTATTTATAATAATGTTTATTACAAACAATTGATAGAGAAAATAAATCTATCCTAAGTCTTCATCTTCTACTGTTGCTCCCTTTGCCCAACTGATATTTACCTGCAACAAGAGAAGAAAGAAGTCAAACACAGATGAATTTGGAAAAGCATTCTCAGACAGTTAATCATAAAAACTCATCATTAAAAGTGTTGGCCGGAATCAGTTTGTTCGTCCTCTCTGCAAATCACAAGAAGATTCTCTTTTTGGTTCACAAAGAGGGAAAGAAAATATGTTTGCAAGCATATGAATTAATACAAGGCAGCATATTAAACAAAATGTACAAGGCTGCATAATTTCAAACCAAATTGCAAACTGAAAAGGCAAACCAAACTGAAATGCCAAAACCAAATTGCAGTGTCAAAATGTCAACTAAGCTGTCAAAACTGTCCAAAGAAGCCAATAAAGCTGTCAACAAGTACACAAAAGGCAGAAAATCTGGAAGATAAGAGATATGCAGAGGAAAGACAAAGTGCAAGCAAACTTGTAAAAACACTTTTATTCATCATTTTCCAGGCCATCACTTTTTCAGAAAAAAGGGACTCTAAGCAATATAATATGCTTTTTTCTGTGGAGAGAGGAAGAGAGAGAGAGAGAAGTAGAGGCTTACAGTTTCAGGCAGGCTAGAAATAAATAAATATAACAAAGATCTCAGTTGAGAAAAGGAGGCAGAACACCACATAGAAAAAATAGACCACAAACTGTAACATTGCAAAAGCCAAGCAAAAACAACAGCCTGCCTCAAGCTTGCTCCAAACCTGCCCAAAGCCATACAAGTCTGCATAAGCCCTGAAACCTGTTACAAAAACAAGTTCTCAAACCTGCTAAGCTTCAAACTGTAACATCCTGCCTGTAACCACAATAAGCCTTCAAGAAAGCAAAAGCTCAAATTTGTATAAACCCTCCAAGCCTGTCAAACAAAAGCAAACAACAGCAAACCTGTAGCCTCAAAACCTGTTTCAAACCACAAGCCTTTGAAACCTGTCAAACTGTTCAAACCTTAAACACCAAAGCCTGCATAAACTTGTCTGCTAAAAGCCTGTAACCTCAAGCCTTTATTCAAACAAACTCCAACCAGCAAGTCCAAATATCAAACTCAAACAATAACAACCCTCAGAAATAACCATCATTGGAAGTCAACAAGCATCAAGAGAAGAGAAAGTCAGAATCAAACATATCCAAACATACTCTCAGAGCAAAAGCTCATCATCGAGAAGCAAGCCAAAGGGAGGGAAACTCATAAGCAAAGTTCATCAAAGAACATCATCAAATAAACATACAGAGGCAAGCAATCAGAAGAGGAAAAGAAGCTATCCTAGGGTTTTCAGATTGCAACACTCATCACTAAACCAAACAAAAGCTAAAAGATACAAGTACCAGACAATCTAGCAAGCTCTCAGCATCACATACTCCCTCGCCTTGGCCACCGGAGACGCCTCCTGTCCACTTCTCCGCCTCTTCTTCAAAAGCCAACAAAGGTAGTAACTCCTCCCTTTTCTTTTTTAACACCTCACACGAACACAAATAATAATCAAAGATCAGAATATGAAAAATCTAAAAACATACACGAATATTCAAAACCTAAAACGTGAAAAAAGAGAAAATCGTTACCCTCTTTGAAGCACTGCCTTGAGCAAGCCGTGAAGAGAGGATAGGTTAGAGGTGGCGTCCAGTGGCCAGGCATGGAAGGCGTCAGAAGCTCTGACTGAGAAAGACGAAGAAGAAGAAGGGATTGGCGTCGTTTGTGAAAATCTGAACCCTAAGCTCTGAAGCAAACAAATGTGAACCCTAACAACAAAAACTTGTGAAGCGCGTTTTGGGCCTCTGCCCCACTAAACTGTTAAGCCCAACGAAACTGGCACACCCCCCTTTTCCTTTGATTCTGTTGTTTTTTTGTTTGGGCCAAACATACCCCTAAGCCCATTTAACTCTTTTGTTTATATTCACAAATCAATCTTTTTTATTTTATCATATTATTTCCCTTTCTTTTATATAATTTATTTTGATAAGAAAAATAATATATTATTTTTATACAAAACTTTTCTTAATATTTATTACATTTTACAAGAATATGTAAATATTAAATTTATTAGGTTAATAGATTTTTGTCTCAAAACTCTTTTTAATAGATCCTTTTTTTATATATACATAAAAACATTAACTAAAATACATAAATAATAGTTTTCTTCAAACTTAAAACATTTTTCTTTTCTTTTCTTTAAAACTTTTGTTTATACATAATTAACAAAAACATAAAAATAAATAACAATATTTAACTTGCATCATTTGTAAATAATCACATACATTACATTACTTTTATTTCTCTTTGACTCTTATACTTTGCTATATTTTTACATTGAGAATACGATGATTCGATTTGGTTGTAAATAATATTTGGACACTACTATCCTGATAAGACTCATCCCCATTTGTAAACATTTGTACCCCCATCCCTGGATACTTATTTGTAATAGCTTAGACTTTAAATTCCCACAATTTATCGCTTTCTATATACTGTATAGTAATTAGGGTTTGTATGTGAAGATTCAAAATCAACCGTTAGATAACCTAATACAAGACAAATGCATGAAAATCAATACACAATTCACACTTGCACCCCTAGGGTAATCCTGCTTGTTGCCTTCAAAAATGGGTCATGTTTGCATGTCAAGTACTTTGGCAAAACAACAAGAACAAACAAAATGATCATAGTCCCTCGATGACGCTTTCGAAGTTGCCTAAACAAAATGATCATAGTCCCTCAAGAAAATTGCCAAAGACACTTGACACTATTGCTCTCATGGTCTAAACGATGACCCGCGCCTGTCCCATTAACATCCTAACACAAGGTTGTTCACCAAATACAATGGTGAAACAACACTGTTAAAAGGGTTAAAACATGAGAAAGATCTTTGAGAAATTTAGGGTAGACAAACTCTTAGTTACTCGATCAAACTTGCAAAACACACTTGCCTACTTTCAAAACACACTCCACAACACAATTTCCAAAACAACTTTCAAAACCTTGAAACATCTTTTCAAAAAGACAAACACCTTTTGTAAAACATTCGAGTAAAGAATTGTTACAAGGGTTGCCTAGACAAGACATCTTTTTCAAAACATTTTCAAAAACATCACACACGAAACACCACTTCACACAATTGAAAATCAAGGCAAGTGATCTAAAACAAGTAACTAAGAGCCCATGGATAACCATGGATGAAAAGGGTGCTAGCACCTTCCCTTTTCATAATCTACCCCCCGAACCCACGAAAACATCTCAAAGGTCTTTCCTGTGCTTTTTGACCTTTCCTTTAGGATAAAATAAAAAGTCGGTGGCGACTCTTGCTAAACCGAACAAGTGCGAAAACAAATGCAAAACCTCAAGTCAGTTCTCCCACCGTACCACACATTCCTTTTTACATTCCTTGACATTCCTGCTTACAACCTTTTATCTTACTTGCAAAGTTTATTCTCCCTTACATTTTACTTGCACTTTTACCAGATTTCTACTCATCTCAACCCATTTCTACTTACTTTTACTTGCACTTTTACCAAGTTTTCGTCTGCCTCTAACCTCCACCTTTCTCAGTCGAACGTGTTCTTTATTAGAATTAGCATTTTTATCAAAACAACACAAATATTTAGCATATATCTTAGGATCAATCTGATCAATCTTGCAAGTAACTATAAATCACCCTTTTTGGAAGATCAACGACTGTTTACCAATTTTTATGGTAAACAGTGGGCAATGAGTTTTAATGTATTGGGGGTATTTGTATTTATAGAAGCTTTCATCTTCGTGTTTATCCTAATTGTTGGTTTAGTTTATGCATGGAGAAAGGGAGCATTAGAATGGTCTTAATTCTTGAATATTTAGACAATTAAACAAAATATTAAGACAGTTATGAATTCTATTGAGTTTCCCTTACTTGATCAAAAAACCAAAAAATCAGTTATTTCTACTACATTAAATGATCTTTCAAATTGGTCAAGACTATCTAGTTTATGGTCGCTTCTCTATGGTACTAGTTGTTGCTTCATTGAATTTGCTTCATTAATAGGATCGCAATTTGAATTTGATCATTATGGACTAGTACCACGCTCTAGTCCTAGGCAGGCAGACCTTATTTTAACAGTGGGCACCGTAACTATGAAAATGGCTCCTTCTTTAGTTCGATTATATGAGCAAATGCCTGAACCAAAATATGTTATTTATGGGAGCTTGTAAAATTACAGGAGGTATGTTCAGTATTGATTCTTATAGTACTGTTCGGGGCGTGGATAAGCTAATTCTTGTGGATGTATATTTGTCGGGATGTCCACCTAAACCGAAATCCGTTATAGATGCTATAACAAAACTTCGTAAGAAAATATCTTGAGAAATATATGAAGATCAAATTAGTTATCAACGAGAGAATATGTGTTTTACTACCAACCACAAATTTTATGTTGGACGCGGTATTCATACCGACAATTATAATCAAGGATTATTCTATCAACCATCATCTATTTCAGAGATAACCTCTGACACGTTTTTGAAATATAAAAAAGTTTAGTATCCTCCGACGAACGAAAAAGTGAATTAAACAAGATCCTTTTGTACAAAATACAATAAGAAATAGCAAGCAAATCAATCTTCAAAAATTTAATTGTAATATAAATAAATGGTAAATACTTATACCAATCTTATAAAAAAACTCGGGAGAAGTAAAAAAATGCAAGGTAATTTGTCTGCTTGGCTAGTCAAACACGAAATAGTTCATATATCTTTAGGTTTTAATTATCAAGGAATAGAGGCTTTACAAATAAATCCCGAGGATTGGCATTCGATTGCTGTTATTTTATATGTATATGGTTATAATTATCTATGTTCCCAATGTGCCTATGATGTAGCACCAGGAGGACTATTAGCGAGTGTCTATCATCTTACGAGAATAGAGTATAGTCTAGATCAACCCGAAGAGGTATGCATAAAAGCATTTACCCCAAGGAAAAATCCGAGAATTCCTTCTATTTTTTAGGTTTGGAAAAGTGCATATTTTCAAGAAAGGGACTCTTATGATATGTTAGGAATCTATTATGATAATCATCTGCGTCTGAAAGGTATTTTAATGCCCGAAAGTTGGATAGGATGGCCTTTGTGTAAAGATTATATCGCCCCCAATTTTTATAAAATACAAGATGCTCACTAAATGATAAAAATAAGAAAGTAATATGAACTTCGACAATCCCAGATATTAAAGAAATATATGTATGTACATTTTCTTTTTCTTATAGATTAGACAGAATAATAGAGGTTTCATTCCTAATCTTATTCTAGATTTCATTCCTAATCGTATTCTAGATTAGGATGGTATAAATAAGCAAATTGAGAAATAAAAAAGACAACAATATAGGGATTAATTGAGATTCAAAAATTAGACAGAGCTATACTTATTTTGGACGAGCCAATAGGATGAACTGAAAAAGTTCTGTATCATTAACTATGTAAGATGCACATCAGCATCAATTCATACCTTTTTTATTTTCATTATAGATATTTTTATTCTCATTATATATATATATATATATATATATATATATATATATATATATATATATATATATATATATATGATATTTACAACTTTAGAGCATATATTAACTCATATATCGTTTTCTGTGATATCAATTGTTATTTCAATTCATTTGATAACCTTATTAGGCAATGAAATCGTAGGATTATATGATTTGTCCGAAAAAGCCATGATAATAAGTTTTTTTTGTGTAACGGGATTGTTAATTACTCGTTGGTTTTTTTCGGGATATTTACCATTTAGTAATTTATATGAATCCCTAATATTTCTTTCATGGTTTTTTTTTATTTTTTTCATATGGTTTCTTTTTTTAAAAAGGAGATAAACCTTTTAAGTACAATAATTGCACCAAGTGTTATTTTTACCCAAGGCTTTGCGACTTCGGGTCTTTTAACCAAAATGCATCAATCTGTAATATTAGTACCCGCTCTACAATCCCATTGGCTAATGATGCACGTAAGTATGATGATACTGGGCTATGAAGCTCTTTTATATGGATCATTATTATTAGTGGCTATTTTAGTCATCACGTTTGAAGAAGTCATCCAAATTCTTGCTTTTACCAAGAATTTTGATTCTTTAAAAAAATCAGTTGATTTTGTTGAAATCAAATACATGAATAGGAATGAAAGAAACAATGTTTTACGAAAAACTTTTTTTTCTTCTTCTATAAATTATTACAGGTCTCAATTTATTCAACAATTGGATCGTTGGGGTTATCGTATTATTAGTTTGGGTTTTCTCTTTTTAACGATAGGTATTCTTTCAGTAGCAGTATGGGCTAACGGGGCATGGGGTTCCTATTGGAATTGGGATCCAAAGGAAACTTGGGCCTTTATTACTTGGACCATATTCGCGATTTATTTACATACTATAAAAAAATAAAAAATTAGAAGGTGTAAATTCTTCAATAGTGGCCTCTATAGGATTTCTTATAATATGGATATGTTATTTGGGGATCAAAATCTTCTACATTGTGTCATCTTTGCTCTATTCTCTCCGCAATTTTGAGTTATCAAAATTTTATCTTCTTCCATGTTCTAACCATCAAATTTTCTTAGTATTTCTCGAATTCGCTTTAGAGCTATTTGTATTTATCCTCGTTTGATAACTTATTTAGGGTGGACAACTAACCATTATTTGAAGGTGTATTATAGAACGGTGGCTATAATGCAGTAGAATATTGTATGATTTAATTATTTTATTTTATCTTAGAGGCTTTGTGGTTAATAATTTATTTGCAAAAATTTGAGTTGTGATGCAAAATATTTTAAAGAGAATTACAAAATACGCTTTTTAAGTGGCACAGGTTGATTTTTCAAATTTTTTGGAACTTAGAAATAACATTATGTATTGTTTTTAGTAATACAAATCAAAATTTGGTTAATACTGAGAAATTACATTTAGAAAATTAATAAATAACACTTAACCAAAATCTGTTATGAATAATAGTAAATAGATGTGGATGTCCATTTTCTCAATCTTTTTATATTCCTTAACTCCTATGAGTTAAGTTCATAACCTTTGTGTATTCCTTGAGTTAATGGTTGTTATTGGTCATGTGCTATAAATATAATTTATGTTGCAATGTTAGGTGAATTTGAAGAGAATAATATAATATCACTTTCCTTCTTCTATTTGTCTCCTTCATCTCTATATTGTTTTAGTTAATTTCATAACACGTTATCAACACGAAGCTCCCAGGTATATTTTTCTTCGTTTGTTTTAGTTTCATAAAATATATTAGTTATTCTACCTATTATATCTTATCTGATTAAGATAATATCAATTGTGATTTCCATGCATCCCAGAAGGATTGCATGAATTACATTAAAATATCTCAGAAGTATTTCACAGAGATTTTTTTTGTATCGATCTAAAAGTTTATAATTTGTAATATGCTCATAAAATATTATCATTCTAGAAGAATGACACAAATAATTTTAACGCATCTCACAAGAATGATTATAATTTTTAGATCATTGTTTATAACAAATTATTTATATAGTTCTTGAAGAACTTATATATCAAAGCATTTTTGAAGTATAACAAAATAATATTGTATAATTTCTGAAGAACTTGTAATGCTCTATTTTCTATTTTTGTTTAAGATAGAGCAGAAATTTTTTGTTGTTAAAGTCGGCACTCTAGAGTATTTACGGGAGGAGTATGTTTGTTATTTTAAAATACCAAAATTTACAAATCCTTATATTTATTATTGTGTCAAGATATTGAAATTTGTTTGAAATATTATTGTTTCATGATTTTGATCTATTTAGCAATTTAGATTTTAGATTATATAACAATTAAAAAGAAAATGCAAGATGCATTTTGTCACTAATTTGGTATTTTTTAAGTAGATAATTTTAAGATTAATGTGACAATCCAATTTACTATTGTGCTATTTTAATATTGTCTTTATGATAATTATCTCATTATAATATTTAATACTTAATTTTGCTTTTTAAATTTATGATAGAATTAAGGATAGCAAATCTTACGAAATAGAATTTTGGGGCTCTTGATATTTTGAGAAAGATCTATTTGACATGGGCTCTAAACTCTAAAATTGATTTAAGCGCGGAAGATCACGATGACATTGTTAAAGAAGAAAATAA
Source organism: Vicia faba (assembly GCA_948472305.1). Lineage (NCBI taxonomy): Eukaryota > Viridiplantae > Streptophyta > Magnoliopsida > Fabales > Fabaceae > Vicia > Vicia faba. The sequence continues at coordinate 253,441,796 of OX451738.1, read as the reverse complement.
ATCATCTGATCAACAAAAGACAAAAGCCATGATATTCCTTCGTCGTCACCTTTATGAGAACCTTAAAAATGAATATCTTACCGTAACTGACTCACATGTCCTGTGGAAAAATTTGAAAGATGGATATGAACATATTAAATGGTTATCCTACTAAAAGCTTGATATGATTGGATGCATTTACCTTTGCAGTATTTTAAAAGTGTAAGTGATTATAATTCTGCAATGTTTAGAATAACTTCTAAGCTGACACTATATAGAAAAAAAAACTAATTGATGAAGATATATTAGAAAAAACATTTTCCACTTTTCATGCATCCAATGTGCTTCTGCAGAAGCAATATCAAAAAAACAGATTTAATAAATATTCTTACCTAATATCTTGTCATCTTGTGGCTAAGTAAAATAATAAACTATTGATGAAAAATCACGAGGCTCGTCTCACTGGTACAACTCTATTTCCAGAAGTGAATGTAGCAAGGCATGATCACTATGGGAAAACAATGGTTGTGGTCCTGCATGCACACATGGTCGTGGTCTTAATTATGCTCACGGTCTTGGTTTTGATCATGGTCGCAATGATAATCATAAGAACACATCTTTCCACTAGAAGTCAAAAAATATTGAAAAGAATGAAAAAGTGGCCAGAGTAGCAAAACCAATGAAAATACTTGATATCATTGTGGAGGAAAAGATCATTGGAGTCGCACTTGTCGTACTTCAAAACACCTTATTGATCTTCATCAAAAATTACTGAAAAATAAAAAGGCAAGGATTGAGGCTCACTTTGCTAATGAATATGTTGATCTAAATTACGGTAATATGGATGTTATCCATTTAGATATTGGTGATTTATTTGTTGATCCAGGTGGTAGAATTGATCACCTTATTAAAAATGGAAGTGTCAAGAAATAAAATTTATTGAAATTTTTTTTTGTTATTAACAAGTTTTTATGGATGTTTTGAATTTTCTTTTCTAATAATAATAAAATGTGTTTTCTACTTGTTTGTTTACATAATTTATTGTTTAAATGACTTGTGTTTTTATAGTGTGCTTATAATTTATTGTTAAAAACTATTATTGTTTTTAGAATGAATATGTGGTTTAATCGTCTCAGTGAATATTTGCTTAGAGGGATATAAAAATAACTCCATTGTCCTTGTATTTTTATAAAAAGATCAGGAAAAGAATTAGCAATAATAGTTATCTATGTGGATGACATAAATATTATTGGAACTCCTGAAGAGCTTCCAAAAGCTGTGAATTGTTTAAAGAAAGAGTTTGAGATGAAAGACATAGGAAAGAAAATTATGTCTAGATTTACAAATTGAGAATTTGGAAAAAGGAATATTTGTACATCAAGAAGACTATATAGAAAAAGTGTTAAAACGCTTTTATATAGATAAATGTCACATGTTGTCTACTCTAATGGTTGTTAGATCATTAGATTTGGAGAAAGATCCTTTCAGGCCTCGAGAGAATAATGAAGAATTGCTTGGTTCTGAAGTACCATATCTCGGTGAAATTGGAGCACTAATGTACCTTGCTAATTATACATGTCTTGATATATCATTTGCTGTCAATTTATTAGTAAGATACAATTCTTCACCTACACGAAGACATTGGAATAAAGTCAAATACATACTTTGTTACCTTAGAGGTACAATAGACATGGGTTTGTTTTATACCAAAGTATCTGAATTCAAATTAACAGGTTATGCAGATGCAGATTATGTAACACCCCAATTTTATTAATTAGTTATATACTTTATAAATGAATTATTTATCTTATTTTGTGAGTAAATGATTTAATTTAAATTATTTATTGTATGTTATATGTGATGGATTATTCGGGGTGAGATTGTCGAACCGTTGAGTTACCGTTAGGAAATAATGTCGGTTAGGGAAGGATTATTTTATTAGTGAGAATTATAGAAGAATAGTGGAATAATGCTAATTTGACATAATATGTGAGAATGTGAAGAGTAAGTGAGGGGTGTGATAGTAAGCCTATTAGTTGGTTATTAGAGATAACATTATTTTGTTAAGAGTTTGATAAAAAGAGAACATAAGGTTAGTAAAGGAAAAAGAGACAAACCTAGAGACAAAGGAAAAAGGAGAAAAGAGGAAAAGAGGAACCCTAAGGAGAAAGTTCAAGAGCGCATCAGAATCAAGGTAAGTGTGTGTTTTTACATTATTGTGGGAATTGTATTGGGGGAGATACTAGGAGCATCGATACATAGTGTAGAAATAAGCACCTTTGTGAGAGGCACACCACTTATCCACCTAAAACCTTAAGGTGATAGGTGAGTGGATTCTCCAACTTATATATGCTTAAGTCTCCACATTTCTATCCAATGTGAGACTATTTCCCCACTTACTCACACTTGCTATATTATTTTAACACTCGCCTTCAAGTATGAGTCCACAATGCTCCCTCACTTGTACCGCCATTGACATCTTGCAACGGAACACCACTTCCTGAGTACATTTCGATACAAGTCTCTTTCGGTCCCTTTCTCAAACCAAAGGCTCTGATACCATGTTGGAGAGAGATACTAGGAGCATCGATACATAGTGTAGGAATAAGCACATTTGTGAGAGACATACCACTTATCCACCTAAAACCTTAAGGTGATAGGTGTGTGGGTTCTCCCACTTATATATGCTTAAGTGTCCACATTCCTATCCAATGTGGGACTATTTTCCCACTTACTCATACTTACTATATTATTCCAACAAATTGTATGATGATGTATGATGGGTAGATTCATGTTTAGGATGAAATTCCTAAATTCTCATGGTTTTGAAATTGTTAGATTTTGATGAGAAATCCTTGAATATGATGATCAATTGTGTTGTGATGTTTCTATTTGAAAATACATGTTAGATATAGGTTATAATGCCTTAAATTGTAGCAATTGGATGTCAAAAATGTGTTATGGGGGTTAAAATTGCGCATGGAACAGTGCTGTCATCGCATAAAATTTTCTGCAAATCGCAGAGTTCGCTTAGCGAAAGTCACCTGGACAACAACTTTGTAAATTTACAAAAATTCATAACTTTCGAACCGTAGCTTCGTTTGGATTACCGTTCAAAGTGTTAGGAAGCTAGTGCCATATTTTTTTGAATAAAAATAGTCTTGTTGGTAACAGGTGATTTAATCATTGCGTGGTTGTGTAAAATAACTTGTATTTGTGTGTTGTGTGGTTTGTGATTTGGTGTTGGATCATAATGACACTTTTGTATATTGCTTGTTATATGATGTTATGATGGTTTGGAGCAATGATACTATGAATATGAATTGTATGTGGATAATTTATTAGTATGTGCATATATGTGTAATTGTGTGGTAATTCAACTGTGTTGAGTTATTGAAGATAGACATGGATGTTAAGATTAAGGGATGGTCTTAATTACATATGGTTGTTAAAATTGCACATACACCATCGTTGTCAAGAGACAATGCTTGTTAGTTCTGTGGGAGCTAGTGACTTGTCCCAAACCTAGAGCGAAGTTTGAAAGCTTAGGGAATGAGCTTTTTGTGTGTTATTGGTCTAAGGAACGGACCCGGTTTAAAGTAAAAACCAAATAAAAATAACAGTGATTGGTACAACATGCATGAGTATTACATTTGAGTCTTGCATTTAGTCACTTTGTGTTGATGTCATAATATGAAGTTATGTACATTGTGTGAAAATGATGTTTTTTGTGAAATTGTAGATTGTGAACGTATACTTGTGAATAGTATGATTAATTGGATAATGCTATGTTATAAAGCATCTAAAGTGTGAGTATAATTATCTTTATGTATGCATGTATGTTATCGCATTATATATTAAATATATGATTTCGATAATTATGTGAGTTCTCACCCTTTTATTGGAATGATGTTTTCTATCACATGTATGTTTTGATTAAAATCATTAATCAAATCCAACATCTTCACTATAAATAGAGATTTTTGTCAATTTACAAAAACACATCAAAAGTTTCTAAATTTTGTCTTCTTTGCTCATTCTCTATGCACTTATATCTTCTTCCATATTCTAACCATTAAATTTTCTTAATATTTCTCTATTTCTCTTTAAAATTATTTGTATTTCTCTTCGCTCGAGAACTTATTTAGAATGATCAATTGACTATTATTGTATAATTTAATTAGTTTATTTTGTTTCAGAGATTTTGTGGTTAATAATTTGTTTGCACAAATTTAAGCAGCGGTACGAAATATTTTAAAGAGAGTTATCTAATATGTTTTCTGAGTGACATAAATTGATTTTTCTTTTTTTTTTTGGAATTTAAAAATAATATTATATAATGTTTTTAATAATATAAATCAGGATTTGGTTAATATTGAGAAATTACTTTTAAAAAATTAATAAATGATATTTAACCAAAACCTATTTTAATATTAAAATAAAAAGCATTAACTCAAACACATTTTAGTCCCCATGCAAAGCAATACAGCAAAAAGGGATTTTAATGACGTTCAATAAAAAACCATAGTGAATTTGCATTCCTTTCAAACTTGGTATGTAAATCAATTTATTATACCATTTTTCTTTATGCCATTAAAAAACCATTATCTGCTTTACAAATAGTTCAAATTGTATCCACTTCCAGAATAACCTAAAGTCAATTTACCGGTGATAGTCGTCAAGCTTTTTAAAACCTTACAACTTATGTTGAGAACATTGAAAATCTTCCATATTTTCTGACCTTATCCAATTTACATATAAGAAAGTCAAAAATGAAACAATACATTGTCGCAACTATTTTATACCAAAAGAGAATTTAAAATTCAAATCAACTTTTGCCTATGAAAATAAACAAACTTTAGCATGTTTTTCAAAAAATATTGAGTGGCCCGCACGTGGGTTTTGAACCAGAGCACTCTTGGTTTTAGACCATATTTTAAGGTAAATACATGTTTTGACTATGGACTATAACAAATAACAAATATTTTCAACTTAAAAGGATGATGATGGTGTCAAAAAAAAGTTTTTGGCATAAAGAAAATAAAGAGCATACACATCTCGTGGCGTAGAAATTAAAACTCCAACACAATGCCATGTGTTGTAGACGTGGAATGGGCCCACATGTACTACTACTCTTTAGCCACCTCATTTTAATAAGTCAAAAATGGATCAAATAATCGTGGTTCAAAGTCCAAACACAGACACAAACCTAAACCTTTTTCAAATTCAAACATAAAACTGCTCTATACTGTAGTAGCTGCTAGTATCTTGTGAGAATACACATGATGCATGATGATGATGGATGTGTTTTTTTATGTCATGGATGGTGTATCGTGCAACATGAACATCAATACCCGCCAAAATTTTAATGCGTATCATAGTCACGGCTGAGTCATTAGAATTGAAATATTGGAACCACGTTCATGACATCATCTACTACTCTCAACGACAAGTCCTCGGATTTTTGTTTTGTTTTATAGACAAGAAATGTCGTTGGCAAAATTTCACTTTCGGAGTTAATGTCATTTTATTTTTTCACAATAAAGATCAGACATTTTTTATAAGATGAAAGATGTTATTCATCCAGCAAATAATTTTACAATATCTTGCATGTGGGTCGTCAATGTTAATACGGTTTTGTGACTAGTGAAAACATTAATTTGCAAAAAAAAAAAATCTCAATTTTTTTTAATTAAAAAAAATCTGTATGGACATCTAAGAGTATTTGCGGTGTAGTTTGGACAATTTTGAAGCAAAAAAATTATCCGAATTGCATGAGAAAAAAATATGTAATTCGATTTGGTTCGGTTGACTTTTAAAAATAAATCGAACTAAACCAAATCTAACAAATGCGGTTTGAATTAGTTCGATTGATTCGGTCTTTTACAAAAAAATTATTAAGTCATACATACACATATAGAAAAAAAATATAATTTTGTGTTTAATTGTTCATACATTACTATAAAAAAATTTATAATTGTCAAAATAAATTTATAATTTGATATATAAAATTGTATATTATAATTTTATCTAAATCTAAAGAATGATATAGACATGATTTCATTCTTAAATAAAGATTATATAAAGAATATGATAAAATATATTTTGTGAAAATAATATTTATAAATGAATTATATTTTTTTTTTATGATTTGTAAATTAAAATAAATATCATACAAAATATGATAAAATATACACATAATACATGTTATTTCTCTAAAGAATTAAAGAATATATATTGGTTAGTAAGATTTTATAACATAATGCGGTTTTGTTTGGTTTGGTTCGGTTTGTAAAATATAAACTGCAAATCAAACCGAACCGCGCAGTTCCGTTAGAAAATGACTCAAACACATCCGAGCCAAATGCAGTTTTTTGCAGTTTCGATTTGTTTCAGTTTGGTTTTGCTGTTTTCTATTGGGTCGGTTTTGTTTTAAACACCCCTATGTACATGATGGTCGCTAGAATTCAGTCTCAAAAATAAATAAAAAAACATGAGTATAAAAGAAAACCGACTAAACAATCGTTAAACTAGTTAGGTGTGTTCTAAGTTTTCTATTTGTCCATCTCTATAGACCATCATATCAATAATTTTCTCTTCAATTTTCTTGTTCTGTACATCATTATCAAAACATTTATCATTCGTATACCTCTAAATCTCATTGACACTTTTCGCGAATGCCAACTTCAAAAGTGAAGCTTTATTGCTTTTATCTTTGGTCTGCTGCAAGATCCAATCGACTTCATGTTTCCATCCACCAGGATTATGGTTAACATGTATCCAAGCCAACACATTCTTCCAAATGCTACAAGTCTCTTTGCACTCAAGCAACATGTGGCTATGTGTCTCAACTTCATTGCAGAAGAAGCACCTTGTTGTGGTGGTCACGCCAAATTTTTGCAGTCTAACACGGATAGGCAGTCGCTCATTACATGCAATCCATAAGTTAACCATTGCACGTGGGCAAGCACTATTACCGTAGAACATCGTTCTCTAAGCCACCTTTTGGGTATTGTTCTGAAACACCATATACATTTTCTTCATATTAAATCTCCGCGCATTCATCATATCAATCCAGACCTGTTCAAAATTTATACCTTCGTGTAGGTTCATGACAACTTTTGTAATCTAGGATGCATTGGCTGGGACCTATTCTTCCATAATCGGTTGCTTGTTGAAAGTAGGCATGAATCCAACATTCCCATAAGCTATCCGATTTTCCAGAAAGGTTCCATAAAAGTTTCAGCAAAGAAACTTTGTTCCATAAATCTAAGTCTATCAAGTTTAGCCCACTAAACTGTCTCGGTTTGCAAACTATTTTCCAAGCAATGAGCGATTTGCGACTATTTTATGTCCCCTTGTCCATAAAAAGATGCGACATATTAATTTTTTTGAATGACACTTTTAGGGAAGGGAAGACATTGCATCCAATCATTCATGACGGCAAAGGTGATACTCTAAGCAGTTGAATTCGACCTTCATAGCTCAATAATTTCACGCTTCAGTGAGTTATTCTAGCAACAATACGATCAATCAAGCTCGTGTAGTTGTTGACAGTCAGCTTTTTTCTCGTCATTGAGATACCAAGGTACCTAAAGGGGAGAGCACCTTCATAAAAAAGAGTAGCTTGTTTGATATCATTCTTTGTACATGGGTCCACCCCCCCCCCCCAAGAAAATTATGCATTTTGCCGGATTCACCTTGAGGTCCGTCGAGTTTGAGAAATTATAGAAAGCCTGCATCATAATGTCAACCGAACCTTTGTCACCCCTAGTAAATAACAAGATATTTTTCGAAAAACACAAATTAGTGAGCCAATTTTCCCCATGTTTTGCATGGAAGTTAAAATTATGGTTTTGTTACTTCCTTTGGAAACACCTTTTCCTTTCAGATACTTCATCATGATAACAACCAGTAAAAGAGATATAAGGCCCCCTTGACACATCTCGTGTTTCGCTTCCATGACGTTTGTCTACGTGCCATTTATATTGAACCTGTAAGATACCGTAGTTACCGTGAGCATAATCAAATTAATGAATTGCTTGAGGAAACCTACTTCATTCAGCACACATTACATCACTCTCCAATCAATAGTATCATATACCTTGTGTGTATCCATTTATATCATGCACTGGGGGTTCCCCTTTTCTACTATATCCCTTCAGCAACTCATAAGTCAACAAGATGTGGTTATGGATAATCTGTCCTGGAAAAAATGCAACCTAATTCTTCCCAACAATACTATTCAACACTATGAGATATTGGATCGAACTCTATTGGGACGAAGAGTATCTTTTGGTTCGACAGGATTTATGCATGCAGTTAAAGTATGTTCACATGCTGGTGTCGAAGACCTACATACTGTAGTCAAAGTGTGTCCTAGTATGTGGGTGTCGAAATGTTAGGGTTGTTAGTATTTCGAATTGAGCCTGCTTGTTATGTCCAATTGTTTAAGTTAGCTTGTACCTTAAGTTAGCTTGTAATGAGTATTTGGGAAAAAAGCTCATTAGTTTGGTATGTTTGGTTTATTATAAATAGCATACTAGTCTCTCATTATTGCATACTGCAAATCCTAATTTAGGGTGAGAGAGTTATTTGTTATTCTTATGTACTTGTAATATTGTTTGAAGATAAAGTAAAGAATATCAGTTATAACCAATCCTTATTGTTCCTATTGCTCGCCTACTTTTTCTTACCCTTGTGGGTTTCTTGCCGAAAGAAACCTATTATACTTTGTGATTCCGACATCGTTTTTCACAACAAATTGGTGTGGCGAGTGTGGAGAAGATTCCTTCAACAAAGTATCAGATTAAAAAGTTCATTGGAGTGAACAATTTCGGTCTGTGGCGCTTGAAGATGAAAGCCCTACTGGTTCAGCAAGGTTGTTTGAAAGGGTTGAAGGGAGTGGCGTATATGGATGTTGTGTTAATGGAAAAAGAAAAGACGACCAAGATAGAAAAAGCACAAAACTTAATCTTATTGAGCCTTGATAATAAGGTTATTCTACAGGTATCAAAGGAGACGATGACATCAAGGTTATATGTGAAACTTGAAAGTTGTACATGACTAAATCACTGGTAAATCGACTCTACTTGAAGTAAACTTTGTATTCATTCAAGATGATTGAAGACAGAGTGTTGGTTGAGCAGTTGGATATGTTCAATAAGCTGATTCTTGATCTTGAAAATATTGATGTGAAGATCGATGATGAAGATCAGCATTGTTATTGTTGTGCGCTTTGCCCATAACACATGCTTACTTCAAAGAAACTCTCTTATATGGAAGGGAGTCCCTGACCTTTGAAGAAGTTCAACTAGCCTTGTATTCTAAGTAATTGAATGAATGAAACGAGCATAAACCTTCGACAGTTGGTGAAGGTTTGGCCGTTAAGGAAAAATTCTTACGAAAGAATGGTAAGTTCAACAAGAAGAAAGGTAAAAGTCAGCAGAGGTCTTATAATGGAGAAGCACATGGTATTCGATGATATCATTATAAGAAGGGGGCTCACACATGAAAGGTGTATCCTAAACGCCTGAAATATCATAGAGATAAGGATAATGGCAATGCAGTTGATCTTACCGGTTGATTAGAACCTACAAGGTGGCTGGATGATGATTTTCGGACTGGCTAGAAAGCCGAGGAGGAAAAAGGGGGGGGGGGGGAGTTGTACCTGTAAGGCACTCCGATGATCAAGTAAGTGTGGGATAAAAAGAGATACAAACAAAGTGTTAGGGTTTTAGTGATTAATAGTGGATATTCGATACCTGGCCTAACTTTAGTGAGGGTTTATATAGGGCCCCTGGCGCTTGGCCATTGGTTCCTATTTTGGGCCTAGATATAAGGCCCGAAAAAATTGATAACTGTTAGGACTTGGTCAAAACAGGCAGGTATGTTTGTAAGTAGCCATTTATTTTGAGGATAAGGATTATAGGCAAATGACCGTTTTAGACGTTTCCTGGGTGTCTGCTCGACTCGTGTCGGGATGACGGGAGACGAATGTTGAGCGGGTCAGGCGCGACTGTCGGGCATATCTGGTTCTCTGCTCGGGGAATGGTCGACCAGAATGTTGGGCCACTATTGTTGGGGTGCTAAGGGTAGAAGCGGATTGGGCCAATTCTAGTCATTGGGCCAGTCCAGAATAGGAGCCCTCCAAGTCGTTACTTTTGGGCCACATGAGTGATGACTTAGAGCCAGTCCATGAAACAGGGATGTTTTGTGTTGGTATTTCTCGAGGGGCGCAAATGATGTTCGTTGCATTTGCCTCGCAGGGAAGGGAATGGTTGAGTGGCTCTTTTCAAGGAACAATTTTGTCTGAGGGGGATCTAGAGAGGTTGCGTTCTTTTAGTGCATCGAGCCGTGCGTTGTCAGATAGGCTTGATGATGGCTAGTTTAGGGGTTAGGGTGTGATGATGACGCCCTTTAGAGTTCCCCAGGCGCGTGTTTGCCTACGCGTTGGTGGGCACTGTCTATAAAAAGAGGGGAGAAAGCTCCTTGAATGTTTTTTGTCATCCTCTCATCTGCTCGACATTTTCGTTCCTGCCCGACTTCATTAGTTCCTACCGACTTCATCCGCTCCTAAGATTTTTGCTTGTTCCGTTGTTTGCTGCCGTCTCTTTTTGCCGATTCTCCACTTAATCTGGTAAGTTCTTGATCAGTGCATTTTGATACACATTATTCCATGATTATACTTATGCATTTCCATGGTTTGTTTAGCTTATTTTTGTATTTTACAGTGTTTTTCTATTTTAGTTTATTTCTACTCTTATTTGATTTTCGCACTTTATTTTTAGTATTAGCAGTCTGCACGAATAAATTCATAACTTGAGCTATGAGAGTCGGAATGAGGCGCGCTACCAGTTGTTGGAAAGTTAAGAGAAAGAGCTACGATTTTCATTCAGAAGTCGATAGCTGAATCGGACTTTAGAAGGGCCATAAAATTCGTTGAAGTTGTAGCATTTTATATTTAAGTTTTAGGTCATTTGTTTTGGGCCTGGGTTATGTTTTCGACCCAGTTGGGTTATGAACCGAATCCTTGTCCTTGCTATACCTAGCGGCCGCTACAATAATTAGGTTTTCACCTTTTCATTATTAAGAAAAAAGACATTTTGCGTTTACGCTTGAATGAAGAACTAATCATCCAGAGTTGATCTACTGTAATCGTGTTCAGATGCTTTGAGGTTTTTAACTTATCAATTCAATTTTGTTTCTCTTTCAATTCTATTTTATGAAATTGCATTTGCTTAATTTGTTATTTCATGGAATGTCTTGATTAAATTCGTATGATTGTATTCCTAATCTTTAATCATTGTTTACGTTACTTAGTCGTTAAATCGTGTTTTATATCGTGTTTGCTTAATTCACGATTATATTAATCCGTTTGCTTAATTCGGAATGGGAATTCAATCTATTTTATATCTATTGCGCTTGTCAATTGGTATTGAAATCAAATAGAGGTCGAACCCGCTTAGGGAATTGGTAAGGTAAAAACCAATGATTAGCAGGAACCTGAAAACAATAGATCGACTTATTTTTATAATCACTTATTTTAATCACTTATTTGCCCAACTCTCTAAAAATTGATCCTGAATTAAATCCTCCATAATCACTTATGTTGTTTAATAACAATACAATAATCCTTGCGATTCGATACTCGAGTCACTGTCGCTAAACAATATTTTTTTAAAGTAACTCCTTTTTGATCCGTCCGCGACAGCGGATCAAATTGGCGCTGTTGCCGGGGATTCTTGTTGTTATTAACCGATATTAGAGTCATAGGTATAATGTTCTTGCTATTTTTTTCTTGTTTTTTTGTTGTGTTTGTTGATTTCCAGGGTTGCAATTTCGGTTGCAGTACAATTTTTCAGCCTACCAGGTAAGTTTGAAACCTACTGTTTCGATTTGCTCAGAGTTTTTTCCATAAGTTCAGAAAAAAATCGAAGAACAGTACTCTTTTAGAATAGGATTCTAAAAGAACTTGGCCCTCAAAATCGCAAATTCCTCTTTTTTTCTATTTTTAATTAATTTTTTATTATTTTCATAGTGTCGAAAAAATTCAAAACAAATCTCAAAATTCTTATTTTACTTCATTAGATTAATTTCGATGTTTTTTTTTATTTTTCTGGATTTATGTTCATCATTTTCTCTCTTTCTATTTGTTTCTGCCTATTTGAGACATAAATGATATTTCTGCGTTTGTTGATAACATGGCTGAACAAAGAACTTTGAGGCAGTTGGCTGCCCCTGATGTGAACTATAATGGTGTATGTATTGACTATCTTGCAGCTGATGCACCTACTGAATCGAAATCCGATTTAATAAACTTGTTATCAAAACTTAATAGTCTTACAGATGAGGATCCGCATAAGCATCTGAAAGAATTCCAGATTGTGTGCTCAACACCTTCTGAACCTTCGCTAGAGGACATTGTCAAACAAATGAATGCAAATAATCTCCAGTATGAATAACAAATAGATTCTACTCTCCAGACTTTGCAAACACAACTTTAACAACTTGCCTCTTTGATGAATATCATGCAACAAGCTCAAGGATCTAACCAACAACCCTTGGAAGAGAATTCTGTTTTTCCAATAGAGTTGCTTTCTGAGACTGTTGATGATACTTGTACTGATTTATTTGCAGCTGATTTTCCATCATTATCTGATTTTGATGATGTTTACTCTTGTGATGTTTGTACTTGTGATACGGTGGGAAAGAACTGACTGTTTTTTGTAATGCTGGTTTGCGTTTTGGGTTTGTTTTCGCAAAATGTCGCGGTAAGCAAGAGTCGCCACCGACTTTTATTTTATCCAACAAAGAAAGGAAAAAAGCACAGAAAAATTCCTTTTTCGAGATATTTCTCGGGTTCGGGGGGTAGATTATAGAAAGGGAAGGTGTTAGCACCCTTTCTATCCGTGGTTATCCACGGGCTCTTAGGTACTTGCTCAATTGTTTTCAAAATTTTCTTTCTTTGTGCTTGTGGGTTTGAAAAAGTTTTTTATTTGAAACTTCGATTTAACTCTTGCTTCTGTCCTCAAGAGCGTATGAAGTGTTTTTAGAAAACTTTGTTCGAAAAAAGTGTAAGTGTGAAAAAGATTATTTTTTTTGAAAGAGCAAGTACTTAAGAACCATCTACCTACTCGAAAAAGGAATCGTTCTATGCTATCTTCCTTTAGACAATGCTATCCCACTATTGATGAGTAGGTAGCATCGTCGTTGGAGTTTAAGGGTCAATTCGAATGCGGGACTTACGGTCACCAAAGTAATGTTAGGACGCCTTAGCGGTAACCCTAATGTCTTAGATCATTTGTTTGAGGCAACAATATCCGAGGCAACCGTTTCGAGGCGGCCATGATCTTTGCACAAGAGGACGACCTCTAAAGCGACCTATACTTAATGACTGTGTACGAAGGCAACCAAGTGGGGTGTACCCTAAGAGTGCGCATGTGCGAGTGTGTCGTTTTCAGTTAATTTTTATCTTTGTACATGTTAATGGTGATCTAAGTCGATTTTAGGTTAAAACATTCGGTCTTGTCATGCATCCCTATTATCAAACATCTAGCAGTTATATTTTGCGGAAAATAAATTGCGGAAATTAAATTACAAGGCGTCGGGTATTTACATCGCCAAAAACAACCCTTTGAAATTTAAATGCGGAAAAATAAATAAAGCGATAAAAATAATTAAATGGTCCTAATTAACTATTACAAATCGGGAACAAGTACAATATTGAATAAATAGATCACGTGCGGAAAATTAAATCGAGTGCGAGGTTCTAGGGTTTTGACCCTTTGTTATTAAAGAAAAGATTTTTTTGGTTGTTTTTGAATTAAGAAAGAAATTATCTAAGTTAATTATTAAATTAATCAATAAATAAATAAATTAATGAAAATAAATTATTTTTGGTATTTAAAGAAAGAAAATAAAAAAATTAATTGAATTAGTAAAAGACCTAATTAAGTCTAATTGATTTTAATTATTTACAAAAATATATTAAAGTGATTTCTAATTAATGGCCTAAATTAATTAATAGATTTCTTAATTAATAAAAAAAATAAAATACTAAAATTTAATTTGATAAAGAAAATGTTTTTTTGTGGTTTTAATTTTATAAAAAAAAAAAGAAGAATTTTTTAATTGGTTAGTAATTAAATGAAAATAATGAAATAAGCAAATAAAACAAAATAAATAAAATAGAGAGAGATGAGTATGGACCTGTTTTGGGGGTCAGAATAGCAAGCTGAGGCCCATTTGCATTTAGCCTCGTTTGACTTTTTTGATTCCCTGTGCGCACTTGGACTTGACTCCATGGTGGACTCTCAACTTGGATCACCAGATATGGCCTTTGGCCATCTGGTTGTTGGACGTGTGAAGGCGCATGGTATGCCACAAGCCTGGATATGCACCTGATTGTATGAAAAACCAAGAGAAAATGCAAAGCGCTGGAGGCAGGGATCGAACCCCTGACCTCCAGCCATCAACGCTTGGGAAATAGACACGCTAACCACTGGGACACTTCGCTTCAATTGTTAGTAATATGTAAACAAATCATAATATAAAAAGACAAGTCAATATGCCTTCAAACAAAAAAATGCGTGAAAATTTGAAAGGGCCAATCAGAGGAGGACACGATCTCGTCCCTGTCTTCAGGCCTGTAACAAAGTTACCTGCAGATTTGAATTCGCAGCAAAAAGCATAGGCCATTCCTAAAATTCATCTCAGGCTATATAAATTCCTCCTAAGACCATGGTTGCATTCGTCTTCCTCTCCCGGTCACGTCCATAGCCATCATTAAGGCTAATTTTACATGTAATAAAAAACCCTAATCCAAGAAGCAAAACCCTAACAATGGCGTTTTGCATCACAGAGCAGATAAATGAAATCGAATAATGCAAAAGGCTTGGAAATGATCTGGTGATTACAAATATGCCACTAATTCGTTGTAACAATGCATAAATTTTGAAATACGAAATCAAATACAAAAGGGGATCGCGTGACACTTACAGCGCTCTAGAAGGTTGGAAAATGCGTGCTTTTGATCCCAGAAGGTTGAGTGAACACCCAGCAATTGATTGAGATAACTTTTGGCTTCTGAAAACCTCTCTTGCTATAATTTTGAATTCCAACTTTTCACCACTTTTTTCAAGTTTTGTTCTGCTCGTTCTTACAGCCTCTAGCCCTATTTTCGTGCCTTTGCCTTCCTTTTGTATTGTATATTGCATTAGGGTAACAAATATGGCTTGAATCTTCCACATCAATGCATTGCATATTTGATTTGATTCACTTTTGAAAGCTTGCCAAATTTGTCAAAAATCCATCTTTTTGCCCATGATCTTGTGTGATACGAATTTGATACTCTTAATGATGGTGATCTCAACCTGAAATAGCCAAAAGGATCTCAAGTAATCAATATTTGGATTTTATTTGATTTAATTTGATTAAAAATGAAATAATTCAATAAAAAATCAAATAAAATAATAAAAAAGAAATATGATCTCAAGGCTGAAGCTAGGACACGTGTGAAATGGGGCAAGCTCAAATCAAGTGGAAAAGAATGGGCCCATTTGACAAAATTTGAAGTTTTGGGGATAGTTGACTTTTGGCAATTTTGCAAAAATGCCCAACTTCAACAATGCATAACTTCTTCAATTTTGAACTTTTGGAGGTGTTCTTGGACTTTTTATAGATCTTGAGATGTCCTCTAACCAACCCTATTGGTCTCATCTCATTTTGATATTCCATGCTCAAGTTATAAGCTTTGGAAAAAAAGGTGTTTTTGTTGACTTTCAAAAATGACCTATAATGTCCAAATTTATAACTTCTTGTGAGTGAATTTTATGATCTTGGGGTATGAAGATGGATTGTAGGAAATTTCATCCTCTTAAAAATGAGCTTTGTATGGGTCATTTCTCATAAAGTATGAGAAAGTTATGCTTGGTCAAAGTTAAGTTGACTTTTCCTACAAAACCCTAATTTAACAACTTTTGAGTCTTGATGAATTTTGAGCAATCCTTGATGAATCATGATCAACCCTTGATAAAATGATGAAATGTCCTTCAAAATGAGAATGTTGACAAAAAATATTGAAGTTTGACTGTATTTGGGTCACAGTTGACTTTTGCCCTAGCACAGTCGATTTTGGGACCCTTTGAGCAATTGACTGAGCAAACTTCCTCTTCAAGGCTTGAAATTTGACATGGATGATCTTGAGAGTATATTAGGATGTTGGGGAGAACTTGAGGTCATTTGGACTCAAAGATCTTGATGCAACATAAAACCCTAATTTAGGGTTGACTGCCTTAGGAGATGATTGTCTGTCCAACTTTTGAGCAAGCTTGAGCCACTTGGAGATTTTTCTTGCAATGTTTTTTGAGAAATATGAGAGGGAAAGTTTTGGGGTACAACAGCTGCCCCTGTTTAATCTTCTTAAACCTGAGGATGTAGGTTGTCTTTCGTGCCTTTCGTGATCCGAAGGTGGAAGATGATTGAACACTAGAGTGCCCAGAAATTTGCACTCGCATGAAGTGGTATCAGCCCGGTGATATCGGGAATGGGCTTACAGATGCCATTTGGAGATTGTTGGTAGGAGTATGGGCTTACATATGCCATCTGCAGGAGCTTAGATCACATAAGAGATTCCTTAGCGAGAACTTGCATACCTGTTATTGTAGAAGATTCCGCTGGGGAAGTCTAGCTTTTATTGAGATTTAGGAACTTGCATGTACCTCAGCCGAGAGAAGATCTTTGCTGAGTTTTAAGAACTTGTCCGTAATTCAACTGGGGGAAACATCTTCATCAAGATCTAGGAACTGTCTAGTCTTCAACAGAGTATAATTCTGTTGAGATTGTAGAACTCGTCCACACTTTGACGGAGGAAAATTGTCGAGATTTAGAACCTTATCTGAAATTCAACCAAGGATAATTCAGTTGAGATTTAAGAACCGGTCAGGTCTTCGACTGAGGGAAACATCTTCATCAAGATCTAGGAACTGTCTAGTCTTCAACGGAGTATAATTCTGTTGATATTGTAGAACTCGTCCACACTTTGACGGAGGAAAATTGTCGAGATTGAGAACCTTATCTGAAATTCAACCGAGGATAATTCAGTTGAGATTTAAGAACCGGTCAGGTCTTCGACTGAGGGAAACATCTTCATCAAGATCTAGGAATTGTCTGGTCTTCAATGGAGTATAATTTTGTTGAGATTGTAGAACTCGTCCACACTTTGACGGAGGAAAATTGCCGAGATTGAGAACCTTATCTGAAATTCAACCGAGGATAATTAAGTTGAGATTTAAGAACCGGTCAGGTCTTCGACTGAGGGAAAGATCTTCATCAAGATCTAGGAATTGTCTGGTCTTCAACGGGGTATAATTCTGTTGAGATTGTAGAACTCGTCCACACTTTGACGGAGGAAAATTGTTGAGATTGTAGAACTCGTCCACACTTTGACGGAGGAAAATTGTTGAGATTGAGAACCTTATCTGAAATTCAACCGAGGATAATTCAGTTGGGGTTTAAGAACGGTCAGGTCTTCGACTGAGGGAAACATCTTCATCAAGATCTAGGAACTGTCTAGTCTTCAACGGAGTATAATTCTGTTGAGATTGTAGAACTCATCCACACTATGACGAAGGAAAGTTGTCGAGATTGAGAACCTTATCTGAAATTCAACCGAGGATAATTCAGTTGAGATTTAAGAACCGGTCAGGTCTTCGACTGAGGGAAACATCTTCATCAAGATCTAGGAACTGTCTGGTCTTCAACGGAGTATAATTTTGTTGAGATTGTAGAACTCGTCCACACTTTGACGGAGGAAAATTGTCGAGATTGAGAACCTTATCTGAAATTCAACCGAGGATAATTCAGTTGAGATTTAAGAACGGTCAGGTCTTCGACATAGCTGAGAACTTAATTGCCTCCTTCCTGAAAGGTAAAGGTTAGTCATATGCAATGCATGATATAGATTAAGCAATGATGTTCTCAAAATAAATGAGATTGTGTTGTATGATGCGTATATGCATGTATCATGATGTATGGAAATGTAATGTTTCTAGCTGGGGAAAATAAATCCCGTATAGCTGTTGGAGAAAAGAGTTAAATTCTTCGTTTTGGCTGGGGATAGCGAATGAAGATGACTGCGAGAATAAACCTGCAGGAGAGGATAACTCTGTTGAGGAATAAACTAATGAGGAGATTACTCTAAGGGGAAGAGATGCTCTGCTGAGGATTCCACCGATAAATTCCGCTGGGGATGAATTACTGTTGCTGGTGATATTGAATCCTGCTGGGGATTTGAACTCTGTTTGTGAAAGGAAGAACTCTGTTGGGGATGATCTTCAGTTGCGACTTCATTGGGGATAACCTTTTAGACTCTTATGGGGATATTCCTTTGAGCTTTACTGGGGATATTTATTTTTATACTCTTCCGGGGATGAACTTCCAGAGTCTACTGGGGATGATTCTTCGACTCCACTGGGGAAGCTTTTTCAGACTGCGTTGGGAAAATTTTAACTCCACTGGGGATATCTTGTATTCTGCCGAGGAATATTCTTATACTCCGTTGGGGAATATTAAGACTGCCGGGGATATTAAGCCTTTTCAGTGTTGATGGTAGATAAACTCTGCTTGGGGAGAGAATATTACCGACTCATTCATTCACAATTGCAAGTCTCGGCTGGGGAGAGCTATCATTACTGTCTTACTCTGCGGGGAGTGAAAGTACCTTAGCCATCTTCTTCAGCTGAATTTACCGTTGTACCTGGTGGATAGAGCAACTGTACGGTTTGGACAATTCTTATTTGCCCCTGTTTCTGATATTACAAATAATCGTCTTTTGTTTCGCATGTAAATATTTATGAGCAGCAATTAATGTCAAATGCATATATCAAAAATGAACATTGGACGTTCTTTGCAAAACAAAACAGATAAAGGAAAAACAGTTTGAAATTTCTTTGAAAATGAATTGTATTGATTTTGAAGTTTGGCCTGTAAATAGGCGTTTTTGTACAAGAAGCTGACGTCCTAGTAGGAGAACGCCGCCGAATAATAGAATTTACACAATTCGTGAAAAACTAAACAAAACAGCTATGTGAATAATCCCACTAGGTTCCAACTCCGCTATTTCCCTTATATCCTCGAGCATCTCATCACTTTGCTACTTGGTTGAAGGTAGATTACATTGATTAGTGCCGTCTGAGCTTGATAGTCGATACCGAAGTCTGGATGCAATGTGATCCAATGATACATAGTGTTACGCTTTAATCCCTAATTTTTGCCTGGACCGCCCTTTCGGGTTTTCAGTCCACCGGGATATCCCTTTTTTCCCAAGCCGCCTTCTCAGGTTTTCGACTTGCCGGGTGTGCATATTTTTTTCATTTTCATCCCTTATTTTTGCCCGAACCCTTTTGGTTCGCCGGGAAGCCCTTATTTTTGCCTAGGCCAGTCAATCTAGCGGGTCTTTGATTATGCGTAGTATCTTTTCACTATGTCTGCATTGAAGGGGCGAGGAAGGTCGTCACCATCCATGGTAGTTAGAATCATAGCTCCTCCTGAGAAAATGTTCTTAACCACAAATGGCCCTTCGTAAGTAGGGGTCCATTTTCCCCTGGGATCACCTTGAGGTATGATAATGCGCTTGATTACCAGATCCCCAACTTGATACTCTTGTCGTCTAACTTTCTTGTTAAATGCCTTGATCATCCGTTTTTGATACGTCTGACCGTGAGAAATAGCAGTAAGTCTCTTTTCGTCGATTAAATTCAGCTGATCAAACCGGGTTTGAATCCAGTCATCTTCGCTCAAGCCTGCATCCTTCATAATCCGAAGAGAGGGTATATGAACTTCAATAGGCAAGACTGCCTCCATACCATATACCAAGGAATAGGGTGTTGCCCCTATTGACGTTCGTGCTGAGGTACGGTACCCATGAAGAGAAAATGGTAACATCTCGCGCCAGTCTTTGTATGTCACCGTCATCTTTTGCACAATCTTCTTAATGTTCTTATTAGCCGCTTCTACAGCCCCATTCATCTTCGGCCAGTAGGGAGAAGAGTTGTGATGCTGTATCTTGAATTGCTTGCAGAGCTCAGTGATCATCTTGTTGTTGAGATTGGTACCATTGTCCGTGTGATACGGTGGGAGAACTGACTATGGTTTTGCGTTTGTTTTCGCAAATGTTTCGGTTGAGCAAGAGTCGCCACCAACTTTTTATTTTATCCTAAGGAAAGGTTTAAAAAGCACAGCAAAAACCTTTGAGATTTTTCTTGGGTTCGGGGAGTAGATTATATAAAGGGAAGGTATTAGCACCCTTTCTATCCATGGTTATCCATGGGCTCTTAGGTACTTGCTTAAATCAACTTGCCTTGGTTTTCAATTGTTTGAAATGGTGCTTTGTGTGTGGCTTTGAAAATGTTTTGAAAAAGATGCCTTGTCTAGGCTACCCTTGTAACAATTCTTTACTCGAATGTTTTACAAAAGGTGTTTGTCTTTTTGAAAAGATGTTTCAAGGTTTTTTGAAAGTTGTTTTGAAAGTGTTTGTGAAGTGTGGTTTGAAAAATAGGCAAGTGTTTTCTTTTGCAAATTGACAAGTACTTAAGAGCTATCTACCCTAAAGTTCTCAAAGATTTTTGTTATGTTTTAAACCTTTTAACAATTTTGTTCCACCATTGCATTTGGTGGACAATCTTGTGTTTAGGAGGTGAAAGGGATGGGCGCGGGTCATCGTTTAGACCATAATTGCAATAGTGCTAAGTATCTTTGGGCAATTTTTCTTTGAAAGGGACTTTGACCATTTTAGGCAACTTTTCGAAAGCGTCATCGAGGGACTATGATCAATTGATTTGTATTTGTTTTGCCCAAAGAGACCTAACATACAATATGGCCCATTTATTTGAAGGCAACAAGTGGAATACCCTAGGGGTGCAAGTGTGATATGTGTTGTCCATTTTCATGCTTGATTATCTTGAAATTAGGTCAAATTAATTTTGTTCTTTTTATTTGCATACAAACCCTAATTCTAGCATGGTATATTTAGAAAGCAATAAAGTTAGAAATTTAAAATTCCTACACTATTACAACACAATATGGGAAGGGGGGTACAAATGTTCAAATGGGGGGATATTTAGACAAGGAATTAAAGCCTAGCTATTACATCAATTTTGGAATATTTACAAGATAATTAATTTGCATAAATTAAATGGAAAATAAAATAAAGATGCAAAAATGCAAAAAAGGTTTTTTATATGTATGGAAAAAAGATATTTTTTTATGTCAAATAAGTAAAATGAACAAAATAAAAAAAGTAATATTTTTGGAGTTTTTGTGTTTTAAGGGTAAAACCCTAATTTCATTAAATAAATATATTAACTATTTAATATGTATAATATTTAATAATTATATACAAAAAATAAAATAAAATGGAGTATATTCATAAAAAAGTATTTTTCATGTCAAATATTAATAAAATAAAAAATGTATGTATTTTGGTTTTTTTGCCCTAAGTATATTAATATATATATGAATATCTTGATTATTTACTAAATATATTATATATACAAGAATAATAATAATTAATATTTATAAAAAAAGTATATTTTATATAAAATATTTTAAGAAGATAAAACAAAATAAAAAATGAAAATAAAATGGTGTTTACATTATTTTCCTATTTATTCTAAATAATATGTTTTTGTACTTATTTACATACAAATAGCAATATAACTAAATAAATGCCTAAAAATACAAAAATGGTGTAAAAATATTTTTTATGTTTTTTAATATGATTAGCAAAAATAAATAAGTCAGGATAAAAAAAGAAAAGTCAAAAAATCATGCAAATACACAAAATGGGCCTGGGGGGTATGAAAGCAAATATATGGTGTGAAAAGGAAAATCAAAACAGGCCCAACCCACGTGGCTTCTTCTTCAACCTTCAGACAGAAAAACGTTTAAAAAACGCGCGCCTGAACCTCCATTCAAACACCTGGATTCTTTGATCTTTTGCACAAACTTAAAACATAAGAAATGTTAAGCATTGACTCACGATTCTAAATATGTAAAGAACTCATCCTAACTCTTAGAAATGAGAGAGAATTTTGACATTCCCAAATCCTGACCTAACTTTTCTTCCATATTCAAACCTTAAATTCTCATAGCTCAGGCAAAATAAATGAAAAGTAAAAGCATGTATAGATTCAGGGGCATGAGTAGAACACTTCTTATTCACAAACCTAGAGCTAACAATGCCTACACTAAGAGTTAGAAGTTCAAGAAGGTACCTGTTCAGTTGAAGTTCTATCTGGCAATGGGGGAGCTTTCAGGGCAAGATAATGATTTGTACAGCTTGCCTGAAGTGTAATGATGCTATTCCAATGCTTACTTTGCTTTGAAACACCTGGAATCGAGCTATGGACCTTCAACTGCAAAACAAGAAAGTGAAAATGGTGGAACTGGTTAGAGGAGTTACATGTCGTGTTTTATGTTTGGGTTAGCTTCAAGTGATGCTAGGGAATGTGTTTGATGAGCTTTGAGCAAGAAAGCATGAAAGGAATGAGAGTTGGCACTCAATCTGCAGAGGTTACTCTGTTTGGGAAGTTTGAAGGTGATTCTGGGAATGAGAGGGTGTTGGGGATGGTTGGCTCGTGTTCTGGCTTGTGTTTGATGTTTAGGATATGTTTGATAACTTTGCTTAGGCTTCCTTGTGCTGATATGAAAGTTCTATCTTGTTATGCCCTCTTTCTTACACTTTAAGCAAACAAGATCCAAGTTGATGTTTAGACAGGTAGAGGCCCCCTAAACATGCTGCAAAACCTTGTCTTGATCAGAGTGATTAATCCCTAAACTTGTGCCAAGGGGATTTGATCTGTACTTCTTGGATTTGCATTATGACATAAAGCTTGCTTTTGCAAAAATGGCTATTTCACTTTTTCCATTTATGGCCTAATCTTGCATACAATGCTTGGATACACAAAATAAGGCTTTGGCACAATGAGTATGCATTAAATTAATGAGTGTTGGATGGTTTAGAGGCCTGTAATGTAGCATAAACCAAGCTGACTTGAAAATGCATAAGTTATGAACATGGAAATTGGCCAATTCAAAAGTGAGTTTTTGCCATATTGCAAAATTCGATTCTCTCAAGTCATGAGGTTGTTTGATGAGTTCTTGGATATTTTGGAAAGCTTGGAATGTGTACTACAATCCATCTTTGAAGTGCAAATTGAAATTACAAGTGGAAGTATGTGAAAAATGGTCTTGAAGTTAGGTAAAAACCTTGCCAAAATAGGTCAAATTTTCACTAAGTTAAGAATGGTTTAGTACCCTTATTCCAAAAATTGTAACTTGAGATACAAGCTTCTTTTGGGAAAACTTTGTGAATCAAAGTTGTAGATTATGCACCAAGCTACAACTTTCATGTTTTGACTTTTGCTTGAATCCAAATGAATCTTGGTGAGAAAGTGAGGCAAAGTTGGGAAAAAATTAGGGTTTTTCTTAACTTAGAAAAATTCTAAGTTATGAAAAATTCTCATTTCAAACCCTAATTTGCAATTTTGATTTCTTGGTGAACAAGTTTCATGATTTGGCATGTTTTGATGAAAAATGAATCTTGACTCTTGATTTTGACCAAAAAGTCAAAGTTTGACTTTTCAGTATACAGTCAAAATTGATCAATTGACTGGGAAATTCAACTGTCAATCTTGTGTACTTGGGATTTTTTGAACTTGTTGAGCATGTCAAGACAATTCCATGGGGTCCTTGAGTCCATATGTGAGCTTGGTTTGCCATTGGCTAGGTCAAACAGTCAAAATTTGCCTTTGTGCAGTCAAAACCCTAAAAATGACCATTTTGCCCTTTTGATGATCTGATCAAATTTCTTGTGGAATTGTGATCCAAACTTGATCAAATGGTCCATGTGATTTTGTAATGTTGGTGTGGGTCAATTTTCATGAGGTTTGACTGTCAATTGGCCACAGTTGACTTTTTCCCTAATACAGCTGATTTCTAGGTCAACTGTCCAATTGACTGGGCAAAACTTGGAATCAAGACTTGAAACTTGATATGGATAAACTTGGGAGTCTAATATGAAGCAAGAAAGTCATCTTAGGCATTTTAGGTCAAAACATCCTTGTGCAAACACAAACCCTAATTTGGGTCAACAGTGCAAGGAGAAGTCTTGAGCAGATGAAACCCTAACTGAATCTTGATCTCCAAGGGCTTTGTGATGAGAAATCAATGAGAAGTGGGCGGGAAAATTTTGGGGTACAACAGTTGCCCCTGTTCAATCTTCTTGAACCTGAAGAGTTAGATTGGCAAGTTTGCCTTTCGTGACTCGAGGGTAAAAGGAGATTGGACACTAGAGTGCCCTTAAATTTGCACTCGTCAAAGCAAAGGATGTGGGAATGGGCTTAGAGATGCCATTTGGATATGGGCTTAACGATTCCATCTGGAAGAGTGACAGAAACTTATCGGGGATGGGCTTAAAGATGCCATCTGGAATGAGTATCAGGAAGGTGTCCATGCTTGGGACCATCTCTGAACTGGGGGTCTGAGTAAGCAATGGATTGACATCCATTGTTGGGAGGAATCCGTAAACTGTTTTCAAAAATTGCATCTGAATAAGTTGATAGATTGATATCCGTTGTTGGGAAGAATCCATAAACTGTTTTCAGAAGTCTTGAGAAGAAACTGAACAAGTGATAGGTTAACATCTGTTACTTGGAGAACCCGTGAACTGTTTTCAGAAATCTTGAAGTTGAATAAGCAATAGAGCAGCATCCGTTGTTGGGAAGCGTCCGTAAACTGTTTTCAAAAGCAGGCAAGTGTATATACAGGCAAACATATTCACACAAAGCAAACAAGTCCTTAGGTTTAGGCTTGCATGGGGTCCAGGTACTACCCTCTTGAAGTTGGTGGGCTCAACCTGTCCTATTAGAAGTAACCGGGTTCTAAGGATCCCAATATCACTGGATTGCTTTCATTGTTCATCGTTTCGATTTAGCCACTGAACTGGCGACCGAAATATTCCAGGAAAGCAACCCTTAATTGGGTGTAGTATCGAGTATCAACCAACCTTGGACTGCACCAAAGTCAGTTATCTCACTACCCTAAAAAGGCCAAGATGGTTCAATTAAGGTTCCTAAGGTCAGTTGATGCTTCACGACACCACGCGGCGGCCCCGTACTCTCCTTGACTGAACTCAAGGGTTACCGGTACACACCAAAGTGCCACATCAACGTAGAAGACTGCTTCAACCATGTCGGTATACCCCGCACAGTTCCCTCACAGCCTTGTTGCTACCTAAAAGGGTTTCCCCAGATCCGGGTTAGGATCTATAAAACTCCGATACAAAGCCCACAAATGTAAAGCAAACAAAGCAATCAATTGAAAGTAAAGGTGATCTAAACCCTAAGGTAACCCCACTTTTAGAATTCTCCCCAGCAGAGTCGCCAGTTCTGTGATACGGTGGGAGAACTGACTAGTGTTTTGCGTTCGTATTCGCACTTGTGCGGTTGAGCAAGAGTCACCATCGACTTTTTATTTTATCCTAAGGAAAGGTTTAAAAAGCACAGCAAAAACCTTTGAGATTTTTCTTGGGTTCGGGGGGTAGATTATGAAAAGGGAAGGTATTAGCACCCTTTTCATCCATGGTTATCCATGGGCTCTTAGTTACTTGGTTTTTTTAGATCACTTGCCTTGTTTTTCGATTGCTTGAAAATGGTGTGTGTGTGGGTGCTTTTTGAAAATGTTTTGGAAAAAAAATGCCTTGTCTTAGGCAACTAATGTATTTGACTCGTGATTGAGTTTTTTACAAAAGTGTGGATCTTTTCGAAAAGATGTTTCAAATGTTTTTTAGAGTTTGTTTGAAAGTGTTGTGGATTGTGGTCTTTGAAAAGAAGGCAAGTGTTTTTGCAAATTGATCTCAAGTAACTAAGAGTTTTGTCTACCCTATTGTACTCAAAGGTTTTTGTTATGTTTTAACCCTTTTTAACAATTTCGTTCCACCATTGAATTTGATGGACAATCTTGCGTTTAGGAAGTTTATTCGGGACGGGCGCGGGTCATCGTATGGACCATGAATGCAATGGTGCCAAGTGTCTTTGGCAATTTGCTTTGAAGGGACTATGATCATTCCTTTTAGGCAACACTTTGAGACTTATGATCATTTGATTTTGTTTTGCCAAAGATACTCGACGTGCAAGCATGGCCCATTTTGGAAGGCAACATGTGGGATTACCCTAGAGGGTGCAAGTGTGATTGTGTATTGATTACATGTATTTGTCTTGTATTAGGTTATCTAGCGTTTGATTTTATGTACATAAAAACCCTAGGTCTAACCATGGTATAATTGGAAAACTGTAACTTGCGGAATGTAAAATCTACGCTATTACAAAATAGTGTCCGGGAGTGGGGGTATAAATGTACAAAAGGGGATGAGACTCATAGTATCCAATAAGTTACAACCAAATCGAATTTGCGATCAAATGTAAATATCGAATCTACAAATATAAGATAAACAAGTGTATAGGAGTAATGTATTGTGTAAGTGTAAGTGTGAGATGTATATGTATTGTGATTATTTTACAAATGCGAAATGTGAAATTGAAGCGTATTAGGGTTTTTGACCTAAATAACAATTAAACGTTTATTTAATTATTGATCTTGTATTTATTTTAATATGTATAAAAGAATGTTTTAATTGTATGCTCAAATTTTAATTAAATTGTGAAATGATGTATCATTGTTTATTATATACAAAAAGTATTTAAATGTCAAGAATTGAATTTTGTATAAAAAGAGTGTATTTTTTATATTGTTATGTACAAAAATATTTCAAGAAATCAAATTATACAAAAAAGTTTATTTACTTATTATGTGAAAAATATATTTTAATTAAAAGAAGATATTTTCAAATTTAATGATATTGTATAAAAATAAAATGCATCTTATGTGTATGTACAAAATATATTTTAAATAAAAGAGTAAAAAGTCATTTTTCAATTTTAAGTATATGATATAAAAGTATTTTATTATTTTATGTACAACTTAAAGGAGAAGTGTTTTTTTTTAATATTTATTGAATCAAGTATAGAAAAGAAAGTTTTAATTAGATAAAATATGTTTTTTTTCTTTTTTATGTATTAGTATTAATATGGTATTTGTAATATGATAGGTTAAAAATAATGTATGGTTTGTAAAAAGAGAAAGGGTTAGTATTAATCAAGTGTTTGTATAAAACAATGTTAGTGATTTTGGTGGGCTTTGGGGGAATCTACAAAGGGTTAGGCCCATTGATCTTGAAACAACGTTTAGGGTTAGGGAATTGTTATTCAGAACGAAAGCTTAGGGTTTGTAGCGGCGCCGTTCGTGTTCGTCTTCGCCTATCTTCTCCGATCGTCTTGAACACTGAAATGCCGTCCTCCGCCCAGAGCCACCGTGCCATCTCCTCTTCCGTCTACCATCCTCCATGAGTCACTCACGTCAGGTACAGAAATTTGTTTTCATTCCCATTCTGACTTTCTTTTCGTCTTGCATGTCGTGGTTGTATATTTGTTTGATTTTTGTTTACTGGTTTACACGAGGCTTTTGAAGAAAAAAAAGTGAAAGAGATTTTACCTTTACAAAGGAGGAGGAAGGAGGCAGTTGGAGGCTCGATGGCGGAGGTTCGGTGATGAAGCTGGAAGCTAGCTTGGGAAAGTTTGGTACTTTTATCTTTTTGCCATTTTCTAGGGTTTTGATGATGATTTTAACTGAAAAAAGCCCTCTTGAAGCGATTCACTTCTTTACCTCTTCTACTTCTGTCCCTTTGAATTGTTGGTTGCCTTTAGAGTTGATGCCTGTACTTCCCTTGGATTCACTTCCTTTTACGTTCTTCTTCTCTTTGCCACTGTATGTTGCCTTGTGTTACCTTGAACTGGATGCCTTTGGAACGTCTTAATGCCCAGTGATTGTATGTTTGCTGAGGGCCTAGTGTTGAGTTGCCTTTGAATATATTGCTTTCTTCTATGCCCCTGATGCCTTGAGTTGTTGTTCTGTGTTACCTTGAACTTGCCTCTCCTGCATGTTTGCTTGCCTAGAACTTTTGCTTACGTTGCCTCAAATGTTTTGCCTTTGGATATGCTTGCCTATGATGAAGAAATTCTGAGGCTTAGGAGTTGCCTTTGCAGATTTTGCTGTTTTGCTTCATTTTTGCAGAGATGGAAAGGTTTGGTTTGTTGACATAGCAGGTTAGGCCTTTGAGGTTGAGCTTCAGGTTTTATGAGGTTTGGCCTTGGGTTTGAACTTGGTAGCAGGTTTTGAGTTTTTTGGTTTATGATTGAATGCTTCAGGTATGTGGTATGTGTTTGATGGTTTTTGTTTTCTTCAACTTGATGACAGGCAGGTTTAGGACATTAGCAGGTTTTTTAGTCCTTTGGTCATTTTTGTGAGGCTTGGTCTTAAACTGGTTTTATGGGCTTTGAGGGTGAAGCTTGATGCAGGTTCTGGTTAGGCTCGGCTTAACAGAAATTTGGTTGTTAGGCTTGACAGGCTTGTAGAGGTTTCAGGCCTTTTGAACTGGTTTATGGGCTGGAGCAGGTTAATGCTTGCAATAGCTTATGTTTTTTTTTTGGCCAGCACTTGGTTTATCAGGTTATGTATATTTATGGTTTTTTGCTTGCAGCAGGTTATGTAGTTTGTATGTTGAGGCAGGGTTGTGGTGTTTTCAGGTTATCAGTTTGTATATTTCTCTGTCCTGTTATGCTGAACTGAGTTCTCTTTTTGTATATCTTTTCTCCTATCCTGCCTAAGGCCTGAACCCTGGAAACCTGCTTCCATTTCTCTCTTTTGCTCTCTCTGTAGTACAATTGGATATTATTATATGATTCTTTTTGTACTTTTTCTGAAGGGGCCCTAATGGGAAATGATGATTTAGAATTAGCTTGCATTACTTCTGCATCTTTATCTCTTTTTTGACAGCTTGCTACACTTTATCTTTTCTTTGATATCTTTCCAAAATCTTTGTCAAATCTTTTTTGACAGCCTTGGCACTTTTGACAGCAATTTGTACTTCTTTGATTTTTCTTTGATATCTTTGAGTAGATTTTGGCATTTTGACAGTAAGTTTGATACTTTTGGCTTTTGATAGAAAGTGGTAACTTGGATTTTCAGTTTGGTTGAACTTGAACTATGCAGTTTGAACTTTGGATTTTATGCATTTTGCATTCATGAATAAAAATGAAATTCTTCCCTCTTTGTGAACCGGGAGAAATCCCGTGATTTGCAGAGAGGGTTAACTGATCCCAATCAGTGGCCCCTAATGATGAGCAAATTTTATCTGTCTTTTTTAATTCAACTGCTTTCTGACTTTTCTTCTTCTTTTTGCAGATAAAAAATGGAGCACCGGAGCGAAGTGAAGAATGAAGAATATTAGAAATAGGATAGTTTTTTTTATTTTATTTAATATTTAAATTAATGTAAATTATTGTTTGTAATTTAAATTATAAACAACAATTTGTACAAATAATTCAAATATCAATAAAATCTTTATTACCCAATTAATTCCAATTTTCTTTCTTTATTGTTTATTTATTTATTTAAAACTCTTTGAATTAAAACAATTGAAAAATAAATTTCAATCATTCAATTTTAGAATAATAAATAACTTAAATAAAAACAATATTGATCAATTAAACCTGTCTCTTCCAATATCCAAAGCAAAGCAGCAGTCAACCAAAACAAACTGATCAAGCGCATTCCTTCTTCACTGATTTGCCATAAACACTGTGAATCCAATACTGCATACTGTATTTGACCGGCTCAAAGAAAACAACATGAATTCAAACCACTGTCTCTTTCACTGATTAAATTATAAACAATGCGAATTTAACCCCAAACTCGGAATAAACGGCAAAGTGCTGTGGAATTTTAACCTTTCTGAGAATATGCCCATAAAACCCTTAATTCCTGATTAAATGCCAAATAACATTCGCCTGATCAAAATTGAACCAAAAATCATCCAAAACCCTAAGCCAACTGTGAAACAATCCAGAGTCCTAAAAATCAGTAAAAACCCTAATTTTGCTTGACTGTCAAGAAAAGTCCGTTTGTCCGATTCTTGAGCCAGTTTGAAAAGTCAGGAAAGGCTTGAAGCTGGGATTTCTTGGGGAAAAATGCGAGGGCAAATTTTGGGGTACAACAGTTGCCCCTGTTCAATCTTCTTGGACCTGAAGAGTTAGATTGGCAATTTTGCCTTTCGCGACTTGAAGGTAAAAGAAGATTGGACACTAAAGTGCCCAGAAAATTTGCACTCGTCGATGTGACGGTAAATGTGAATGGGCTTAAAGATGCCATTTGGTGATGGGCTTAAAGATGCCATCTGGTGCGATAGAATTTTGTCGGGGGATGGGCTTAGAGATGCCATATGAGAATGGGCTTACAGATGCCATTCGGCGACTGCTGGTAGGAGGATGGGCTTATAGATGCCACCTGGACATGTTGAACTGTAGGTCAATGGTGAGTGGACAAGTATCAGAAAGGCAACCATGTTCTGGAACATCTCTGAATTGGGGTCCGGGCAAGCAACAGATCGACGTCCATATCTGGAGAATCTGTAAGCTATTTTCAGGAGTTATGATTGAATAAGCAATAGAGCAGCCTCCGTTGTTGGGAAGCGTCCGTAAACTATTTTCAGAAGTCTGAACAAGTTGGTAGATTGACATCCGTTGTAGGGAAGAATCCGTAAACTGTTTTGAAGTTGAGAAGAGTCTGAACAAGTCGGTAGATTGACATCCGTTGTTGGGAAGAATCCGTAAACTACTTTCAGAAGTCTTGAAGTTGAAGAGGAACCGGTGTAGGGTTTCTTAATGATGCGTCTGAATGAATCTGGAATAAGTATCAGAATGTCGCCGTGTCCGGGTCACATCTGAACTATTTCTGGATGAATCTTGGGAGTCGATCTGTGTCTGTCGACTGATCTTACCTGAAAAGTCAAAGGGTTAGTTGTATGCAATGTTATGATGCATGATGCAATGTACGTGACATCAATATTTATGCATGTGATGGATGCGCATGTGAGCTGATGAGCTAATCTTGCCGAGGATACATGAATCCGAGATGGCTGAAGATAAAAGCCTCTTGACTGCTGCCGGGGAAAATAAATCCTTGGCTCTCGCTGGGGAAGAGAATTCCTGATGACCTCTACTGGGGGGTTCCAAACTAGTAGACTCATGCTGGGGAGGCCAGATTGAGAATCTTCAGCTTGATGGGAAGTAACTCTGGTGATCTCACTGGGGAACTCAAGATTTGCCCTCCCAAAACTCTGTGGGGAGAAGGTTCAAAGGTCTGGCTCCGCTGGGGATACTGAAGCTTAAACTCTGAGGGGAATTGAATTCCGGAGGATTCTCTGGCTGGGGATTTGTAAAGATAAGTTACTGCTGGGGAATTTTGATGAACTCCGCTGGGGATAGGAAGAATCTTCTGATTGCTGTAGGTGTTGGTCTGGGATAAGTTACTGAATGTCGCCATCTTTGGGTCACATCTTGAACTATATCTAGAAGCAACTCTGAATAAGTTATAGAATGTCGCCATGTCTGGGTCACATCTTGAACTATATCTGGAATGAAATTCTGAATGAGTTGCAGAACGTCGCCAAATCTTGGGTCACATCTGAACTATATCTGGAAAGTCTGAATGAGTTATAGAATGTCGCCATGTCTGGGTCACATCTTAAACTATATCTAGAAGCAACTCTGAATAAGTTATAGAATGTCGCCATGTCTGGGTCACATCTTGAACTATATCTGGAATGAAATTCTGAATGAGTTGCAGAACGTCGCCAAATCTTGGGTCACATCTGAACTATATCTGGAAAGTCTGAATGAGTTATAGAATCTCGCCATGTCTGGGTCACATCTTAAACTATATCTGGAATGAAATTCTGAATGAGTTGCAGAATGTCGCCAAATCTTGGGTCACATCTGAACTATATCTGGAAAGTCTGAATGAGTTATAGAATGTCGCCATGTCTGGGTCACATCTTAAACTATATCTGGAATGAAATTCTGAATGAGTTGCAGAATGTCGCCAAATCTTGGGTCACATCTGAACTATATCTGGAAAGTCTGAATGAGTTATAGAATGTCGCCATGTCTGGGTCACATCTTAAACTATATCTGGAATGAAATTCTGAATGAGTTGCAGAATGTCGCCAAATCTTGGGTCACATCTGAACTATATCTGGAAAGTCTGAATGAGTTATAGAATGTCGCCATGTCTGGGTCACATCTTAAACTATATCTGGAATGAAATTCTGAATGAGTTATAGAATGTCGCCATGTCTGGGTCACATCTTAAACTATATCTGGAATGAAATTCTGAATGAGTTATAGAATGTCGCCATGTCTGGGTCACATCTTAAACTATATCTGGAATGAAATTCTGAATGAGTTGCAGAATGTCGCCAAATCTTGGGTCACATCTGAACTATATCTGGAAAGTCTGAATGAGTTATAGAATGTCGCCATGTCTGGGTCACATCTTAAACTATATCTGGAATGAAATTCTGAATGAGTTGCAGAATGTCGCCAAATCTTGGGTCACATCTGAACTATATCTGGAAAGTCTGAATGAGTTATAGAATGTCGCCATGTCTGGGTCACATCTTAAACTATATCTTGCTTTTGAGGTGATAGGGAAATTGTTGAACACTTTTGACATTCGAATGCCCCAAGTGGTGATGAAGGAGTCTTGAATCAGATTACTCTGCATATTGAGAGATTTCTTGAAATCTTGACTGGACTGCCCCAGGTTAACTGGACTTTGAAAGATCTGTTGGATCTTGACTGGACTGCCCCATGTTAACTGGACTTTGAACGATCTGTTGAAACCTTGACTGGACTGCCCCAGGTTAATTGAATTGTGACATGCCAT
This sequence comes from Vicia faba, assembly GCA_948472305.1. NCBI lineage: Eukaryota > Viridiplantae > Streptophyta > Magnoliopsida > Fabales > Fabaceae > Vicia > Vicia faba. The sequence continues at coordinate 253,408,916 of OX451738.1, read as the reverse complement.
GCCCCTTGTTGATAGGGGATTTGATGGAAGTGTTATCCTCTTGAAGTGATTTTGACTTACTGAGAGAGTTTTCGTTCCTTCGAACATTCGCTGTATGAATTTCCTCACTGTCAAACAAAAAGGTCAAATGCAGACAGTGATATTCGAATAATGCAAAGTTTATGTTTGTCTCGAAGTTTTGAAAAATGCGTTTTTTAGCAGAAAACTTTTTATAAGACAAATCAACACAAGATTTAGAGCAAAGCCCTACAGGAGTCAGGATACCTTTTGTAACAGTATGCTTTCGAACTAACCCATGCTTCAATTAGGACTTTTGAAGGGTTGTAATGTGGCCTGGTTCACGGTTTAAGAAACAAAGGATAAAGGCTCAAAGTATATTTGTACCCACCCGCTCTTCGTGATGTTCTCCGACCTAAGCTCAGTTAATTGCGTCATGCTCTGTTTCGAGTTTGGAACGACTTTTGGGCGATGGTTCACCAGTTGAATTTTTGGGAGACAGTCATCATCACCTTTTTCTTTTTCAACACTTTTCATGTTGTTGAGGATTTTGTAACGGCCTCACTATTTTGATTTTGATTTGTTGTCCCTAACTTTTGCCTGACTGTTACCGTTTTTCGGGATTACTGTCAGCGGGATGCCCCAGCTTTCTTAAGCCTCCTTTATAGGTTTTGGCTCAGTGGGCTTTTCTCTTTTGAGAGATTGACTGTCTATGTGATAGGGAACCACCCTTGTCTTTTTGATTCCAAGGGAATACTTTCTTTTTTTTGACATCGTTCGTTGTGTCACGAACCGAGAGTTTGCGACTTCAATGCGCGTTTTCTCTTGAATTAACTGAGATACTACCCTGCCCCAGGTTTATATCAAGGTTTCGATTGTTTAGAACAGAAAACTCCTACTTCTTTAGCTCGAAGGGGTTGACTAGGGATTAACTTCCTTATAACTCCAGTGTTTAGGAATCGAAAGAAATGCCTGTACATCATCAGCACGGTCCGTTCAAAAGCATACTGTATAAGATCATGGTATTGTTTCGTCATCCTCCTTCTAAAGGCTTACAGCTTTTTATCAAGAGTCAGATATCATAAAGAAAAGCATAAGAGTAGTGAAACGAATGGATGAATTCAAGACAAACATATGCAATGCATTAATGAAAACAGAGTTTAACATCAACAGATAATTGTTTGACAGCACAAGAAATTACAATTTTGAAAATTCAAAAAGAAGCAAAGGTCTTTCAGCTTGAGCTTCGTCACTTCAGGTGGAGAACCCTTTAACGGAAGATTTTCATCTCGCCGTCTGGCATGAATTCCAGCACCCCAATGTCGATCAGATCTTGAATCTTGTTCTTCAAGGCCCAACAGTCGTTGGTGCCGTGTCCCGGGCTGTAGGAGTGGTAAACACAGAATGCGTCGGGATTATAGTGAGGAGAGGAGATATTGGGCTTCTGAGGAGGATCCTTTACAGTAAGTAAGTTGACCTCCAACAGGCGCTTCAGTATGAAGAATGATGGTATTTCAGTCTCCGTAAACTGTCTTCCCGACTTTTCTTGCTTACGCCGATTGCCCCTTTGACGCTGGCGAGGTTGTTGATGGGTTTGTGACCCTGAAGCTAGCAAAGGAGCTTTCCCCTTGTCTTCTTGAGTGGATGGAGGCTGAGCGGTGACTTGCTCTTCAACCTCAGATGTTTGCCCCAGTTGGTTGTTTGGAAGCAGTTGGCGGACAAGAACTCTGAGTTCCTCTTGTCTTTGAGATAGGTCTTGGATGAGAGCCATCTGGCCCACCAACTGTCCCATCATTTGGGTCCTCAGTGTTGTCAGATCAAACTGCAGCTCCGCAATCTGATCACTCCTGGCATTTTCGGAATTCCCCAAGCCCTTGGTGAGGAGAGCTTTCATCTCTTCTTGCCCCAGAGACAAGTTCAGGAACATCTCCTGCAGCTGAGCAGTCTGGTCTTGAATGTCTTTGACAGACCTTTCTAGAGCCATCTCTTGCTGAAATAAACAGCAGGAGAGTAAGGAAACCTGAAAAAGGAAAGATTGTCAAAATGCAATGCATGATATGTGGATGCATGCTTTCAAGGATCTCTTGGGGTAAACACAAGAAAAATGTTAGAGGTTGAACCCTGCTCATGGATTGGAGATCTCTGCACCGGTGGACGTCCTTCCACGAGAATCAAGCTCACCATGTCAAGTGGGTCATAGCCATTGATTCAAGTTGTTGTTCTTGGACTTTGATTGGAGAGCTTTGTATCGGTGGATGTCTTTCCACTAGAATCAAGCTCACCATGTCGAGTGGGTCATAGCCACTGATTCAAGTTGTTATACTTGAAATTTGATGGTATTGGTTAGAGGAGAAACCTCTTGCCCCTTGGTAGACGTCTGGTTCAACGTAATCCTGCATCAACAGAACCTTCGAGATCCTTGAAATGGTTATTGAAAATGCTATGGTATGATGCCATGATGTTATGTACATGTATGTGAAAAGCAGGCAAGTGTATATACAGGCAAACATATTCACACAAAGCAAACAAGTCCTTAGGTTTAGGCTTGCATGGGGTCCAGGTACTACCCTCTTGAAGTTGGTGGGCTCAACCTGTCCTATTAGAAGTAACCGGGTTCTAAGGATCCCAATATCACTGGATTGCTTTCATTGTTCATCGTTTCGATTTAGCCACTGAACTGGCGACCGAAATATTCCAGGAAAGCAACCCTTAATTGGGTGTAGTATCGAGTATCAACCAACCTTGGACTGCACCAAAGTCAGTTATCTCACTACCCTAAAAAGGCCAAGATGGTTCAATTAAGGTTCCTAAGGTCAGTTGATGCTTCACGACACCACACGGCGGCCCCGTACTCTCCTTGACTGAACTCAAGGGTTACCGGTACACACCAAAGTGCCACATCAACGTAGCAGACTGCTTCAACCATGTCGGTATACCCCGCACAGTTCCCTCACAGCCTTGTTGCTACCTAAAAGGGTTTCCCCAGATCCGGGTTAGGATCTATAAAACTCCGATACAAAGCCCACAAATGTAAAGCAAACAAAGCAATCAATTGAAAGTAAAGGTGATCTAAACCCTAAGGTAACCCCACTTTTAGAATTCTCCGCAGCAGAGTCGCCAGTTCTGTGATACGGTGGGAGAACTGACTAGTGTTTTGCGTTCGTATTCGCACTTGTGCGGTTGAGCAAGAGTCGCCACCGACTTTTTATTTTATCCTAAGGAAAGGTTTAAAAAGCACATCAAAAACCTTTGAGATTTTTCTTGGGTTCGGGGGGTAGATTATGAAAAGGGAAGGTATTAGCACCCTTTTCATCCATGGTTATCCATGGGCTCTTAGTTACTTGGTTTTTTTAGATCACTTGCCTTGTTTTTCGATTGCTTGAAAATGGTGTGTGTGTGGGTGCTTTTTGAAAATGTTTTGGAAAAAAAATGCCTTGTCTTAGGCAACTAATGTATTTGACTCGTGATTGAGTGTTTTACAAAAGTGTGGATCTTTTCGAAAAGATGTTTCAAATGTTTTTGAGAGTTTGTTTGAAAGTGTTGTGGATTGTGGTCTTTGAAAAGAAGGCAAGTGTTTTTGCAAATTGATCTCAAGTAACTAAGAGTTTTGTCTACCCTATTGTACTCAAAGGTTTTTGTTATGTTTTAACCCTTTTTAACAATTTCGTTCCACCATTGAATTTGATGAACAATCTTGCGTTTAGGAAGTTTATTCGGGACGGGCGCGGGTCATCGTATGGACCATGAATGCAATGGTGCCAAGTGTCTTTGGCAATTTGCTTTGAAGGGACTATGATCATTCCTTTTAGGCAACACTTTGAGACTTATGATCATTTGATTTTGTTTTGCCAAAGATACTCGACGTGCAAGCATGGCCCATTTTGGAAGGCAACATGTGGGATTACCCTAGAGGGTGCAAGTGTGATTGTGTATTGATTACATGTATTTGTCTTGTATTAGGTTATCTAGCGTTTGATTTTATGTACATACAAACCCTAGGTCTAACCATGGTATAATTGGAAAACTGTAACTTGCGGAATGTAAAATCTACGCTATTACAAAATAGTGTCCGGGAGTGGGGGTATAAATGTACAAAAGGGGATGAGACTCATAGTATCCAATAAGTTACAACCAAATCGAATTTGCGATCAAATGTAAATATCGAATCTACAAATATAAGATAAACAAGTGTATAGGAGCAATGTATTGTGTAAGTGTAAGTGTGAGATGTATATGTATTGTGATTATTTTACAAATGCGAAATGTGAAATTGAAGCGTATTAGGGTTTTTGACCTAAATAACAATTAAACGTTTATTTAATTATTGATCTTGTATTTATTTTAATATGTATAAAAGAATGTTTTAATTGTATGCTCAAATTTTAATTAAATTGTGAAATGATGTATCATTGTTTATTATATACAAAAAGTATTTAAATGTCAAGAATTGAATTTTGTATAAAAAGAGTGTATTTTTTATATTGTTATGTACAAAAATATTTCAAGAAATCAAATTATACAAAAAAGTTTATTTACTTATTATGTGAAAAATATATTTTAATTAAAAGAAGATATTTTCAAATTTAATGATATTGTATAAAAATAAAATGCATCTTATGTGTATGTACAAAATATATTTTAAATAAAAGAGTAAAAAGTCATTTTTCAATTTTAAGTATATGATATAAAAGTATTTTATTATTTTATGTACAACTTAAAGGAGAAGTGTTTTTTTTTAATATTTATTGAATCAAGTATAGAAAAGAAAGTTTTAATTAGATAAAATATGTTTTTTTTCTTTTTTATGTATTAGTATTAATATGGTATTTGTAATATGATAGGTTAAAAATAATGTATGGTTTGTAAAAAGAGAAAGGGTTAGTATTAATCAAGTGTTTGTATAAAACAATGTTAGTGATTTTGGTGGGCTTTGGGGGAATCTACAAAGGGTTAGGCCCATTGATCTTGAAACAACGTTTAGGGTTAGGGAATTGTTATTCAGAACGAAAGCTTAGGGTTTGTAGCGGCGCCGTTCGTGTTCGTCTTCGCCTATCTTCTCCGATCGTCTTGAACACTGAAATGCCGTCCTCCGCCCAGAGCCACCGTGCCATCTCCTCTTCCGTCTACCATCCTCCATGAGTCACTCACGTCAGGTACAGAAATTTGTTTTCATTCCCATTCTAACTTTCTTTTCGTCTTGCATGTCGTGGTTGTATATTTGTTTGATTTTTGTTTACTGGTTTACACGAGGCTTTTGAAGAAAAAAAAGTGAAAGAGATTTTACCTTTACAAAGGAGGAGGAAGGAGGCAGTTGGAGGCTCGATGGCGGAGGTTCGGTGATGAAGCTGGAAGCTAGCTTGGGAAAGTTTGGTACTTTTATCTTTTTGCCATTTTCTAGGGTTTTAATGATGATTTTAACTGAAAAAAGCCCTCTTGAAGCGATTCACTTCTTTACCTCTTCTACTTCTGTCCCTTTGAATTGTTGGTTGCCTTTAGAGTTGATGCCTGTACTGCCCTTGGATTCACTTCCTTTTACGTTCTTCTTCTCTTTGCCACTGTATGTTGCCTTGTGTTACCTTGAACTGGATGCCTTTGGAACGTCTTAATGCCCAGTGATTGTATGTTTGCTGAGGGCCTAGTGTTGAGTTGCCTTTGAATATATTGCTTTCTTCTATGCCCCTGATGCCTTGAGTTGTTGTTCTGTGTTACCTTGAACTTGCCTCTCCTGCATGTTTGCTTGCCTAGAACTTTTGCTTACGTTGCCTCAAATGTTTTGCCTTTGGATATGCTTGCCTATGATGAAGAAATTCTGAGGCTTAGGAGTTGCCTTTGCAGATTTTGCTGTTTTGCTTCATTTTTGCAGAGATGGAAAGGTTTGGTTTGTTGACATAGCAGGTTAGGCCTTTGAGGTTGAGCTTCAGGTTTTATGAGGTTTGGCCTTGGGTTTGAACTTGGTAGCAGGTTTTGAGTTTTTTGGTTTATGATTGAATGCTTCAGGTATGTGGTATGTGTTTGATGGTTTTTGTTTTCTTCAACTTGATGACAGGCAGGTTTAGGACATTAGCAGGTTTTTTAGTCCTTTGGTCATTTTTGTGAGGCTTGGTCTTAAACTGGTTTTATGGGCTTTGAGGGTGAAGCTTGATGCAGGTTCTGGTTAGGCTCGGCTTAACAGAAATTTGGTTGTTAGGCTTGACAGGCTTGTAGAGGTTTCAGGCCTTTTGAACTGGTTTATGGGCTGGAGCAGGTTAATGCTTGCAATAGCTTATGTTTTTTTTTGGCCAGCACTTGGTTTATCAGGTTATGTATATTTATGGTTTTTTGCTTGCAGCAGGTTATGTAGTTTGTATGTTGAGGCAGGGTTGTGGTGTTTTCAGGTTATCAGTTTGTATATTTCTCTGTCCTGTTATGCTGAACTGAGTTCTCTTTTTGTATATCTTTTCTCCTATCCTGCCTAAGGCCTGAACCCTGGAAACCTGCTTCCATTTCTCTCTTTTTCTCTCTCTGTAGTACAATTGGATATTATTATATGATTCTTTTTGTACTTTTTCTGAAGGGGCCCTAATGGGAAATGATGATTTAGAATTAGCTTGCATTACTTCTGCATCTTTATCTCTTTTTTGACAGCTTGCTACACTTTATCTTTTCTTTGATATCTTTCCAAAATCTTTGTCAAATCTTTTTTGACAGCCTTGGCACTTTTGACAGCAATTTGTACTTCTTTGATTTTTCTTTGATATCTTTGAGTAGATTTTGGCATTTTGACAGTAAGTTTGATACTTTTGGCTTTTGATAGAAAGTGGTAACTTGGATTTTCAGTTTGGTTGAACTTGAACTATGCAGTTTGAACTTTGGATTTTATGCATTTTGCATTCATGAATAAAAATGAAATTCTTCCCTCTTTGTGAACCGGGAGAAATCCCGTGATTTGCAGAGAGGGTTAACTGATCCCAATCAGTGGCCCCTAATGATGAGCAAATTTTATCTGTCTTTTTTAATTCAACTGCTTTCTGACTTTTCTTCTTCTTTTTGCAGATAAAAAATGGAGCACCGGAGCGAAGTGAAGAATGAAGAATATTAGAAATAGGATAGTTTTTTTTATTTTATTTAATATTTAAATTAATGTAAATTATTGTTTGTAATTTAAATTATAAACAACAATTTGTACAAATAATTCAAATATCAATAAAATCTTTATTACCCAATTAATTCCAATTTTCTTTCTTTATTGTTTATTTATTTATTTAAAACTCTTTGAATTAAAACAATTGAAAAATAAATTTCAATCATTCAATTTTAGAATAATAAATAACTTAAATAAAAACAATATTGATCAATTAAACCTGTCTCTTCCAATATCCAAAGCAAAGCAGCAGTCAACCAAAACAAACTGATCAAGCGCATTCCTTCTTCATTGATTTGCCATAAACACTGTGAATCCAATACTGCATACTGTATTTGACCGGCTCAAAGAAAACAACATGAATTCAAACCACTGTCTCTTTCACTGATTAAATTATAAACAATGCGAATTTAACCCCAAACTCGGAATAAACGGCAAAGTGCTGTGGAATTTTAACCTTTCTGAGAATATGCCCATAAAACCCTTAATTCCTGATTAAATGCCAAATAACATTCGCCTGATCAAAATTGAACCAAAAATCATCCAAAACCCTAAGCCAACTGTGAAACAATCCAGAGTCCTAAAAATCAGTAAAAACCCTAATTTTGCTTGACTGTCAAGAAAAGTCCGTTTGTCCGATTCTTGAGCCAGTTTGAAAAGTCAGGAAAGGCTTGAAGCTGAGATTTCTTGGGGAAAAATGCGAGGGCAAATTTTGGGGTACAACACTGACCTTTACCTTTCAGGAAAGATGCAGTTAAATTCTCAATCATATTTCAAGACCTAGACCGGTTCAGTTAATCGACTCAAAAGATTTCTTATCCAGTCCAAGGCCTTCTCTAGTCCAGCTAAATCGACTCCTAACAGATTTTTCTGATGAAGACTCAGTAGAAGTTTTTAGGTTTTTCTCAGACGTTCGAGATTATAATTTCCTATGGTTCCCTCTCCGACAATGAGTGAGGTGATAATTCCTTTTCAGATGGTTCCCTCTCCGACGGTGTGTGAGGTGATATTTCCTTTTCAGATGGTTCCCTCTCCGACGGTGTGTGAGGTGATAATTCCTTTTCAGATGGTTCCCTCTCCGACGGTGTGTGAGGTGATAATTCCTTTTCAGATGGTTCCCTCTCCGACGGTGTGTGAGGTGATAATTCCTTTTCAGATGGTTCCCTCTCCGACGGTGTGTGAGGTGATAATTCCTTTTCAGATGGTTCCCTCTCCGACGGTGAGTGAGGTGATAATTCCTTTTCAGATTATAATTTCCTATGGTTCCCTCTCCGACGGTGAGTGAGGCGATAATTCCTTTTCAGATTATAATTTCCTATGGTTCCCTCTCCGACGGTGAGTGAGGTGATAATTCCTTTTCAGATTATAATTTCCTATGGTTCTCTCCCCGACGGGGCGTGAGATGTAATTCCCTTTCAGATTATAATTGCCTATGGTTCTCTTCCCGATCCTGCGAAGATGGTAATTCCCACCAAGATTTTCTCAGCGAGCGTTGTTGAAGTTAAAGTCACCCAAGGTTCTCTTACCGTTCATGCTAAGGTAGTAACCATCCCTGGTTCATTCATCATCTTGTGAAGCTCCAGATCCAGCTCCCGTAACCAGTTAGGACATATCTATGCCAAGCATCTGAAATCAACTCCTGCAACGTGTCAGGTACTCATGTTTCTTTTGCAGGTATGCAGGTTCTCGCTAAGGAATCTCTTACGCGATCAACATCCAGATGGCATCTATAAGCCCATCATCCTATCCAGCAACCTCTAAATGGCATCTGTAAGCCCATTCCATCATCACACTGCTGCTATGTGAGCGCAAATTTCTGGGCACTCTAGTGTTCAATCATCTTCTACCCTCGGATTACGAAAGGCACGTCAGCCAATCTGCATCCTCAGGTCTAAGAAGATTGAACAGGGGCAACTGTTGTACCCCAAAATTTGCCCTCCCATATTCTCCAAGAAATTGCCAAGTCAAGCTTCAAAATTCCCCAAGGGTTGCACAGTTCAAGGGCCTCCTATACAGTCAAAATTAGGGCTTGTGTTCTGATCAAGAAAATGAAGTTTCTAAAGGCTCAATCAAGTCTCACATGCCTACAAATATGGGCAAGCATCCTCATACCAAGTTTCAAGACTTTCAGCACAAAATTGCACAGTCAAAAAACCCTAATTGCACTACAGTCAACTGTAGGGGCAAAATGGTCATTTGACAGTCAAAAGTTCAAATTTTTGGTCAACATATCATTTTGAAGTCACAAACATCATTTGATCAATGCTTGATCATGATTCTCAAAATTTGGCTCAAAAATCATCAAGATGCAAAAGTTTCCTTATTTGGACAGTTGAAAAAGTCAACTGAAATTGACCAGGGCATAACTTTCACATGGATTATCAGAAAAATTCCATCCAAAGCTCATTTTGAAGAGAAAGACATTTCCTACAACTCATCTTCATACTTAAAGTCCAAGAAATGCTCTCACAAAAAGTTATCAATTTCAACATTATAGGTCATTTTCAAAAGTCAACAAAAAGGGACTTTAAGTCAAAGGCCATAACTTGATATTGGTAAATCAAAATGACATGGGACCAAAGGCATTGGTTAGAGGACTCAAAGACCTTTCCAAAATGTCCAAGAACATGAGAAAAGCTTAAAAATTGAGCAAGTTATGCCTTGTGGAAGTTGGGAAATTTTTGGATATTTTGAAAACTCAACATTGATTCAAATGGTCTAAAATTGCTAATGGGCCCATTTTTCTTCCACAATTCATCATTCCAAGCATGTGCACGACCACTTGGCCAAAAGGGAAGTATTTTTTCATTTTTTATTTATTTATTTGAATTTTTATTTATAATAATTCACTTAAATCAATTAAATATGTGAAAAATATTTAACTTAACCTAACAAATCTTTTTGTACATGTTTTATTCTCAATAATTCGTGCATATCCCAATATAGAAAGATTTGGAGAGATTGGAGTTGATTTGTATCAAAAAGCACATGGAAAATATTTGAAAATTAAAGCTTGGAAATCAAATCTCAAAATCATGAATACAAGAGATTCTGGTCAAATTTGTTAACCTAATTGATTCATTACATAAGCCTAAACATAACCCTAATGCTGGAGACCATAAAGCTGCGCAGAAGCCACTGATCAAACTTGGAAAAATTTGCAAAAAAACTCAATACTGAAAACTGACTTGCAGGGCGATTCAAGGAAGAATTTTTGTTTCAATAGCTTGCTCAAGCATCACTGAACGTTTCCCAATCAAGAACATCCATCAAAACCTCAGGAATTGGTGATTCCACCATTGTTAAATGTTAGGGTTTACAGGACCTTAAATTGGGGATTTTGAAACAAAGAAAAATTAGAACCCCTGACCACCACCATTCAAACCAGCGCATTTGGACGAAGACAATGGAAATCTCGCGCTCAATTTATGAGCACTTAATGGCTAATCGCTATTTTCTCAAAGGACCTATTCTGAAACGGTGAAAAAACCGTGGCTTATGATTTGTGTTTCAGGAACATGAAGAAGACGACGTCGTGGCTGCCAACGATTGGCTGGTTTGAAAACTCGCGCGCGAAGATTCATTAACGTTGTTGCTTCTTTTATAATATTTGTTGTTGGTTTAATATTAATAACGCGTGAGTTGGCACAGTTGGTAAGCAAGAGCGTTGGCAATGTATATGACCTGGGTTCGAGCCCCAGGTCTTCATTCCTTCTATATATTTTTTCCTCTAATGTTCATATGCAGCGCAAGCGTTATGGATCACCATACACTTCCAAGATCCAGTCGTCCACGCGTTGGTTACATCAATCTAAAGGCTCAGATTTAAGGCATAGGGTAGGCCCTGGTCAAAGGTGCCACATAGTGTCTGGAAAAGTCAACGAATCTGAAGGTCATTGGGCTCAAATTCATGGGCTATACCTCCTATTTGGGGTCTGAACCCCCAGGTTTGCAAATTCTTTAATTGCTCTTTATTTTTTTCCTTTATATTTTTTACTTTCAATTATTATATTTATTTAATTCTGTCAATTTAATTATATTTTTACAAAAATACAAAATATCATAAAAAAATTAGAAAAGAGTTAAAATAATAAATATTTTTATTTTAGTATTTTCTTAAATAACTTGGCATGTAATTAAACTTAGTTTTAAATTAGGTTATAATTTTAATTCTTTTCATAATAAAATCTAAAAAAACATAGAATTAGGTTTAATCAATAATTTTTCATCTTTTTATTTTTCTTTCACAATGATTAAATAATTAAATACTTATTTCTTTAATTAAATTTGCATGTAAAAATTAGGGTTAATTTAGGTTAAATTCTAATGTTTTCTTAATAAATTAAAATAAAATAGAATTAGGGTTAGCGTTTAATTTTAATTAATTCCTTTTCTATTAAATCCTAAAATACTAAAAAACACCAAAAACAAGTCCTTTCTTTCTTTTAACTTTAATTAACTAATTAATTTCATCATGTAATTTAATTTTGCAAAAGGGTCCAACGCCCTCGTTATTAATTCCTTATTAATTCGCATATTTATTTTCTTCTCCGTTTAAATATTCATGTATCTATCCCGAAGCCTTGTAACATTTTCTCGCACTTTTAATCTCTTTATTTTTCTGTCAAATCGGGTCCTGGTTAATTTTGGCGATGTGGACCCGCGCCGTTTGTAATAGCTTAGAATTTACCTTTCCCGCAAATATTTTAACTATTAATCAAAAGCATGAAAGAATGTATGGACAAAAATAAAAACGAGCGTAGAACACCAATAACATGACAAGATAAATGCAAATGAAAACGACACATAAATCGCACACACCACCCCTAGGGTACGCCTCACTGTTGCCTTGCCTCGAAAGGTGATCGTCGAGTAGAGGATGTCTTAGTAAGTCCTCATGATCCGGGAACCTGGCATGAGGGTAGCTTCTAAGGTATCTTCCTATTACTCTGGTGATCACCATGTCCCGAACCTTCGAATTGACCCGAACACCTCCAACGGTGGTGCTACCTACCTCTCAATGGTGGGATGACACTACTTTAAAGGACATTTACACAGACGAATTCCTTAGGGTAGGTAGACGACTCTAGATACTTGCTCTAAATTTCAAAACAAAACAAAATACTTTTCACACCAACACATTTTCAAAAAGCTTTCGAAAGCAATTTTTCAAACACTCTTGAGGACTGATACAAGAGTCGAACTGGAATTTTCAAAGAAACTTTTTAAAACCCACAGTTGAAAAGCAAATAAACCATTTTTGAAAACACAAGTGAGCAAGTATCTAAGAGCCCATGGATAACCATGGATAGAAAGGGTGCTAACACCTTCCCTTTCTATAATCTACCTCCCGAACCGAGAGCAATCTCTATAAGGAATTTTTCTGTGCTTTTGTCCTTTCCATTTGGAGAAAATAAAAGACGGTGGCGACTCTTGCTTCCGCGACATTTCGCGAACCAGCGTTAAACAGTCAGTTCCAGATCCACCGATCACAGAACTGGCGACTCTGCTGGGGACTTAAACTTAAAGTGAAGTGTACCTTAGGGTTAGTTCATAACTGTGTTTTCAATTGTATTGACTTGTCTGCTTTAAATTTGTGGGTTGCATCGGAGTTACATAGATCCTAACCCGGATCTGGGGATACCCTATTTAGGTAGCATAAGCTGTGAGGGACCTGTCCGGCGTAGACCGACACGGGTGAAACAGTGGCTACGTTGGTGTGGCACCTTGGTCTGTACCGATATCCCTTGTGTCGCAACGAGGAGAATATGGGTCTTCTAAGGAGTCATTAAGCACCAACAACCTTAGAACCTTAATTGACACAACTTGGCCTTTAGAATTGTAGCAGTATGCTACGCCCATTGAGGCTAAACTCTCGTGATGGTTCTGGCCGCAAGAAAAGATTGCGATGCTGGAGTTATGACCGATTGAGGGTAGTCAATGATATTGGGATCCTCTAAGAACCCGGTTACTTTTGATTAAGACAGGTATGAACCAACAAACTGAAAGAGGGTAGTACCTAGACCTCATGCTGGCCTAAACTTTAGGGGCTTGCCTTGTGTGACTTGTGTGCCTTACCATGTTTGCCTTTGTATCTATATGTGGTGTGCTTTATCATAACATCATAACATCATGAGCATTGCATGCATCCTGCATAAGGACTGACCATTTCAAAGACAAGAAGGTTTCACCTTTGCTCTGTTTTGTAGGACATTATGATGCCTGTGCAAAGGAATACTATCCGGTTCAACTTTGTTCGTTCACCTGAGTTGCTTGATGAGTTGGTTAGCAGAATTCCAAATACCACTTCCTTCATTCAGAGGCATGGTTCCCTTCTCAGTTTAGTCACTGCAAGGCGGGATCAACAGTTGATGAGTGTTCTGACCCAGTTCTATGACCCTCTGTACCAGTGCTTCACCTTTCAAGACTTCCAGCTGGTCCCTACCCTGGAAGAGTTCTCTGATTTGCTTGGTATCCCTATCTTGGATCAGACTCCCTTTACTGGTTGGGAAAAGACCCTCAGACTTGAGGATGTTGCTGCAGCTCTTCCTTTGACCCATCAAGAGGTAACAGACAACTGGGTGACTAGGAGCGGAGTTAAGGGTTTCTTGGCCAAGTTCCTGATTGGTAAAGCTAACAGTTTCTGGAATGATCTGGACTTTAGGGCATATGAAGACATCTTGGCCCTCCTAATCTATGGGTTAGTCCTGTTTCCTAATCCTGATAACTTCATCAATGTCACTGCCATAAGGATCTTTATGTCTCAGAATCCTGTGCCCACTCTCTTGGGTGACATCTTGCAACAACTTCATGCCCGTACTACCCGAAGACGAGGAACCCTATGGTGTTGTATCCCTTTGTTGGTGAGGTGGTTTAGTTTGCACCTCCCTAGGTTCGTACTGAAGAATCAAGAAGGAAGAGGTTGGGCTCATAGGTTAATGTCTCTCACCGATAAAGACATCATTTGGACTTGCAGAGGTTTGGATGAGATAACTATTATTGATCGATGCGGGGAATACCCTAATGTTCCGCTGATTGGTACCCAAGGAGGGATATCCTACAATCCATCTCTAGCACTCCGCCAGTTTGGAAGAGCAAGAAGAGCAGGTCCCCATGAGATGTTGGTACCTCACATCAGTTTTGAGTTTCAGGTGGATAGTGACGAGCTGCGTCGTAGGTTCATCAAGGCTTGGGACAAGGTTCATAAAGCTGACCCACAGGAGTTAGGGCCAAAGACTTCTTTACCTTTGGAAGCCTACTACAAATGGGTTCGCATCCGTGCTCAGAAGTTAGGTATGCCGTATGAAGCTGTCAGACCCGTCATTCTTGAGTGTCCTGACAAAGATGGTGTTCCTCCAACTGTCCTTCCTCCTCAGATACCTACTGATTATGAGACATTGAAGAGATCTTGGTCGCAACTGCGAGAAGAGCGGGATTCTTACCGAGAAAAGTTCAATGAGCAGGAATCAAAGATCCATAAGCTGACGAAACAGTTGGAGAATGAGAGAGCTCTGAATGCCTACATCCGTACTGAGAAGAGGAGACCATGGGATCAATAAGGAGCTCCAGATGTGCTTTTACAGTTTTATTTCCTTTTCAGTATTTCCTTTCATGTAACGCCTAAGGGCAACCTGTTGAATAATTTCAGTTTCAAAGTTGAATCTAATGAAGTGCGTTCCTTTTTGTCTACAAAGTTGATTCCCGATTGTCTTTGAAAACATAATTCATACGCATTTCATACATCATGTGCATAGCAGGTTTTTCCTCTTTTCAGGTTGCTTACAGTTCTTCGCTATTTATTTCAGCATCATGAATCCCGACTCTTCATCAACTGAGACCTCCATCAAGGCTCTTCAGGCGCAGAATGCGCAGTTTCAGGAACTAATCAAGGGTCTGGCCCAAGGCCAAGAGGAGCTGAAGGCTATGCTCCTGAAGAAGGAGAAGAAGAAGAAGAGAAGAATTGTTCTGTTCAACTCGGGCCGAAGGTTTGGTAATGCTCTGCAGCAGGAAGAGGCTGGTTCTTCTGTTGGCAAGAGTAGTCCTCAGGCAGAAGCAAGGGTTCCTAGTCCGGTAGTCTCCGACAACGAGACTGATTTTGATGAAGAGCAGTACCCTCCTGCAGAAGACAGATACAAGCAACTGGAGGATAGGTTGAAAGCTATGGAAATTCAACAGGTACCTGGGCTGGATTTCGGAGATCTGGGTTTGTCAACTGGTGTGATTATCCCTCACAAGTTCAAAGCACCATCCTTCTCTAAATATGACGGGGCGTCTTGTCCCAAGCTGCATCTAAGGTCCTATGTTCGGAAAATTCAGCCGTACTCTGCGGATAAGAATTTGTGGATCCACTTCTTCCAGGAGAGTCTTTCAGGGACTCATCTCGAATGGTTCTATCAGCTGGATGGGACCAAGGTTCGTAACTGGGAGGAGTTGGCTACTGCTTTCTATAAGCAGTATCAATATAATGCCGACCTTGCCCCTACACGTACCCAACTCCAAGGTATGTCGTTAGGTTCAAGCGAAGGTTTTAAGGAGTACGCTCAGAAGTGGAGAGACTTGGCTGGCAGGGTGCAGCCACCATTGACTGATCGGGAGTTGGTAGACATGTTCTTGGGGACCCTATCTGGGCCATTTTTCAACCATCTTATCGGGAATTCGTCTGCAGGGTTCACTGACTTGATTCTGACTGGAGAGAGAATTGAGGCTGGGTTAAAGTCTGGTAAGATTCCGAAGGGTGCATCATCTAGTTCTGAGAAGAAACCCTTCAAAAAGGAGTCTAGTGCCGTGTATGGTTCCAAGAGATCAGAGAGACCTGAGCACCGCCAATCTGTCAGTGCGGTAATGATTGCCAAGCCTGCTGCCACTCCTCGGCCAAACAATCCTCAAAGGGCAGAAAGACCCCGGAGAGAGTTCACCCGCTTAAGCATGACCCTATCGCAGATCCTGCCACAGTTGCTCTCAACCAACCTAGTGACTGTCAGAGAGGCTCCAAAGTTTCCAAATACTACATCTCCTAAGTACAACCCGAATGCTCATTGTGCTTATCATTCTGATAGCCCAAGGCATGCCACTGATGACTGTTGGGCATTAAGGAACAAGCTGCAGGACCTTATTGACGCCAAGGAGGTACAGTTTGAGGCATCTGAGAAGCCTAATGTAGTGACAGCGCCCCTGCCTACTCATGGAGTGAATGCTATTGGGGACGAAGAGGAAGTTGATGAAGCTGAGTTTGATAGCTGGATCTACCCGGCAACCGACGGTGGACTTAACAATTGGAGCGCAAAAGACAATCTCCCTGTTTCTCTTATTACTGAGTAATGAATTCCTATGTTTTGTTATTTTGTAATAAACAATAAATAAACTCTATGGCCCGGTGTCTTACCCGAGGCACCGTGGTTCTATTTGTGAGGGCATATAAATTGTCATTTCATATATCATGAATGAAAATCTTGGACGTTTTCTCGCATTGCAAATCTTATGCTCCTTTTCTGTCTTTCTTTCCTTTACATATATTTCAAAACAGCTGTATTTACACACACACTCACTCATACAGGTTTCAATCCACTCTGGATCTCACTGATAACAACTCTGCTACTGCCAATTATGACTTCGAAAATCCGATCAACTTAGTCGAAGACGAAGGTGAAGATGATTGCGAAGTGCCTGGCGAGCTTGCAAGACTGTTGCTTCAGGAAGAGAGGGCAATTCAACCCCATGAAGAACCAGTGGAAACAATAAACCTGGGTACAAAGGCAGACAAGAAAGAGGTAAAGATTGGTGCCAACCTAGAGCTCAGCGTGAAGCAACGGTTGACTCAAATGCTGCATGATTATATGGAGATCTTTGCCTGGTCCTACGAAGACATGCCCGGGTTGGATACCGATATTGTGGTCCATCACTTGCCAACTAAGGAAGACTGCCCTCCAGTTAAGCAAAAGGTCCGTCGGATGCGTCCAGAGATGTCTGAGAAGATTAAAGCCGAGGTCATGAAACAGTTTGATGCTGGGTTCCTTGCAGTGACTTCTTACCCTCAGTGGGTTGCTAATGTGGTGCCGGTACCTAAGAAGGACGGTAAGGTCAGAATGTGTGTCGATTACAGGGATCTGAACAGGGCCAGCCCCAAAGATGACTTCCCCTTACCTCACATTGACGTCCTTGTTGATAATACGGCTCAGCACAAGGTATTCTCTTTCATGGATGGCTTTTCAGGTTACAATCAGATCAAGATGGCACCTGAAGACATGGAAAAGACTACCTTTGTTACTCAGTGGGGCACCTTCTGCTACAAGGTCATGCCATTCGGGTTGAAGAACGCTGGGGCAACCTACCAACGTGCCATGGTTGCCTTATTTCATGACATGATCCATCATGAGATAGAAGTGTATGTGGACGACATGATTGCAAGGTCCCAGACTGAGGAAGAGCACTTAGATCATCTGCAAAAGTTGTTTGACCGGTTGAAACTGTACAAGCTGAGATTGAATCCGAACAAGTGCACCTTCGGGGTAAGATCGGGAAAATTGCTAGGCTTCGTGGTCAGTGACAAGGGAATTCAAGTGGACCCTGCTAAGGTCAAAGCTATTCAAGAGATGCTAGTTCCTAGGACAGAGAAGGAAGTCAGAGGCTTTTTAGGATGCCTGAATTACATCGCTCGGTTCATCTCACATCTGACTGCTACCTGTGAGCCAATCTTCAAGCTGCTGAAGAAAGATCAGGTAGTACGTTGGAACGATGAATGTCAGGCTGCTTTTGACAGAATCAAAGAGTATCTCCAAGAACCACCTATCCTTATGCCACCGGTTGAAGGGAGACCTCTGATACTATATCTAACAGTGCTTGACAATTCAATGGGGTGTGTGCTGGGGCAGCATGACGAGTCTGGCCGAAAAGAGCATGCCATTTATTACCTTAGCAAAAAGTTTACCGACTGTGAGACCCGATACTCACTGCTTGAGAAAACTTGCTGCGCTTTGGTATGGGCGGCTCGCCGGCTAAGACAGTATATGCTGACTCACACTACCTTGTTGATCTCAAAGATGGATCCTATAAAGTACATATTCGAAAAGCCTGCTCTGTCCGAGAGGATTGCAAGATGGCAAATGATCTTGACGGAATACGATATTCAGTACACGACCCAGAAAGCCATCAAGGGAAGTGTATTGGCAGACCACTTGGCACATCAGGCCGTAGATGACTATCAGTCAATGAACTTCGAGTTTCCAGACGAGAGCATCATGATAGTGACAGATTGTGAAGTACCTGGACCGGATGAAGGACCTGAACCAGGATCCTGATGGTCTATTCACTTTGACGGAGCCTCCAATGCTTTGGGAAATGGTATCGGCGCCATAATCATATCCCCTCAAGGTACTCATACTCCACTAACTGCCCGGCTATGTTTCAACTGTACCAACAACATGGCGGAGTATGAGGCGTGCATCATGGGTCTTCAAGCTGCGATTGACCTAAGGATTAAGTTTCTGAGTGTTTTCGGAGATTCCGCTCTTGTGATCAATCAGATCAAAGGAGAGTGGGATACGAAACATCCAAACCTGATTCCTTACAGAGAATGTGTGTTGACCCTGATCCCCCACTTCACAGAGATAACCTTTGAACACTTCCCGAGAGAAGAGAATCAGCTGGCGGACGCGTTAGATACAATGTCTTCTATGTTCAAAGTTAAATGGGATAATGAGGCTCCCCGGATAATCAGCTGGAAACTGGATGAACCGGCATACTGTTGCGATCTCGAGACTGAATTGGTGACTGAGAAGCCTTGGTACCATGAGGTGAAGAGATATCTGGAAGCTCAGGAATACCCTGAAGGTGCATCTATCAATGATAAGAAATTCCTGAGGAGGTTCGCAGCCAAATTCTTCCTTAGCAACGGCATCTTGTACAAGCGAAACCATGATTCAACCCTACTGCGTTGTGTGGATAAGACTGAAGCAGAAAGGATCATGGAAGAGCTACATGAAGGGACCTTTGGTACACATTCCAGTGGGCACACTATGGCTAAGAAGATCCTTCGGGCAGGGTACTACTGGTCTACAATGGAAGCTGATTGCTACCAACATTCCAGGACATGCCATAAGTGCCAGATTTATGCAGACAAGGTGCACGTTCCTCCGGTTCCCCTGAATGTTCTGACTGCGCCTTGGCCGTTCGCAATGTGGGGCATATACATGATCGGCGAGATTAAACCTACGGCATCCAATGGACATCGCTTCATCCTGGTAGCGATTGATTATTTTACAAAGTGGGTCGAAGCAGCTTCCTATGCTACGGTAACCAAGACTGTTGTGGCACGGTTCATTCGACACAATCTGATCTGTCGGTACGGGGTCCCAGAGAGAATAATTATAGACAACGGTACCAATCTGAATAACAAGATGATCGCTGAGCTCTGCGAGCAGTTCAAGATACAGCACCACAATTCTTTGCCTTACAGACCGAAGGTGAATGGGGCTGTAAAAGCGGCAAATAAGAACATCAAGAAAATCGTGCAGAAAATGACAGTGACTTATAAAGATTGGCACGAGATGTTACCGTTCGCTCTACATGGGTACCGTACCTCAGCTAGGACGTCAACCGGGGCAACTCCTTTCTCTCTGGTTTATGGTATGGAGGCAGTCTCACCGATCGAAGTACAAATACCCTCTCTCCGGATAATGAAGGATGCAAATCTGAACGAGGATGATTGGATCCAGACACGACTTGATCAGCTCAACCTCATTGATGAAAAGAGACTTGCTGCTATCTGCCATGGTCAGACGTATCAAAAACGGATGATCAGGGCATTTAACAAAAAGGTCAGACCACAGGAATATCAAGTTGGGGATCTGGTAATCAAGAGAATCATACTTCCTCAGAGTGATCCAAGGGGCAAATGGACCCCTACGTACGAAGGGCCATTCGTGGTTAAGCATGTGTTCTCAGGAGGAGCCATGATTCTAACCAACATGGATGGTGACGACCTTCCTCACCCCGCCAATGCAGACATAGTAAAAAGATACTACGCATGAAAAAAGACCCGCTAGGATGACATGCCTAGGCAAAAATTAGGGCTTCCCGTCGAACCAAAAGGGTTCGGGCAAAATGAAGGGATGAAAATGAA
This sequence comes from Vicia faba, assembly GCA_948472305.1. Lineage (NCBI taxonomy): Eukaryota > Viridiplantae > Streptophyta > Magnoliopsida > Fabales > Fabaceae > Vicia > Vicia faba. The sequence goes on along the minus strand of OX451738.1, from coordinate 253,388,682 downwards.
AAATCTGTACACCCGGCAAGTCGAAAACCTGAAAAGGTGGCTTGGGCAAAAATGGGTATCCCGGTGGACTGAAAACCCGAAAGGGCGGTCCAGACAAAAATTAGGGATAAAAGCGTAATACTATGTCTCATTGATCACCTTGCATCCAGAATCCGGTATCTACATCAAGTTCAGACGGCATCAATCAGTCAACTTCACCTTCAACCAAGGTCATCAAGTGATGAGACGCTCAGAGTTATAAAGGCAATAGCAGAGTTGAAACCCAGTGGGATCATTCATATTTCACACAGCTGTTTTATTTTCTTTTGTATAAAATTTGTATAAGTTCTTTTGATTCGGCGGCGTTCTCTTACTAGGACGTCAGCCTCTTGTACGCAAAACGCCTATTTACAGGCCATTCAAAAATCAATACAAAATATTTTTCAGTTAAAAAGTGCCAATTGTTTTTCTTTTTCTGTTTTGTTTTGCGAAGAACGTCCAAGGTTCAATTTGTGATATATGCATTGACAATAATTTGCTAACTCATAAATATTTGCATACGAAACAAAGGATTTATTACAAGTAACACTAGAAACAGGGGCAATAAAGAGTTGTCTGGAGCAATCTAATTGTTCCGTCCTCCAAGGTAACAAGGTAGGTTCAGCTAAAGAATATGACCAGTACATCTTAAATTCCCCAGAGAGTAAGTCAGCAACCAGTGCATTCTTCTCCAAGCAGAGTTATCAAATCTCAAGGAAGTTAAGTATCCTCTAGTAGATCTCAATACTTCCCCAGCAGCCATATACATATATCCCCGCCAATCTTGGCCTAAAGATTGTTCCCCGGAGGCATATCAAATACTCAAAGGAATCACTTCCCCCGCAGCTCAAAACTTCCCCAGGAAAGTCCAATCCGTTTCCCCAGGAAGGTTGGAATTCATACCCCAAGCAGTAAGCTTATCCCCAGTAAATTCTGGAAGCTTATCCTTCGCAGAGCACGAACGCGTCGCCCGGCTTTATTTCAAGAGTTATTTCCTTAACAGGATATAACTGGGTTATCCTCAGCCAAAAGCCACGGAAAGATCGTCGTCAACACAGTTCTTTCTTATCCCCAGCGAAGTCTATCAGCACTTCCAATACAGTAAAGACATCCTCAGCAAGTTATTACTAACAATTCAGCAAAAGCATCTCTCTCCCCCACAGAGTAATGTTCCCCAACATGGTCGCTGGAGTATTGTTCTCCCCGCAGAACCTTCCATTTGCCAAGTTTATTCCTCAACGGAGTCATCTTCTCCTACCGGTATTCTTGCAGTTATTACCCCCAGCGGGAGTAAAAGCTTATTCTTCAATATCAGCCCAGGAGTGACTTCCCGGCATCCGTCAAGGATTTACTTTCCTAGACGAAAAACACATACATAAACATCACATACATCATTATAGCATGCATAGACGCATCATATCATACAAATCTCCTTTATGTTGAGAACATCATTGCTTGATCCATATCCTATCCAGCAACCTCTAAATAGCATCTGTAAGCCCATTCCATCATCACACTGCTGCTATGTGAGCGCAAATTTCTGGGCACTCTAGTGTTCAATCATCTTCTACCCTCGGATTACGAAAGGCACGTCAGCCAATCTGCATCCTCAGGTCTAAGAAGATTGAACAGGGGCAACTGTTGTACCCCAAAATTTGCCCTCCCATATTCTCCAAGAAATTGCCAAGTCAAGCTTCAAAATTCCCCAAGGGTTGCACAGTTCAAGGGCCTCCTATACAGTCAAAATTAGGGCTTGTGTTCTGATCAAGAAAATGAAGTTTCTAAAGGCTCAATCAAGTCTCACATGCCTACAAATATGGGCAAGCATCCTCATACCAAGTTTCAAGACTTCCAGCACAAAATTGCACAGTCAAAAAACCCTAATTGCACTACAGTCAACTGTAGGGGCAAAATGGTCATTTGACAGTCAAAAGTTCAAATTTTTGGTCAACATATCATTTTGAAGTCACAAACATCATTTGATCAATGCTTGATCATGATTCTCAAAATTTGGCTCAAAAATCATCAAGATGCAAAAGTTTCCTTATTTGGACAGCTGAAAAAGTCAACTGAAATTGACCAGGGCATAACTTTCACATGGATTATCAGAAAAATTCCATCCAAAGCTCATTTTGAAGAGAAAGACATTTCCTACAACTCATATTCATACTTCAAGTCCAAGAAATGCTCTCACAAAAAGTTATCAATTTCAACATTATAGGTCATTTTCAAAAGTCAACAAAAAGGGACTTTAAGTCAAAGGCCATAACTTGATATTGGTAAATCAAAATGACAAGGGACCAAAGGCATTGGTTAGAGGACTCAAAGACCTTTCCAAAATGTCCAAGAACATCAGAAAAGCTTAAAAATTGAGCAAGTTATGCCTTGTGGAAGTTGGGAAATTTTTGGATATTTTGAAAACTCAACATTGATTCAAATGGTCTAAAATTGCTAATTGGCCCATTTTTCTTCCACAATTCATCATTCCAAGCATGTGCACGACCACTTGGCCCAAAGGGAAGTATTTTTTTCATTTTTTATTTATTTATTTGAATTTTTATTTATAATAATTCACTTAAATCAATTAAATATGTGAAAAATATTTAACTTAACCTAACAAATCTTTTTGTACATGTTTTATTCTCAATAATTCGTGCATATCCCAATATAGAAAGATTTGGAGAGATTGGAGTTGATTTGTATCAAAAAGCACATGGAAAATATTTGAAAATTAAAGCTTGGAAATCAAATCTCAAAATCATGAATACAAGAGATTCTGGTCAAATTTGTTAACCTAATTGATTCATTACATAAGCCTAAACATAACCCTAATGCTGGAGACCATAAAGCTGCGCAGAAGCCACTGATCAAACTTGGAAAAATTTGCAAAAAAACTCAATACTGAAAACTGACTTGCAGGGCGATTCAAGGCAGAATTTTTGTTTCAATAGCTTGCTCAAGCATCACTGAACGTTTCCCAATCAAGAACATCCATCAAAACCTCAGGAATTGGTGATTCCACCATTGTTAAATGTTAGGGTTTACAGGACCTTAAATTGGGGATTTTGAAACAAAGAAAAATTAGAACCCCTGACAACCACCATTCAAACCAGCGCATTTGGACGAAGACAATGGAAATCTCGCGCTCAATTTATGAGCACTTAATGGCTAATCGCTATTTTCTCAAAGGACCCATTCTGAAACGGTGAAAAAACTGTGGCTTATGATTTGTGTTTCAGGAACATGAAGAAGACGACGTCGTGGCTGCCAACGATTGGCTGGTCTGAAAACTCACGCGCGAAGATTCATTAACGTTGTTGCTTCTTTTATAATATTTGTTGTTGGTTTAATATTAATAACGCGTGAGTTGGCACAGTTGGTAAGCGAGAGCGTTGGCAATGTATATGACCTGGGTTCGAGCCCCAGGTCTTCATTCCTTCTATATATTTTTTCCTCTAATGTTCATATGCAGCGCAAGCGTTATGGATCACCATACACTTCCAAGATCCAGTCGTCCACGCGTTGGTTACATCAATCTAAAGGCTCAGATTTAAGGCATAGGGTAGGCCCTGGTCAAAGGTGCCACATAGTGTCTGGAAAAGTCAACGAATCTGAAGGTCATTGGGCTCAAATTCATGGGCTATACCTCCTATTTGGGGTCTGAACCCCCAGGTTTGCAAATTCTTTAATTGCTCTTTATTTTTTTCCTTTATATTTTTTACTTTCAATTATTATATTTATTTAATTCTGTCAATTTAATTATATTTTCACAAAAATACAAAATATCATAAAAAAATTAGAAAAGAGTTAAAATAATAAATATTTTTATTTTAGTATTTTCTTAAATAACTTGGCATGTAATTAAACTTAGTTTTAAATTAGGTTGTAATTTTAATTCTTTTCATAATAAAATCTAAAAAAACATAGAATTAGGTTTAATCAATAATTTTTCATCTTTTTATTTTTCTTTCACAATGATTAAATAATTAAATACTTATTTCTTTAATTAAATTTGCATGTAAAAATTAGGGTTAATTTAGGTTAAATTCTAATGTTTTCTTAATAAATTAAAATAAAATAGAATTAGGGTTAGCGTTTAATTTTAATTAATTCCTTTTCTATTAAATCCTAAAATACTAAAAAACACCAAAAACAAGTCCTTTCTTTCTTTTAACTTTAATTAACTAATTAATTTCATCATGTAATTTAATTTTGCAAAAGGGTCCAACGCCCTCGTTATTAATTCCTTATTAATTCGCATATTTATTTTCTTCTCCGTTTAAATATTCATGTATCTATCCCGAAGCCTTGTAACATTTTCTCGCACTTTTAATCTCTTTATTTTTCTGTCAAATCGGGTCCTGGTTAATTTTGGCGATGTGGACCCGCGCCGTTTGTAATAGCTTAGAATTTACCTTTCCCGCAAATATTTTAACTATTAATCAAAAGCATGAAAGAATGTATGGACAAAAATAAAAACGAGCGTAGAACACCAATAACATGACAAGATAAATGCAAATGAAAACGACACACAAATCGCACACACCACCCCTAGGGTACGCCTCACTGTTGCCTTGCCTCGAAAGGTGATCGTCGAGTAGAGGATGTCTTAGTAAGTCCTCATGATCTGGGAACCTGGCATGAGGGTAGCTTCTAAGGTATCTTCCTATTACTCTGGTGATCACCATGTCCCGAACCTTCGAATTGACCCGAACACCTCCAACGGTGGTGCTACCTACCTCTCAATGGTGGGATGGCACTACTTTAAAGGACATTTACACAGACGAATTCCTTAGGGTAGGTAGACGACTCTAGATACTTGCTCTAAATTTCAAAACAAAACAAAATACTTTTCACACCAACACATTTTCAAAAAGCTTTCGAAAGCAATTTTTCAAACACTCTTGAGGACTGATACAAGAGTCGAACTGGAATTTTAAAAGAAACTTTTTAAAACCCACAGTTGAAAAGCAAATAAACCATTTTTGAAAACACAAGTGAGCAAGTATCTAAGAGCCCATGGATAACCATGGATAGAAAGGGTGCTAACACCTTCCCTTTCTATAATCTACCTCCCGAACCGAGAGCAATCTCTATAAGGAATTTTTCTGTGCTTTTGTCCTTTCCATTTGGAGAAAATAAAAGACGGTGGCGACTCTTGCTTCCACGACATTTCGCGAACCAGCGTTAAACAGTCAGTTCCAGATCCACCGATCACAGCCCCCATGCCGAATTCTTCCCTTCCTTTATTGCGGCCCTTGCGTCCTCCAGAGATGCCATCCTGGCCATCTGCCTCGGCGTCTCAGCTGCCAACTTTACTACTGTTATTTCAGGAAGGACTTCTTCGAAATGCTGGAAAGGCGTATCAATGAACTCCCCTTCTACCTCCACGTACCGGAAAGAATTCAAGTGGTTAATCATGTACTCCTCTTCACCATGGACAGTAATGATCTTTCCCTTGACAGGATACTTCAACATCTGATGTAAGGAGGAGGTGACTGCCCCAGCATGGTGTATCCAAGGCCTACCCAGCAAGCAAGAGTATGATGGACGGATGTCCATCACATAGAAATTAGATTTAAACACCTCAGTGCCTATCTTGATGGGAATTTCAACCTCCCCATGGACCATTCTCTTCGAACCATCGAAAGCTCTGACAACAATATCACTCGGCTTCAATTCCAACCCTTCACAATCTAGTCGGTCCAAGGCCTTCTTAGGCAATACATTCAGCGACGAACCAGTATCGACCAAGACATGTGCGAGAGTGGTTCCTCGACACTCGACTGAAATGTGCAAAGCATCATTGTGGTTTCTACCTTTAGGAGTTAGGTCGGCATCAGAGAACCCTAATCCATTATCCGCAGTAAGGCTAGCCACGCAATTCTGAAATTGATCTGCAGAAGTTTCCTGGGGCACATGGGCTGCCTTCAGGAATTTTATCAGAGCTTTAGCGTGCGCTTCCGAGCAAAGTAACAGTGCCAACATGGAGATCTTTGAAGGGGTTTGCCCCAATTGTTCCACCACATCGTAATCACTCCTTTTGATTATCCTCAAAATCTCATCCATTTCCTTCTTGGAGGTTTCCGGGATGACCAAGGGTTGAGCCCTCGTCCTGACGAGCTCCTCTTGGATTCCCTTACCTTTGTCAGTAGTGGTAGGAGGGACAGTACTAGGAACAACAACATCTTCGATCAAAGGGGTTCTAGCGGAGAGTTTTATTGGTGCAGGGATGACCTTGTCGGCAGATGAGGGTCCAAAGATTGCTCTTGGAGGGGCAATCTCTGGAGAAAATATTCTCCCGCTCCTGGTGATTTTGCTCGTGCCTGCAATGTTACTAATGCTGGCTTCTTCATCATCTGAACTTTCTTCATTTATTTCGATTTGTTTGATACCATGGTAGTAGATGTCACCGCCATAGTTCCATGGTATTGACTTCTCAGAAACATAGGGGACAGGCCCTGGCATTGTTATCTTCAAAGGAACAGATTTCGTAGCTGGTGTAATCTTAACATGCTTTTTGACGGCCTTGGAAAGATTGGCGTGAATGGTTATGATTGAGACATCTTCAGTATGGGTTGGAGTAGCAGAAACTTTTTCAAACAAAATTTGTCAACTATCCATAAGGCTTTGGATGCCTTTCTTCAATAACGGACAATCAAACGGCAGAGAGTAACAACAATAGCAGTCTTCTTTACATCCTGGGAAGATCCCGGCCCTTAACAGATTCAACTTAATGGTTAACAATGGAGTAGTCAGATCATTGACATCAGCAACATACAAATCTTCTTCAATGGCATTGACATTTTGGCCGTGCTTCGGCATGGGTGTAGATATCACATTAGGCTTCTCCGGAGCGTCAAACTCCACCTCCTTCGCCTCTATCAGGTCTTGGATTTTATGCTTGAGTGCCCAACAATCATTGGTGTCATGCCCGACACTGTCAGAATGGTAGGCGCATTTAGCATTAGGATGATAATGCGGAGATGCCGTATTCACATTCTTTGGTGCCTCCTTGATGGTGGCGAGATTCAACTTTAACAGATGGGGAAGCACTTGCGCTGGAGTCATATTAATACGGGTGAACTGCCGTTGTGGCCGTTCCACTCGTTGTTGATTTGGTCTGGACTGGTTATAGCGAGGCTGCTCACTTGAAGGATTTTGAATCATTACGGCCCCCACAGTTGGCCGACGCTCCGTCTTCCCTGCTCTTCTCTGAGAATATACCACAGCTGTTTCCTTCTTAAAGGGCTTCTTCTCAACACTTGCAGCAACACCCTTCTGAATCTTTCCTGACTTGATGCCAACTTCTATTCTTTCTCCTGTTAAGATCAAATCGGTAAACCCCGCGGAAGAGTTACCAATCAGATGATTGAAAAATGGCCCAGATAGGGTCCCTAGAAACATATCAATAAGTTCACGGTCGGTTAAAGGAGGCTGCACCCTGCCAGCCAAATCCCTCCATTTTTGTGCGTATTCTTTGAACCCTTCGCATGTTCCCAGTGACATACCCTGAAGTTGGGTACGAGTAGGAGCAAGGTCAGAATTGTACTGATATTGTTTGTAGAAAGCGGTGGCCAAATCTTCCCAATTTCGGACGCTGGTTCCCTCTAGCTGATAAAACCACTCCAACTGAGCCCCAGAAAGGCTGTCTTGAAAGAAATGAATCTAAAGATTTTTATCTGCCGTATAGGGTTGACTCTTTCTCACGTAGGACCTGAGATGCATTTTTGGACAGGACAACCCATCATACCTCACAAACACTGGCACTTTGAATTTTGGGGGAATCACGATCCCGGCGACTAAACCCAAGTCTTCAAAATCCAAACCCGGTACTCTTTGTAATTCCATGGCGGCCAACCTGTCTTCTAAACCCTTGTATTTATCATCAGCTGGAGGGTATTGTTAGTCAGAATAATTTTCATCCTCTTCGACCTCCTCTTCTTCCACATCGGACTCGGAAGGTACCGCAGCCCCACCTCCTTTGCTGGTTCCTTCATCAGAAGTAGGAGGAAATTCAAGCACTCTCCGAGCTTCTCCGTTAAATCTTCTCCCTAAAGTAGCCACTCCGAGTCTCTTTTTCTTCTTTTTCACTGGGTCTTTATTCCTCAGCAAGGTCTTGAGATCCTCCTGACCTTTAGCCAAGGTTGTCAGGAGTTGCTGAAACTGTGCATTTTGAGCTTGTAGGTCTTTGACTGTTTGCTCGAGATCCATCCTACTGAAATAAACAACAGATAGATAAGGAAACCTGGAGTGAGACCTGCTTATGCATATGATGAATGATATGCTTATGTATGCAATGTATTCAAGGATTTGGAACATTCAAAATTGTTGCAGACAAAGAAGAACGCACATCATATTAATAAGAAGAAATTTGTTAGTACATAAATGCCCCATGGGCCAAATATTACAAAAACTTCTTAAGGTAAAAAGACATTGCGCATCCTCTTTGGCGCAATGTAGGTGTTGAGGGCCTCTTGCTCATGGAGTTGGCGGGTAAGCTCTAGAACCTTCTTCTCACTGGCGTAGAAGCTAGCTTCAAAAGTGTTCCGTTCCTCCTTGAGCTGAATCTAACTTTTCTGCATTTCCTCCCACGATGTAGGCATGTCTGGATGTAGGATGGTGTAGGGGACCTCTCCTTCCTTGACGGGCTCTTTAATCACAGGGAGAACATGAGGATAAGGCATCATTAGACTTTGGGCTCGGGCTCGTACCCACTTGAGATAAGGCTCAAGAGGGATGGAGTTCTTGTGTCCCAGAGTCTTGCTATCAACCTTGTTGGGTCTTCCCCAAGCTCTGATGAATCTTTGGCGAAGTCCTTGCGCATCGTTGTCGAATTCAAAAACTAAGTCAGGAATCAACATGTCATGAGGGCCATCCCTCCGTGCATATCCAAATTGCCTTAAAGCTAGGCAAGGGTTATAGGTGATACCTCCTCTGATTCCAAGTAAAGGAACATTAGGAAACTCTCCACAACGATCGACGATGATGACATTTTCTCTGGACCGAGAACACCAATGTACATCAGAATGAGTAAGAGTCATCAACCGTTGGGACCACCTTGAGCCTTGGTCATTCTTCAAGACAGATTGTGGAAGGTGCGAAATAAACCACCCTGGAAGGAGAGGAGTACATCACATGAGAACACCCCTCTTTCTCATTGTTCGTGTGTAAAATGAGTGAAGGATGTCCCCAAGCAATGTTGGTATTGGATTTCTGGACAAGAAGATTTTGACGGCGTTGACATCTACCAATTGGTCAGGATTTGGGAACAAGACCAACCCATAGATAAGGAGTGCTATAATCTCTTCAAAGGCTTGTAGGTCCAATGAGTTCCAACATTCTTGTGCCTTCTCAAACAAGAATTTTGCTAAGAATCCCTTGACGCCGCTTCTGGTTTCCCAATGCCCCTTGATGTCGGATGGTTGTAGATGTAATGCTCGAGCAACATCTTCCGGCTTTGGTTCCTTTTCCGTACCGTTGAAGGGTAGTTGATTAAGGATAGGAATTCTCAGGAGCTGAGAAAACTCCTCCAAAGTGGGCACCAACTGGTAATCAGGGAAAGTGAAACAGTGGTGAAGAGGGTCAAAGAACTGGAATAGCACTTTCATCATGTCTTCTTCAATGTTGGTGTTGACTAGGCTGAGCAGTCTTCCATGTCTTTCACTGAAGGATGAGCTTTCCGGAATTCTTGAGGTGAGCTCCTTGAGTTGAGGAGAGATTCTCACAAGGTTGACTTGGATGGTGTTTCTGCGAGGAATTTCCATGACCTACAAAACAAGAACAAAGATGAAGATCCAAACCCTTGAAATGGTTAGTGAATGCATATGATGCTTTATAATGCTTATGATGTATGCGCAAAACATATGTACAAGCAATACACACCAAACCCTAGTTTTAGGCTTGCATGGGGTTTCATAGGTAAGTACCCTCTTGAGTGTAGTTGGCTTAAAAAACTGTCCTATAAATAGTAATCGGGTTCTAAGGAGCTCAATATCACGGGATTGTTTTCATTGTTCATTGTTTTGGTTTAGCCACTTAACTAGCAACCAAAATATTCCAAGAAAACAACCCTCAATGAGTGTAGTATCGAGTATCTACCAACTTCGGACTGCACCAAAGCCGGTCATCTCACTACCCCTAATAAAAGGCCAAGATGGTCAAGTAAGGTTCTAGGTCATTAATGCTTAGTGACATCACTCAGCGGCCCCGTACTCTCCTTGATTGAACTCATGGGTTACCGGTACTCACAAATATGTCGCACTAATATAGTTATTGCTTCGACCGTGTCGGTATACCCCCGCACAGTTTCCACAACGTATTGCTATCTATGAAATGTTTCCCAAAATCCGGGTGTAGGATTTGCAAACCCAAACAAGAGAGCCAAAATGTAAAGCAAACAAGACAAACAATTAATCATGCAAGAGGGTGATCTAAGCCCTAAGGTTACTCCACTTTTAAAGTTGTCCCCAGCAGAGTCGCCAGTTCTGTGATACGGTGGGAGAACTGACTATGATTTTGCATTTGTTTTCACAAATGTTTCGGTTGAGCAAGAGTCGCCACCGACTTTTTATTTTATCCTAAGGAAAGGTTTAAAAAGCACAGCAAAAACCTTTGAGATTTTTCTTGGGTTCGGGGAGTAGATTATAGAAAGGGAAGGTATTAGCACCCTTTCTATCCATGGTTATCCATGGGCTCTTAGGTACTTGCTTAGATCAACTTGCCTTGGTTTTCAATTGTTTGAAATGGTGCTTTGTGTGTGGCTTTGAAAATGTTTTGAAAAAGATGCCTTATCTAGGCTACCCTTGTAACAATTCTTTACTCGAATGTTTTACAAAAGGTGTTTGTCTTTTTGAAAAGATGTTTCAAGGTTTTTTGAAAGTTGTTTTGAAAGTGTTTGTGAAGTGTGGTTTGAAAAATAGGCAAGTGTTTTCTTTTGCAAATTGACAAGTACTTAAGAGCTATCTACCCTAAAGTTCTCAAAGATTTTTGTTATGTTTTAAACCTTTTAACAATTTTGTTCCACCATTGCATTTGGTGGACAATCTTGTGTTTAGGAGGTGAAAGGGACGGGCGCGGGTCATCGTTTAGACCATAATTGCAATAGTGCTAAGTATCTTTGGGCAATTTTTCTTTGAAAGGGACTTTGACCATTTTAGGCAACTTTTTGAAAGCGTCATCGAGGGACTATGATCAATTGATTTGTATTTGTTTTGCCCAAAGAGACCTAACATACAATATGGCCCATTTATTTGAAGGCAACAAGTGGAATACCCTAGGGGTGCAAGTGTGATATGTGTTGTCCATTTTCATGCTTGATTATCTTGAAATTAGGTCAAACTAATTTTGTTCTTTTTATTTGCATACAAACCCTAATTCTAGCATGGTATATTTAGAAAGCAATAAAGTGCGAAATTTAAAATTCCTACACTATTACAACACAATATGGGAAGGGGGGTACAAATGTTCAAATGGGGGGATATTTAGACAAGGAATTAAAGCCTAGCTATTACATCAATTTTGGAATATTTATAAGATAATTAATTTGCATAAGTTAAATGGAAAATAAAATAAAGATGCAAAAATGCAAAAAAGGTTTTTTATATGTATGGAAAAAAGATATTTTTTTATGTCAAATAAGTAAAATGAACAAAATAAAAAAGTAATATTTTTGGAGTTTTTGTGTTTTAAGGGTAAAACCCTAATTTCATTAAATAAATATATTAACTATTTAATATGTATAATATTTAATAATTATATACAAAAAATAAAATAAAATGGAGTATATTCATAAAAAAGTATTTTTCATGTCAAATATTAATAAAATAAAAAATGTATGTATTTTGGTATTTTTGTCCTAAGTATATTAATATATATATGAATATCTTGATTATTTACTAAATATATTATATATACAAGAATAATAATAATTAATATTTATAAAAAAAGTATATTTTATATAAAATATTTTAAGAAGATAAAAAAAAATAAAAAATGAAAATAAAATGGTGTTTACATTATTTTCCTATTTATTCTAAATAATATGTTTTTGTACTTATTTACATACAAATAGCAATATAACTAAATAAATGCCTAAAAATACAAAAATGGTGTAAAAATATTTTTTATGTTTTTTAATATGATTAGCAAAAATAAATAAGTCAGGATAAAAAAAGAAAAGTCAAAAAATCATGCAAATACACAAAATGGGCCTGGGGGGTATGAAAGCAAATATATGGTGTGAAAAGGAAAATCAAAACAGGCCCAGTCCACGTGGCTTCTTCTTCAACCTTCAGACAGAAAAACGTTCAAAAAACGCGCGCCTGAACCTCCATTCAAACACCTGGATTCTTTGATCTTTTGCACAAACTTACAACATAAGAAATGTTAAGCATTGACTCACGATTCTAAATATGTAAAGAACTCATCCTAACTCTTAGAAATGAGAGAGAATTTTGACATTCCCAAATCCTGACCTAACTTTTCTTCCATATTCAAACCTTAAATTCTCATAGCTCAGGCAAAATAAATGAAAAGTAAAAGCATGTATAGATTCAGGGGCATGAGTAGAACACTTCTTATTCACAAACCTAGAGCTAACAATGCCTACACTAAGAGTTAGAAGTTCAAGAAGGTACCTGTTCAGTTGAAGTTCTATCTGGCAATGGGGGAGCTTTCAGGGCAAGATAATGATTTGTACAGCTTGCCTGAAGTGTAGTGATGTTATTCCAATGCTTATTTTGCTTTGAAACACCTGGAATCGAGCTATGGACCTTCAACTGCAAAACAAGAAAGTGAAAATGGTGGAACTGGTTAGAGGAGTTACAGGTCGTGTTTTATGTTTGGGTTAGCTTCAAGTGATGCTAGGGAATGTGTTTGATGAGCTTTGAGCAAGAAAGCATGAAAGGAATGAGAGTTGGCACTCAATCTGCAGAGGTTACTCTGTTTGGGCAGTTTGAAGGTGATTCTGGGAATGAGAGGGTGTTGGGGATGGTTGGCTCGTGTTCTAGCTTGTGTTTGATGTTTAGGATATGTTTGATAACTTTGCTTAGGCTTCCTTGTGCTGAGATGAAAGTTCTATCTTGTTATGCCCTCTTTCTTACACTTTAAGCAAACAAGAACCAAGTTGATGTTTAGACAGGTAGAGGCCCCCTAAACATGCTGCAAAACCTTGTCTTGATCAGAGTGATTAATCCCTAAACTTGTGCCAAGGGGATTTGATCTGTACTTCTTGGATTTGCATTATGACATAAAGCTTGCTTTTGCAAAAATGGCTATTTCACTTTTTCCATTTATGGCCTAATCTTGCATACAATGCTTGGATACACAAAATAAGGCTTTGGCACAATGAGTATGCATTAAATTAATGAGTGTTGGATGTTTTAGAGGCCTGTAATGTAGCATAAACCAAGCTGACTTGAAAATGCATAAGTTATGAACATGGAAATTGGCCAATTCAAAAGTGAGTTTTTGCCATATTGCAAAATTCGATTCTCTCAAGTCATGAGGTTGTTTGATGAGTTCTTGGACATTTTGGAAAGCTTGGAATGTGTACTACAATCCATCTTTGAAGTGAAAATTGAAATTCCAAGTGGAAGTATGTGAAAAATGGTCTTGAAGTTAGGTAAAAACCTTGCCAAAATAGGTCAAATTTTCACTAAGTTAAGAATGGTTTAGTACCCTTATTCCAAAAATTGTAACTTGAGATACAAGCTTATTTTGGGAAAACTTTGTGTATCAAAGTTGTAGATTATGCACCAAGCTACAACTTTCATGTTTTGACTTTTGCTTGAATCCAAATGAATCTTGGTGAGAAAATGAGGCAAAGTTGGGAAAAAATTAGGGTTTTTCATAACTTAGAAAAATTCTAAGTTATGAAAAATTCTCATTTCAAACCCTAATTTGCAATTTTGATTTCTTGGTGAACAAGTTTCATGATTTGGCATGTTTTGATGAAAAATGAATCTTGACTCTTGATTTTGACCAAAAAGTCAAAGTTTGACTTTTCAGTATACAGTCAAAATTGATCAATTGACTGGGAAATTCAACTGTCAATCTTGTGTACTTGGGATTTTTTGAACTTGTTGAGCATGTCAAGACAATTCCATGGGGTCCTTGAGTCCATATGTGAGCTTGGTTTGCCATTGGCTAGGTCAAACAGTCAAAATTTGCCTTTGTGCAGTCAAAACCCTAAAAATGACCATTTTGCCCTTTTGATGATCTGATCAAATTTCTTGTGGAATTGTGATCCAAACTTGATCAAATGGTCCATGTGATTTTGTAATGTTGGTGTGGGTCAATTTTCACGAGGTTTGACTGTCAATTAGCCACAATTGACTTTTTCTCCAATACAGCTGATTTTTAGGTCAACTGTCCAATTGACTGGGCAAAACTTGGAATCAAGACTTGAAACTTGATATGGATAAACTTGGGAGTCCAATATGAAGCAAGAAAGTCATCTTAGGCATTTTAGGTCAAAACATCTTTGTGCAAACACAAACCCTAATTTGGGTCAACAGTGCAAGGAGAAGTCTTGAGCAGATGAAACCCTAACTGAATCTTGATCTCCAAGGGCTTTGTGATGAGAAATCAATGAGAAGTGGGAGGGCAAATTTTGGGGTACAACAGTCCGTAATGATCCTCTCTGGTACACCGTATCGACAGATCAGATTGTGCCGAATGAACCATGCCACGACGTTCTTGGTTACAGTAGCAAAGGAAGTTGCTTCAACCCACTTCGTAAAGTAATCAATTGCTACCAGGATGAAATGATGCCCGTTAGATGACGTAGGTCTGATCTCGTCGATCATGTCAATGCCCTACATTGCAAAAGGCCACGGAGTTGTCAAGACGTTCAGAGGAACTGGAGGTATGTGTACCTTATCAGCATAGACTTGGCACTTGTGACAGGTCCGAGAATGCTGATAACAGTCGGCTTCCATTGCGGACCAATAGTATCCTGCCCGAAGAATTTTCTTTGCCATGGTGTGTCCACTGGAATGAGTTCCGAAAGTACCTTCATGTAACTCTGTCATTTTCCTTTCTACTTCGTTCTTATCCACACATCGCAGTAAGGTCGAATCATGGTTACGCTTGTAAAGGATACCATTGTTGATGAAGAACTTCGCCGCGAACCTCCTCGGAAACTTCTTGTCATTAATAGATGCACCCTCAGGGTATTCCTGAGCCTCAAGGTACCTCTTTACTTCTTGAAACCAGGGTTTATCTGCTACCCCTTCAGTCTCAATATCACAGTAATGTGCAGGTTCATCCAATCTTTCAATGATAATTTGGGGAGCTTCGTTGTCCCAATTGACCTTGAACATAGAAGACATCGTAGCCATCGCGTTCGCCAACTGATTCTCCTCTCTTGGGAGGTGTTCAAAGGTTACTTCCTCGAAGTGGGGAAGCAACGTCAATACATACTCCTTGTAAGGAATAAGATTCATGTGTTTCGTATCCCACTCGCCTTTGATCTGACTGATCACGAGAGTGGAATCTCCGAAGACACTCAAGAACTTAATCCTTAAGTCAATAGCTGCTCGAAGACCCATAATGCACGCTTCATACTCCGCCATATTATTTGTGCAGTTGAAACATAGTCGGGAGGTAAATGGAGTATGAGAGCCTTTAGGAGATATGATCACGGCACCAACGTCATTACCCAAAGCGTTCAAAGCTCCATCAAAGTACATAGACCATCGGGATCCCTCCACAGGTCCTTCATCCGGTCCAGGTGTCTCACAGTCAGTCACTATCATGATATTCTCATCCGGAAACTCAAAGTTCATAGATTGGTAATCATCCACTGCCTGATGTGCCAAATGGTCTGCCAACACACTTCCCTTGATTGCCTTTTGGGTCGTGTACTGGATGTTATACTCAGTCAAGATCATCTACCATCTCGCTATTCTTCCGGACAAGAAAGGCTTTTCGAAGATATACTTGATTGGATCCATCTTTGATATCAACAGAGTAGCGTGAGTCAGCATATACTGTCTCAGCCGGCGAGCAGCCCATGCCAAAGCACAACAAGTTTTCTCAAGCAACGAGTATCGGGTCTCACAGTCGGTAAACTTTTTGCTAAGGTAATTGTGATACGGTGGGAGAACTGACTTGGTTTTTTTGCGTTTGTATTCGCACTTGTTCGGTTGAGCAAGAGTCACCACCGACTTTTTATTTTATCCTAAAGGACAGGTTAAAGAGCACAGGAAAAACCTTTGAGATGTTTTCGTGGGTTCGGGGGGTAGATTATGAAAAGGGAAGGTGCTAGCACCCTTTTCATCCATGGTTATCCATGGGCTCTTAGTTACTTGTTTTAGATCACTTGCCTTGATTTTCAATTGTGTGAAATGGTGCTTCGTGTGTGTGGTTTTGAAAATGTTTTGAAAAAGATGCCTTGTCTAGGCAACCATTGTAATGACTCTTGTTTGAGTATATGCAATGGTGTTTGTCTTTTTGAAAAGATGTTACAATTGTTTTTGAAAGTTTGTGTTGTGGAGTGTGTTTTGAAAGTAGGCAAGTGTGTTTTTTCAAGTTGATCAAGTAACTAAGAGTTGTCTACCCTAATTTTACTCAAAGGTCTTTCTCATGTCTTAACCCTTTTAACAGTATTGTTCCACAATTGTATTTGGTGGACAATCTTGTGTTAGGATGTTAACGGGACGGACGCGGGTCATCGTTTAGACCATGAAAGCAATAGTGTCAAGTGTCTTTGGCAATTTGCTTGAGGGACTATGATCGTTTCGTTTAGGCAACTTCGAAAGCGTCATCGAGGGACTATGATCATTTGATTTGTTTTTGTTTTGTCAAAGAACTCAACATGCAACATGGCCCATTTTTTAAGGCAACAAGCGGGATTACCCTAGGGGTGCATGTGAATTGTGTATTGATTGTCATGCATTTGTCTTTGTGTTTAGGTCATCTAGCGGTTGATTTTATTTACATACAAACCCTAGGTCTATCATGGCATAATTTGAAAGCTTTAAAATGCGGAAATTTAAAGCCCTAAATTATTACAACAGGATTATGGGGATGGGGATACAAATATTTACAAATGGGGGATGAGACTTGTCGGAATACTAGTGTCCAAATATATTTACAACCAAATCGAATCGCATTCTCAATGTAAAATATAGCAAAGTATAAGAGTCAAAGAGAAATAAAAGTATGTAAAATGCACATGATTATTTACAAGTGATGCAAAAAATTAACCTAATGTATTTATTAAGTATTTATATATTTTTATGTTTTTGTTAATTATGTATAA
Source organism: Vicia faba (assembly GCA_948472305.1). NCBI lineage: Eukaryota > Viridiplantae > Streptophyta > Magnoliopsida > Fabales > Fabaceae > Vicia > Vicia faba. Next base: position 253,371,395 of record OX451738.1, on the reverse strand, counting down.
ACAAAAGTTTTAAAAGGGAATATTCAACCTTTAAAAAGTCTTATATTTTTTATGTACTTTATTGATATTAATGTTTTTTAGGAAGTTTTATAAAAGTGATTTATTAAACAAAGAAAAGTTTTAAAGGGAAAAGTATTTAACAAAAATCTATTTTCATGTATTTTTATTAATGTTTTATATATAAGGTCTAATTAAAATAAAGAAAAATTATTTTAAACTTAATAAACCTAAGATTTATGCATTTTTAATTATTCTAAAAATAAAAAGAAGCATTTAAGAAATTTTTGTGTAAAAAAGTTAATGTATCAATTTGCTTAGCAAAATAAGTTATGAAAAGTATTAGTAATAAAAATATGAAGAATTAATATATTACTTTTTAATTTTACAAAAAATATAGATTGTAAAAAGGAAAGAAAATAAGGTAATAAGAAAAAGTGTTAATTTATAAGCATAAGAAAAGAAAAGTAAATAATAAAAGGGTTTAGTGGGCTTTAGAATTGTTCTTGGCCCAAAACAAAGTTTGAAAGAGAATCAAAAAAGGGGGAGGGGGGGGGGGGGGTACGTACGCTGAAAGAGGGGTAAGGCGCTAGAATGGAAATGGGCTTAGGCAGGTTAATGGGGCAGAGGCCCAAAGGTTTGACAATTTTTCTAAGGATTTGTTTTGTTGTTACTCAGATTAGGGTTACAGTTTTACAGAAGCGCCGCTTCCATCCTCTTCTTCGTCCTCTTCACTTTCTCAAGCCAAAGCCATTGACGTTCCCTCTACACCTCAGCTTTTAGACGCCACCGTCCATCTCTCCTCTCCCCATGATCATTCAGGCCACGATGAAAAAAGGTAGCCTTGTTTCTGTCTTAACGCATTTTTAGGGTTTTCAGATTTGTCTTGCTCGTGTTTTTAGCTTTTTCATGTATCGATCTTTTGTGTGATTATTTGTTTCTTGTGAGGTGTTTAGAGGAAGGGAAGAGGTACTACCTTTGGAGAGGAGACGAGGAGTGGACTGGAGGCGTTTTAGGCGGCCGAAGGCGGAGGGAGTATGATGCTGATGAGCTTTGCTGGAAATCTGGTACTTTTGTATCTTTATTCCCTCGTTTAGTGATGACGCTGTAAAATCTGAAAACGCTAGCCTTTAGTTCTCTCTTCTTCTTTTGATTGCTTGCTCTGAGATGCTTGATTTGTGTTTCAATGATGATGTTGTTTGAATCTGAGATGCTTCAGTGTTGCCTTTGACTTTTTTTCTCTTCCTTCTTATCAATGATGATAGCTCTGAGACATTTTGCTTCAGTTATTGTTTGGCTTTGGTTTGGTTGGAATTTGGCTTTGGGAAGGCTGTATGTTTTAACAGGTTTGTGAGTTTGAGGGTGTTGTTGGTACAGGTTTATTGTTTGCTTGTTTGAGTTTTGTTTTGAATAAGGCTTGAGGCTGGTTGGAGGCAAGCTTAAGCAGGCTTTGTGTTTTTGACACAGTTTTGAAAGGCTTGGTACTGTTTGTTTGTGTTTGACAGGGTTTTTAGGCTTGTGTGCTTGAGAAAGTTTTTGAATTTTGTCTGAAGTTCATATGTTTGGTTTTTGAACACAGGTTGCAAGGCCCTCTTTCTTTTGTTTCTCGCTTGCTCTAGTTTAATGAGCAGGCTGTATGTTTTTAACAAGTTTTTGTGTTTGTTCTTTTTTGCTTTTGGCTTCTCTTTCTTGTATTATGCAGGCAGCTCTCTTTGATACAGGCTTCAAGGCTTGTTTTTGAAGTAAGCCTTGGTTTGAATGCCAATGCTTGAGCAGGTTGCAAGGCTTGAGGTTTACAGTTTTTTGTGATATCTTCTGCTGCATGTATTCTGCCCCCCCTCTGACAGTATTCTGATTTTGTTATATTTATCTTTAGGCCTGCCTGGAAAACTGTAAGCCTGATACTTTTCTCTTTTTCTCTCTCCACAGAAAGCACATCTTTGCTTAGAATATCTCTTTTTTTTCTTTCTGAAAAGACTTTGGCCTGGAAAATGATGGATAAAATGTATTCTTTCATAAGCTTGCTTGCATTTGCCTTTCTTCTGCATACTTCCAAATTTTCTGCCTTGCTTTTGTGTACTTGTTGACCACTTTTTGACAGTTTACAGCTTGGTTGACATTGTTTTGTTGACAGCTTTGTATTTGTGACTTAGTTTGCCTCTTTGATAATTTGGTTTGCTTCTTTGGACAGTTTTGGCAGTTTAGTTGGCATTTTGGACGTGGGCAGCTTGCTTTTCAGTTTGAACTTTGTGATTGTTTGGCATATGCAGTTTGCTTGAATTTGTTGACACTTTGCAATTTTGGATTTATGCAGCTTTGTGCATTTTGCAAAATAGTTCATATGCTTGTAAAACATTGCTTTCCTCTTTGTGAACCAAGAAGAAACATCTTCTTGCGATTTGCAGAGAGGACGAATAAACTGATTCCGGCCAAAATCTTTAATGATGAGTTTTTATGATTAACTGTCTAAACATGCTTTTTCTTTTAATTTATCTGTGTTGACTTCTTTCTCTTCTTGTCTTTGCAGATAAAAAATCAGTTGAGCAATGGGGAGCAGCAGTAGAAGATGAAGATTTAGGATAAATTTAATTTATTTTTCAATTATTTGTAATAAAACATCATTGTAAATATTGTAAATAAATTTACAATATCCCAATAATATTTGTAACAATAGTTAAAAATAAATAAAAACCTTTTTGTCAGATAATTCTTTAATTTGCACTGTTTATTTATTTATTTAAATCTTTTGATTTAAAATAACTGGAGGTACATCCCAATTATTCTAACTTAGATAAAATAAATAAATAATAAACACCGTAGTCTTGCAACTTCGCATTAATCAATAATAAACTCGGCGTTCCAATTAGCCATAAGCATTGCACAGTCAAATCAAATAAACATCCATATGCCTTTTCTTTTACTGATTAAACCAAACACTGCAAATTTTTAACCAGGAGCCTCAACTTCTAAACCAGAGGTTCAGGTTTATTGAGAAACAAACTGAAATCTTGAGCAGGCGTCAAAGCAGTGTAACAACCAATTACAACACTGTGGATTCAAATTCTTCTGAAACTACGCGTGCAAACCCTAATTCTTGATTTAATGTCAAAGAAGCGTCTGCTTGATCAAACCCTGAGCCAAACTCAAACAAACCTTAGAAACCTGCTTGAACTGATTCAAAAGTTAATGGAAACCTTAATTTTGTCTGACTGATGAGAAAAGTCTGTTTGACCGGTTCTTAAGCCAATCTGAAAAATCAGGAACAGCCTGAAGCTGTGATTTCTTGTGGAAAAGAGAGGGAAAATTTTGGGGTACAACAGTTGCCCCTGTTCAATCTTCTTGAACCTGAAGAGTTAGATTGGCAAATTTGCCTTTCGCATCTCGAAGGTAAAAGGAGATTGGACACTAGAGTGCCCGTAAATTTGCACTCGTCAAGACATGGATGCGATAATAGGCTTAAAGATGCCATTTGGAGAGGTGACAGAATCTTGTCGGGGATGGGCTTAAAGATGCCATCTGGAATGTTCGTTGAACTGTAGGTCGTTGATGAGTGAGTATCAGAAAGGTATCCATGCTTTGGAACATCTCTGAACTGGAGGTCTAAATAAGCAATAGATTGACATCCGTGTTTGGAGACATCCGTAAACTGTTTTCAGAAGTTGAATTTGAACAAGCGATAGATTAACATCCGTGTTTGGAGAATCCGTAAACTGTTTTCAGAAGTCTGAGCTTATTAATCTTATCCTGGAAGGGGTAAAATATTAGCTGAAACACAAAGTTATGTTGCATGAAATGTATGATGCAATATGTGTATATCAATGTTTATGACATGAATGTAATGAATGCGTATGTAAGCTGACGAGCTGCCTTGATAAGGATAGATGAATCCTGGATAGCTGGAGATAAAAGAATCTTGACTGCTGCCGGGGAAAGTGAATCCTTGACCGCTGCAGGGGAAAGCAAGAACCTTTTGATCGTTGATAAGGAGAAGTCCTGGGACCACTGTTGGGGATTCAGGAGTTTGGGTTGTATGCCAATCTACTGGGGATTCAAGGACGAGAGTCCTCATTCTGCTAATGATTAACTGTTATCTGGTCGATCTCCAGGCTTTCACAGAAACTTGTTGGGCTGCTATCTGGTCAGATCCGGGCTTTACGGCTTGTGTTGAAAATATACCACTATCTGGTCGAATCCAGGCTTCATAGTACTCTTGGTTGTTATCTGGTCGTAATCCAGGCTTCACAGAAACTTGTTGAGCTGCTATCCGGTTAAATCCGGGCTTCACGGCTCGTGTTGAAGATATACCACTATCTGGTCGACTCTAGGCTTCATAGTACTCTTGGCTGCTGTCTGGTCGTAATCCAGGCTTCACAGAAACTTGTTGAGCTACTATCCGGTCAAATCCGGGCTTCATGGCTCGTGTTGAAGATATACCACTATCTGGTCGACTCCAGGCTTCGTAGTACTCTTGGCTGCTATCTGGTCGTAATCCAGGCTTCACAGAAACTTGTTGAGCTGCTATCCGGTGAAATCCGGGCTTCACGGCTTGTGTTGAAGATATACCACTATCTGGTTGACTCCAGGCTTCGTAGTACTCTTGGCTGTTGTCTGGTCGTAATCCAGGCTTCACAGAAACTTGTTGGTATCTGGTCGAAATCCAGGCTTCACAATAGCTTGTTGGGCACTAAACTATTATTCGGTCGAATCCGGGCTTCATAGCTTGCTCTTAGGAGATACCACTATCTGGTCGTAATCCAGGCTTTGCGGTAGTCTGATACTGTTATCCGGTCGTAATCTGGGCTTCACAATATGTTGTGGAGATCAAGATAATATCCGGTCGATTCCGGGCTTCATAACTTGAATTTTGTGAGAAATTGATCTTTGACGACCGTAACTTCCAACAGGTGGTGAAGGAACTTTTGAACGACCGATGAATTTGAAATGTAATTTGCTTTGGGGAATAAATCCTTGACAAATGTTGGGGAAATAAACCCATAACTGAAGCTGGGGATAGAAAAACCCTTGGCGACCGAGGGTGAGAAACCCTTGCTGACTGCTGATTGCTTGGGGAGCAAGATTTTTAGTTGTTGAGGGATCCTAGGACCACTGCTGGGGATTGAAAATCCTTGGTGATTTGTGGAATGGGAATTCTGATGATCTCTACTGGGGAGTTCATAACCTGGGAGACTCAAGTTGGAGGAGTGAGACTGAGAATCTTCAATCTGGTGGGAAGTGTCTATGTGGGGAGAATGTTCACTGGTCTGGTTTCGCTGGGGATTGATAGTCGGAAGTTTTAGCTCCGCTGGGGATTAACAGCTTTGACTTCACTGGGGATAGGATTTTCAGATTTTTAGGGCTCCACTGGGGAACTGAAACTTAACCCTGAGGGGAATTAAGTTCTGGAAGGCTCTCTGGCTGGGGAAATCAGCTTTGAGGAAGCTTTTGTTCTGCTGAGGATCCTGAAGTTTAACTCTATTTGGGGAATTAAGTTTTGGATTTTAACCTTGTTGAGGAATTTGGAGTTCAACTCCGCTGGGGATTCCTTCTGAAAGGGCATCAAGATATCTATCTGTACCTTTAACCTATCAGCAATCATCTTTCTTGATTTGTAAGAAAATGATTATGTTCAAATGCATATGCCTATTTAACAAAACATTGGACGTTTCTCAAATTAAACATAAGTGTAAGAAACAAAAAGAAGACAAAGAAAATTTTTGTATTTGGAAAAGTGTTTGTATTAACTTTTTATGAGTATCTTTGTACAAAGGAGACAGACATCCTAGTAAGAGGGTGTTGTCGCGAAAAATTGAAAAAGTTTATACCAAAGAAAGATGGCTATGTGTAACAATTCTATGGGATTCCCATTCTGCTATAGCCTTCACAACTCTGAATGTCTGTCCATTCGCTGCTTCATCCGCCGACGACTGGATTGATCAGAAGCTCGGAGCTTGTTGATGAAGAGATTGTTCTTTAAAATGATCCGACGAGACATAGTCATACGCTTTAATTCCCTAACTTTTGCCTGGATCGCCCTTTCGGGTTTTCAATCCACCGGGAAACCCTTTTTTGCCCAAGTCGCCCTTTCGGGTTTTTAACTTGCCGGGTGTACAGATTTTTTTGTTTTATCCCTAATTTTTGCCTGAAGTGCCCTTTCGGGTTTTTGGTTCACCGGGATGCCCATTTTTGCCCAAGTCGCCCTTTCGGGTTTTCGACTTGTCGGGTGATTTTATGCGTAGTATCTTTTGACTATGTCTGTGTTCGCAGGGTGTGGCAATTCGTCGCCGTCCATGGTGGTCAGAATCATTGCACCACCAGAAAATATGCTCTTGATCACAAATGGTCCTTCGTAGGTAGGAGTCCATTTTCCCCTGGGATCACTTTATGGTAAGATGATCCGTTTGATTACGAGATCTCCGACTTGGTATACTTGACGTCTGACTTTCTTGTTGAAAGTCTTGATCATCCGTTTTTAGTACGTCTGACCATGGCAAACAGCAGTGAGTTGCTTCTCGTCGATCAAATTGAGCTGATCAAGTCAGATCTGAATCCAATCGTCTTCACTCAAACCAGCGTCCTTCATAATCCTTAAAGAAGGAATCTGAACTTCCATGGGTAGGACAGCTTCCATGCCATATACCAAAGAAAATGGGGTTGCCCCTGTTGAGGTACGTGCCGTGGTACGGTATCCATGCAGAGCAAACAGTAACATCTCATGCCAGTCCTTGTAGGTGACTGTCATTTTCTGAATGATCTTCTTGATGTTTTTGTTCGCAGCTTCAACAGCACCACTCATCTTCGGCCGATAGGGAGATGAATTGTGATGATAAATCTTGAACTGTTCGCACAACGCGGTGATCATAGTATTGTTCAGATTTGTACCGTTGTCTGTGATGATCCTGTCGGGGACACCATACCGGCATATAAGGTTCAGCTTGATGAAGCGGGCAACCACATTTTTTGTAACAAAGGCGAAGGAAGCTGCTTCGACCCATTTGGTAAAATAGTCAATGGCGACCAGGATGAAGCGATGTCCATTGGACGTTGTGGGCTTGATCTCTCCAATCATGTCAATGCCCCACATTGTGAATGGCCAAGGAGCTGTTAGAACATTGAGAGGAACGGGAGGAATATGAATCTTGTCAGCGTAGACTTGACATTTGTGGCAAGTACGGGAATGTTGATGGCAATCAGTTTCCATGGTAGACCAGTAATAGCCTGCCCTTAGAATCTTCTTAGCCATCGTATGTCCGCTCAGGTGGGTGCCAAATGTGTCGCTGTGTATCTCAGTCATGATTAACTCTGCTTCAGCTTTGTCCACACAAAGAAGTAAAACACAATCATGGATGCGTTTATAAAGAATGCCATTGCTCAGGAAGAACTTGACAGCAAATCTCCTTAAGAACTTCTTGTCATTGACGGAAGCTCCTTCAGGGTATTCTCTGGTCTGGAGATACCTTTTGATTTCGTGAAACCAAGGTTGTTCCACTACTTCTTCGGTATTAATCTCATGACAGTGCGCAGGTTCATCCATTCGCTCGATGGTGATTTGGGGAGCCTCGTTATCCCAGTTGAGTTTAAACATGGAAGACATTGTAGCCAGAGCATCTGCTAGCTGGTTTTCTTCTCGCGGGAAGTGCTCGAAGGCGATCTGCTCGAAATGAGGCAACAATGTTAGGACATGTTCTTTGTATGGGATAAGATTAGGGTGTTTGGTGTCCCACTCTCCTTTGATTTGACTGATAACCAAAGCCGAGTCCCCAAATACGATCAAAGATTTGATCCCTAAGTCTATAGCCGCCTCGAGACCAAAGATGCAAGCTTCATACTCAGCCATGTTGTTGGTGCAACTGAAACAAAGTCGGGCCATGAAAGGTGTATGGCAACCTTCCGGGGAAATGAGTACCGCCCCGATACCATTTCCAAGTGCATTTGAAGCCCCATCAAAGTATAGGGTCCATCGGGATCCATTTTCAGGTCCGTCATACGGTCCATTACCTTCAATGTTGTCCAATGTCATGATGTCCTCGTCTGGGAAGTCGAATCTCATGGATTGATAATCTTCGATAGCTTGATGAGCTAGATGGTCAGCTAGTACACTCCCTTTTATAGCTTTTTGGGTAGTATACTAGATGTCATACTCAGTTAGGATCATTTGCCATCTAGCAATTCTTCCAGATAAATCAGGCTTCTCGAAGATATATTTGATAGGATCCATTTTGGAAATCAACAGAGTGGTATGAGTCAACATATACTGTCTTAGTCAGCGAGCAGCCCATACCAAAGCGCAGCAAGTTTTCTCAAGCAGTGAGTAGCGAGTCTCACAGTCGGTAAACTTTTTGCTAAGGTAATAAATGGCATGCTCTTTTCGACCAGACTCGTCATGCTGGCCCAGTACACATCCCATTGAATTGTCCAAAACAGTCAGATACATGATCAACGGCCTTCCTTCGACGGGTGGCATCAGAATAGGAGGTTCTAGCAAATACTCCTTGATCTTATCAAAAGCAGCTTGGCAATCGTCGTTCCATTCGACTACCTGATCTTTCTTCAATAGTTTGAAAATTGGCTCACAGGTAGACGTCAGATGAGAGATGAATCTGGCATTATAGTTTAAGCGTCCTAAGAATCCTCTAACCTCCTTTTCAGTACGGGGGGCAGGCATTTCTTGTATAGCTTTCACTTTCGCTGGATCGACCTCAATGCCTTTGTTGCTGACAATAAATCCCAGAAGTTTACCAGACCTAACTCCAAAAGTGCACTTACTTGGATTCAGCCTGAGTTTGTACTCTTTCAACCTGGCAAACAGCTTCTGCAAATGTTCAAGGTGTTCCTCTTCCGTTTGCGATCGAGCTATCATGTCGTCTACGTAAACTTCAATCTCATGATGTATCATATCATGAAACAAAGCTACCATGGCACGTTGATAAGTTGCCCCTGCGTTCTTCAGTCCGAACGACATCACCTTGTAGCAGAAGGTACCCCATTGTGTAACAAAGGTCGTTTTCTCCATGTCCTCGAGGGCCATTTTGATCTGGTTGTAGCCCGAGAATCCGTCCATGAAGGAAAACACTTTGTGCTGAGCCGTGTTGTCAATCAAAATGTCGATATATGGTAGCGGAAAATCATCTTTAGGGCTGGCCCTGTTCAAATCCCGATAGTCCACACATATTCTGACCTTGCCGTCTTTTTTGGGAATGGGCACAATGTTAGCAACCCATTGCAGATAGGATGTAACATCCAGAAAGCCAGCGTTGAATTGCTTCATTACTTCAGCTTTAATCTTCTCAGACATGTCGAGCCTCATTCGGCGGACTTTTTGCTTGATCGGTGGACAGTCTTCTCTTGTAGGGAGACGGTGAACCATGATGTCTGTGTTTAACCCTGGCATGTCTTCATAAGACCAGGCGAAGATTTCAACGTATTCATTCAACAGCTGTATTAAGCACTCCTTGACACTTGGTTCCAGATTGGCACCCACTTGTACTTATTTCCTGTCTTCCTCTGTTCCCAAGTTGATAGTTTCCAACAACTCTTCATGAGGAAAGATGGCCCTCTCTTCTTGTTGTAGAAGTCTGGCTAGCTCTCCCGATACTTCACAATCTTCGTCATCTTCGTACTCAGCCTGATTGACCAAATCTTCAGAGTTATTGAAGGATATAACAGAATAGTCGCCCATGGAATCCGGAGTGGATGGGTACCTGCATTTGTGAGTGTGGGTGTGTGTAAGGGATAACCATCCTTCAACAAACAAAAATGCAAAAGGAAAGAAAATGAACACAACAGTTTATAAATAAAAAACGTCCAATGATTCATTAAACATGGCATATGATTATGAAGAGAATCAAAACCCTTACAAGAGGACCTACATGCCCCGGGCAAGGCATGAGGTGAAAAAGTAGTGTGCAGATTGTTTTAGTAATTATTACAGACCAACAGGAAATGTTCGAAAGATAAATTACTGATTAATGAAAGTAATGGGGATGAAGTCTTTCGCCTCCCAGTTGTGCAGTCCCCCCTCACTGGTTGGAAAGATCCAATCTTCAATGTTACCCTCTTCGTCTTCGTCTTCTAAAGCATTGATTCCATGAGGAGAAATCTTGATGGGTGTCTTTTCAATTTTTGAGTGGCGCATAGCTTTTTGCCCCGCAGTGGTGAATCCCAACCCAAACTTGTCTGTCTTGTGGGGAAAGTCAGGCAACTGACCCCATGTTGAGCTCTTCCCTTCCTTCATTGCAGCCTTTGCGTCTTTCAGAGATGCCATCCTGGCCGCCTGCTTGGGTACCTCAGCTATCGCTTTTGCTACTGCCACCTCGAGAGAGACTTCCTCAAAGTGCTGGAATGGTGTTTCAATGAATTCGCCGTCAACTTCCACATACCGAAAGGAGTTCAGGTGACTGATCATGTATTCCTCCTCACCGTGTACAGTTATGATTTTTCCTTTGACAGGGTATTTCAACATCTGATGCAGAGAGGAAGTGACTGCCCCAGTATTATGTATCCACGGTCTTCCTAGCAAGCAAGAGTATGATGGGCGGATGTCCATCACATAGAATGTTGAATGGAATACTTCAGTGCCTACCTTGATGGGGATGTCGACCTCCCCATGCACCATTCTTTTAGACCCGTCGAAGGCCCTTACAATGATATTACTTGGTTTCAGCTCTAAGCCTTCACAATCCAATCGATCGAGAGCCTTCTTAGGCAACACGTTTAGAGAAGAACCAGTGTCGACCAAGACATGGGCGAGAGTGGTTCCTCGGAATTCGACTGACACATGCAATGCGTCATTGTGCTTTCTTCCCCTCGGAGGTAGGTCAGCATCAGAGAAACCCAGACCATTGTCGGCGGTAAGGCTGGCTACACAATCCTGGAATTGATCGGCTGAGGTTTCCTGGGGCACATGGGCTATCTTCAAAAACCTTATCAAAGCTTTGGCATGAGCCTCCGAACAAAGCAGCAATGCTAACATGGAGATCTTCGAGGGGGTTTGCCCTAATTGCTCTACCACGTCATAATCACTCTTCTTAATTATTTTCATAATCTCCTCCATTTCTTTCTTAGAGGTTTCGGGGATGACCAATGGCTGAGCCCTCGTCCTGACGAGCTCATCTTGGATCCCTTTCCCCTTATCAGCAGAAGTATGAGGGACAATCACAGGGGTGACGGCTTCTTCGATCAACGGAGTTCTTGCAGAAAGTTTTATCGGTGCAGGAGTAACTTTGGCAGCAGCTGAGGGTCCAAAGATTGCCTTTGGAGGGACAATCTCTGGAGAGAAAATTATCCCACTTCGGGTAATCTTACTCGTACCGGCAATGTTTCCAATGTCGGTAGTCTCTTCGTCATAGCTCTCTTCAGTTATCTCAATTTTTTTAACACCATGGTAGTAGATTTCTCCACCATAATTCCATGGTATTGATTTGTCAGATTTATAGGGGACAGGCCCAGGCATGGTTATTTTCAGAGGAACAATCTTCGTAGCTGATGTAATCTTAACAGGCTTTTTAGGGACCTTGGAAAGATTGGTGGAAATGGTGATTATTGAGACATCTTCGATAGGGGTTGGAGTAGCAGGAATCTTTTCGAAAAGAATTTGTTGACTGTCCATTAGGCCTTGGATGCCTATCTTCAGCAATGGACAGTCGATTGGTAGGGAGGAACAACAATAACAATCTTCTTTACATCCTGGGAAAATCCCAGCCTTCAACAGATTTAACTTGATTGTCAATAGTGGAGTTACCAGATCATCCACAGCAGCAACATACAAATCTTCTTCAATAGCATGGACATTGTGACCTTGCTTTGGCATCGGAGCGGATATTACATTTGGCTTCTCTGGGGCTTCAAACTCAACCTCTTTTGCGTCTATCAAATCTTGAATTTTATTCTTAAGCGCCCAGCAATCGTTGGTGTCATGTCCGGCGCTGTCAGAATGATAGGCACATTTAGCATTGGGATGATAGTGTGGTGAAGCGGTATTCATAATCTTTGGCGCTTCTCTAATATTGGTGAGATTCAACTTCAACAAATGGGGAAGAACTTGTGCAGGCGTCATATTGATGCGGGTGAACTACCGTTGTGGCCGTTCTACCCGTTGCTGGTTAGGTCTAGATTGATTGGTACGAGGCTGATCATTTGACGAATTTTGAATCATCACGGATCCTACAGTCGGTCGGCGCTCAATTCTCCCCAATCCTTTTTGAGAATACACAACAGCTGCTTCCTTCTTCGCTGGGAATGGTTTCTTAACAGTTGCGGATGCAGAGGCATCCGTTTGAATCTTTTCGCTCTTAATACCAGCTTCCACCCGTTCGCCAGTCAGAATCAATTCAGTAAACCCTGCGGAAGAGCTCCCGATCAAATGGTTGAAGAACAGGCCAGATAGGGTCCCCAAGAACATATCAACTAGTTCCCTATCTGAAAGAGGTGGCTGCACTCTTCCGGCCAAGTCGCGCCATTTCTGGGCGTATTCTTTGAACCCCTCATTTGAGGCCATTCCCATACTTTGTAGCTGAGTACGGGTTGGCGCCAAGTCGGCATTATATTGATACTGGCGGTAAAAGGCAGCTGCCAAATCTTCCCAGTTATGCACTTCTGACCTCTCAAGCTGGTAAAACCAGTCTAGCTGTGTACCGAACAAGTTGTCCTGAAAGAAGTGTACCCAAAGATTTCTGTCGGATGTATGAGGTTGAATTCTTCTGACATATGACCTCAAGTGCATCTTCGGGCAAGACAGCCCGTCATATTTTTCAAAAATTGGCACCCTGAACTTTGGAGGGATCACAATCCCAGCAATCAAACCCAATTCTTCAAAATCTAACCCAGGAACCCTTTGTAGCTCCATAGCTGCTAGCCTATCTTCCAGGTTTTTGTATTTTTCGTCCGCTGGTGGGTATTGCTGCTCTGAGTAGTCTTCATCTTCCTCAACCTCTTCCTCTTCAGCCTCGGACTCAGAAGGTAATGCAGCCCCTTTTCCTTTACCGGTCCCCTCATCAGATGTGGAGGGGAATTCAAGAACTCTCCTTGCTTCATTCTCAAATATTCTTCCCAGTGTAGCTACCCCGACTCTTTTCTTCTTCTTTTTCCCTTTTTCTTGCTCTTTGTTCCCCAGCAGTGCTTTAAGATCCTCCTGACCCTTTGCTAAGGTCATTAGGAGCTGTTGAAACTGTGAGTTTTGTGCCTGCAGATCTTTGACCGTCTGTTCGAGATCCATCTTACTGAAATAAACAGCAGAAAGATAAGGAAACCTGGCGTGGAGACCTGTTTATGCATATGATGAATGATATGTTTATTCATGCAATGCATTCAAGGATTTAGAAATCCAAAGTTGTTGCAAACAAAAAGACGACACATTATATTAATAAGAAGAAACTTTGTCAGTACATAAATGCCTCACGGGCCAAATATTACAAAAACTTCTTAAGGTAAAAAGACATTGCGCATCCTCTTTGGTGCGATGTAAGTGTTGAGGGTCTCCTCCTCGTGAAGTCGGCGGGTAAGCTCCAACACCTTCTTCTCACTGGCGTAGAAGCTGGCTTCAAAAGTATCCCTTTCTTCCTTGAGTTGGATCCAACTCTTCTGCATCTCCTCCCATGATGTTGGCATGTCAGGATGTAGGATGGTGTAGGGAACCTCTCCTTCCTTAACAGGCTCTTTGATCAAAAGGAGAATATGAGGGTAAGGCATCATAAGACTCTGGGCTCGGGTTCGTACCCACTTGAGGTAAGGCTCAAGAGGGATGGAGTTCTTATGCCTCAGTGTCTTGCTATCTACCTTGTTAGGCATCCTCCAAGCTCTGATGAATCTTTGGTGAAGTCCTTGTGCATCATTGTCGAAGTCAAAAACTAGGTCAGGAATCAGCATGTCATGAGGGCCGTCCCTCCGTGCATATCCAAATTGTCTCAAAGCTAGACAAGGGTTGTAGGTAATGCCTCCTCTAATGCCAAGTAATGGAACATTAGGGAACTCACCACAATGATCAACGATGATGACATTTTCTATGGACCGAGAACACCAATGTACATCAGAGTGCATGAGGGTCATCAACCGTTGTGACCACCTTAAGCCTTGTTCATTCTTCAAAACAGATTGTGGAAGGTGATAAATAGACCACCTCGCAAGGAGAGGAGTACAGCACATGAGAACACCTCTCTTTCTCATTGTTCGTGTGTAAAATGAGTGGAGGATGTCCCCAAGTAATGTAGGTATGGGATTCCTGGATAGGAAAATCTTGACAGCATTGACATCTATAAGTTGGTCAGGATTTGGGAACAAGACCAACCCATAAATGAGAAGTGCCACAATTTCTTCAAAGGCTTGTAGATCCAATGAATTCCAACACTCTTGTGCCTTCTCAAACAAGAATTTTGCCAAGAAGCCTTTGACACCACTTCTAGTTTCCCAATGCCCCTTGATGTCAGATGGTTGCAAGTGTAGTGCTTGAGCAACATCTTCAGGATTTGGTTCTTTTTCCGTACCGTTGTAGGATAGTTGATTAAGAATAGGAATTCTCAGGAGTTGAGAAAATTCCTCCAAAGTAGGCACCAATTGGTAGTCGGGGAATGTGAAACAGTGGTGAAGGGGGTCAAAGAACTGGAACAACACTTTCACCATGTCTTCTTCAATGTTGGTGTTGACTAGGCTGAGCAGTCTACCATGTCTTTCACTGAAGAGAGAGCTTTCTGGAATTCTGGATGTGAGATCCTTGAGTTGAGGAGGGATTCTCACAAGGTTGACTTGGATAGTTTTCCTGCGAAGAATTTCCATGACCTACAAAACAAGAACAAAGATGAAGATCCAAACCCTTGAAATGGTTAGTGGATGCATATGATGCTTTTATGATGTTTATGATGTATGCACAAACACATGTACAAGCAATTCACACAAAACCCTAGTTTCAGGCTTGCATGAGGTTTCATAGGTAAGTACCCTCTTGAGTGTAGTTGGCTTAAAAACCTGTCCTATAAATAGTAACCGGGTTCTAAGGAGCTCAATATCATTGGATTGTTTTCCATGTTCATTGTTTTGGTTTAGCCACTTAACTAGCGACCAAAATATTCCAAGAAAACGACCCTCAATGAGTGTAGTATCGAGTATCTACCAACTTCGGACTGCACCAAAGCCGGTCATCTCACTACCCCTAATAAAAGGCCAAGATGGTCAAGTAAGGTTCTAGGTCATTAGTGCTTAGTGACATCACTTAGCGGCCCCGTACTCTCCTTGATTGAACTCAAGAGTTACCGGTACTCACAAATATGTCACACTAATATAGCTATTGCTTCAACTGTGTCGGTATACCCCACACAATTTCCACAACGTATTGCTATCTATGAATGTTTCCCAAATCCGGGTGTAGGATTTCAAGCCCAAACAAGAGAACCACAAAGGTAAAGCAATCAAAGAAAACAATTAATCATGCAAAAGGGTGATCTAAAACCCTAAGGTAACCCCACTTTTAGGTTTCTCCCCAGCAGAGTCGCCAGTTCTGTGATACAGTGGGAGAACTGACTTGGTTTTATTTGCGTTTGTATTCGCACTTGTTCGGTTTAGCAAGAGTCGCCACCGACGTTTTATTTTATCCTAAAGGAAAGGTTAAAAAGCACAGGAAAAACCTTTGAGATGTTTTCGTGGGTTCGGGGGGTAGATTATGAAAAGGGAAGGTGCTAGCACCCTTTTCATCCATGGTTATCCATGGGCTCTTAGTTACTTGTTTTAGATCACTTGCCTTGATTTTCAATTGTGTGAAATGGTGCTTCGTGTGTTTGGTTTTGAAAATGTTTTGAAAAAGATGCCTTGTCTAGGCAACCATTGTAATGACTCTTGTTTGAGTATATGCAATGGTGTTTATCTTTTTGAAAAGATGTTTCAATTGTTTTTGAAAGTTGTTTTTGAAAGTTTGTGTTGTGGAGTGTGTTTTGAAAGTAGGCAAGTGTGTTTTTGCAAGTTGATCAAGTAACTAAGAGTTGTCTACCCTAATTTTACTCAAAGGTCTTTCTCATGTCTTAACCCTTTTAACAACATTGTTCCACCATTGTATTTGGTGGACAATCTTGTGTTAGGATGTTAACGAGACGGGCGCGGGCCATCGTTTAGACCATGAAAGCAATAGTGTCAAGTGTCTTTGGCAATTTGCTTGAGGGACTATGATCGTTTCGTTTAGGTAACTTCGAAAGCGTCATCGAGGGACTATGATCATTTGATTTGTTTTTGTTTTGCCAAAGAACTCAACATGCAACATGGCCCATTTTTGAAGGCAACAAGCGGGATTATCCTAGGGGTGCATGTGTGAATTGTGTATTGATTGTCATGCATTTGTCTTTGTGTTTAGGTCATCTAGCGGTTGATTTTATTTACATACAAACCCTAGGTCTATCATGGCATAATTTGAAAGCTTTAAAATGCGGAAATTTAAAGCCCTAAATTATTACAACAGGATTATGGGGATGGGGATACAAATATTTACAAATGGGGGATGAGACTTGTCGGAATACTAGTGTCCAAATATATTTACAACCAAATCGAATCGCATTCTCAATGTAAAATATAGCAAAGTATAAGAGTCAAAGAGAAATAAAAGTATGTAAAATGCACATGATTATTTACAAGTGATGCAAAAAATTAACCTAATGTATTTATTAAGTATTTATATATTTTTATGTTTTTGTTAATTATGTATAAACAAAAGTTTTAAAAGGGAATATTCAACCTTTAAAAAGTCTTATATTTTTATGTACTTTATTGATATTAATGTTTTTTTAGGAAGTTTTATAAAAGTGATTTATTAAACAAAGAAAAGTTTTAAAGGGAAAAGTATTTAACAAAAATCTATTTTCATGCATTTTTATTAATGTTTTATATATAAGGTCTAATTAAAATAAAGAAAAATTGTTTTAAACTTAATAAACCTAAGATTTATGCATTTTTAATTATTCTAAAAATAAAAAGAAGCATTTAAGAAATTTTTGTGTAAAAAAGTTAATGTATCAATTTGCTTAACAAAATAAGTTATGAAAAGTATTAGTAATAAAAATATGAAGAATTAATATATTACTTTTTAATTTTACAAAAAATATAGATTGTAAAAAGGAAAGAAAATAAGGTAATAAGAAAAAGTGTTAATTTATAAGCATAAGAAAAGAAAAGTAAATAATAAAAGGGTTTAGTGGGCTTTAGAATTGTTCTTGGCCCAAAACAAAGTTTGAAGGAGAATCAAAAAAGGGGGGGGGGGGGGGGGGGGTACGTACGCTGAAAAAGGGGTAAGGCGCTAGAATGGAAATGGGCTTAGGCAGGTTAATGGGGCAGAGGCCCAAAGGTTTGACATTTTTCTAAGGGTTTGTTTTATTGTTACTCAGATTAGGGTTACAGTTTTACAGAGGCGCCGCTTCCATCCTCTTCTTCGTCCTCTTCACTTTCTCAAGCCAAAGCCATTGACGTTCCCTCTACACCCCAGCTGTCAGACGCCACCGTCCATCTCTCCTCTCCCCATGATCATTCAGGCCACGATGAAAAAAGGTAGCCTTGTTTCTGTCTTAACGCATTTTTAGGGTTTTCAGATTTGTCTTGCTCGTGTTTTTAGCTTTTTCATGTATTGATATTTTGTGTGATTATTTATTTCTTGTGAGGTGTTTAGAGAAAGGGAAGAGGTACTACCTTTGGAGAGGAGACAAGGAGTGGACTGGAGGCGTTTTAGGCGGCCGGAGGCGGAGGGAGTATGATGCTGATGAGCTTTGCTGGAAATCTGGTACTTTTGTATCTTTATTCCCTCGTTTAGTGATGATGCTGTAAAATCTGAAAACGCTAGCCTTTAGTTCTCTCTTCTTCTTTTGATTGCTTGCTCTGAGATACTTGATTTGTGTTTCAATGATGGTGTTGTTTGAATCTGAGATGCTTCAGTGTTTCCTTTGACTTTTTTTCTCTTCCTTCTTATCAATGATGATAGCTCTGAGACATTTTGCTTCAGTTATTGTTTGGCTTTGGTTTGGTTGGAATTTGGCTTTGGGCAGGCTGTATGTTTTAACAGGTTTGTGAGTTTGAGGGTGTTGTTGGTACAGGTTTATTGTTTGCTTGTTTGAGTTTTGTTTTGAATAAGGCTTGAGGCTGGTTGGAGGCAAGCTTAAGCAGGCTTTGTGTTTTTGACACAGTTTTGAAAGGCTTGGTACTGTTTGTTTGTGTTTGACAGGGTTTTTAGGCTTGTGTGCTTGAGACAGTTTTTGAATTTTGTCTGAAGTTCATATGTTTGGTTTTTGAACACAGGTTGCAAGGCCCTCTTTCTTTTGTTTCTCGCTTGCTCTAGTTTAATGAGCAGGCTGTATGTTTTTAACAAGTTTTTGAGTTTGTTCTTTTTTGCTTTTGGCTTCTCTTTCTGGTATTATGCAGGCAGCTCTCTTTGATACAGGCTTCAAGGCTTGTTTTTGAAGTAAGCCTTGGTTTGAATGCCAATGCTTGAGCAGGTTGCAAGGCTTGAGGTTTACAGTTTTTTGTGATATCTTCTGCTGCATGTATTCTGCCCCCCCTCTGACAGTATTCTGATTTTGTTATATTTATCTTTAGGCCTGCCTGGAAAACTGTAAGCCTGCTACTTTTCTCTTTTTCTCTCTCCACAGAAAGCACATCTTTGCTTAGAATATCTCTTTTTTTTTCTGAAAAGACTTTGGCCTGGAAAATGATGGATAAAATGTATTCTTTCATAAGCTTGCTTGCATTTGCCTTTCTTCTGCATACTTCCAAATTTTCTGCCTTGCTTTTGTGTACTTGTTGACCACTTTTTAACAGTTTACAGCTTGGTTGACATTGTTTTGTTGACAGCTTTGTATTTGTGACTTAGTTTGCCTCTTTGATAATTTGGTTTGCTTCTTTGGACAGTTTTGGCAGTTTAGTTGGCATTTTGGACGTGGGCAGCTTGCTTTTCAGTTTGAACTTTGTGATTGTTTGGCATATGCAGTTTGCTTGAATTTGTTGACACTTTGCAATTTTGGATTTATGCAGCTTTGGGCATTTTGCAAAATAATTCATATGCTTGTAAAACATTGCTTTCCTCTTTGTGAACCAAGAAGAAACATCTTCTTGCGATTCGCAGAGAGGATGAATAAACTGATTCCGTCCAAAATCTTTAATGATGAGTTTTTATGATTAACTGTCTAAACATGCTTTTTCTTTTAATTTATCTGTGTTGACTTCTTTCTCTTCTTGTCTTTGCAGATAAAAAATCAGTTGAGCAATGGGGAGCAGCAAGAGAAGATGAAGATTTAGGATAAATTTAATTTATTTTTCAATTATTTGTAATAAAACATCATTGTAAATATTGTAAATAAATTTACAATATCCCAATAATATTTGTAACAATAGTTAAAAATGAATAAAAACCTTTTTGTCAGATAATTCTTTAATTTGCACTGTTCATTTATTTATTTAAATCTTTTGATTTAAAATAACTGGAGGTAAATCCCAATTATTCTAACTTAGATAAAATAAATAAATAATAAACACCGTAGTCTTGCAACTTCGCATTAATCAATAATAAACCCGGCGTTCCAATTAGCCATAAGCATTGCACAGTCAAATCAAACAAATATCCATATGCCTTTTCTTTTACTGATTAAACCAAACACTGCAAATTTTCCACCAGAAGCCTCAACTTCTAAACCAGAGGTTCAGGTTTATTGAGAAACAAACTAAAATCTTGAGCAGGCGTCAAAGCAGTGTAACAACCAATTACAACATTGTGGATTCAAATTCTTCTGAAACTGCGCGTGCAAACCCTAATTCTTGATTTAATGTCAAAGAAGCGTCTTCTTGATCAAACCCTGAGCCAAACTCAAACAAACCTTAGCAACCTGCTTGAACTGATTCAAAAGTTAATGGAAACCTTAATTTTGTCTGACTGATGAGAAAAGTCTGTTTGACCGGTTCTTAAGCCAATCTGAAAAATCAGGAAAAGCCCGAAGCTGTGATTTCTTGTGGAAAAGAGAGGGCAAATTTGGGGTACAACAGTAATAAATAGCATGCTCTTTTCGGACAGACTCGTCATGCTGCCCCAACACACACCCCATTGAGTTGTCGAGTACTGTCAAGTATAAGATTAAAGGTCTCCCTTTAATTGGTGGCATCAGAATAGGTGGCTCTTGGAGATACTCCTTGATCCTTTCGAAAGCGGCCTGACATTCATCATTCCACCTTACCACTTGATCTTTCTTCAGTAGCCTGAAGATTGACTCACAAGTAGCAGTCAGGTGCGAGATGAATCGAGCAATATAGTTCAAGCTTCCCAGGAAGCCTCTGACTTCTTTTTCTGTTATGGGAGCTGGCATTTCCTGTATAGCTTTCACCTTTGCAGGATCCACTTGAATACCTTTGTCACTTACGACGAAACCCAACAGCTTACCAGATCTCACCCCGAAGGTGCACTTGTTCGGGTTTAACCTCAACTTGTACAACTTCAACCTGTCAAACAGCTTCTGAAGGTGGTCAAGATGTTCTTCTTCAGTCTGGGATCTCGCAATCATGTCTTCGACGTATACCTCAATCTCATGATGGATCATGTCATGAAATAAAGCAACCATGGCATGCTGATACGTTGCCCCAGCATTCTTCAATCCAAAAGGCATGACCTTGTAGCAAAAGGTACCCCATTGAGTAACAAAGGTTGTCTTCTCCATGTCCTCGGGAGCCATTTTAATCTGATTATAACCGGAGAAACCATCCATGAAGGAGAAAACCTTATGCTGAGCGGTGTTGTCAACCAGAACGTCGATATGAGGCAGAGGGAAATCATCTTTGGGGCTCGCCCTGTTCAAATCCCTGTAGTCAACACACATTTGAACCTTACCATCCTTCTTCGGCACTGGAACCACGTTGGCCACCCACTGTGGGTAAGAAGTAACTACTAGAAAACCGGCTTCAAACTGTTTCATAACCTCAGCCTTGATTTTTTCAGACATATCTGGGCGCATTCGGCGGACCTTCTGTTTCACTGGAGGACAGTCTTCCTTGGTAGGCAATCGGTGAACTACAATATCGGTATCCAACCCATGCATATCTTCATAAGACCAGGCAAATATCTCAATGTAGTCACACAGCATCTGAATCAACCGTTGCTTCACACTAAGCTCCAAATTTTCCTCGATCTTGACCTCTTTCTTGTCTATCTGTACCCAGATTTATTGATTCCACCGGCTCTTCGTGCAGATGAATTGCCCTCTCTTCCTGAATTAGCAGTCTAGCAAGTTCACTAGGAACTTCGCAATCATCTTCACCTTCGTCTTCGGCTAAGTTGATCGTACTTTCAAAGTCATAACTTACAGTAGCAGAGTCGTTACCAGTAAGATCCAGAGTGGATGTAGACCTGTATATGTGAGTGTGTGTAAAATAACTGTTTTGCAATATATAATAAAAGAAAAACAAGGAGCACAAAATTTGAAATGCAAGAAACGTCCAATGCTTTTATTAATGATATATGTAGATGACACACATAAAGCCCTCACAAATGAAACCACGGTGCCCCGGGTAAGACACCGGGCCGTAAAGTTTAAAACATTATCTGTTACAAATATAAAACAAAAGTCTTATTACTGGGTAACAAAAGAAATTGGGATGAAGTCCTTTGCTGTCCAGTTGCTTAGTCCACCGTCAGTAGTAGGATAGATCCAACTGTCAAACTTAGACTCTTCAACATCGTCTTCAATGGCATTCACTCCTGAATTGCTGATGAACAGGGGAGGTTTTCCAATCCGTGCATTCCGAACAGCCCTCTGAGCTTCTGCAGTGAAACCCAAACCAAACTTGTTAGTCTTCTGTGCAAAATTAGGGAGTTGTCCCCAATTTTCACACCCACCTTTCTCGACAACAGCCCGGACATCCTTGAAGGAAGCCACCTTCATGAGAGGATCTTCAACAATAGTCTCAATTGATGCCAGCGTCTGGGGAACCTCTTCAAAATGTTGAAATGGGGTCTCAATGAACTCCCCATCCATTTCTACATATCGGAAAGAGTTGAGGTGGCTCACCATGTACTCTTCCTCTCCTTGCACTATCACAATTTTCCCTTTCACCGGGTACTTTAGCTTCTGGTGGAGCGTAGACGTCACTGCCCCAGCTTTGTGGATCCATGGACGACCCAACAAATATGAATAAGATGGCCGAATGTCCATCACATAGAATGTAGAGGAGAAAACCTGAGAACCAACCTTGATCGGAATATCCACTTCTCCATGCACCATCCTCTTAGACCCATCAAAGGCCCTAACAATAATGTTACTTGGTTTCAACTCTAAACCTTCACAGTCCAACCGGTCTAGAGCTTTCTTAGGCAAAACATTTAATGAGGAACCAGTATCCACCAATACATGAGCAAGAGTAGTTCCCCTGCATTTAATGGAGACATGTAGGGCATCGTTGTGATTCTTCCCCTTAATAGTTAAGTCGGTGTCAGAGAAACCCAACCCATTATCAGCAGTCAGACTAGCCACGCAATCTTTAAACTGGTCAGCTGATGTTTCTTGTGGTACGTGTGCAGTCTTCAGGAATGCACTCAGAGCCTTGGCATGGGCCTCTGAGCATAACAACAGTGACAACATAGAGATTTTGGATGGGGTTTGCCCCAGCTTCTCGACTACATTGTAGTCGCTCTTTTTGATGATCTTTAAAATTTCTTCCATCTCTTGTCTAGAAGCTTCAACAGTAATCGTCTTCGGTGCCTCCGTCTGGGCAGGCTCATCAGTGGTCCCTTTGCCCCGAGTGTCAGATGACTCAGCAACAGGGGTAAAAATGGGAACTTGAACAGGAACAGTAGCAGGTACCCTGGCAGGTGTAATAACAACAGGTTTCCGGGCAGTTGGTGGAGAGATATCAGGGGAGAAAAGTCTTCCGCTGCGGGCGACTTTAGCAGGTCCAACAATATTGCTGACGTCAGTATCAACATCCAAATCTTGTTTAACTCCGTGATAATAAACATCAGCCCCGTAATGCCAAGGGACAACTTATCAGATGTATAGGGGATAGGCCCAAGAACAGTGATGATCAACAGCGCGATTCTTGGAACAGATGTAATTCTAACAGGCTTTCTCGTGGGAGTCTTGGAAGAATTGTCGAAAATGGTGATAATAGCAATTTCTTCAGTAGGGATCAAAGGAACAAGAGTCTTCTCAAACAAAATTTCTTTATTATCCATCAGGCGTTGGACACCTGACTTCAAAAGATGGCAACCGGTAGGTAGGACAGAACACATACGGCAACCTCCATCACAGCCCGAAAATAAACTGGCTATCAGAAGGTTCTTCTTTACAGTCATTAAAAGGGTAACAATGTCGTTCACAGAAACCACAAACAAGTCTTCATCTACAGCGTTTACTCCATGCTTGGGCATGGGAGAAATCACAACATTGGGTCTTTCAGGCGCCTTGAACTCAATCTCCTTAGCATCAATCAAGTCCTGTATTTTGTTCTTCAAAACCCAACAATCATCTGTATCATGCCTCGGGATATCAGAGTGAAAAGCACAGCGGGCATTAGGGTTGTACTTTGGTGATGTAGTGTTGGGATTCTGCGGGGCCTCCCTTGGAATCACTAGATTGGTTTTCAATAACTGTGGCAGAATCTGAGATAAGGTCATGTTGAGCTGAGTGAATTGTCTTCGAGGTTTCTCGGCCCTTGGCTGATTGTTGCGCTGAGGAGCACCAGCAGGTCTTGAAATAACAACCGCATTAACAGCTTGGTGGCGTTCGGGTCTATTCTGGCTTTTCGAACTGTAAACTGCACTGGAATCCTTCTTAAAAGGCTTCTTCTCGGTGCTTGATGAAGCACCCTTCTGTATCTTACCGGATTTGATACCAGCCTTAATCCTTTCTCTGGTCATAATTAGCTCCGTAAACCCGGATGATGAACTTCCAATCAGATGGTTAAAGTATGGACCAGACAAGGTCCCCAAAAACATATCCACAAGCTCCCGATCAACCAAGGGTGGTTGCACTATTCCAGCGACGTCCCTCCATTTCTGAGCGTAATCTTTGAAACCTTCGCTCGCACCCATTGACATACCTTGGAGTTGAGTATGCGTGGGAGCGAGTTCGGAGTTGTATTGGTACTGCTTGTAGAAAGCAGCAGCCAAGTCTTCCCAATTACGAATGCTAGTTCCTCCCAACTGGTAAAACCATTCAAGCTGAGTCCCTGAGAGACTATCTTGAAAGAAGTGGATCCAGAGATTCTTGTCAGCGGTGTACGGATGAATCTTCCTAACATACGACCGGAGGTGCAGCTTCGGACAAGAAACTCCGTCGTACTTAGCAAAGGCTAGTACTTTGAATTTGTGAGGAATCACCACCCCAGATGACAGACCCAAATGACCAAAGTCTAGACCAGGCACTTTCTGAACTTCCATCGCACTCAACCGGTCTTCCAGTTGCTTGTATCTATCCTCAGCCGGAGGATACTGGTCTTCATCGAAATCCGTCTCGTTGTCTGAAACCACAGGGCTAGGAGCCCTCCTTTCTTCCTGACTATCTTTCCCTCCAGATGAGGGGGTCAAATCAACTTCATCTCGTAGCCTGTTTCCAAACCTGTGGCCCATGTTAAACAGGACCGTCTTCTTCTTCTTCTTCTTCTTATCTTTCAGGATAAGGGCCTTCAGATCTTGCTGACCCTTAGCCAGGTTCATGAATAATTCCTGGAACTGGGCGTTTTGAGCCTGTAGAGCCTTGATTGCTTGTTCAGTTGATGGTTCGGAAGACATGATGCTGAAATAAACAGCGAAGAAGATAAGAGACCTGTAAGGGTACCTGTTATGAGGTGAATGGAATGAAATGCGTATGCTATGATTTCAAAGACAGTGAGAGATTCAAATTCGTAAACCAAACATGAAACACACTTTTATTAGATAAACTTGAAATTCAATTGTTCAACAAATGCCCTTAAGGCGTTACAAAAAAGGAAATACTGAAAAGGTAAATAAAAACTGGAAATAATCAAAGGACATCAGCGCTCCCATGGTCGTTTGCCTTTAGTGCTGACATAGTCATTGATGATCTGCTCATTCTCCAGATGCCTTGTCAACTTCTGAATCTTCTGCTCTTGCTCGCGATACGTTTCTCGGTAAGTATCCCGCTCTTCTCTTAGCTGCATCCAAGACCTTTTCAGTGCCCCAATGTCAGTGGGCATATGAGGATGGAGAATGGTAGGAGGAACCCCTTCTTCATCAGCAACTTCAACAATGATAGGCAAGACGGCTTCGTAGGGCATTCCAAGCTTTTGGGCACGTATGCGAACCCATCAGAGGTATGGTTCCATTGGTAGAGAAGTCTTCGCACCCAGCTCGTGTGGATCAGACCTGTGAACTCTATCCCAAGCTCTTATGAATCTGCGGCGTTGCTCATCACTACCTCCTTGGAAATCAAAGACAATACTAGGCATCAGTAACTCATGAGGTCCTTCCCTCCTAGCTCTCCCAAACTTACGTAAGGCCAAGCATGGATTATAAGTGATTCCTCCGTTGGTTCCTATCAGTGGAACATTGGGGTATTTCCCACATGTATCAATGATAGCCACCTCGTCCATGCCCTTAATAGTCCAAATGATATCATTATGGGAGAGAGACATAATCCTATAGGCCCAACCCATGCCTTCCTTGTTCTTCAGGACTGATTTGGGGAGGTGAGAAATAAACCACCTCGCCAACAATGGAGCACAACACATCAAGGTTCCCCGCTTCCGAGCAGTACGGGCATAAAGCTGATGAAGAATGTCACCCAAGAGAGTGGGTACAGGATTACTAGACATGAAAATCTTTACCGCATTCACGTCAATGAAAGCATCTGAGTTAGGAAACAATACCAAACCATATATGAGGAGAGCCATAATGTCTTCAAATGCCTGGAAGTCTAGGCTGTCCCAGAAATGATTAGCTTTACCAACCAAGAACTTAGTCAAAAAGACCTTTGCTCCACTTCTAGTCTCCCAATTAGACATCACTTCAACCTTTGTCAGATGGAGGGCTGAAGCAATCTCTTCTGGCCTAAGGATCTTCTCCCAACCTGTGAACGGGTTCTGTTCCAGAATAGAGATACCAAGCAGATCGGAGAACTCTTCTAAGGTGGGGACCAACTGGTAGTCCTGAAAAGTGAAGCAATGGTACAGTGGATCAAAGAAATGGACTAGGACACTCATCATCTGCTCGTCCAATTTGGAGGTGACCAAACCAAGAAGATGCCCATGTCTTCTGATAAAGGAAGTAGTATCTGACTTCTTTGCAACCAATTCTTTAAGCATAGTGGGAACCTGGACAAAGTTAATCCGGATGATGTTCCTACGCATGGGTGTCATGACCTACAAAACAGAACAAAGATGAATCCTTCTTGTCTTTGAAATAGGTTAGTCCAATGCAAGATGCATGCAATGTTATGATGTCATGATGTCATGATAGAAAGCACACCATAAGTATCCACGAATAGCAAACATGGCAAAGGCACACAAGTCATACAGAGAGCCCTTAGATTTCAGGCTGGCAAGGAGTCTAGGTACTACCCTCTTTCAGTTCACTTGGTTCAAACCTGTCCTAAAAATAGTAACCGGGTTCTAGAGGATCTCAATATCACTAACTACCCTCGATCGGTCATAATTCCGGTTTAGCAACCTTTTCTTGCAGCCGAAATCATCGCGAGAGTTTAGTCTCAATGAGTGTAGCATACTGCTACTGTTCTATGGCCAAGTTGGTCAATTTAAAGGTTCTAAAGTCAGTTGGTGCTTAATGACCCCTTAGCAGACCCATATTCTCCTTGTTGCGCCACAAGGGATATTGGTACATACTAAAGTTCCACACTAACGTAGCTACTGCTTCAACCGTATTGGTCTACACCGTACAGTTCCCTCATAGTTTATTGTTACTTACCTAAAGGGTATCCCCCAGATCCGGGTTAGGATCTATAGTAACTCTGATACAAGCCCACAAAGATAAAGCATACTGTGATACGGTGGGAGAACTGACTATGGTTTTGCGTTTGTATTCGCAAATGTTTCGGTTGAGCAAGAGTCGCCACCGACTTTTTATTTTATCCTAAGGAAAGGTTTAAAAAGCACAACAAAAACCTTTGAGATATTTTCTTGGGTTCGGGGAGTAGATTATAGAAAGGGAAGGTATTAGCACCCTTTCTATCCATGGTTATCCATGGGCTCTTAGGTACTTGCTTAGATCAACTTGCCTTGGTTTTCAATTGTTTGAAATGGTGCTTTGTGTGTGGTTTTGAAAATGTTTTGAAAAAGATGCCTTGTCTAGGCTACCCTTGTAACAATTCTTTACTCGAATGTTTTACAAAAGGTGTTTGTCTTTTTGAAAAGATGTTTCAAGGTTTTTGAAAGTTTGTTTTGAAAGTGTGGTTTAAAAAATAGGCAAGTGTTTTTGCAAGTTGACAAGTACTTAAGAGCTATCTACCCTAAAGTTCTCAAAGATTTTTGCTATGTTTTAACCCTTTTAACAATTTTGTTCCACCATTGCATTTGGTGGACAATCTTGTGTTAGGATGTTAACGGGACGGGTGCGGGTCATCGTTTAGACCATAATTGCAATGGTGCCAAGTATCTTTGGGCAATGTTTCCTTTAAGGGACTTGATCATTTTTTAGGCAACTTATGAAAGCGTCATCGAGGGACTATGATCATTTGATTGTTTTGTTTTGCCCAAAGAGACCTAACATGCAATATGGCCCATTTATTGAAGGCAACAAATGGAATACCCTAGGGGTGCAAGTGTGATTGGTGTTGTCCATTTTCATGCTTGATTATCTTGAAATTAGGTCAAACTATTTTGTTGTTTTTATTTGCATACAAACCCTAATTCTATCATGGTATATTTAGAAAACTTTAAAGTGCGAAAATTAAAGTTCCTAAGCTATTACAACACAATATGGGAAGGGGGGGTACAAAT
The DNA here is from genome assembly GCA_948472305.1 of Vicia faba. Lineage (NCBI taxonomy): Eukaryota > Viridiplantae > Streptophyta > Magnoliopsida > Fabales > Fabaceae > Vicia > Vicia faba. The sequence goes on along the minus strand of OX451738.1, from coordinate 253,343,498 downwards.
GTTCAAATGGGGGGTATTTTGACAAGGAATTTAAACCTAGACTATTACATCAATTTTGAATTATTTACAAGATATTCAATTGCACAAATTAAATAGAAATAAAATAAATATGCAAGATGCAAAAAAAATGTTTTTATGTGTATGAAAAAGAGTATTTTTATATGTCAAGTAAACAAAAATAAAAAGTATTATTTTTTGGAGTTTTTATGTTTAGGGCAAAACCCTAATTTTATTAAGTAAATGCATTAATTATTTAATATGTACAATGTTTATTTATTATATACAAAAATAAAAATAAAACTGAAGTATATTTGTAAAAAAGGGTATTTTTAATGTCAAATATTAATAAAATAAAAATGTATATATTTTTGTATTTTTGTCCTAAATATTCTAATAAGTATATATATATTTGTATTATTTTCTAAATATGTATTATATATATAAAATAATAATATTTAATATTTATAAAAAAAGTGTATTTTATATAAAATATTTTCAGAAGATAAAATAAAAAAAAAATCAGAAAATGAATGTGTTTACATTATTTTTTCTAGTTATTCTAAATAATAGTATTTATATTATTTATGCACAAAAACCAAATAAGACTAATAAATATCAAAATAAATGCAAAAAATGTGGAAAAAAAGATTTTTTTATATTTTTTCATACTTAAATAAAAATATAGAAATGAAATCAAAAGGAAAAAATGGAAAATGATAAGTAAAAATCAAAATGGGTCAGGGAGGTTCAAAAGCAAAAGCAAGGTGCAAATAAGAAAAATAGAACAAGCCCAGCCCAATAGGACCTTCTTCAACCTCTGGCCAGAACCTTTGTCAAAAACGCGCATTTTGCACCATGATTCAAACATCTGGATTCCTGGACTTTTAGCACAAACTTACAACATAATAAATGTTAAGCATCAAGCCACGATTCTGGACATGTAAAGAACTCATCTTAACTCTCAGAAATGAGAGAGAATTTCATTATTCCCAAATCTTAACCTAACTTTTTATCAATGTTCAGACCTTAAATTCTCACAACATATGCAAAATAAATGGAAAGTAAAGGTATGTACAGTTTCAGGGGCATGAGTAGAACACTTCTTATTCACAAACTTAGAGCTAATGATGCCTACATTGGTATCCCACTCTCCTTTGATTTGACTGATAACCAAAGCCGAGTCCCCAAATACGATCAAAGATTTGATCCCCAAATCTATAGCAGCCTTGAGACCAAAGATGCAAGCTTCATACTCAGCCATGTTGTTTGTGCAGCTAAAGCAAAGTCGGGCCGTGAAAGGTGTGTGACAACCTTCCGGAGAAATGAGTACTGCGCCGATACCGTTTCCAAGTGCATTTGAAGCACCATTAAAGTACAGGGTCCATCGGGATCCCTTTTCGGGTCCGTCATACGGTCTGTTACCTTCAATGTTGTCCAAATTCATGATGTCCTCGTTTGGGAAGTCAAATCTCATGGGTTGATAATCTTCGATAGCTTGATGAGCCAGATGGTCAGCTAGTACACTCCCTTTTATAGCTTTTTGGGTGGTGTACTGGATGTCATACTCAGTTAGGATCATTTTCCATCTAGCTATCCTTCCGGATAAGGCGGGCTTTTCGAAGATATACTTGATAGGATCCATTTTGGAAATCAACAAGGTAGTATGAGTCAACATATACTGTCTTAGTCGGCGAGCAGCCCATACCAAAGCGCAGCAAGTTTTCTCGATCAGTGAGTAGCGAGTCTCACAGTCGGTAAACTTTTTGCTAAGGTAATAAATAGCATGCTCTTTTCGACCAGACTCGTCATGCTGGCCCAAAACACACCCCATTGAGTTATCCAAGACAGTCAGATACATGACCAATGGTCTTCCTTCGACGGGTGGCATCAGAATTGGAGGTTCTAGCAAATACTCCTTGATCTTATCAAAATCAGCTTGGCAATCGTCGTTCCATTCGACTACCTGATCTTTCTTTAAGAGTTTGAAAATTGGCTCACAGGTAGAAGTCAGATGAGAGATGAATCTGGCAATATAGTTCAAGCGCCCCAAGAACCCTCTAACCTCCTTTTCAGTACGGGGAGCAGGCATCTCTTGTATTGCTTTCACTTTTACTGGATCGACTTCAATGCCTTTGTTGCTTACAATGAATCCTAGAAGTTTACCAGACCTAACTCCAAAAGTGCACTTACTTGGATTCAGCCTGAGTTTGTATTCTTTCAACCTGGAAAACAACTTTTCTAGATGTTCAAGGTGCTCCTCCTCTGTTTGTGACTGAGCTATCATATCGTCTACGTAAACTTCAATCTCATGATGTATCATATCATGAAACAAAGCTACCATGGCGCGTTGATAAGTTGCCCCAGCGTTCTTCAGTCCGAACGGCATCACCTTGTAACAGAAAGTGCCCCATTGTGTGACAAAAGTTGTTTTCTCCATATCCTCGGGGGCCATTTTGATTTGATTGTAGCCCGAGAATCCATCCATGAAGGAAAACACTTTGTGCTGAGCTGTGTTGTCGATCAAAATGTCAATGTGTGGAAGTGGAAAATCATCTTTGGGGTTGGCCCTATTCAAATCCCGGTAGTCCACACACATCCTGACTTTGCCATCTTTCTTAGGTACTGGCACGATGTTAGCGACCCATTGAGGATAGGACGTAACAGCCAGAAAGCCAGCGTCGAATTGCTTCATCACTTCCGCTTTGATCTTTTCAGACATGTCAGGCCTCATTCGGCGGACTTTTTGCTTGATCGGTGGACAATCCTCTCTTGTGGGGAGACGGTGAACCACAATGACTGTGTCTAAACCCGACATGTCTTCATAAGACCAAGCGAATATTTCAACATACTCATTTAACAACTGTATCAGACGCTCCTTGACACTTGGTTCCAGATTGGCACCCACCTGCACCTCCTTCCGGTCTTCCTCGGTTCCTAAGTTAACAGTTTCCAATGACTCTTCGTGAGGTAAGATGGCCCTTTCCTCTTGCTGTAGAAGTCTGGCTAGTTCCCCTGGTACTTCACAACCTTCCTCATCTTCATACTCGGCTTGATTGACCAGATCTTCAGAGTTATTAAAGGATATAGCAGAATAGTCACCCATGGAATCCGGAGTGGATGGGTACCTGCATTTGTGAGTGTGGGTGTGTGTAAGGGATAGCCATCCTTAAAAAATGCAAAAGGAAAGAAAATGAACACAACAGTTTATCAAATGAAAAACGTCCAATGAATCATTAAACATGGCATATGGATATGAAAATAATCAAAACCCTTACAAATGGACCTACATGCCCCGGGCAAGGCATGAGGTGAAAAGGTAGTGTACAGATTGTTTGAAAATAAATATTACAGACCAATAGGAAACGTTTGACAGATAAATTACTGATGAATAAAAGTGATGGGGACAAAGTCTTTTGCCTCCCAGTTGCACAATCCTCCTTTGACAGTTGGATAAATCCACTCTTCGATGTTGCTCTCTTTGTCTTCATCTCCAAAGCGTTGATTCCGTAGGGAGAAATTTTGATTGGCGCTCTTTCAATCTTCGAACGGCGCATAGCTTTCTGACCCGCGGCAGTGAACCCTAATCCAAATTTGTCTGTTTTATGTGGAATATCAGGCAACTGCCCCCATGCTGAATTCTTCCCCTCCTTTATTGCGGCCCTTGCGTCCTCCAGAGATGCCATCTTTGCCATCTGCCTCGGTGCCTCAGCTGCCAACTTTGCTACTGTTATTTCAGGAAGGACTTCTTCGAAATGCTGGAAAGGCGTCTCAATGAACTCCCCCTCTACCTCCACATATCGGAAGGAGTTCAAGTGGCTGATCATATACTCCTCTTCACCATGGACGGTAATGATCTTCCCCTTGACAGGATACTTCAACATCTGATGTAAGGAGGAGGTGACTGCCCCGACATTGTGTATCCAAGGCCTACCCAATAAGCACGAGTATGACGGATGGATGTCCATCACATAGAAAGTAGATTTAAACACCTCAGTGCCCACCTTGATGGGAATATCAACCTCCCCATGGACCATTCTCTTCGAACCATCGAAAGCTCTTACAACAATGTCACTCGGCTTCAGCTCTAACCCTTCACAATCTAGTCGGTCCAAGGCCTTCTTAGGCAGTACATTCAGCGACGAACCAGTGTCGACCAAGACATGTGCGAGAGTAGTTCCTCGGCACTCGACTGAAATATGCAAAGCATCATTGTGGTTTCTACCTTTAGGAGTTAAGTCGGCATCAGAGAAACCTAATCCATTATCCGCAGTAAGGCTGGCCACGCAATTTTGGAACTGATCTGCAGAGGTTTCCTGGGGCACATGGGCTGCCTTCAGGAATTTTATCAAAGCTTTAGCGTGCGCTTCTGAGCAAAGTAGTAATGCCAACATGGAGATCTTTGAGGGGGTTTACCCCAGTTGTTCTACCACATCGTAATCACTCCTTTTGATTATCTTCAAGATCTCATCCATTTCCTTCTTGGAGGTTTCCGGGATAACCAAGGGTTGAGCCCTCGTCCTGACGAGCTCATCTTGGATTCCCTTACCTTTATCAGCAATGGTAGGGGGGACAATACTAGGAACAACAACATCTTCAATCAATGGGGTTCTAGCAGAGAGTTTTATTGGTGCAGGGATAACCTTGTCAGCAGATGAGGGTCCAAAGGTTGCTCTTGGATGGGCAATCTTTGGAGAAAATATTCTCCCGCTCCGGGTGATTTTGCTCGTGCCTGCAATGTTTCCAATGCTAGCTTCTTCATCATCTGAACTTTCTTCAGTTATTTCGATTTGTTTAATACCATGGTAGTAGACGTCACCGCCATAGTTCCATGGTATCGACTTCTCAGAAATGTAGGGGACAGGCCCTGACATTGTTATCTTCAAAGGAACAGATTTCGTAACTGGTGTAATCTTAACAGGCTTTTTGACGGCCTTGGAAAGATTGGCGTGAATGGTTATGATTGAGACATCTTCAGTATGGGTTGGAATAGCAGAAACTTTTTCAAACAAAATTTGTCGACTGTCCATTAGGCCTTGGATGCCTTTTTTCAGTAACGGACAATCAAATGGCAGAGAGTAACAACAATAGCAGTCTTCTTTACATCCCGGGAAAATCCAGGCCTTTAACAGATTCAACTTGATGGTTAGCAATGGAGTTATCAGATCATTGACATCAACAACATACAAATCTTCTTCAATGGCATTGACATTTCGGCCGTGTTTCGGCATTGGAGCAGATATCACGTTCGGCTTCTCTGGAGCGTCGAACTCTACCTCCTTCGCCTCTATCAGGTCTTGGATCTTATGCTTGAGTGCCCAACAATCATTGGTGACGTGCCCGACACTGTCAGAATGGTAGGCGCATTTAGCATTAGGATGATAATGCGGAGAGGACGTATTCACATTTTTTGGTGCCTCTTTGATAGTGGCGAGATTCAACTTCAACAGATGGGGAAGCACTTGCGCTTGCGTCATATTAATGCGGGTGAACTGCCGTTGTGGCCGTTCCACCCGTTGTTGATTTGGTCTGGGTTGGTTATAGCGAGGCTGCTCACTTGAAGAGTTTTGGATCATTACGGCCCCCACAGTTGGCCGGCGCTCAGTCTTCCCTGCTCTTCTCTGGGAGTATACCACAGCCGTTTCCTTCTTAAAAGGCTTCTTCTCAACACTTGCAGCGACACCCTTCTGAATCTTTCCTGACTTGATGCCAGCTTCTATTCTTTCGCCTGTTAAGATCAAATCGGTAAACCCCGCAGAAGAGTTACCAATCAGATGATTGAAAAATGGCCCAGATAGGGTCCCTAGAAACATATCAACCAGCTCACGGTCGGTTAAAGGCGGTTGCACCCTTCCAGCCAAATCCCTCCATTTCTGTGCATATTCTTTGAATCCTTCGCCTGTTCCCAATGACATACCTTGAAGTTGGGTACGTGTGGGAGCAAGGTCAGAATTATACTGATATTGTTTGTAGAAGGCGGTGTCCAAGTCTTCCCAGTTCCGGATGCTGGTTCCCTCTAGCTGATAAAACCACTCCAGTTGAGCTCCAGAAAGGCTGTCTTGAAAGAAATGGATCCAAAGGTTCTTATCTGCCGTATAAGGTTGGATCTTCCTTACGTAGGACCTGAGATGCATTTTTGGACAGGACAACCCGTCATACCTCACAAAAACTGGCACTTTGAACTTTGGGGGAATCACAATCCCGGCAACTAAACCCAAGTCTTCAAAATCCAAACCCGGTACTCTCTGTAGCTCCATGGCGGCCAACCTGTCTTCTAAACCTTTGTATTTATCATCAGCTAGAGGGTATTGTTGATCAGAGTAATCTTCATCCTCTTCGACCTCCTCTTCTTCCACATCGGACTCGGAAGGTATCGCAGCCCCACCTCCTTTACTGGTTCCTTCATCAGAAGTAGGAGGAAATTCAAGCACTCTCCTGGCCTCTCCGTCAAATCTTCTCCCTAAAGTAGCCACCCCAAGTCTCTTTTTCTTCTTTTTCACTGGGTCTTTATTCCCCAGCAAGGTCTTAATATCCTCCTGACCCTTAGCCAAGGTCATCAGGAGTTGCTGAAACTGTGCATTTTGAGCTTGCAGGTCTTTGACTGTTTGCTCGAGATCCATCCTACTGAAATAAACAGCAGACAGATAAGGAAACCTGGAGTGAGACCTGCTTATGCACATGATGAATGATATGCTTATGTATGCAATGCATTCAAGGATTTAGAACATTCAAAATTGTTACAGACAAAGAAGAACGCACGTCATATTAATAAGAAGAAATTTGTTAGTACATAAATGCCCCATGGGCCAAATATTACAAAAACAACTTCTCAAGGCAAAAAGACGTTGCGCATCCTCTTTGGCGCAATGTAGGTGTTGAGGGCCTCTTGCTCATGGAGTCGGAGGGTAAGCTCTAGAACCTTCTTCTCACTGGCGTAGAAGCTAGCTTCAAAAGTGTTCTGTTCCTCCTTGAGCTGAATCCAGCTCTTCTGCATTTCCTCCCACGATGTAGGCATGTCAGGATATAGGATGGTGTAGGGAACCTCTCCTTCCTTAACAGGCTCTTTAATCACAGGGAGAACATGAGGATAAGGCATCATTAGACTCTGGGCTCGGGCTCGTACCCACTTGAGATAAGGCTCAAGAGGGATGGAGTTCTTGTGTCCTAGTGTCTTGCTATCAACCTTGTTGGGCATCCTCCAAGCTCTGATGAATCTTTGGCTAAGTCCTTACGCATCGTTGTCGAAGTCAAAAACTAAGCCAGGAATCAACATGTCGTGAGGGCCATCCCTCTGTGCATATCCAAATTGCCTCAAAGCTAGGCAAGGGTTGTAGGTGATACCTCCTCTGATTCCAAGTAAAGGAACATTAGGAAACTCTCCACAACGATCGACGATGATGACATTTTCTCTGGACCGAGAACACCAATGTACATCAGAGTGAGTAAGAGTCATCAACCGTTGGGACCACCTTGTGCCTTGGTCATTCTTCAAGACAAATTGTGGAAGGTGCGAAATAAACCACCTTGCAAGGAGAGGAGTACAACACATGAGAACACGCCTCTTTCTCATTGTTCGTGTGTAAAATGAGTGAAGAATGTCCCCAAGCAATGTTGGTATTGGATTTCTGGACAAGAAGATTTCGACGGCATTGACATCTACCAGCTGGTCAGGATTTGGGAACAAGACCAACCCATAGATAAGGTGCCACAATTTCTTCAAAGGCTTGTAGGTCCAATGAATTCCAACATTCTTGTGCCTTCTCAAACAAGAATTTTGCTAAGAATCATTTGACACCGCTTCTGGTTTCCCAATGCCCCTTGATTTCAGATGGCTGTAGATGTAGTGCTCGAGCAACATCTTCAGGCTTTGGTTCCTTTTCCGTACAGTTGAAGGGTAGTTGATTAAGGATAGGTACTCTTAGGAGTTGAGAAAACTCCTCCAAAGTGGGCACCAACTGGTAATCGGGGAAAGTGAAACAGTGGTGAAGAGGGTCAAAGAACTGGAATAGCACTTTCATCATGTCTTCTTCAATGTTGGTGTTGACTAAGCTGAGCAGTCTACCATGTCTTTCACTGAAGGATGAGCTTTCCGGAATTCTTGAGGTGAGCTCCTTGAGTTGAGGAGAGATTCTCACAAGGTTGACTTGGATGGTTTTTCTGCGAGGAATTTCCATGACCTACAAAACAAGAACAAAGATGAAGATCCAAACCCTTGAAATGGTTAGTGAATGCATATGATGCTTTATGATGTTCATGATGTATGCACAAACATATGTACAAGCAAATCACACCAAACCCTAGTTTCAGGCTTGCATGGGGTTTCATAGGTAAGTACCCTCTTGAGTGTAGTTGGGTTAAAAACCTGTCCTATAAATAGTAACCGGGTTCTAAGGAGCTCAATATCATTGGATTGTTTTCTGTGTTCATTGTTTTGGTTTAGCCACTTAACTAGCGACCAAAATATTCCAAGAAAACAACCCTCAATGAGTGTAGTATCGAGTATCTACCAACTTCGGACTGCACCAAAGCCGGTCATCTCACTACCCCTAATGAAAGGCCAAGATGGTCAAGTAAGGTTCTAGGTCATTAGTGCTCAGTGACATCACTCAGCGGCCCCGTACTCTCCTTGATTGAACTCAAGGGTTACCGGTACTCACAAATATGTCGCACTAATATAGCTATTGCTTCGATCGTGTCGGTATACCCCGCACAGTTTCCACAACGTATTTCTATCTATGAAATGTTTCCCAAAATCCGGGTGGAGGATTACAAACCCAAACAAGAGAGCCAAGATATAAAGCAATAAAGACAAACAATTAATCATGCAAGAGGGTGATCTAAGCCCTAAGGTTACTCCACTTTTAAAATTGTCCCCAGCAGAGTCGCTAGTTCTGTGATACGGTGGGAGAACTGACTATGGTTTTTCGTTTGTATTCGCAAATGTTTCGGTTGAGCAAGAGTCACCACCGACTTTTTATTTTATCCTAAGGAAAGGTTTAAAAAGCACAGCAAAAACCTTTGAGATATTTTCTTGGGTTCGGGGAGTAGATTATAGAAAGGGAAGGTATTAGCACCCTTTCTATCCATGGTTATCAATGGGCTCTTAGGTACTTGCTTAGATCAACTTGCCTTGGTTTTCAATTGTTTGAAATGGTGCTTTGTGTGTGGTTTTGAAAATGTTTTGAAAAAGATGCCTTGTCTAGGCTACCCTTGTAACAATTCTTTACTCGAATGTTTTACAAAAGGTGTTTGTCTTTTTGAAAAGATGTTTCAAGGTTTTTGAAAGTTTGTTTTGAAAGTGTGGTTTGAAAAATTGGCAAGTGTTTTTGCAAGTTGACAAGTACTTAAGAGCTATCTACCCTAAAGTTCTCAAAGATTTTTGCTATGTTTTAACCCTTTTAACAATTTTGTTCCACCATTGCATTTGGTGGACAATCTTGTGTTAGGATGTTAACGGGACGGGCGCGGGTCATCGTTTAGACCATAATTGCAATGGTGCCAAGTATCTTTGGGTAATGTTTCCTTTAATGGACTTGATCATTTTTTAGGCAACTTATGAAAGCGTCATCGAGGGACTATGATCATTTGATTGTTTTGTTTTGCCCAAAGAGACCTAACATGCAATATGGCCCATTTATTGAAGGCAACAAGTGGAATACCCTAGGGGTGCAAGTGTGATTGGTGTTGTCCATTTTCATGCTTGATTATCTTGAAATTAGGTCAAACTATTTTGTTGTTTTTATTTGCATACAAACCCTAATTCTATCATGGTATATTTAGAAAACTTTAAAGTGCGAAAATTAAAGTTCCTAAGCTATTACAACACAATATGGGAAGGGGGATACAAATGTTCAAATGGGGGGTATTTTGACAAGGAATTTAAACCTAGACTATTACATCAATTTTGAATTATTTACAAGATATTCAATTGCACAAATTAAATAGAAATAAAATAAATATGCAAGATGCAAAAAAATGTTTTTATGTGTATGAAAAAGAGTATTTTTATATGTCAAGTAAACAAAAATAAAAAGTATTATTTTTTGGAGTTTTTATGTTTAGGGCAAAACCCTAATTTTATTAAGTAAATGCATTAATTATTTAATATGTACAATGTTTATTTATTATATACAAAAATAAAAATAAAAATGAAGTATATTTGTAAAAAAGGGTATTTTTAATGTCAAATATTAATAAAATAAAAATGTATATATTTTTGTATTTTTGTCCTAAATATTCTAATAAGTATATATATATTTGTATTATTTTCTAAATATGTATTATATATATAAAATAATAATATTTAATATTTATAAAAAAAGTGTATTTTATATAAAATATTTTCAGAAGATAAAATAAAATAAAAATCAGAAAATGAATGTGTTTACATTATTTTTTCTAGTTATTCTAAATAATAGTATTTATATTATTTATGCACAAAAACCAAATAAGACTAATAAATATCAAAATAAATGCAAAAAATATGGAAAAAAAGATTTTTTATATTTTTTCATACTTAAATAAAAATATAGAAATGAAATCAAAAGGAAAAAATGGAAAATGATAAGTAAAAATCAAAATGGGTCAGGGAGGTTCAAAAGCAAAAGCAAGGTGCAAATAAGAAAAATAGAACCAGCCCAGCCCAATAGGACCTTCTTCAACCTCTGGCCAGAACCTTTGTCAAAAACGCGCATTTTGCACCATGATTCAAACATCTGGATTCCTGGACTTTTAGCACAAACTTACAACATAATAAATGTTAAGCATCAAGCCACGATTCTGGACATGTAAAGAACTCATCTTAACTCTCAGAAATGAGAGAGAATTTCATTATTCCCAAATCTTAACCTAACTTTTTATCAATGTTCAGACCTTAAATTCTCACAACATATGCAAAATAAATGGAAAGTAAAGGTATGTACAGTTTCAGGGGCATGAGTAGAACACTTCTTATTCACAAACTTAGAGCTAATGATGCCTACATTGGGAGATAGAAGTTCAAGAATATACCTGTTCAGCTGGAATCGTGTCTGGCAATGGGGGAGCTTTCAGGGCAAGATGATGATTTGTACAGCTTGCTTGAAGTGTGAGGATGCTATTCCAATACTTGGTATACCTTGAAACCTTCTGTATCAAGCTGCAGAAGTCAACCTGCAAGAGGAAGAAATGAAAATGGCCAAACTGATTAGAGGAGTTACAGTTCACTTCTAATGCTTTGGGTAGTTTGGATTGATGGTAGGGAAAGTGTTTGAACTGGTTTTAGCAAGAATGCACGATGGAAATGAGTTGTGGGATTCAATCTGCAGCAGGTGCTCTGTTTGGACAGTTTGAGAGTGATTCTGTGTTTGAGAGGGAAATGGAGGTGGATAGCTCGTGTTTCAGCTTGGGTTTGATGATTAGAAAGTGTTTGACAAGTTTGCTTAAGCTTGGTTTACAGGAAATGAGAGTTGTTGTCCAAAATGCTATGTTTCTTCACACTTAAGCAAGAAAAGGTCAAGTGGAGTTCTAGACTGATAGAGGCCCCCCTAATGTGCTGCCAACCTTGGCTTTGATCAGTGTAATTAGTCTAATAACTTGTGCCAAAGAGATTTGCACTGTCCTTGCTTGGATTGTTAATTGACATAAAGTTCACTTTTGCAAAAATGGTTAAAATGCTTTATCTATTTTGGGACTAAACTATTATGCAATGCTTGAACACAAAAAATATGGTCTTGGCACAATGATTTTGCATTAAATTTATGAGTGTAAAAGAGATTTAGGGCCTGTAATCAAGAAATGCATGCTGATTTGAAAATTGCCTAAGTGTATGAACATGGAAATTGGCCATAACAAAAGTGAGTTTTTCCCATATTGCCAAATTCGATTCTCTCTAACCATGAGGTTGTTTGATGAGTTCTTGGACATTTTGGAAATCTTGGAATGTGTACTACAATCCATCTTTGAAGTGCAAATTGAAATTCCAAGTGGAAGTATGTGAAAAATGGTCTTGAAGTTAGGCAAATATCCTGCCTAAAATAGGTCAAATTTTCTCTAAGTTAAGAATGGTTTGGTACCCTTGTTCCAAAAATTGTAACTTGAGATACAAGATTCTTTTGGGAAAACTTTGTGAATCAAAGTTGTATATTTTGCAATGGACTACAACTTTCATTTTTTGACTTTTGCTTGAATCCAAATGCATCTTGGTGAGAAAGTGGGGCAAAGTTAGGAAAAAATTAGGGTTTTTCATAACTTAGAAAAATTCTAAGTTATGAAAAATCTTCATTTCAAACCCTAATTTGCAATTCTTGATTTCTTGATGAACAAGTTTCATGATTTGGCATGTTTTAATGAAAAATGAATCTTGACACTTGATTTTGATCAAAAAGTCAAAGTTTGACTTTCCAGTATACAGTCAAAATTGACCAATTGACTGGGAAATTCAACTGCCAATCTTGTGTATTTGGGATCTTTTGAACTTGTTGAGTATGTCAAGACAATTCCATGTGGTCCTTGAGTCCATATGTGAGTTTGGTTTGCCATTGGCTAGGTCAAACAGTCAAAAATTGCCTTTGTGCAGTCAAAACCCTAAAAATGACCATTTTGCCCTTTTGGTGATCTGATCAAATTTCTTATGGAATTGTGATCCAAACTTGATCTAATGGTCCATGTGAGTTCATAATGTTGATGTGGGTCAATTTTCATGAGATTTGACTGTCAATTGGCCACAGTTGACTTTTTCCCAAATACAGCTGATTTCTAGGTCAACTGTCCAATTGACTGGGCAAAACTTGGAATCAAGACTTGAAACTTGGTATGGATAAACTTGGGAGTCCAATATGAAGCATGAAAGTCATCTTAGGCAATTTTGGTCAAAACATCTTTGTGCAAACACAAACCCTAATTTGGGTCAACAGTGCAAGGAGAAGTCTTGAGTAGATGAAACCCTAACTGGATCTTGAGCTCCAAGGGCTTAGTGATGAGAAATCAATGAGAAATGGGAGGGCAAATTTTGGGGTACAACACATACAAGTCAATCAATTGAAAACAATATGAATTATTCCTAAGGTACACCCCACTTATAAGTATCCCCAGCAGAGTCGCCAGTTCTGTGATACGGTGGGAAAGAACTGACTGTTTTTTGGAATGCTGGTTTGCGTTTTGCGTTTGTTTTCAAAAAATGTCGCGATAATAAAGAGTCGCCACTGACTTTTATTTTATCCAACAAGGAAAGGAAAAAAGCACAGAGAAATTCCTTTTTCGAGATATTTCTCGGGTTCGGGGGGTAGATTATAGAAAGGGAAGGTATTAGCACCCTTTCTATCCGTGGTTATCCATGGGCTCTTAGGTACTTGCTCAATTGTTTTCAAAATTTGCTTTCTTTGTGCTTGTGGGTTTGAAAAAGTTTTTTATTTGAAACTTCGATTTAACTCTTGCTTCTGTCCTCAAGAGCGTATGAAGTGTTTTTAGAAAACTTTGTTCGAAAAAAGTGTAAGTGTGAAAAAGATTTTTTTTTTTGAAAGAGCAAGTACTTAAGAACCATCTACCTACTCGAAAAAGTAATCATTCTATGCTATCTTCCTTTAGACAATGCTATCCCACTATTGATGAGAAGGTAGCATTATCGTTGGAGTTTAAGGGTCAATTTGAATGCGGGACTTACGGTCACCAAAGCAATGTTAGGACGCCTTAGCGGTAACCCTAATGTCTTAGATCATTTGTTTGAGGCAACAATATCCGAGGCAACCGTTTCGAGGCGACCATGATCTTTGGACAAGAGGACGACCTCTAAAGTGACCTATACTTAATGACTGTGTACGAAGGCAACCAAGTGGGGTGTACCCTAAGAGTGCGCATGTGCGAGTGTGTCGTTTTCAGTTAATTTTTATCTTTGTACATGTTAATGGTGATCTAAGTCAGTTTTAGGTTAAAACATTCGGTCTTGTCATGCATCCCTATTATCAAACATCTAGCAGTTATATTTTGCGGAAAATAAATTGCGGAAATTAAATTACAAGACGTCAGGTATTTACATCGCCAAAAACAACCCTTTGAAATTTAAATGCGGAAAAATAAATAAAGCGATAAAAATAATTAAATGGTCCTAATTAATTATTACAAACCGGGAACAAGTACAATATTGAATAAATATATCGCGTGCGGAAAATTAAATCGAGTGCGAGGTTCTAGGGTTTTGACCCTTTGTTATTAAAGAAAAGATTTTTTTGGTTGTTTTTAAATTAAGAAAGAAATTACCTAAGTTAATTATTAAATTAATCAATAAATTAATTAATTAATGAAAATAAATGATTTTTGGATTTTTGGTATTTAAAGAAAGAAAATAAAAAAATTAATTGAATTAGTAAAAGACCTAATTAAGTCTAATTGATTTTAATTATTTACAAAAATATATTAAAGTTATTTCTAATTAATGGCCTAAATTAATTAATAGATTTCTTAATTAATAAAAAAAATAAAATACTAAAATTTAATTTGATAAAGAAAATGTTTTTTTGTGGTTTTAATTTTATTAAAAAAAAATGAATTGTTTAATTGGTTAGTAATTAAATGAAAATAATAAAATAAGCAAATAAAACAAAATAAATAAAATAGAGAGAGATGAGTATGGGCCTGTTTTGGGGGTCAGAATAGCAAGCTGAGGCCTATTTGCATTTAGCCTCGTTTGACTTTTTTGATTCCCTGTGCGCACTTGGACTTCACTTCATGGTGGACTCTCAACTTGGATCACCAGATCTGGCCTTTGGCCATCTGGTTGTTGGACGTGTGAAGGCGCATGGTATGCCACAAGCCTGGATATGCACCTGATTGTATGAAAAACCAAGAGAAAGTGCAAAGCGCTGGAGGCAGGGATCGAACCCTTGACTTCCAGCCATCAATGCTTGGGAAATAGACACGCTAACCACTGGGGCACTTTGCTTCAATTGTTAGTAATATGTAAACAAATCATAATATAAAAAGACAAGTCAATATGCCTGCAAACAAAAAAAATGCGCGAAAATTTGAAAGGGCCAATCAGAGGAGGACACGATCTCGTCCCTGTCCTCAGGCCTGTAACGAAGTTACCTGTGGATTTGAATCAGCAGCAAAAAGCATAGGCCATTCCTAAAATTCATCTCAGGCTATATAAATTCCTCCCATGACCATGGTTGCATTCGTCTTCCTCTCCCGGTCACGTCCATATCCATCATTAAGGCTAATTTTACCTGTAACAAAAAACCCTAATCCAAGAAGCAAAACCCTAACAATGGCGTTTTGCATCACAGAGCAGATAAATGAAATCGAATAATGCAAAAGGCTTGGAAATGATCTGGTGATTACAAATATGCCACTGATTCATTGTAACAATGCATAAATTTTGAAATACGAAATCAAATACAGAAGGGGATCGCATGACACTTACAACGCTCTAGAAGGTTGGAAAATGCGTGCTTTTGATCCCAGAAGGTTGAGTGAACACCCAGCAATTGATTGGGATGACTTTTGGCTTCTAAAAACCTCTCTTGCTATGATTTCAAATTCCAACTTTTCACCACTTTTTTCAAGTTTTGTTCTGCTTGTTCTTACAACCTCTAGCCCTATTTTTCGTGCCTTTGCCTTCCTTTTATATTGTATATTGCATTAGGGTAACAAATATGGCTTGAATCTTCCACATCAATGCATTGCATATTTGATTTGATTCACTTTTGAAAGCTTGCCAAATTTGTCAAAAATCCATCTTTTTGCCCATGATCTTGTGTGATACGAATTTGATACTCTTAATGATGGTGATCTCAACCTGAAATAGCCAAAAAGATCTCAAGTAATCAATATTTGGATTTTATTTGATTTAATTTGACTAAAAATGAAATAATTCAATAAAAAATCAAATAAAATAATAAAAAAGAAATATGATCTCAAGGCTCAAGCTACGACATGTGTGCAATGGGGAAAGATCAAATCAAGTGGAAAAGAATGGGCCCCATTTGACAAAATTTGAAGTTTTGGGGATAGTTGACTTTTGGCAATTTTGCAAAAATGCCCAACTTCAACAATGCATAACTTCTTCAATTTTGAACTTTTGGAGGTGTTCTTGGACTTTTTTGAGAGCTTGAGATGTCCTATAACCAACCCTTTTGGTCTCACCTCATTTTGATATTCCATTATCAAGTTATAAGCTTTGGAAAAAAAGTGTTTTTGTTGACTTTCAAAAATGACCTATAATGTCCAAATTTATAACTTCTTGTGAGTGCATTTTCTGATCTCGGGGTATGAAGATGGATTGTAGGAAATTGCATCCTCTTAAAAATGAGCTTTGGATGGGTCATTTATCATAAATTATGAGAACGTTATGCTTGGTCAAAGTTGAGTTGACTTTTCCTACAAAACCCTAATTTAGCAACTTTTGAGTCTTAATGAATTTTGAGCAATCCTTGATGAATCATGATCAACCCTTGATCAAATGATGAAATATCCTTCAAAATGAGAATGTTGACAAAAAATCTTGAAGTTTGACTGTATTTGGGTCACAGTTGACTTTTGCCCTAGCACAGTCGATTTTGGGACCCTTTGAGCAATTGACTGAGCAAACTTCCTCTTCAAGGCTTGAAATTTGACATGGATGATCTTGAGAGTATATTAGGATGTTGGGGAGCACTTGAGGTCTATTGTACCCCAAAATTTGCCCTCCCTTTTTCACAAGAAATTACAACCCTAGGGTTTTCTCTGATTTTTAAGATTGGCTCAAGAATTAATCAAACAAACTTTTCTTTAGCAGTCAATCCAGAATTAGGGTTTTCTCTCGCATTTCTCAGAAGAAATTGAATCCACAGAAATTCAGTTTACCGTTACATTGGTTTTTCACTTTTTTAAGCCTACTGAAAGATTGTTGTTTGTCCTCAAGTTTTGTTTATCTGGGATAAGAGATAGGAGCTGAAACTGTCTAATCCAGATTAACCAGACGATGTGTGTCTATTAAAACATCTGCTTGTTAATGGAGTGAAAGGTTTTCCGGTTAATGGAATGCTTGCTTGTTTATTATACAATGTGTATTGTGATTGAAATATTGATGCAAGGTTACGAGACTGCAAAGTTTTTTGATTATTTATTTTATCTGGATTAGAATTATTGAGATACAGTTTTAATTATTTTGATTCAAGAGTCTTAAATAATTAAGTGAACATGCAAGGAAGAAGGGCAAGATATTTGACAGTGGAAATATTTCTTTTGGATAAAGACTCCTTTTATTCATTTTCAAATTTTGTTACAAAAAGATATTTATTATTTTTGAATATTGTAAGTTTTTACAACTTATAGTATTTTAAAAAGAAATAAATGTTTACAATAAATGAAAAAAAGTATATCTAATTCTAATCTCCTAAGCTTCAGTGCTCCCATGCTCAAGGTCTCAAAGTCCTCTGCTTCCTATATTGTCCAAGTTGCATTCACCTGAAAAAGAAGAAATAAAAAGAAAATTAGTACAAGAATTTTCAAATGAAAAGAAAGAAAAAGAAAGTCATCATTAAAGTTTGTCGGTCGGAATCAGAATGCTATTTGTTCATCATGTTTTATTTTCCTCTTTGCAAATCACAAGAAGCTTGCTCTTCTTGGTTCACAAAGAGAAAAGTAAAAGATAAAATGCAAGCATACAATTGGTTCAAATGCAAAAACATGGGCCATGCTATACAAGGCTGCATACAAAGCAAACTTGCAGCAAAATTATACCAAACTGCAGTGACCAAACTAAAGGCAAACCAAGGCGCCAAAATTCAAACTGAGTTGCAAAACAAGTCAAGAAGCATATCAACTAAGGAAAACTGAGTTACAAAGCAATTGGAAGCAACCAAGTACAATGCAGAAAGTATGCAGTCAGAAAAGTACACAATGCAGCAGGCAAATACAATGCAGAAGGAAACTTTTCAGAAAATATAATATAATAAGCAAAAGTGCTTATTTGAGAGAGGGAGAAAGAGAGGACCTGGTGAAAAAGTTTGCAGTTTGGGCTAAGGCAGGCTGGCATAAGTTAACAAAAGAAAAAAGATATAAAACAGAAAAACTGCATAACAGTTCACAGGAGGAAAAATACTTGGCCAAAAACCCAAACAAACTCCAAAGCCTGCACAACTTGCAAACTTGCAAACCTACTATCAAAATCATACAAACTGTAAACAAGCTAGCAAATCCTGCATAGCAAGAAAACTACAAGTTAACCAAACCCAACAAACTTGCAAGCCTACAAACCTGTCCAAGTTTCCAAACTGCAAATCAAAGCTACAACAACAAACCTGCAGTTTCAAAACTGCAAAACAAAATCATCAAGCTTGCACAACTTGCAAACTTGCAAACCTGCTAGCAAAACCACAAACTAAACCAAGCTTCTAAACCTGATTGCCAAGCCTGCAGTTCAAACTGCATAAACTCAACAAACCAAACAGCTTAAACCATAAGCCTAACAACCTGTTGTCAAACCTGTCAAACCAAACTATAGCAAAAAACTGTTAACAATTCCAAAACCAACAAAGCCTAAACAAACTCAGCAAGCCAACCAAGCTTCAACAAGAAGCAACCACAAAAACACAGTTTCAGAAGTTATCTTCATCACTAACCTTCAAACATCCAAGGAAGAGAGAAAGAGAGAGTTTTCAGAAGCAAAACAATAACAGTTTCAGAATCAAGTTTATCATCAACAATAACAATATCAAAAGCTTTAGAAACACATTCATCATCAAGAAGAGGAAAGAGTTTTGGAAGCAAAAAACAAGCAGTTTCAGAATTAAATTCATCACCAACAAGAAAACAACAAAGGTTACCAGCAAAGCAAGCGCGCAACCATCATCACGTTCTCCCTCCGCCCTTAGCCTCTAAGGAGCGCCACCGGCTCACCCTCCATCTCTCTTTTCCAGAAACAAAAGCTCAAGGTAAGTCTTTCCTCAAACTCTTACTGCATTTCAAGCACATAATAACCAAGGATTAAAAAACAGAACATAAGCAAGAATCAAACAAATGAACACAACTGTAAAACGCGAAAGAAAAGGATAACGAATCGTACCATGTTAGAACCAAAACCATGGGCCACTGTGAGAAGGAAGAGAGTGAGAGAGGGCGGCGCTCTGGTAGCTAGGGTGTAGGGAGAGAATCAACGCATGTGTCATAAGAGAGATGAAGAGGAGAAGAAGAACGAAAGGGGCGCCGCTGTAAAGCCAAACTTACAAACCCTAAAGAATGAACAAACCCTTAAACAAAAAACGTTGTACAACTTGCCCTGGGCCTGACCCGCCCCAAACTTTGCCTTAAGCCCACATTTTTGCTAAGCACGCCCCCCATATCTATTCCGACCCTCTTTTCTGCCTTCTTTATTTTCTTTATCTTGGGCCCAATTCCTCAAACTCTTGAGCCCATCCCTTTTTCTTCTTTTCTTTAATTTCTTTTCTTTAAACCAATACCTTTTTTTATAATTATTTTCAGTTTAAATAAATTATTTTTGTTAATAATAAAAAACAAATAATAGATTAAAATTTATTTTGATTTTCTCAATATAGTTTTCTTTAATATTTGTTACATTTAATAAAAATACAAAGAATAATAGAAGTTTTATTTAATTAAATTTTTTCTTCTTTTTAAACCTTTTTATTTACATAATTAACAAAAACACAAAGAATAATATTAATTTTTAATCTTTCTTTTTTAGAATAGATTTTTTATTTGTTTATTTGTAAATTTATACATGCATCCCATAATTTATTGATTTTCTTTATCTTATAAATTGTTATAATTATATTTGAATTGCGACGATTCGATTTGGTTGTAACACGTAATATTTGGACATCGTTATCCTTGTGAGATTCATCCCCATTTGTAAATAATTGTACCCCCATCCCCGGATACTTTTTGTAATAACTTAGACTTTTAATTCCCGCAATTTATTACTTTCAATATACTGTATAGTAATTAGGCGTGTATGGTAAGATTCAAAATCAATCGCTAGATGACCTAATACAAGATCCAAATGCATGAAATTGACAAACACAATTCACACTTGCACCTCTAGGGTAACCTCGCTTGTTGCTTCGGAAAATTCAATCATGTCCCTCGAATATGAGACACTCTAGCAAATGCCCCTTCGATAAACAAAGATCGTAGTCCCTCGATGACCCTCGATGTTGCCTTTGATAAAACGATCTCGTCCCTTAAAAAATTGCTAGAGCTTCTCACAAGTTGCCTTCAATGATTGTATGCGATGACCCGCGCCTGTCCCGTTTAACATCCTAACACAAGGTTGTTCACCAAATGCAATGGTGAAATAACACTGTCAAAAGGGTTAAAAACATAAGAAAGATCTTTGAGTAAAATAGGGTAGACAACTCTTAGTTACTTGATCAAAAGCTTGCAAAACATCCTTGATATTTTCAAAACACACTTCACAACACAACTTCAAAACATTTTTCCAAAAAACAAACTTTTAAACATTGAAAACTTTTCAAAAGACAAAAACACCTTTGCATACATTCAAACAAGAATCATTACAAAGGTTGCCACAACGATGGCCTCTTTTCAAAACATCTTTCAAAACCACACACAAAGCACCATTTAAAACAATTGGAAAAGCAAAGCAAGTGATCTAAACAAGTAACTAAGAGCCCATTGATAACCATGGATGAAAAGGGTGCTAATACCTTCCCTTTTCATAATCTACTCCCCGAACCCAAGAAAACATCTCAAAGGTATTTCCTGTGCTTTTTGACCTTTCCTTAGGATAAAATAAAAAGTCGGTAGCGACTCTTGCTAAACCGAAACATTTGCGAACACAAACGCAAAACCTTTAAGTCAGTTCTCCCACCATATCACAAGGTCATTTGGACTCAAAGATCTTGATGCAACATAAAACCCCAATTTAGGGTTGACTTCCTTAGGAGATGATTGTCTGTCCAACTTTTGAGCAAGCTTGAGCCACTTAGAGATTTTTCTTGCAATGTTTTTTTGAGAAATATGAGAGGGAAAATTTTGGGGTACAACAGTACTGATATTAAAATTTGCTCTGTTTGTGCTGAAATTGAGGCCGCCTTGCAAGTTGATATTCTTACTGCAGATGAGGTTGCAAATGAAGTTGTTCATGTGGATGAAGCTCTCGACACTCTGGCTTCCTGAAACAAATCATCCATCAAACAACCATCTTCCCGAGAGCTGAAACTAATTCCTGAAAATCTCAAATATGCTTATTTAGAGATGAATGAAAAACTTCTGGTTATAATTTCTTCTAAACTTTATTTTGATCAAGAAAGTAAATTTTTTCAGGTATCGAAGAAGCATAAGAAAGGAATTGGATGGATCTTGGATGATATTTATGATACTAGTCCGTCCATGTGTATGCATAGGATCTCACTTGAAGATGTAACAAATATAATGATGCAACCCCTCAATCTTTTGATCTTTGGTGTTATGGAAAAGAAGATCACGTGCCCATTCAACACTTTTACTTATCAAAGATTCTTCTTTGATCCTGGAATAAAAGGTGAAGGCACTAATAAAAATTTCAAGTTCAATGCACATTACCTAAAGCTACTCCATGAGAGTCCCACATAGGAATAAGAAACTATAGAAGAGATCTCGTTGGGAAAGGCTACTTATGCGATCATCTATCCACCTTGACTCCTCGGGTGTGTTCTTTCCGCTCTCCTCGCTCTTATTTTATGCTTGTTTCTTTCATTGAGGACAATCTGTGTTTTAAGTATGGGGGAGGGAATCATTTATTTGTTTTGTTTTATTTGCTTTTGTTCTCTGTTTTCTTGTTTTGTTTTCAGTTATAAAAAAAAATATGCATCTTTTTGAAAGTTTTGGGTTATAGATTAATCTGAGGTTAGTTATGGAGACTTGGGAAAAGTTCACAAGATCGGTATCTTCTTAACACTGTAAGTCCCATGCATATAGAAGTTAATTTGAATTTTTATTATGACGTAGCCTTGAATTCCCATCTTTTAATAGCTATTGAGTAGTTTATTTCAGCAGTCATCACCATCTCACATGCACTCTACGCTGGGAAGTCGATGAAAATAAGTGAGTGATCCAAGTTTTATTTGGAAAAAAAGGAAAGAAAAAGGAATGTGCCTTCTAAGTTTGGTGATCCTCACCCGGGAACTTAACCCAACGGTCATAGAACCTAAAAAAGAGTTGAAAAATAAGACTCGTTGTTAGTTGGTTCAGCGGTTTCTGGTGTTGAACTTGGTAGGGCGGATTACGGTCCAATCCCCCGCAACTACAACTGAGTAAGCAACAGGTTATGCCACGTAAATACCAGAACCCCATGCAAAAAGGATCAGAGTCACTAATTGGTCGCCTTGCTATGAGTGTATGGAGATAACGGGCTTAATGTGATTGCGCCTAAATGAAAAAGAGCAAAAAGGAGGATGAGTAAGTTAGGCTTTGGCATAATAATATGATTCGAATTGGTTTGTATATTCAAGAGACAAGATTAGTGTTCCTACCATATCCTTAGTGTGCAAGATTAGTACCTATTGATGCAATCTTAACTGAAGAAGAGTTTGTAGCCTAGAATGAGTAGCTGATGATGCTGTTGTGTTTCTTTTGATTTTATTTTGCTCGGAGTGCAAAAGTTCAAGTGTGGGGGAATTTGATCAATACATTTTGATACACATTCTTCCATGATTGTACTTATGCATTTACATGGTTTGTTTAGCTTATTTTTGTATTTTACAGTGTTTTCTATTTTAGTTTATTTCTACTCTTATTTAATTTTCGCACTTTATTTTTAGTATTAGCAGTCTGCACGAATAAATTCATAACTTGAGCTACGAGAGTCGGAATGAGGCATGCTACCAGTTGTTGAAAATCTACGAGAAAGAGCTACGATTCGTTCAAAAGTCGAGAGCTGAATCAGATTTATCAGGGTCATAAAATTCGTTGAAGTTGCAGCATTTTATATTTAAGTTTTGGGTCATTTATTTTGGGCCTGGGTTATGTTTTCGACCCAGTTGGGTTATGAACCGAATCCTTGTCCTTGATATACCTAGCGGCCGCTACAATAATTAGGTTTTCACCTTTTCATTATTGAGAAAAAAGACATTTTGCTTTTACGCTTGAATGAAGAACTAATCATCCAGAGTTGATCTACTGTAATCGTGTTCCGATGCTTTGAGGTTTTTAACTTATCAATTCAATTTCGTTTCTCTTTCAATTCTATTTTATGAAATTGCATTTGCTTAATTTGTTATTTCATAGAATGTCTTGATTAAATTCGTATGATTGTATTCCTAATCTTTAATCGTTGTTTACGTTAGTCGTTAAATCGCATTTTATATCGTGTTTGCTTAATTCATGATTGTATTAATCTGTTTGCTTAATTCAGAATGGGAATTCAATCTATTTTATATCTACTGCGCTTGTAAATTGGTATTGAAATTGAATAGAGGTCGAAGCCGCTTAGGGAATTGGTAAGGTAAAAACCAATGATTAGCAGGAACCTGAAAACAATATATCGACTTATTTTTATAATCACTTATTTTAATCACTTATTTTCCCAGCTCTGTAAAAATTGATCCTGAATTAAATCCTCCGTAATCACT
Organism: Vicia faba; assembly: GCA_948472305.1. Classification (NCBI taxonomy): domain Eukaryota; kingdom Viridiplantae; phylum Streptophyta; class Magnoliopsida; order Fabales; family Fabaceae; genus Vicia; species Vicia faba. Next base: position 253,319,952 of record OX451738.1, on the reverse strand, counting down.
TATGTTGGTTAATAATAATACAAGAATCCTCGCGATACGATACTCGAGTCACTGTCGTTAAACTACTTTTTTTTAAAGTAACTCGTTTTTGATCTGTCTGCGACAGCGGATCAGTTCTCTTGGTCCTCTTCGTTTTAGCATCTGTCACTTTTGTTAGATTTTAAGGTTTCTAGAAAATTCATGTGGTTAGGTTTACGGTGACTGGTTTCTTAGGGATTCTGGTGGATGAGTGTGTCGAGGATACCAAGTGTCCTTCGCGGGGGAGTCTTTGGGATCTCAGTGTCGTTAGACAAATGTAGAAAAAATGGACTTTTAATGCCTCATATGACTTTCATGGATCATTTTGGACCCTCAAGATTGCTCATGTCAAGTTTCAAGTCTTGGATCACATTTTTGCTCAGTTAATTGATCAGTTGACCTAAAATCAGTTGTATTGGGGAAAAAGTCAATTGTGGTCAATTTATAGTCAAACTTCATAATTTTTTATCCATATCAACATTATGAACTCATATATGTCATTTGATCAAGTTTGGATCACAATTCCTCAAGAAATTTGATCAGATCATCAAAAGGGCAAAATGGTCAAAATTAGGGCTTTGACTGAGAAGGTGCAATTTCTGATTTTTGACCTAGCAAGTGATTGTTTGGTTTAAGTTATGACCTCAAGGTCTAAAATTATTCATTTTTACCTATTGGAATGGCTCAAAACATCTCTCAAAGATCAATTGATTGACAGATGAATTTCAGTCAACTGATGAAAAAGTCAATTGTCCACTGAAAAGTCAAACTTTGACTTTTTGATCAAAATCAAGTATCAAAGATCAGAATTCATCAAAACATGTCAAAATATGAAAGTTGTTCATCAAGAAATTAAAAATTCAAGATTTCATTTTGAAAAGTCAAAATTTCTAAACTTAGAAGTTTTTCTAAGTGTTGGAAAATTCATATTTTTTCACAACTTTGAGCCAAATTTCCACCATGATGCAAGATGATTCAAAGGAAACTTCCAACATGGAAGTTGTAGATCTCAATGAGATATAAAATATTGTATAACACAACCTTTTCTATAAATGCATGGATTTCAAGTTATGATTTTAAGAAGACATGTTCATGAAACTTGGAAACTTAGTGAAATTTTGCCCTAGTTTAGGCAGGATTTTGACCTAACTTCATGGCAATTTTTCACATAGTTCTAAAATGAATCTTCAAAAATTTCCAACATAGAGGTTGTAGAGGATGTTACATGCTTTCCAAAATGTCCAAGAACTCATTGAGATCATACTTGATCAAGGAGAATCGAAGGCTAGAAGTTAGTGTTTTCAAACTTGAATTACAAGCCATTTATTGATGAACACATGAACCAAACCCATGTTAGGCTGCATAATCTTTGCTTTTCAGGCATAAAACTTGTTTTTCACTCCATAATAAAATGTTTACACAGCTGATAGAGCCATTGTCCAAGCATTTGAGCCATTATCAAAGTTGCATTTCCATTTATGGCACAAAGTTACCATTTTATTCTTGAAAATTTGTTTTAATCACAAAGTCAACTTGTCTTGAGCTTTTAACTTGTTATTTCTGCACACACAACCCCTATAAACCAAAAGCAATGTGTCTAAGGCCTCTTTGAACTCAGAACATGCTTGTACAACACTTTGAGATTTGTTTTCTCACTTTTCTTCGAAAGCAAGTTATAGAGCCAAAAGGATAGAACTCAGAAGTCTTGAGTACATTTGATCTCAAACCTTTTCCATACATATACACAAGTCTATTGCAAGCAAAGGCACGATTTGAAACATCTTGAAATTCTCCCAAACACCTTTGCTACACAGAACTGCCCAAACTTGACAGTTTTGAGCAAAAACTCACCATCTCCATTTTCACTCGTGCGTTTTAAAAACTAATCATCCAAACACCTTTCATACATCATATCAAAGTGATCCAGATCCCTGTTTCCTGAATGTAACCCCTCCATCACCATCTACCATTTTCAAACTAAAGCTTGCAACTTGACTTGAGTTGGGATTTTCAGCCATCCTCAAAGCAAAGTAGGAGTTGGAATACACTCAAGGAGGTCCAGACCAACTAAACAGATCATTAGGACATCTCAAAGGTTGCTCAAACTCCATACACGATTCTCACTTCAAGGTAAGTTTTTCTCAACTGTTATATCTTGATACAAGCATCTTTTGTATATACATTCTGAAGTAGAAATGTAGGTACCATTGCTCTGAAGCTAACCATGTCCATGGTTTTCATTTATATTGACTGTGTATTGAGAATTTTGGATTTGAATTTTCTTAAAAATTAGGGTTCAGTTTGGTACTAACATAAATTTATCCTTATCTTTGAGTGTTAGCTTAAGTTAGTTGCATGGTTGGATTCGTGATGGAAAAATGCACAAGTTTCATGTTTACACTTTTGAAAATGGTTGAGAATTGATGAAGTTACAGTTTTCAAAATTTGTTGGCGCGAGGAAGAAGATGAAGTTGGCCTCCTGACTTGTTTTCAAATATATATATTTATGGCTTTGTATTAATGAACAGATGTATAGCCACTCCAGTGGTAAAGCGCGCGCCTGTTAACCTTTGAGGCCTGGGTTCGAGCCCCATTGGTACCCTTTTACTCTTTTTTACATTTTTCTTCCATTTTTTTGTTTGAAACAGGCGCATGGGCCTTAATGCTGGGCTTTTGTTTTTTTTTTGCTTATTTCTCACCCCTACTTTCACATTCACACACCTGGTCCAAACCATTTTTATTTTATTTTTCACTTTTATTTATTTTCTTTTATATTTTATATTATATTTTTATTTTCTTTATTATTTTTTTATTATTACTATTATTATCATTATTATTATTTTTATTAATAAAAATCTAAAAATATTTTATTTATTTATTTGCATATTTAAAAAATGCTCATTTATATTTTATTTCTTTATAAAACAAAAAGACTAAAAACATTTTTCTTAATAATTAATTTTTTTCTTAAATAATTAATATTTAGACTTAGGCTTAATTATCATTTTATTTTATTTTTATTTAAAATTAATTTAGAACTTAGGTTTCTTTTAATTAATTAATTTTCATATTATTATTATTAATTTAAAACCTTTTCACAAAAAAAACCTAAAAAAATACTTTTTAACTTAATTTCTTCCTTATTTAGTTTAAATTTATTTTTGTTTATTTTTAACTAATCATTTTCTTAATTAGGTCAAGACCAAACCCTTTCTTTGAAAACCAATAAAAAAATCATTTCCTTTCCATTTAGTTCCTTATACATTATTTATTCAATTCTTGTACAATATTTAATATGGTTGTAATAGTTAATTAGGTTTAATTTTCTTGCAATCTCTATTTGTAAATTTGTATACCCCCCCCCAATGATGTAATAGCTTAGTAATTTTACTTTCCATAATTTATCGCTTTATATAAATGCTAGTAATTAGGGTTTGTATGATAAGATTAAAATCAACAATTAGCAAACCCTAATTCAAGACAAGACAATGCATGTAAATCAAACACACTTGCACACTTGCACCCTTAGGGTGATTCCACTTTGTTGCCTTACAGAAATGGTCATGTTATGCATGTGGGATATCTTAGTAAAAAGCAATCAAAAATACAAGATCATAGTCCCTCGATGACACTATCAATGTTGCCTTTCAAAATGATATTAGTCCCTCAAAAATAAATGCTAAGATATCTCACAACATTGCTATCATGGCTATACGATGACCCATGCCCGTCCCTTTTACATTCAAAGATAAGGCTTCTTACCAAATAAATGGTAAGATAGAAATATCAAAGGAAAGGAAGAAACAAACAAAAGACTTTTGAGTAGGTAGATTGTTCCTAGTTTCTTGCTCAATTTCAAATCAAACATCCTTGCTTATTTTCAAAACAAACACCAACACTTCAAAAAATACTTTCAACATATTTTCCAAACATGAAATATTTTCAAAAGTCCAACACTTTGTATACGTTCTTACGAACGAAAACTATTACAAAGTTTGCCTAAACGAATGCGCCTTTTCAAAATACTTTCAAAAACCACACAAAGTATATTTTCAAACAAAAGAAAGTGATCTAGAAAGCAACTAAGAGCGCATAGATAACTATGGATGAAAAGGGTGCTAACACCTTCCCTTTTTATAATCTACCCCCCGAACTCAAGAAATAATCTCAAAGGTCTTTCCTATTCTTTTCAACCTTTCCTTTTGGATAAAAGAAAATTCGGTGGCAACTCTTGCTAACCGCAACATTTTGCGATAAAACGCAAAACACCCAAGTCAGTTCTCCCACCGTATCATATTGAGCAATATGTTGAATGTGATATCCTATGTAATTTCTTTCGACATCTTGATTTTGTAGAGCTATTTCCCCCCAATATTTTAGTTTATTAAAGGTGCATAATATTATGGAAATATTATGCTATCCTATGTAGCACACCGTTTGAAGATTAAAAAGATTCAAGCTGAATTCAATGAGTATTCTTAGTTTCTAATTATGGAGATAATTAGGAAACTAATGATTGATGTCCTGTCTTTGAGGAGATATTTATGCAGCACCTCTTTCATATCCAGTTGCATTATTTGAAGCCTAAATTCCATACATTAAAGGTTATAAATAGAAGGCTTCAACCCTAATAATAGTGTGGAACTTACAGTGTATTTTTATTAGGGTTTGTGTGTTAATTGTGAGCCTCTCGATTATCATCTTTATAAAATAGTAGGAATTTGTTTTTGAGTTGTAAATTTTGTCAGTCATTCCAAAGCTTTTAAGCAGTGAGTGATTGTGTGTTTTTGAAGTTTGACTTCTGTTATTTTCTAAGTGTTTAGAATTGTTCAGTCATTGTTCAGTGATGGAAAGGGATTTGAGAAGGATATCATACCCATGTGAGTCTTAGGTAGAAATTAAGCAAGGGTAGTGATTAAGTGAGAAGTTGTAAACGAGGGAGTTTAACTTCAAATTGATATTATCTAGTTGATTTCGTCCCTGACTTGTTAGCCTCCAGAGTAGGTGTTGTTGTACACCGAACTGGGTTAACAATCTTGTTGTTCTTTGCTTTTATGCATTTTGTTTGTCATTTATCTTGTCATTGTGTATTTGTTCAGAGAAAGGTATCTCAACATATCTTAGGACACCTGAGATCAGAATACTAGAATTTCAGTTTCCATTACTTTCTAAGCAACTTCTATATATTTCTTCAAAGTATTTTATTTTTAAAAAACATTTTGTAAAAAGGTTTTCAGTATGTGTGTATTTATAGCAAACTACTTCTATAAAGAAGAAACTTTTGCTTTTACAAAAATTTCACCCACTTACTAAATTAGATAACCCTAAGTCTGTGTCTGATTCATTGGGTTGACACTTTGCTTATATCTCCTAAGGCTTTTGATATAATCCATTTGGTTACCTTTATCTGAGACTTTGTTGATGTATGAAGCTTTATCTATGTCTAAAACTCTGTCAATCCTTTATCAAACTTATGGCTTGCATCTTCTGCTACTTGAGTATATTCGTTGAATTTCTAAATGATTACATCTTTTGCTATGTTGAATGTTATCTTTTCTGCTATTTTACATTTGCCATCATGTTGCATCTTTATCATACTAAGTATCTTCTCAGTTGCATCTTTGAAGGATCTTTATAGATGACATCATCAAAACAACATCGGTTACCTACAAAACAAGGTTCCATAACATTGTCCTCAACTACCCTGGGCATGGGTGGTTCGACAAGCATCGCTGGTTGTAGTATTTAGTTATTAGGTAATGACTAAATTGATGCTTTCGGAGCGTCCAAAAAGTCAGCAATTTGACCAATTTGATGTGCTAACTGCTGGTAATTATGGTTAATATTATGAATCAACAAATTGAACATAGTGTCAATTTGTTGTGTTAGCATGTTAAACATTTCATGATTATTCTCATCCATTTGTTTCCTCATATACAATAAGGTAGTATTAGTTAGCATTGGCATAACTCGTGGTTAAACCACTCGACCGGGGCTACTTGTTGCAAAACCTTATGCCAAAAGCTTATTTAACGCCATCATTGCGATGTTATCTGCAAAGTAGAAGCGTGGCTATGCAAACCTTCCATCATGGCGATCGACATACCATATGGGTATCTCTAGTTCCTAGAGATAAAGTAAGACTCAGAACATAAGAGGACCATGGGTCCCCTACAACGGCCTGAGCAACCCCTGGGTTTGTTAGGGTGTTCACCACTAGGGGTAACGAAACTCCCACTCTTGGATTCGACACCAAAGTGGATATTTTTCTTATAACAGGTTTTGTTACTCTAATAGTACTTGAAGTTCTTGCGCTACTAGCCACTGATTCGACAAGTTGCTCTAATTTTGGGGGATTATTTTAAGGGAAAAAGTCTTTTTTGAATGTCCCATTTCAACGAGGGCTTTACCACTTCTTTAGCGCATAAAAATCCAAACATAAACAAGATTCCTATACAACACAAGACTAAAATAAAAACGATAACACTTTCTTGAAAAAGTTTGAAAATGCACAAAAGGGTCTCATTAGACGTGCCAATTTGTCCGCAGGTGTTATTGGCAAACAATCACGAATTTGATTAGTTTGTGAGATTAACTTGAAAAATTTCGGGAGAAATCTGTGCAAATTAAATATGTTTCAGAATTGAATGTGCACGTTTGCACAAAGACAAAAATAACATAAACTTTGATCGATGAAGAGTTTGGATCAAAATAATGAATGAGGAGTGCAATAAATGACATTAAATGAGAATGTAGAGTAAATGATATTAAAATAAGAGTGTTCCAATTAAAGAAACATAAAGACAAATAAAATAAATGGACGCAAACTCATACATGTTTCTTACAAATATTTTCGCTCTTTGCCTCGGGTACTCCAAATGTATAGAGAGATATATGAATTTTGCGACCTCGAACATAATCTATGAGTCAACTATTTATACTACTTTAATGATATTTGTCGACAACGGTTACTTCCTAAAAGATTTGATACGATTACCATTGCTTGAATGTCCGCGTTTGTTAGTTGGAGATTTTGATGATATTATTAGAAGCAAAGTAAATTGGACGTTTCGATTGAAATGAAACAAAACGTCATGTTTCGAAATGGTAGAAGCAGTGCTTCGAATGGGCATATCAAAGCTTGGAGCTTCGAGTGACAGTTATGAGAATACATCTAAGGAAGTCTCGAAATGATAACAAGGCTGTATCTAAGGAATGCGTTCGAAGCGAAGAAGTGCCAAAAAATTTGAAATTCAAATGCAAGCGGGATGTTCGAAATTTGAAATATATGCGCTGGAGCATTCGAAGACGCGTGGAAGCAAGAGAGAGGCATTGCTCTGCATGTTCTGAACGTGGCAGAATCTTATAGCAAGACCGTTATGGTCGAAGTAGTATAAAAAGAAGTCTTAGCATTAGGATTTCGTGTGTCATATCTATTGTACAAAAACACTCAGTAAACATTCAAATTACCACATGGCTAGGGAAACGAATGCAAGAGCAATGTATGTATGATAACACCACATATTTATGATTTAATGAAAACTTTTTATCATTTCCAGTACTTTCCTTTATCTTTATGTCAATACCATTTACAAGTTTTTGCATTTAAAATGTTTTCATTCGAAGTCTTTTACTGATGCCTTACATTTAAATGTTTTCTTTCCGTTTCAAATACTTTACATTTTAGAAACTGTTATACATTTTATGCCTTTATCTTCAAGTTTTTATCCTTCGAACACCTTTTTCACTTAAAGTCATTTTACAGTTTTCTTGCATTAAACGCTTTCTTTATATTTCGAATCTTTTACATTAACTGTTTTCTTTTTACACTTCGAAGTCATTTACTTGTCTTTTATGCAGTTTTTACATGTCTTTATAATTGACCTTTATTCATGCAATTTAGTTTCACGCACATTGATTTGATTATACCCTTAGATCTTTGATAGAGAAATCAAAATAAGTTAAACACCTACACAACATTCTAAATACCAACCATGAATACCTGTTCGATCATGAGAGTTACCCTAATAACCAACACATCCTAGGATCAATCTAGTCGATCCTGCGAGTTACTAGAGAAATTGAATAACAGTCAGTAAGTTTATTCGATAGTTTGGAGGACTAGCGGTTGTTTACCAGAAATCACTGTAAACAAATTGGCACACCCGGTGGGACCAATCGTTGGATATTATGGAATTTAGAACATAAATAAAGATTGTTGAGACGTAACCATTATAAAAATACCCTTTGAGTGATAAGTTTGCTGTTTTATGAACCTAAGAAGTGGTAAAATAACCAACAGCAACCAACCCTTATCCAGAAGAAAACGTTTGAACAAGATGTCTAACTCTGACAATCAACAAGGGGAACAAAATGCCCCACATACAACAGGCACTAATGTGTCCGCTTCGATGGGAACGTCTAATGTGATCCCTTCGAATGCACAGTCTGTTGCATCTTCTACCAGTAATATAGCCACTAATGGAGTAAGTGGCATATCAACTAATAGTTCGATCTTAGGAAATACTGGAACCATTGGTTATCCTGGGGGATTCGTTCCACCATCAGGGACACAAACCCATTTCGTCACCCCACTAACTAGACCACCCGGTTTCGATAGTAATAGAACCAGAAACTCCTCTTATGGAATGCCAACATCTTTTATGGCAGGTTTACACAATTCCACATCGAATTCATCACCACAATTAGGGTATGGGTCTGGGGCGAATCAGTTTATGACAAATAACCAAGGGTCAGTGGGTTATAGCGCAATGCCTATTTTAACCATAGAAAACCAGTTGGCTTTTAGGAAATTGATGGATGACAGTAACCATAATATGATAGGGGTACTAGCACAAACTATGCAGGAAATATTTGCCCCAATAGTACAAAATGTGACTGTGACAAACAGAGAAAACGCAGATAACATGAGTCGAATAGCAGATTTTTTTGCTCCCCCAGAGAGGCGTAGGCAGAATCAGGCGGGAGTTTGAGCAAACTTACCTATTATGGAACAAGTTGCTAACGACCAAAACTATAGACCACCTAGAGAAGAAGTTAACTTGGGGGCAAGGGCACAAAGGCTAGAAGCCCCAATGATCCCAGGCCCACAAAGAGAAATTATGGAACCAGGGGCAAGGGTCGAAAGGCTGGAAGTCCCAGAGTTTCGAGAAGAACAACCTAGGGGGGTTGTCATGGTGGGTCGAAATCAAGATGCTGATGCAGTCGTTCATAGAATTCGAAACGATAACATCTTGGCAGAAAACAATTTAACCACCATGATAGAGAGAGTCATGGCCCAAAATGGCCTCAACACAGGAATTAGAAGGCCAAATTATGCTTCTCCTATATTAGATTGCATAATGCATACTGATTTACCAAGGGGATATAAAGTCCCTAAGTTTACAAAGTTCGCTGGGGATACCAATGAGTCAACAGTCGAACACATAGCCAGATATCTAACCGAAGCGGGAGATATAGCCAATAATGAAGATCTCAGGATCAAATATTTCCCAAGTTCCTTGACTAAAAACGCCTTCACGTGGTTCACCACTTTGCCTCCTGGGTCCATTGATACTTGGGCTCTTTTGGAGAGATTATTCCATGAACAGTTTTACATGGGACAGTCAAAAATAAGCTTGAAGGAATTAGCCAGTGTCAAGAGAAAGTTCACTGAACCCATAGATGACTATCTGAATAGATTCAGGCTTTTGAAATCCAGATGTTACACAATGGTGCCTGAACATGAGTTAGTCGAAATGGACGCTGGTGGCTTGGATTACTCTATTCGAAAGAAACTAGACACTCAATATTTGAGGGACATGGCTCAGTTAGCCGACAGGGTTCGACAGGTCGAAAGGCTAAAAGCCGAAAAGGCCAGAGTCTTTAAAAATAACAAAAAGGAAAGGATCTCCTATGTTGGAACTGAGGAAGCAGAAGATTATCCTGAATTCGAATTCGAAGAGGTCGAAATCGACCTCGCTAAATTAAAACAGGCACCACCTTACTCCTGCAAATTATTAGTTCCCACAAAAGGGAGAGAGATTGTTGAAAACGAGAAAAGTGACAAATTCCCAAAGAAGGTTTATACCTTCGATGTCACTAAATGTGACGAGATTTTTGATTTACTTGTCAAAGATGGCCAACTCATTGTGCCATCAAATGTCAAAATACCTCCTTTAGATCAAAGAAAGAAAAGAGGATTTTGCAAATATCATAGTTTCCTAGGCCACAAAACCTCACAGTGTTTTCTTTTCAGGGACCTAATTCAGAATGCAATTAAAGATGGCAGACTGAAGTTTATTGATAAAGCAAAAATGAAAGTGGACGAAGATCCCTTGGACGTCGCAGACACCAATTACTCCGAGCCTGCATGCATTGGAGAAATTAACATGGTGGAAGCTGACCAAAGCGATGTCCAAATAGGAGAGAAAGGTACTGAAAACGAAAGCTGGGTGATGGTCGAAGTCGATAAGGAGGTCACTGAAGACGTCCAGAAGCAACCAGAGACTTCGATTGAAGCAGCACCTTTAGTTGTTGCAAAAGAAATCCAGGCTACTGAAGGCCAGGAAAATCAAAACCTAGAGTTAACACAGGTCACTGAAGGCCTGAGGCTAGAATTGGAGAAAGTCCAAATCACGAAGCCAACTTCCCCTCAGAAAGAAATATGGGACACTTTAGGGGAACCCAGTGGAAAATTTGACTATTTGGTCAAATATTCTGCTCCAGAGAGTTCGAAGGTCCACATTGAAGATATAAAACCCACAGGATGGGGAGATGATGAAGCTGAAGGGGAGGATGTTGAGGTAAACATGGTGGATATGGAGAGACCTCGCTCTAAGATGGAGGAGGTAGAAAGATACTTAGAAAAAGAGAAGTATAAAATGGAGGATAATCATGCTGGAGATGCTAGTCTCAAGGATTACCTCATGACGTGCCACAAGGGAGATACAAGAATGATACTATGCCCTAGGTGCAGCATCCTCAGCAATCAGAGATTCGCTGTGAACTTCGAAAGGGTACAGAGGGCTCGAACTGGCAACAATTGGCGCCAGGATAACCAGCTATTCAGGTGTTGTCCTAAGGCTGGAGAAAGTTTGCTGGAATTTGTGTTTCGCTGCTACAAAGGGGCAACCAAGTGCTTGATATGCCCAAGGTGTTCAGCTGTGTATGATTAAAGCATGGCCAGAGCCTTCGAAACAATTCCCTTCGCCCCTTGCTGGAACCATCAAGAAACTGTGCAGATGGGCCCATGTTTCGATAGCAAATACAAACAACGAAGGCTCGATAGTCCTCATCCCAGGGGTGCTCGAAAAGTGACGTTTAAGCTCCCTGCTGAAGTGCCAACCGACAGATGGCTGCAAGTCAGAAATGACAAAGGCAAAGACAGGTGGAGAAACACCGAACGAAATGCACGCCATGCTATGACATACAGAAGGCAATTCAACATAGCAAAGAGGGAAGAGGTAAGATTAGAGAACTACAAAGGAAGGAACTTGTTGTACCCCAAAATTTGCCCTCCCATATTTCTCAAAATATTTCAAGAAAAATTCACAAGTCCAACCCGGCGCATCATATTCAGGTGTTCTTTCGCCAAGATATCTCTGATAACATATTCTCAAATTCAGGTTCGGCTCAAGAGTCAATTCTTTAAAGAAGGTATCCGAATGTGTGAGTTTTCTCGAAGAAATATGGTGAAAAAAGTGTGCTGAAAGTGCAGTTTTTACGCGCTAAAAAATTCATAACTTGAAGATCGTGGCTCGTTTTGAACCCGTTCCGGTGGCCAAAATTCCGTCTTGACATTATCTGCGTTTTCATCTCTCACGGCTGGAAGCTAATTTCGATCAGAAGGTCTTCAAAAATGTGGATTTATCAAGTATTTTCATACAGAAAATTTGTGACAGAAGTTTATTTGCGTCATGTTTAGAAAATCATAACTTAGTTGATTTTCATCGTATCGAGCTGGTTCCGGCGTCAAAATTTCACAAATTGAGTTGGCTACATTTTCACAGAAGGTATTGAGTTCAAACGGTATTCAAAAGACCTTCGTTTTTTGCTCAGAGTGCGTAACACACCGAAAATCCTGAATGCTGAATATTATTTCATCTGGGCCGAAACTTCGAAAATTCATAACTCGGTCAATTTTTATCGGATTGGGCTTATATTTTTACACAAGGTCCCTGACTTGTAGATCTACAACTTTGCTTCAAAAGTCGAGACCGGATTATGCTCCGATCAATACCAGTTTTTTATTGAAGAACGTGTCAGAGTCGACACTGGAGCCCAAAATAAGTTTGTCTGAGCTGAAACTTTAAAAATTCATAACTAATTCACCGTTTATCCGATTGAGCCGATTTTCGGACAGGAGTTAGCTATCGATGTCGGCTACATTTTGTTTTCACATTTTAACTTCAAAAAATGCACTTAAGTCCCTGCGATTTAGCCTGGAAAGTGACGAATTCAAGTGAATATTGGAGGCCCAATTGCACATTCAAAGCCCATTTGCTTTACCCTAATTTCCATTATATAATCACCTTCTTTTCACACAAACCAGAGAGAAAAAAAAGAGAGGAGAAAAAGAGAGAAAAAAACCTGGCCACAACACTATATCAAATTCTTTCAAGAACCCTAAAACCTCGAAATCCTTATTACAAATCCCTCTCTCACTACAAACAAGTCATCACAGTTACAAACCAACACCTCACTACTTCTTCAGTAAGGATAAGACTGGCTTGATCTCCATGATCATAATTTTCCAGTAAGGCATAAAAGCATTCAGGTCACTAATTTTCCAGTAAGGGTAAGATTGATTTGATCTCCATGATCAAAAGGGTATAATCATTCATACATGTCATATTGTGCCTAAACATTAAATTTCTTCATATATTGGCTTTATTTACATTTTATGATTTTATTTAATGTGTTCGTGAGATTCAACACTGCAGATTTAGACAGGATCCCATACAGGTTCATTAAGGAACGTTGAGGCCAAAAGTCAAATGGCCAAAAGCCAAAAGCCAACAGCCAGAACACAAATGGTCAAACCACTCCAATTCACCTCCAAAAAGGGCCAGACACCCCCCATGGTTTGCATCATTTTTATTTTTTATTTGATTTTCCTTTTCATTCTTTTAATTGTTTTAATTGTTTTCTTTAAATTCATGAATTAATTTTTATAATATAAAACCAGAAAATCAAAAACTAAGAATATGTTAATTAATTTACTTATTAAATATTTTTGTAAATAAATGTTAAATAATTAATTTAGTTAAATTAGGTTTTAAAACTTAAGTCTTTTTCTTAACAAATTAAAATATGTAGAAATTAGGGTTTTTAACTTTTCATCATCTTTTTAATAAATAATTTTTTCTTATTATTATTGTTATTAATTATTAAATATTTTTGTAAATAAACATGTACATTAAATATTTAGTAAATTAGGTTAAACTTTAACATTTTCATTAATAATTAAAAAACTTAGAATTAGAGTTTCTTTTAATTTTAATTTTCTTTATTTCATAAATACAAAAAACTAAAAAACATTTCTTTCCTTTTATCAAATAATTAATTAGCTTTTTAATTTCATTTAATTTCTTTAAAGGGTCCAACGCTCTCGCTTGCGATTTATTATTCTCTTCGCGCATTTTATTTATTTCCTTCTTTTAAATATTTGTGTAACTCTCCCAAAGTCGTGTAAATTAATATTTCTCGCACATTATTTCTTTATTTTATGTCAAATCGGGTCCTGGATTTAATTTGGCGATGTGGACCCGCGCCTTTGTAATAGTTTAGGAACTTTATATTTCTCGCAACTTTTTAACTGTTAACAAATTGCATGCAAGAATGAATGTCAAAATAAAAATAACGCGTAGATCACCCATGACATGAATAAGACAAAAATAAATGAACATGACACACAAATCACACACCACCCCTAGGGTACGCCTCACTGTTGCCTTGCCTCGAAAGGTGATCGTTGAGTAGAGGATGTCTTAGTAAGTCCTCATGATCCGGGAACCTGGCATGAGGGCAGCTTCTAAGGTGTCTTCCCATTGCTCCGGTGATCACCATGTCCCAAACCTCGAATTGACCCGAACACCTCCAACGGTGGTGCTACCTACCTCTCAATGGTGGGATGACACTACTTTAAAGGACATTTACACAGACGAATTCCTTAGGGTAGGTAGACGACTCTAGATACTTGCTATAATTTCAAAACAAATCAAAAATACTCTTCACACCGACACCTTTTCAAAAAGCTTTCGAAAGCAATTTTTCAAACACTCTTGAGGACCGATACAAGAGTCGAACTGGAATTTTCAAAGAAACTTTTTAAAACCCACAGTTGAAAAGCAAACAAACCATTTTTGAAAACACAAATGAGCAAGTATCTAAGAGCCCCTGGATAACCATGGATAGAAAGGGTGCTAACACCTTCCCTTTCTATAACCTACCTCCCGAACCGAGAGCAATCTCTATAAGGAATTTTTCTGTGCTTTTGTCCTTTCCATTTGGAGAAAATAAAAGACGGTGGCGACTCTTGCTTCCGCGACATTTCGCGAACCAGCGTTAAACAGTCAGTTCCAGATCTACCGATTACAGAACTGGCGACTCTGCTGGGGATAAACTTATAAAGTGAGGTGTACCTTAGGGTTAGTTCATAACTGTGTTTTCAATTGTATTGACTTGTCTGCTTTAAATTTGTGGGTTGCCTGGGAGTTACATAGATCCTAACCCGGATCTGGGGATACCCTGTTTAGGTAGCATAAGCTATGAGGGACCTGTCCGGCATAGACCGACACGGGTGAAGCAGTGGCTACGTTGGTGTGGCACCTTGGTCTGTACCGATGTCCCTTGTGTTGCAACGAGGAGAATATGGGTCTTCTAAGGAGCCATTAAGCACCAACAACCTTAGAACCTTAAATGACACAACTTGGCCATTAGAACAGTAGCAGTATGCTACGCCCATTGAGGCTAAACTCTCGTGATGGTTCTGGCTGCAAGAAAAGATTGCGATGCTGGAGTTATGATCGATTGAGGGTAGTCAATGATATTGGGATCCTCTAAGAACCCGGTTACTTTGATAGGACAGGTATGAACCAACAAACTGAAAGAGGGTAGTACCTAGACCTCATGCTAGCCTTAAACCCTAAGGACTTGTCTTGTGTGACTTGTGTGCCTTCCAACTTGACTATTTGCATGCTTGTTATCTGACACTTGAGTTTCTTGCAGGTTTTGTTTATAGTCCTTGATAGGGACTCATAACAGGGTATACTAAGTTTCTTACAGGTTTTGGTTTGCAGTCCTTAACTGGGACTCATGATAGGTTTTACTTGAGTTTCTTGCAGGTTTCTGTTTATAGTCCTTAATAAGGGCTCATAACAGGGTTTATTCATATTACCCCATGCATCATGACATCATACCATTGCATACATCCTAACCCATTTCAAGGATCTCAAGGGCTTGTGATGCAGGTCATGATGAATCAAACATCTAGCAAGGGGCAAAGAGGATTTATTTTCCTCTAGCCAAATTTGTCAGAGGCTATGACCCACTTGATATGGTGAGCTTTGACTCCTGAAGAAGGTTCCCCTAGCCAAGGTTGTTTGGAAAGCAAAATAAGGTTGATGACTTGAGTCATGGGCTATGACCCACTTGATATGGTGAGCCTTTGATCCTTGGAAGAAATACTCTCAACAAATATGAAGTTCTTTCAATCAAGCTACCGGATCCAAATGCTAACAAATTTTCTTGTTTACCCCGCGAGGTCCTTGAAAACATTACATGCATGTCATACTCATCATTGCATAACAGGTACCCTTGCTACAGGTCACTTACCGTTCTCGTTGTTTATTTCAGAAATGGCTTCCCAACAAGATAACCAGGACCTTCTTGCTCAAGATACTCAGTTTGAGGAAATCCTCCTGAATCTATCCAAGGGGCAGGAGGAGTTGAGGACACTTCTCATGGAGACCTTGGTCAGGAACAGTGCTGAGGACGAACGAATGAAACGCCTGCAAGCTGAGATGGATGCAATGAAAGCCCAAATGCTGGGGCAGGTGACTATCATTCAAGGCTTAGCTCAAAGACAAGAAGAGCTCGGAGTTCTCGTCAACCAACTGCTTCAGGGTAACCGACTGGGGCAAACGTCTAAGGATAAAAAGCCAGTCATCGTTCAACCACCTTTGAGACAAGGAGATAAGGGGAGAGCTCCTCAAATGGCTCCAGTGTCACAAATTCAGCATCAACCTCACCGGCTTCAGCCAGACAAGTCCAGGAGGCAATTCACCCCACTCAACATATCGCTGTTTCAAGCTTTACAACGCCTGTTGAGATTGAATTTGATCACATTAAGGGCTCATCCCCAGAACCCCAACACAGCACATCCTACTTATGATCCCAATAAAAGGTGTGCCTACCACTCTGCCTGTCCAGGACATGATACAAATGAGTGTTGGGCTCTGAAAAACAAGATCCAGGACCTGATTGATGAAGGGGCATTGGAGTGCACACAAGATGGTCAGGCAGAATTTTTCTACCATCCCTCCAAGGCTCACCATTTGAAGTGACAAGCCCTGAGATGAAAAGACTTTTGGTCATTCGAATGTTCAAGTTGTGTTGTTCTTTGATTGTTTAGACATTTATTCATGTTAAACATTGTTATTCCATTAATGCATCGTATATGTCTGTTTTGAAGCAATATATTCGTATTCACTATATGCAAATTATTTTCATATTTTTTCTGATGATCAACGCTCGATTAATAATTCTAAGCCTCTTGAGGGAGGATGACGAAAACGATACCACAACAATTACAATATGCTTTTGAACAGACCCCACTGATGAGGTACAGGCATTGTTTCAATCCCTAAACACTGGAGTTATAAGGATGATAATCCCTCGTCAACCCATCTGAGCCAAAGAAGTAGGAGTTTTTCTTTTCGAAAATTAAAACCCTTTATCATAACCTGGGGCAGGGTAGTTTTCTCAGTTGATCCAAGTGCATAACAAATGGCACCAAAGAGGTCCTTACAAAACAAAAGACAGTGATGGTTCCGAATAATCAATAAAGAAAGGCAGTCATTATCTTTCAAAATAAAAACCCATTAAGTCAAAACCTATGAAGGAGACTTACGAAACTGGGGCATCCCGCTGACTGTAATTCCAAAAAGGGAAACAGTTCAGGCAAAAAAAAAGGGGAATAATAAAAAAAAGAAAGAAAGAGGTCCTATAAACCCTCAACAAAAAAAGGAATGACTGCCTATTCAAAATAAATTGTCAACATCGAAATCATCACCGGAAAATCAGAGTAAAGACTCAAACAAGGTCTAACGTATGATCAACTGAGTTTAGGTTTGGAGAACATCACGAAGAGCGGGTGGGTACAAATAAAATTTGAGCCTTTATCCTTTGTTTCTTAAACCGTGAACCAGGACACGTTATAACCCTTAAAAGTCCTAGCTGAAGCATGGGTTAGTTCGAAAGCATACTGGTACGAAAGGTATCCTGACTCCTTAAGGCTTACGGTAAATACGGAGTTGACATCACGTTTACAAATATTCACTTGTTTTATGAAAAAAGAATGCATTTTCAAAAAAATCTTCAAGACAGACATAAGCTTTGCATTTTTAACATAACTTTGTTTGCATATGACTTTTTGTTTGAACAACATAGAAATTCGCACGACAAATGCCTAATGAACAGAAGCACTTCCAATCAAGGGGCATGATATAATCATGGTCTATTATCTGGGGCAGTCCAATCAAGATTCGGAGAATCTCTCAAAGGCTAAATAGCCTGGGGCAAATCCACGCCTGAGTCACTTGGGGCATCCCAACAACGAATCTTGCCTGACTAAACACCTTCTGGTGGCATGACAAAACACTTCTAACAGGGGCAACTCCCTACATCCTGAGAACATGGACATAGTCGAAAAAATACTACGCATAATCAAAGACCCGCTAGGTTGATATACCTAGGAAAAAATTAGGGTTTCCCGGCGAACCAAAAGGGTTCGGGCAAAATGAAGGGATGAAATGAAAAATCTGTACACCCGGCAAGTCGAAAACCTGAAAAGGCGGCTTGGGCAAAAATGGGTATCCCGGTGGACTGAAAACCCGAAAGGGCGGTCCAGGCAAAAGTAAGGGATCAAAAGCGTATGACTATGTCCCGGCATCTTGTCACTTGCCTACCAGAAGAAGAGTTTGTCCATCAACAACTATCAGCACCTCACAGGTCTTCCTCTCCCACCTCAGAAACAGGGGCAATAATGAGTTGCCCAAGCAATCTAATTGTTCTATCCTCCAAGGTACCAAGGTAGGTTCAGCTGGAGAACATAACCAGATATCTCAATTCCCCAGAGAGTGAGCCAGCAAGTCAGCAATACTCTCTCCAAATAAAGCTATACAATCAAACCTTAAGGAAGTTGGGTATCCTCCAGCAGATCTCAACATTCCCCAGCAGCATATATGCACTCTTAACAGGCATCCCCGGCAGTCTTGGTCTAAAGATTGTTCCCCGGCGGTATACCAAACATTCAGTGAAGTTACTTCCAATACATCTCAAAACTCCCCCAGGAGAGTCCAATCCAGTTTCCCCAGGAAAAGTTGGAATCCATCTCCCCAAGCAGTAAGCTTATCCCCAGTAGATTCTGGAAGCGTATCCCTGCAGAGCACGAACGCGTCTCCCGGCTTTATTCAAAGAGTTATTTCCTTACCAGGATATAACTGGGTTATCCTCAGCCAAAAGCCACGGAAAGAGCGTCCTCGACGAAGTCTTCTTATCCCCAGCGAAGTCTATCAACACTTCCAACACAACAAGGGTATCCCCAGCAAGTTATTATCGACAACTCAACAAAGTACCTCTCTCCCCACAGAGTATTGCTTCCCAGCAAGATCGTTAGAGTACTTTTCTCCCTGCAGAGTAATCCATTCGCCAAGTTTATCCCCAACGGAGTTATTTTCTCCTACCGGTATTCTTGCAACTATCATCCCCAGCGGAAGCAAAATCTATTCTTCAACGTCAGCCCAGGAGTGACTTCCCGGCACCCATCAAGGATTTACTTTCCTAGACGAAAACATACATTCCTAAACATCACATATATCATTATAGCATGCACATATGTATCATATCTTACAAATCTCATTTATGTTGAGAACATCGTTGCTTGATCCATATCATGCATTGCATATGACTGACCTTTACCTTTCAGGAAAGATCCAGTTAAGTTCTCAGCTATATTCAAGACCTAGACCGGTTCAGTTAAATCGATTCCAAAGATTTCTCTGTTTCTTATCCAGTCCAAGGCCTTCTCTGGTTCAGTCAGATCTACCCTAAGATCTCCCTGTTTCTTATCCAGTTGAAGACATTTCAAGACCTAGACCGGTTCAGTTAATCGACCCTAAGATTTTCTGTTTCTTATCCAGTCCAAGGCCTTCTCTAGTCCAGTTAAATCGACCCCTAACAGATTTTCCTGATAAAGACTCAGTAGAAGTTATCCAAGATTCTCTCAATGATTTCTATTGAGGTTGTAGTCGCCTATGGTTCTCTCCCCGATACTGCGGAGGTAGTAATCATCCCAAGATTCTCTCAACAATTGCTGTTGAGGTTGAAGTTATCCAAGATTCTCTCAATGATTGCTGTTGAGGTTGTAGTCGCCTATGGTTCTCTCCCCGATACTGCGGAGGTAGTAATCATCCCAAGATTCTCTCAACGATTGCTGTTGAGGTTGAAGTTATCCAAGATTCTCTCAATGATTGCTGTTGAGGTTGTAGTCGCCTGTGGTTCTCTCCCCGATACTGCGGAGGTAGTAATCATCCCAAGATTCTCTCAACGATTGCTGTTGAGGTTGAAGTTATCCAAGATTCTCTCAATGATTGCTGTTGAGGTTGTAGTCGCCTGTGGTTCTCTCCCCGATACTGCGGAGGTAGTAATCATCCCAAGATTCTCTCAACGATTGCTGTTGAAGTTGAAGTCGTCCAAGATTCTCTCAATGATTGTTGTTGAGGTTGTAGTCGCCTGTGGTTCTCTCCCCGATACTGCGGAGGTAGTAATCATCCCAAGATTCTCTCAACGATTGCTGTTGAAGTTGAAGTCATCCAAGGTTCTCTAACCGTTCCTGTTGAGGTAGTAACCACCCCTGGTTCATTCATCATCTTTTGAAGATCCAGATCCAGCTCCTGTAACCAGTCAGGACACATCTATACAAAGAATCTGAAGACCAGCTCCTGTAATAGGCCAGGTAATCATTTTCTTTTTCAGGTACGCAAGTTCTCGCTAAGGAATCTCTTACGCGATCGACACCCAGATGGCATCTATAAGCCCATCCACCTACCCATCATCTCTTAGCATGGCATCTATAAGCCCATCATCCTATCCATCAATCTCTAAATGGCATCTATAAGCCCATTCCCCCGTCACACTACTATGTGAGCGCAAATTTCTGGGCACTCTAGTGTTCAATCATCTTCCACCTTCGGATTACGAAAGGCACGTCAGCCAATCTGCATCCTCAGGTCTAAGAAGATTGAACAGGGGCAACTGTTGTACCCCAAAATTTGCCCTCCCATATTTCTCAAAATATTTCAAGAAAAATTCACAAGTCCAACCCGACGCATCATATTCAGGTGTTCTTTCGCCAAGATATCTCTGATAACATATTCTCAAATTCAGGTTCGGCTCAAGAGTCAATTCTTTAAAGAAGGTATCCGAATGTGTGAGTTTTCTCGAAGAAATATGGTGAAAAAAGTGTGCTGAAAGTGCAGTTTTTACGCGCTAAAAAATTCATAACTTGAAGATCGTGGCTCGTTTTGAACCCGTTCCGGTGGCCAAAATTCCGTCTTGACATTATCTACGTTTTCATCTCTCACGGCTGGAAGCCAATTTCGATCAGAAGGTCTTCAAAAATGTGGATTTATCAAGTATTTTCATACAGAAAATTTGTGACAGAAGTTTATTTGCATCATGTTTAGAAAATCATAACTTGGTCGATTTTCATCGTATCGAGCTGGTTCCGGCGTCAAAATTTCACAAATTGAGTTGGCTACATTTTCAAAGAAGGTATTGAGTTCAAACGGTATTCAAAAGACCTTCTTTTTTTGCTCAGAGTGCGTGACACACCGAAAATCCTGAATGCTGAATATTATTTCATCTGGGCCGAAACTTCGAAAATTCATAACTCGGTCAATTTTTATCGGATTGGGCTTATATTTTTACATAAGGTCCCTGACTTGTAGATCTACAACTTTGCTTCAAAAGTAGAGACCGGATTATGCTCCGATCAATACCAGTTTTTTATTGAAGAACGTGTCAGAGTCGACACTGGAGCCCAAAATAAGTTTGTCTGAGCTGAAACTTCAAAAATTCATAACTAATTCACCGTTTATCCGATTGAGCCGATTTTCGGACAGGAGTTAGCTATCGATGTCGGCTACATTTTGTTTTCACATTTCAACTTCAAAAAATGCACTTAAGTCCCTGCGATTTAGCCTGGAAAGTGACGAATTCAAGTGAATATTGGAGGCCCAATTGCACATTCAAAGCCCATTTGCTTTACCCTAATTTCCATTATATAATCACATTCTTTTCACACAAACCAGAGAGAAAAAAAAGAGAGGAGAAAAAGAGAGAAAAAAACCTGGCCACAACACTATATCAAATTCTTTCAAGAACCCTAAAACCTCGAAATCCTTATTACAAATCCCTCTCTCACTACAAACAAGCCATCACAGTTACAAACCAACACCTCACTACTTCTTCAGTAAGGATAAGGCTGGCATGATCTCCATGATCATAATTTTCCAGTAAGGCATAAAAGCATTCAGGTCACTAATTTTCCAGTAAGGGTAAGATTGATTTGATCTCCATGATCAAAAGGGTATAATCATTCATACATGCCATATTGTGCCTAAACATTAAATTTCTTCATATATTGGTTTTATTTGCATTTTATGATTTTATTTAATGTGTTCGTGAGATTCAACACTGCAGATTTAGACAGGATCCCATGCAGATTCATTAAGGAACGTTGAGGCCAAAAGTCAAATGGCCAAAAGCCAAAATGCCAAAAGCCAAAAGCCAACAGCCAGAACACAAATGGTCAAACCACTCCAATTCACCTCCAAAAAGGGTCAGACACCCCCCATGGTTTGCATCATTTTTATTTTTTATTTGATTTTCCTTTTCATTCTTTTAATTGTTTTAATTGTTTTCTTTAAATTCATGAATTAATTTTTATAATATAAAACCAGAAAATCAAAAACTAAGAATATGTTAATTAATTTACTTATTAAATATTTTTGTAAATAAATGTTAAATAATTAATTTAGTTAAATTAGGTTTTAAAACTTAAGTCTTTTTCTTAACAAATTAAAATATGTAGAAATTAGGGTTTTTAACTTTTCATCATCTTTTTAATAAATAATTTTTTCTTATTATTATTGTTATTAATTATTAAATATTTTTGTAAATAAACATGTACATTAAATATTTAGTAAATTAGGTTAAACTTTAACATTTTCATTAATAATTAAAAAACTTAGAATTAGAGTTTCTTTTAATTTTAATTTTCTTTATTTCATAAATACAAAAAACTAAAAAACATTTCTTTCCTTTTATCAAATAATTAATTAGCTTTTTAATTTCATTTAATTTCTTTAAAGGGTCCAACGCTCTCGCTTGCGATTTATTATTCTCTTCGCGCATTTTATTTATTTCCTTCTTTTAAATATTTGTGTAACTCTCCCAAAGCCGTGTAAATTAATATTTCTCGCACATTATTTCTTTATTTTATGTCAAATCGGGTCCTGGATTTAATTTGGCGATGTGGACCCGCGCCTTTGTAATAGTTTAGGAACTTTATATTTCTCGCAACTTTTTAATTGTTAACAAATTGCATGCAAGAATGAATGTCAAAATAAAAATAACGCGTAGATCACCCATGACATGAATAAGACAAAAATAAATGAACATGACACACAAATCACACACCACCCCTAGGGTACGCCTCACTGTTGCCTTGCCTCGAAAGGTGATCGTCGAGTAGAGGATGTCTTAGTAAGTCCTCATGATCCGGGAACCTGGCATGAGGGTAGCTTCTAAGGTGTCTTCCCATTGCTCCGGTGATCACCATGTCCCAAACCTCGAATTGACCCGAACACCTCCAACGGTGGTGCTACCTACCTCTCAATGGTGGGATGGCACTGCTTTAAAGGACATTTACACAAACGAATTCCTTAGGGTAGGTAGACGACTCTAGATACTTGCTATAATTTCAAAACAAATCAAAAATACTCTTCACACTGACACCTTTTCAAAAAGCTTTCGAAAGCAATTTTTCAAACACTCTTGAGGACCGATACAAGAGTCGAACTGGAATTTTCAAAGAAACTTTTTAAAACCCACAGTTGAAAAGCAAACAAACCATTTTTGAAAACACAAATGAGCAAGTATCTAAGAGCCCATGGATAACCATGGATAGAAAGGGTGCTAACACCTTCCCTTTCTATAACCTACCTCCCGAACCGAGAGCAATCTCTATAAGGAATTTTTCTGTGCTTTTGTCCTTTTCATTTGGAGAAAATAAAAGACAGTGGCGACTCTTGCTTCCGCGACATTTCGCAAACTAGCGTTAAACAGTCAGTTCCAGATCCACCGATTACAGAACCCCATGTCGAGATCCCAGTGGCGAAGGCAACAGAGGATTCGAAAGGCTGAGAGGGAAGCTGTGGCAAATAAAGGGGCAACTTCAACAAAGAACCAAGGTGAATCTAGCACCAACAAACCCTCACCAAAAAATCAAACTGAAGACAAACCTCCAGTTAACAGGAGGCTTTTCTCTGAAGTACAACTAGATGAACCAAAGGAATACACTCCAGGACCAGAAGAGGACGAAGATATGATAACGGATAACTTCGAGTCAGAGGGGGAGTCTTCATTCAACCTAAACTGCAACGTGGTATCTGTGCTTCCCTGTGAATTTGGACAGGAAACCGAAATTGATGAATATGAGGAAGAAGATACCATAGACTTGATGAAGCATAGGCCTGTGTGCTACTATGTGATGGACAATGGGGCTGTCGAGGAGCAAAATGCGTTCTTCGAACGTCCAGAACCTGCTATGAAGAACCATCTTAAGCCACTATTTATTCGGGCAAAAGTTGGTGCCCATGGCGTGAATAAGGTTCTAGTGGATGGGGGTGCTGCAGTCAATTTGATACCCCACTTCATGCTGAAAAGGTTAGAAATACACGAAGGGGACATCAAGCCCCACAATATGGTTCTATCCAATTATGAAGGGAAAGTGGGCAAAACACTGGGAGTGGTTCAGTTGGACTTGACAATAGGCTCAAGCTGTAGGCCCACCATGTTCATGGTGATCGAAGCTAAGGCCAACTACAACTTGTTGCTGGGAAGGGAGTGGATCCATGGCGTAGGGGCAGTACCTTCGTCAATGCACCAGCGATTAGTTCTATGGAGAGAAGATGGGATCGTGGAAAACATTGAAGCAGACCAGAGTTACTTCATGTCAACAGTCAATTTAGTTGACAAGAGGGATTATGACAAACATCTGACAAAAATTGCTCCGTGTGTTCCAAATGATGAAATCAACGAAACCAGAAACGCCCACTACTATATGACCCTTCGCCATGATGGCCTATACTGGGATAGAAGAATAATCAGTGAAGAAGATGGAGTCGAAAATACTATACAAAGACGGCCAACAGGCTGGGACTTCGACAACCTTATCCATGACTGAGTCCTCCTTTTTTGAAAGGATTTCGGCCTATATGGCTGAGAACGAATCAAAGGCGGCCTTAGAGGCTGAAATAAATAAATTAGCTGTGAAGATAAATGAAATAAGTGGGGATGGCTCGAAACGCTCACCCTTTAAAGAACTTGAGATAGATCAAAGGCTGGACGCCATCTATGATAAAGAACCCTTAGGCTTCGAAAGGGACCCCATAGACTCAGGTGCCAAAATGTTGGCACGGGATCCACTCGAAGAAGTCAACTTAGGGGATGAAAAAACGAAAAGAATAACCTACATAAGTGCAAAACTTAGCCCAGGCCTCAAGCAGGAAGTAATCGAAGTCCTCAAGAAAAACAAAGATTGCTTCGCATGGGATTATGACGAAATGCCTGGTTTAAAGAGGGAGTTAGTTGAACACAGACTGCCAATCAAAGATGGCAAGAAGCCCATCAAACAAACTCCCAGAAGATTCGCACCAGCGGTTCTCACAAAGATTAAAGCTGAGATCGAAAGGTTGCTGCGTTGCAAATTCATCAGAACCACAAGGTATGTCGAATGGTTAGCAAATATAGTACCTGTTATTAAAAAAAATGGTTCTTTAAGAATTTGCATAGATTTTAGGGATTTAAACACTGCAACCCCTAAGGATGAGTACTCCATGCCTGTGGCAGAAATGCTAGTAGACTCTGCTGCAGGGTTCGAATACTTGAGTATGTTAGATGGATACTCTGGGTATAATCAGATTTTTATTGCTGAAGAAGATGTTGCCAAGACAGCATTCTGTTGCCCATGAGCCTTAGGCACCTACGAATGGGTGGTGATGCCTTTTGGTTTAAAGAACGCTGGGACAACTTATCAAAGGGCAATGAATTCGATTTTTCATGATTTCATTGAAACCTTTATGCAGGTGTATATTGATGATATAGTCATCAAATCTATATCTGCAGAAACACATTTGCATCATCTGAGCCAATCATTCGAACGAATGAGAAAACATGGCTTAAAGATGAATCCCCTTAAATGTGCATTTTTTGTGCAGGAGGGAGATTTCCTTGGTTTTTTGGTTCACAAGAAAGGGATTGAGATCAACCAGAACAAAACCAAAGCCATAATAGAGACGAAAGCACCTACGTCAAAAAGGGAGCTGCAATCTCTGCTAGGGAAGATTAACTTCCTCAGAAGGTTCATTTCGAATCTGAGTGGAAGAACCCAAGCTTTCTCTCCGTTGCTTCGTCTAAAGCAAGGCCAAGCCTTCGAATGGAACGAAGCCCATCAGGAGGCATTTGACAGGATAAAAAGATACCTCTCTCAGCCTCCTATCTTATCTCCACCTTCATGGGGGAAACCCATGAGATTGTACATATCTGCCTCTGAAGTTAGTATAGGTAGTATGTTAGCACAAGAAGATAACAATGGTATCGAAAGAGCCATATACTATTTAAGTAGGGTATTGAATGATGCAGAGACCAGATATAGCAATTTAGAAAAGCTATGTCTCTATTTGTATTTCTCTTGTATGAAACTCAAGTATTATATAAAGCCTGTTGATGTTTATGTTTCATCTCATTTCGATGTCATTAAACACATGCTTTCAAAACCAATAATGCATAGTAGAGTTGGTAAATGGGCTTTAGCCTTAACAGAATATTCTTTGACTTTCATGCCTTTAAAAGCTGTGAAAGGCCAAGTGATTTCTGATTTTATTGTGGATCATTCATTGGTTGAGCAGACTGTCATGAGTTACGTCGAAATGCAACCATGGAAATTATACTTTGATGGTTCAACCCACAAGAATGGAAGTGGTGTTGGAGTCCTTCTAATTTCTCCTGAAGGAATTCCAACAAAATTCAAGTATAAATTAGATGGTCCTCGTTGCTCGAACAACGAAGTTGAGTATGAAGCGCTCATTGTTGGACTTGAAGCTTTGTTGGAATTGGGGGCAACTAGAGTCTAAATTAAAGGAGACTCGGAATTAGTGGTCAAGCAAATAACAAAGGAGTATAAATGCATAAAGGAAAACCTGATGATATACTTCGTCATAGTCAACAGGCTACTTAGGAAATTTGAATACATGGATATTCAACACATACCAAGAATAGAGAACCATGAAGCAAATGACTTAGCACCGTTGGCTTCGGGTTATAAAGTTTCTGCCAGGAACTTTGAGGATTTAGTTGAATTAAGGGGTAGAGTTATGGCTACTAGATTCACACCATCAGATCTAGAAAACATGAAATTGGGATATGCTGAGAAACAGGGATTTGAAATATTAGCCATAAACACTTTATCAGATGCAGATTGGCGAAGTCCATTGGTGAGTTATTTAACAAACCCAACTCTGAATGTTGATAGGAAGACAAAATACAGAGCGTTATCATATGTCCTCATGGGGAACGAATTGTTCAAAAAGACCCAAGAGGGCGTATTATTGAAGTGCCTAGGAGAAAGTGAGGTATACTTAGCATTGTCAGAAGTCCACAATGGGGCATGTGGGGCACATCAGGCAGGTCATAAAATGAAATGGCTGTTGTTTCGATATGGCATGTATTGGCCTAGCATGCTCAAAGATTGTATAGACTTTGCTAAAGGATGTGAGGAATGTCAGAAACATGCAGGGATTCAACATGCCCCTGCAAGTGAGTTGCATTCAATCATCAAACCATGGCCATTTAGAGGATGGGCATTGGATTTAATAGGAGAAATAAATCCTGCTTCGTCTAAAGGACAGAAATATATCTTGGTAGGAATAGATTATTTTACCAAGTGGATCGAAGCTATACCATTAATAGTTGCTGATCAAGAGGCTATTATTGAGTTTATACAGAAGCACATTATCTATAGGTTCGGATTGCCAGAGAGCATAACCACAGACCAAGGCTCTGTGTTTACTGGTAGAAAGATGCAAGAATTTGCCCAAGAAATGGGGTTTAGATTACTAACATCAACGCCATATTATGCTCAAGCAAATGGTCAAGTCGAAGCGGCCAATAAAGTGATAATAGGGTTAATCAAGAAACATATTGGTAAAAAGCCAAGGAACTGGCACAAAACTTTGGACCAAATACTACGGGCCTGTAGAACATCTCCTAAGGAAGCTACTAACACTACGCCTTTCCAACTCACATTTGGTCATGATGCAGTGCTGCCAGTAGAAATTCATCTACAATCAGTTCGAATTCAAAGACAAAACGAAATCCCAGCTGCATCATATTGGGAGATGATGATGAATGAATTATTTGAGTTGGACGAAGTTAGATTACATGCATTGGAAATCTTGATGAGACAAAAAGAAAGAGTGGCCAGAACATATAACAAAAGGGTGAAGAGAAAAGCATTCATTATTAATGACTTAGTCTGGAAAGTCATATTACCCAAGGACAAGAAAAATAAATCATTAGGTAAATGGTCACCTCATTGGGAAGGGCCTTTTCGAATACTAAAGGTATTCTCAAACAATGCATATGAAATCGAAGAGCTGATGGATGATAAACGTATCCTAAAGGTTAATGGGAAGTATTTAAAGAAATATAAGCCACGCCTGCAGGAGATTCGAATAGAAACAATGTAATCAAAATATTATAAAAATGCCAAAATGGCAATATGGGATGCCAAAATGGCGTTGTTCGAATATTACCTATAAAAAACCAAATTGTAATCAAATGAACACTGAAGTTTAGAAATAAGAATTATTCTTCAATCTGTTGAAGGTACTTCGAAAAGATTCAAGTCTCTGTTGAGCAAAACGTCTGGCTCCCTCCAAGGTTGCCACTTCTCCCTTGAGTTGTTCTGCAGTTTCCATTTCTGCAAGCCCCTGGTTGAGAAGCTCTTCGAATTGGTTACCAGCAATATCGGTTTCGTAGGCTATTTGTTGTTCTTTAGCCTCTTTAACCTTCTGTTGAAGTTCCTGAATTTGCCTTTCCCAGAGAAGGATGGACTCAGCTCGAGCCTCATAATCAGTTTTTGCTTGCTTTAGATGCATAGCTTGATCCTCAGCTTCTTGAGAGAGTTTCGAAGCTTGTTCATAAGCAGCATCCATTGCAGTGCGTTTTTCTTGAACCTTTCTGGCAGCAAATTCATCTTGGAGAAGGTACCCAGTTACGTTGTCCAGCAAAGATTGAAGATCGAACAAGATAGTACTAACTGGCAAGGAGCAGGTAGCAAGGTTGACTTTTGTAAGCAACTCCTTCATAGTGTAGCAAGCAGTGCTATCTTGTTTGAGCACTTCGAATATATCCACATCAAGAATTGTTCTCCTGATCCTGTTAAGAAGTACAATTCTTTCATCTGTGGGCAGAGGATGGCTAGTCGAACTTGTGCCAGCCCTAGCAGGTGGAATGTCCCTTTGAGCCAACTTTGCCTTCATGTACCCAATAGGGTCATTTCGTCTCAGGAGTGCAAGCTCCTCGTCAGTCATTCGAGACAAAGACGGTTGAGGAAGTTCCACACGCAGGGGAGTCACGTCCATTTCGACTTCCATGGGTTTGTTGGTTGTGTCACCATCCCCTTCATTCGTTTCGTGCTCATTATCTTCTTCATCGTCATCCAAATCCACCACTTCGATGTCTTCATTTTCGCTGCTATTTGCATTGGACTCTGTCCCAGCAGTCGAACCATCGTTGGCATCCCCCTCCTCAGACTCTTCTTCTGCAGATTCTTCGTTTCTTTGACCAGAATCAGCTTTCTCTCCTTCAGCGTGAGTGTCCTTTGGGTCCTCTTGAAGGGTTTCAAGAGGGGACTTTTGGAGAGAAGTTCTTTGCAAAGCCTCTGCAGATTCATGGAGTGTTGCTTCATTGGTTTCTTTTAGAGGAGGAGAAGTACTCTGATCATCCTGCTTCTCAAAAGCCCCAGCCAGAACCGCCATATTGGAGGAACCTTTGTTCTGTACAAGGTTGCTGGAGTCTCCTTGAGGAGAGGAGTTGATCGGAGCAGCAACTTTTGATGGTGAAGTCGAAGTGGTAAAAGCTGGATTTAAAATATCCTGCAAGAAGCAAAAGAATATTAAAAGCATGCACCAAGGTAATGAGAAATTATTTTTTCAAAAAAATTTAAAGTTCAGTTTACCTGTGGACTCTCGGAAGAGAGGTTGCTAGCTATGCGTTCCAACATTACGTTGGAGGTCGAAGATGGAATTTTGGATTTAGGTGAGGGAGCAGCATCCCTGGAATCAAGTCCAGAGACACTAGTTGGTACGGTACTTTTTGAAATATCCTTCTTCTGCTTCTTCTTCGAAGCAGCTGGTAAGTTCCCTCCAGCCTTGGGGTCTTCCCTAGTAGTGTTTGATTTTCGCTTCTTTGGAGTGGTAGGTGGAAGTTTGTTGGTCTGAAAATATTTAAAACAAAGAGTTAGATGCAAATCATGAAACATTAGTGAATTCGAAACATCAAGGCTAAGTGATTACCTGTGGAGTTGGAGCACTGGTTATTATTGGTATTGTTGTTGTTGTTGTTGCAGCAATGGTTGTTGTTTCGGATGGAGTCACATTGTCAATGGTTTCGATAGAGGCTTGAGAGGCGCTCCCTTCTTTCGACTTCGAAGCAGCAGTCTTTATCCTGATGGCTGAAAATCGAAACAATTAAGGCAAAGTTAAAGATATAGAAAATGAGAAACGTTTGGGATTTTCCCAAGCATTCGCACTTGTGCCTTGATCAGATTTAATCGACATGGCAGAAAGGTCATAGCGAAGATGTCCTGGGAAATCGTGGAGCCAGTGTCGAGCCCATGTCACAGTCTCAGATGGCTTTGGTTTCTTTTGAAGATGTTTGAACATTTCTTTGCAAGTGAACCACCAAGGGTATGGAGGAAACCAAGCCAGAGCCAGTTCTGAGGTAGGTAATCTAGGAAATTTAGGTGGATGCATTTCGAATGCCAACCTATACCTATCCTCAGGTGACAACCCTGAAGGAAGTTTTAACTTAGAAACTTTTTCTTTGAATTTTTCCTTCAAGGTCTCAGCCGCTTGATGCACAATGGATTCCAAATGTGTGGGATCATAAGTAGTTTCGAAATAATTTTGAAAAGCTTTAATCTCTTTGGCATGAGTAAACATACCTTTCTTGGATGGTACCTGCACATCGAAGGCATCAGTTAGTTTCTGCTGAATAGTAAGAGTATCGAACATATAAGTCTGATAGAACTTTGTCCACCATTCCAGAAACCCCTTTGCTGTAAGGTGGGTAGGTTCGAAAGTTATTAGCTCAAACTGGGCAAAGCCTTGGTATTGTTCTTGCTGTAGTTTGGCTTCCCGTGCCTTGAAGGTTCGCCCAGAGGTAATGGCACTTTCCGTTTGAAATAAGGGTTCAGGAATTAGTTGGCACAAGCCAAACTGTCTCGAAACGAAATTTGGCTGGTAAGCGAAAAGGAAAATATGATTCTTGGCAGGAGTTATTCTTGAAGAGATTAGTCTGGGTAGCAAGAAGGCTCTCCATACATCTTGAATCTCTTTGCTTTTGACAGCTTCTGAGAGAGCCATGGTGAACCATGAAGGTCCATGAGCCCTTGAAGCAAAAGGCGCCATGGTCTCTTCGAACTTATGCCTCTTGGAGAATATCATGATGTATTTTGAGAATAGGACTTTGAAGTCATCCTTATCATCGTTCGGGGTTAGTCTTTTCAGCCTAGTGCCTTCAACGATTCTATCAGTTATTTCAGGGTCTTGTTCATCAATGGTGTTGGCAGTTGACAATGAAGGTTCGAACATGGCATTTAGCCATAGCTGAAGTAACCAAAAAGGGCCAGCTAGCAGGATATTCTTGGAGGTATGAGATTTTAGACTCGAAACAGCTGACCTTAGGCTTTCATAAAGATCAACTAATAGCAGTTCACTTAAGCACACCCTCTGATTCTCGTGCAAATCTCTAGCTAGAGGAATAAACCTACTGGCTACTTGTAGGGATCTGCTGCAAAAGACATATCTTGACAGCCATAGGGTAAGGAAAGCAATGTGTTCTACATCAGACACACTGTCTCCTTCAGCATGATAGTGGCTGATAAACTTTGAAAAGCTTGCTAGTTTGACTTCGAAGTCGATTATACTCGAATGTTCTTCGTTGTCAGGGATATATGTTTCTCCTACTGGTGATAGTCCAGTTATGGCCGCTATGTCGAAAAAGGTAGGGGTAATCATTCCACCAGGGAGATGGAAAGTATTATAAGTACTGTCCCAGAAATAGAGGGACGCGAATAACAATGGGTGGCTATAAGTAAAACCTGGCTTCGACAGCTTAATCAAGTTGTAGATACCTAATTCTTCCCATTGCTGGGATTTCTTAGCTTCTACCTTATTGAACCAGTTATGATAAGCAGTGTCGGAGGTGGGGCAAGATCGAAACGGTTTGAAGTTACTCTTTACATAGTCCAGTACAAAAGGGTCCTTAGGAGGAACGATTGGATTTTCTACGGTGGTTGAGTCAGAAGATTCTATAGGTTTAGGGCTATCCATTTTATTAAACAGGGGTTTGAAACTATAGCAAACAGGGAAAAAATTTCTGGTATCTTTTAAAATTTCAAAAACTGTAAGAGGGCCCATTAAAGCTAACCTCTTGCCAGCAGCGGTGGTAGGAATAAGTACCTGGGATGCATAAAGCATTTCTTTCTCTTTTGAGATCATCTGAGGAACAAGAACAGATTGACCTTGGTAGGTGACAACCTTGCTTTCCATTGTGTTTCCTGCGGTCTTTTCTTTCTTTTTGGAAACCTTTTTTAGTTGAGATGAAGTTGAAGAAGACATTGTTAGAAGAATGTTAAAAGCTTAGGGTTTCGGTGAGAAAAGAAGGAGAAAAGATTCAGAATGTGGGAAGGGAAGAAAAGACTAAGTTGATGGGTTTTTATAATGAGGAAGTTTAAGCATCCACTGAGTAAGGTTGTGATACGTGGTAATCATGGGTTGGTTTGATGAAGAGGTGGCGTAAAGTTAACATTGGTAGTAAGCGTGATTAAAGATAATCATTATTTTGTAACTGCACCATACTGTGAAATGGTTCAAGGCGGTTAAGGAATCTGAAAAGCGTTGTGATTGACGTGACTGGAGCCAAATGCAATAAATGTTACGATGATTCGAAGGTCGCATCAAAATCTTGTGTATATGTTTAAAATAAGTATTTCTCAAAGGAATCGAAATACATATTTTAAAGGGGCATTTTATTAGCTGGAGATTTTGATGATATTATTAGAAGCAAAGTAAATTGGACGTTTCGATTGAAATGAAACAAAACGTCATGTTTCGAAATGGTAGAAGCAGTGCTTCGAATGGGCATATCAAAGCTTGGAGCTTCGAGTGACAGTTATGAGAATACATCCAAGGAAGTCTCGAAATGATAACAAGGTTGTATCTAAGGAATGCGTTCGAAGCGAAGAAGTGCCAAAACATTTGAAATTCAAATGCAAGCGGGATGTTCGAAATTTGAAATATATGCGCTGGAGCATTCGAAGACGCGTGGAAGCAAGAGAGAGGCATTGCTCTGCATGTTCTGAACGTGGCAGAATCTTATAGCAAGACCGTTATGGTCGAAGTAGTATAAAAAGAAGTCTTAGCATTAGGATTTCGTGTGTCATATCTATTGTACAAAAACACTCAGTAAACATTCAAATTACCACATGGCTAGGGAAACGAATGCAAGAGCAATGTATGTATGATAACACCACATATTTATGATTTAATGAAAACTTTTTATCATTTCCAGTACTTTCCTTTATCTTTATGTCAATACCATTTACAAGTTTTTGCATTTAAAATGTTTTCATTCGAAGTCTTTTACTGATGCCTTACATTTAAATGTTTTCTTTCCGTTTCAAATACTTTACATTTTAGAAACTGTTATACATTTTATGCCTTTATCTTCAAGTTTTTATCCTTCGAACACCTTTTTCACTTAAAGTCATTTTACAATTTTCTTGCATTAAACGCTTTCTTCATATTTCGAATCTTTTACATTAACTGTTTTCTTTTTACACTTCGAAGTCATTTACTTGTCTTTTATGCAGTTTTTACATGTCTTTATAATTGACCTTTATTCATGCAATTTAGTTTCACGCACATTGATTTGATTATACCCTTAGATCTTTGATAGAGAAATCGAAATAAGTTAAACACCTACACAACATTCTAAATACCAACCATGAATACCTGTTCGATCATGAGAGTTACCCTAATAACCAACACGTCCTAGGATCAATCTAGTCGATCCTGCAAGTTACCAGAGAAATTGAATAACAGTCAGTAAGTTTATTCGATAGTTTGGAGGACTAGCGGTTGTTTACCAGAAATCACTGTAAACAACGTTCTAACTTGCATCTCCACGTCTTTAGAGAGATAATTATTGAGGAATCAAACCCCGTGCTAATAACCGTCTTTCCACGTGTTTTGAACTTCCCAACTGCCTTCAACCCTTTATGATTCAATTCATGTAACATTTGTTGAAGCATTTGCTTGCTTGCATAATACTGGAACTTGTAAAATTATTCTAAGTCCTTGACAACTGGTGACTTTGTAGAATCTGACCATTATGTCGAAATCTCGTTTTCGTGATTTTAGACATGTTTAGAGGAGAAAGTGATCTAATCTTATAGATCTATTCTCGAGATTCTTCCAAATCAACTTACCATGCTTTGTCGAATGTGTTGCACTCCAAAATTTATCTTGAATTTTTTCTCATTCGCTTGTTTATATCCTAATGCATTTTCATTCACGTCTTTGCATGTTACGCGTCTTTTTGCATTTGATCTGAATGTTTATCCATACATATAATTTCTTTTTGTTTTTAGAATAATTTTAAAATTAGATTTTGTTGGTTAAGAAAATATATAAAAAAATATTTTAGTTTTTGTTTATTAATTATCATTTGGAAGTTAATTATTGTTTTGTTATTTAGTTTTTTTTTTTTTTAATTTTATAAATTTCTCATAAAATATCTCAAAAGAGTGTCAATTTGGTATTTCTTCTAAACCTAATGGATAAAGTTGTGGTTTTGAGTGGTTATAAGTCTAAGGTTGGGAGAGAGGTGCACAAGAGAAAAGGGAAGAAAAAAAATGCAAAACTAACATATTGCTCTTCCTCATACTTCCAGTTCCGCAAACATCATCTTCATCGTCTTTCATCCATCATCTTTCGCTACCATCCGCCTTCATCGATACCCCTCCGTGAAATTTGAATGACGACATCACTTTATCTTTGTTAACTTTGAGTGTTTTTTTTATAACAGTGCCATGTTATACGCGTTGAGTTCGAATAATAAATTATGTGGCATGTTTTCACGTTGATGTTTAATCAATTGAGTTGGAGTTTATTGAACATTAACGGGTGTAAGGGGTTGCTGCCCGGTTATTGATAAGAGACTAAAACTATAATTAATTAAATTTCTTGTTTTGCTCATGCTTGATTCAATTTGAGATACTATGAGATTATTGTTGATTGGTTTTGATGGTTAGAATATGTTTTTATGCTCCTAATTTTGCTTTGAAGTTTGTTTTGAAGTTCAAAAACTTTCATTAGACTTATAGGTTGTTAATCATTTCTTATCTTTTCCTTGATTTACAAGTTGAATGTTAATTACCGATTTGATTCATGTTTTTGTTTCACTACTTGTTCATTCATGGACTCTTTGTTTCTTTGATTGAGAAATAATCCGAGTATGCATGTTCGTTTCATTTGGTTTATAATTCTCTTGTAGTTACTAACTTGTCTACTGTTTATGAAGGTTTTCAAGATAAGTCATATGTTCACTTCATCTTGACACCACTTTGTTGCTTTTAATTAATTAACTAAAAGTCAACTTAGTTATTTAATTTCGTTATTAAAAAATAATTAGTTCCAACTAATTAACTTTTCTTAACTTAATTAATTAACTTAATCAACTTTTAAGTTAATTAATTAAGCATCAATTTCCATATTTCATTTAGCTCTGATACAGGTTCCTAATCCACTCGAATTCGATTCTTATTTCACATGAGACTGTTGGACTATATCCCTGCTATCCAGGCATTGTCTGTTTGTGTGGATTTTCATCTGATGCAGGGACTCTTATCCAATAACTGAGCCTTATTTATTACTTTAAGCTTCATCCAATATATCGAGCTTTATCTGACACTTTGAGTTACTTGGTGCATTTTCTCGGCTTGTGATTTATTTTCACTTGATGCGCTTTATCCGTTGCTTTGAGTATTATCTAATGTCTTGAGTTTCTTTGATGTTGTCTGCCTGTGATTTATTTTCACATGAAGTTTGATATACTCTTGGTTTATTTATCTGCTTGTGGCTTTAAATCCAAAGGGATGAAAATGTTGTATTGACTTTATTATGTCAAGCACCGGTTTTCGTTTGGTCAAACCTTCTTTACCCTACTTTTTACCTTCTTGTATATAGGATAGTCTCTTCATCTCCTCACATTCTTCAATTTTCAAAACCTTCTCATTTTTTTTCAAAACCTTCTTTGTTTTTTAAATTTTAACCGCTTTCATAATAAACCTTGACTTTGTCAAGTGCCTTTTTCAAACTTCTTTTCTTAATAAATGCTAAACTACATAAGCATATTCAAACACTTTCAAAAATACTAAAAAACATTTAACCCCATTTAAATCTTTTTGGACACTCGAATACCTTTTTCCTTTAAAACCTTTTTCTAGATTAAACATGATTCATTTTTAATCGAGATGTTATTCCTCTATCCCCATGGTTATCGACTTTTTCACTTGATTACTAGAGGTGTTCTCAAACCCTCCCTCACGTGGTACGTAGTCTTTCTTTCTTATACCTTGTGGGCGATTAGACGAGTCTTCTCCTTTAAAAATAACGACTTGTCTCTTCTTTTAAAATCAATCAACATATCCAGTTTTTGTTCTTTTTGAGAAGAACTACAAGTGCTCTGATCCCTTATTGTACGGAGGGGGTACGTAGGCACAAAGGTTCGCAACCGCGGCGAGTGCAATAATAAAAAAAACATTTTCTTTTTGTTCTTTAATAACTCTTTCATTCATTTCATTCCTTTTAGCAAGTAAGCCTTTAGATAACACACTCTTTAATTAGAAACAAATAAAGTGGATCATGTAGAGTACCGTAGATGCTTAGACTGTTAATATCTTCCCTCTACATAATCGACCCATGTACCTTGATCTTTGATCTTTTATTTTATTTTGGGATTTATTCGCTTTTTTCCCATTTCTCTTTGGAAACAATAAAGTGCGGTTGCGATTTTATTGTGTAAGTTAAGTCAATTAATGGCTTAGCCTCAAATTTTTACTGCTACATTTTCGCATACATGTGCGACAGAATGCTCTTGGGTTGACGTGTTTATACTTTGAAGCCCCTTTCTATGGAGATTCCTCAATACTTGTCATCTTTCAACGTAATTAGCTAGTCTTATTTGTTGACTTTCTAAAAGTCTTCATTGACTTCCTTCAACTAGAATTTCTAGGCCAATAGCAGCTAATCAACATCTTCTTCTAACAATGAGGTCATAGCTTCTTGAACTCTATCTTCCAAATGACACAAGTTAGCGCGGAGAGGAATGACTTGGATAGAAACTAACCCATATTTATTAAGGATCTCTTGAATATTGTAAGTGGTTCCAAGGTTATTTACAAAGCCAACAAACACTTTTTTTAAAATGAATCAACTCGTTGTCTTTGACCTGGAAAGTTACTATTCTCCTAATAACTTCATCTTGGTTGACAATTTATATGGACAAAAACCTTAGCATAGGAGTTAATTATGCTCTTGGTTAATTGAATGTTCTCTTTAACCTGCTTTTTGCCTTTCTCAAAGTTCAAACCTCGGCCCGTAGGTTTATAACCTTCGCTAATGTTTTTCCTTCTTTGAAATCTAGGGATGTTGACAAAAGTTTTTTGTTGCCAATAAAAATGTTATCGAGCTTGGTTGCCAACAAGTCTTTATCTCTAACCTCAGAAAATATGACAAAATCATATCTCATTCCTCTAACATCTCACTTAGAAGGGATGCCAACCTCATTAATATCCACGTAGCTCTTGAATATTTTGTACATATCCTTTGCTCCATATTCCTTCGAAAATGATGAGAAAAAGAAAAAGGGTCTTGTTCTTCTAGAACCAGCATCATGGTACCTTAATTTATCCATTGAGTTACTTTGTTGCCTGAGAATCCACTATGCCAAAAATAAATTTTAACAGCGCATATTAGACAACGCTTTTATACAAAAGCGCTGCTATAAGTGAATTTAAAAAAAAACACGGAAACTGTATACAATAATAGATAAAAGCGCTGCTAAAAATGTGACCTTAGACAACGCTTTTAAAAAGCGCTGCTAAAAGTGTTATTTTAGAAAGCGCTTTAACAAAAGCGCTGGTAAAGGACCACTTTAGACAGCTCTTTTAAAAAGCACTGTCTAAAGTCATATAAAATTAAAAAAAATCTCAAAAGCGCTGCTAAAGGACCCTATTAGCCAGCGCTTTTCAAAAGCGCTGCTAAAGGCCCATATTAGTCAGCGCTTCTAAAAAGCACTATCTAAAGCCATATAAATTAAAATTAAAAAAATAAAATCAGTGTACTGTTTCTCTTTTCACAGACTCACGAAAACCCTTTCCCTCTCATTCTCACGAACAGAAACCTTTCCCTCTCACAAATCGTCACTGTCCAACCAACCCTTTCCATCCGTCCTCCACCGTCTCTCTCGGTTGTCCTCCACCCACACCGGCCAACTCTCAAGGTAGGTTCTTTCTTGAAAATATCTTTATCTCCTTGATGTCCAAACTGAGTTATCCTCCTATTGATAATGTATTATACTAATATCTAAGACATTATCCTCCTATTAATGTCCAAACTGAGTTATAGATATGCATAACTGAGTTATAGATATGCACTTTGATTTTTCGGTTCTTGGTAGGGCTTGATAACAACAACACTTTTAGCATTATTGCATTTTCTATATTTTAGAATTATTTCACTTTCAGCAACACTTCTAAGATATTATTGTTTTTGAAGTTTGGATTCAGTTTCTGTATGTTTCATTATTGCATTTTGTATTATTGTCATGCATTATTGCATTTTGTGTCATCTTTGTTGGTTTGTGATCAAATGTGATGAGAAGTCAGAAGAGGAAGCAATGTTATATATTATAATTTATCTATCACTCTCTCTATGTATGTGTATATGATTATTAAGTAAGAACTTTCTGAATGTTTTTCTTTTGGTTCTTTGTTTTGGAATAAAAAAGATGATGATGGTGTTTTTTTGTTATTTTAATTGGTTTCTGAATTGTTTATCATGTTTATATTCTCCATGAACTAGTATTTTTTTACTTGTTAGTTGCTTGGTTTCTTTACTTTTAATACTATTTTACTGGTATAAATTTTAGAATAGTTTAAGCATTATTACTCCTAAATACTATGTTTCTGTTGGAAAGAAATATAATATGATAGAAAAGATTCATAAGTGATTTGTTTCTCACACAATTTTTCACAAAAAACTTGTCTAAGAACAAATTCTTAAGGTTTGTGGATTTAAGCTATTATAGCCCTATATATACAACTTGTTTTTGATTATCCCTTTGTATTGGTGTAGTTAGTCGAAGACCATCACTCATTCGAAGAACATCAAAGCCGCATCATCCGTCGTCGACACCAATAATCCCTTTTCTTTCTTTGGTAAGTCAAGTTCAAATTCTTCTGTATCGATCAATTAAAAACACAATTATTTTTATATAGATATATTATTTTTAGTCCATGTTAATAACTCTAGAAATAAATTTCTAGAAATAATTCGTTTAATTCATACAAAAAGGGAATAATCCGTTTATAGTGTTTTTGTTTACTTGAATTAGTAGAAAAAAATGGATAAAAAATGGATGTTTGTCGATCAATTGTCAAAAGAGTACGAGAATGGGGTATTGGAATTCGTTAAGTTTGTTGTTGAACACGCCAAAGACCCCGGTCAAATGAAGTGTCCTTGCTTGGGTTGTTGTTATGTGGGACAGGTTGACGCAGATGGATTGAAATCACATTTACTAATGCGTGGAATTGATAGAAGTTATACGTGTTGGATATTTCACGGTGAAAAAAGTAACGACAACATTGAACCGGGGGAGAAAAGTAGTACGATCTATGCTTCAGATGACAAGGACACATATACATACGATTTTGATCGATTCGAAGAGATTGCAGATGCACTTGAAGAAGATCTTAAGGATTGTCCCAAAATGTTTGAGAGACTGGTAAGCGATGCAGAGAAACCATTGTATAAAGGTTGCACTAAATTCACAAGATTGTCTGCGGTATTAAAGTTGTACAACTTAAAGGCGGGAAATGGATGGTCAGATAAAAGTTTCACAGAGTTATTAGCCCTTATGAGAGATATGCTTCCAGAGGATAATGTTCTTCCTAATCGAACCTATGAGGCCAAAAAAATGTTTTGCTCTATTGGCATGAGCTATGATAAGATACATGCTTGTCCAAACGATTGCGTTTTGTTTCGAAATGAATATGCATCGTTAATTGAGTACCCTAAATGCGGTTTATCTCAATATAAGAAAAATTGTCTCCAACAAAAGTCTTATGGTATTTTCCTATAATTCTGAGATTTAGGTGCATGTTTCATAGTGAAACCGATGCAAGACACCTGACTTGGCATACAGATGAAAGAATTATTGATGGAAAGTATCCACATCCGGAAGATTCACCACAGTGGTCGAAAATTGATAATGATTATCCTGATTTTGGAGAAGAAGCAAGAAACCTTCACTTGGCTTTATCTACTGATGAAATGAACCCGCATGGTCTTCAAAGTATCTCACATACCACATGACCTGTGATTCTTATGATTTATAACCTACCTCCATGGTTATGTATGAAGTGTAAGTACATGATATTATCTATGTTAATTTCTGGGCCTAAACAACCAGGGAATGACATAGACGTATACTTGACACCTTTGATCGAAGATTTAAAGATTTTGTGGGAGAACGGGGTGGAGGTTTATGATGGATATAGGAAACAAAGTTTCAATTTGAGGGCAATGTTGTTTGGCACAATTAATGATTTTCTAGCATACGGGGATCTATATGGGTATAACATTAAAGGTCAACGTGCGTGTCCTGTTTGTGAAAATGGAATCGATACGACACGTTTGGAACTTTGTCAGAAGAATGTGTTTCTCGGTCATCATAGATTCTTACATTCTAAACATCACTACCATGCATGGAGAAAAGCATTCAATGGAGACA
Organism: Vicia faba; assembly: GCA_948472305.1. Taxonomy (NCBI): domain Eukaryota; kingdom Viridiplantae; phylum Streptophyta; class Magnoliopsida; order Fabales; family Fabaceae; genus Vicia; species Vicia faba. The sequence goes on along the minus strand of OX451738.1, from coordinate 253,279,002 downwards.
CCGAACAACGTAAAGCTCCACCTGCATTATCAAGTGACCAAATTTTTGAAAAGGTGAAAGATGTGTGTACTCAATTTGGCAAGCCTTTTGCACATACAGTTGTCAAAGGTGGGTGGAACAAGAGATCAATTTTTTTTGAATTACCATATTGGAAGTCTCTGTATGTGAGACATTTTCTCGATGTTATACATATTGAAAAAAATGTATTTAAAAGTGTTATTGGTACGTTACTCAATATTAAAAGAAAGTTTAAGGATGGCCTTAAAGAAAGGGAGGACATGTTAAAGATGGGAATACGAACTGAACTAGGACCCGTGAAGAAAGGAAGCCGAACATATCTACCACCTGCTGCTTTTACTCTATCTAGAAAGGAGAAAAAGATGTTGTGTAAGTTTCTAAGTGAAGTTAAAGTTCCAGAAGGATACTCTTCAGATATTAGAAGACTTGTGTCTATGAAAGACCTCAAGTTAAAGAGTTTAAAGACACATGATTGCCATGCTATAATGGAGCATTTTCCACCAATAGGTATACGTTCTATTTTGCCAGATAAAGTAAGGAGCGCGATAACTAAGTTGTGTTTTTTCTTTAGGTCAATTTGTAGTAAGGTGATTGATCCTGATATCTTACCAACATTGCAAAAATAAATTGTTATTACTTTGTGTGAGCTTGAAATGTATTTTCCTCCCTCATTTTTTGACATAATGGCACATCTAGTTGTTCATCTTGTGAAAGAGACACATTTGTGCGGACCAGCTTATATGAGATGGATGTACCCTACTAAACGTTATATGAAAGTATTAAAAGGGTACGTGAAAAACCGAAGTTGCCCAGAGGGTTGTATTGTTGAGCGATACATTATTGAAGAAGCAGTTGAGTTTTGTACTGAATATTTGTCCAAAGTTCAATCCATTGGATTCCCCAAAAGTCATATTTTTGAAAAAAAAGGAAGGTAAAATATTAATTGGAAATAAAATTGTGACAGTATCAAAAGATGAACGGGATCAAGTGCATCTGTATGTTTTGCATAGTGACAGTGAGGTTGAGCCATATGTTGAAATGCACAAGGTTGTACTTCGAGAGTTAAATCAGAATAGTAATGAAAATTAGATAGTAAGGGAGCACAATCAAAGTTTTATACCATGGTTTAAGGATCATATTTTTTCAAAGCTTCATTTAGATCCCGCTTCAATAACAGAAAGGTTGGGATGTTTGGCATATGGTCCAAGTTTGCATGTGTTTTCTTATAGCGCATACGTAATTAATGGATACACATTTTATACCAAAGAACAAGATGATAAAAGTACTATGCAAAATAGTGATGTCACCGTACTTGCTGAAGCAATGCACATTTCAAGTATGAAGGACCTAAACCCCAAATATGCAAGTCTGTCATATTTTAGGGTTATCAAGCATATTTGGGTGCTTGATTACGAGAAGTTTCAGATTCCTATCTTTGGTTGCAAGTGGATAAGTAGTAGTAGCACACGAATGGGTAAGTCAGGATTTTTGCAAGTGGATCTTAATAGGGAGGGGTACAAAGATGAGCCTTTTATTCTAGCCTCTCAAGCTAAACAAGTGTTCTATGTCACTGACCAGGCGAGTACAAAATGGTCTATAGTGCTTTTATCTAACAAAGTGGTTGATGATAACGGTGTAGACCAAGGTGATATTAATGATGAGAATGAGTCATGTATTAGACGGAATGAGTCGTATATTATAAATGATCAAGATGAGAATATTATAGCGGATGAATCATATATCAGAAATGATCATAACGAGGGAATTTGGATAAATCCATCCGTCCGCATTGTTAAGAAACAAGTAATTCATGTTTCAACCAAGAAAAGAAAGAGATGTTAGTGAAATAGGTAGCATATTAAAATGTTTATGTTTATGTTTGTGTTTATGTTTAAGTTTATGTTTATGTTAATTTTTGGCATTGTCATTTTATATATATTTAAATGACTATAGAATTTTATATTGGTTTTATATTTATGTTTATTACATGTTAGATGGCTACTAACGAGGATCACCCATATGATGATTCTGGACATGATGGAGATAAGCCCGTTAATAAAATGAAAATGGAATATAGACGAGGAATAACAATAATGAAGAGAATAATTCGAGATAGAGATCGAGGCATAAAGTATGATGTACATTAGAGTCAAGAAGGCCAACTAATTAAGCCTAACAGTTCAACCTTGACGAGTTATCTCGGTTCGGTGGTAAGGAGAGAAATTCCAATTACATGTGAAGATTGGAGAGCAATAGTGTTGGACGACGCTAAAGATAAAATATGGAGTGAGATACAGGTACCATATGTGATGTTATTTGTTTTTAATGATGATTATGTCTTTAAATTACTTATACTAACACACTTTGTGTATGATTTTCGTAGAGTTCGTTCAACATTGAGGATACCAGGAGAGATTATATACTCAAATTGGCCGAAAAATTACATAGAGGGTTTAGAGCTTTTTTATCAAACAAGTTTCTTAGGGATGCGAATAAATTTTTTGTTGATGCAGAGCTTCCAAAGAAATATGAAAATTTGATTACACCTGAAGAATGGAAAACTTTTAAATCCAAAAGAAATACCCAGAAATTTGAGAGTTTAAGTGTCGTAAATCGACAACGAGCATCAAGTCCAGCATATCCATACAGAAAAGGGCGTATGGGATATGCACGCTTACAACAATCTATTGTAAGTATCTATAAATTGCAAAGTATCTATAATATATGCACGCTTATATTTGATCATGTTATTTGGCTTAATGTGTAGTTAACAAAGGAGAATAGTTCTGAAATATCTCTTCCGGAACACATTTTGTGGAAAGAAGCCCGTGTGTGTAAGGATGGAGCTGTTGAAGAAAAAGTTTAACAAATTTTCGAGAGATGTGTAAGTATAACATTATTTATTTATTTACATCATACTTTTATTTATTTAATTACATCATTCTTTTATTAACATATCATTCTTTAATTACAATATTCATATGAATTTCAGGAGACTCTTTCTAAGTCTATACCTCCAGATGAAGATAATGATTGCAGGAGAATACTCTCACGAGAATTATATATGTGTGAGTATTCTAGTCGTGTGAGGGGTAAGGGATTTGGGATCACTCCAACATCCTTGAAGAAAAAATCAAAGACAAAAGCTCCTAGCAATAAAGAACTTCAGGAAAAGTTGGAAAAGTTACAACAAGAAGTTTATGAGCTGAGAAAGGAAAAAGAAATAGATCAAGCTACATGTTTTAAAGATACTAGTGACAAAGGTAGTATCAATGGTAACTTTAGACCGAATATTCCCGAGGTAATTATATACCATATTTATAAATTATATAACCATATTTATTAATTATATAACCATATTTATTAATTATATAACCATATTTATTAATGGTTATAGGGCATTTCCCGGTGTCAACTCTATTTGTCGTCACCGACTTATCAAATGGTTGGCAAGGGAAAAGTGTATAATACTTCGGGAGAAATGCTTCACCATAAACCGCTCCTAAATGGATTTTTTAAAGTATCAGTTGATGTTGTTTTAGAGGGGGGTGCGTTGTTACCACTACCTGATGATGTGGCGGATCCAACATTGGTGGAAGATGCAATATGATCGTTTGTTGCATGGCCGTCAAGCCTCGTTTGCATAGATAATGAGGTATGCTTAAAATCATTTACTATTCAAATTTTTAAGGAAATTTTACTTACATTTTGTTTACATGGTAATATTAGACTCCAACAAAATCCATTCCAAATGATAAGGGGATTAGGCGGGAAGCCGAGTCAATTGCATCAATTGAAGTACAATATAATTATATGACATTTATGCTATGAGAAATGCTAATTTGTGATTTTATACTTCCCATAACTAATTATATGATAACTAGATTCATGTTAAAGAGATTGCACAAGTCAGTAGGGGTAAGGCGCCTGAAATTAGCAATATTTCCACACAAAAAAAGAATGTTGCTAAGAAGACTGTGGCTAGCAAAAAAACTACTGCTCAGTTCAGGTCGTGCCTTCGGACATATTTAGGAATAACGGATATTCCGGATGGTGGTACCCGCCTTATACCTATGAGTGCAGACATCTTTGGTTTTGAATACCTGGAAGCAATTGGTAGAGAGGATATGGAGCAAGTTTTTAGACATTTAGAATTAGGCCTCAGTGTTATCGGTACATACATTAGGTATACTCCGATCAACTTTGTTTAATTAGATGAACATTTTATTTCCTCATTTCAATGAATATAGTATAATATTAATGATGTTTTAATTTAAGGTTTATGTATGACAATATTGTGCGCCCGCATGGATTAGAAGCAAGATTTGGCTTCTTAGCTCCCAACACTATCAATTCAGGGTTAATCGTAACAAGACCATATGATGTCATAGCATATGTACTCGTTTTATTCGTGGCCAGCAAAGATACTGAGAAGTTGTTCTTTTTGCCATATAATATTGGCAACGGGTTAGATTTTCATCCTAACTTGATCTATTATAATTTTCTGTTTTTGGCTATTGTTTAATCTTTGTTTAATCTTACAGTGGACACTGGTTATTGGTTGCGGTTAATCCTATGAGAGAAACTGTGTATTATCTGGATTCGTTATACAATGATTGGTCAACATATCCATATTTGAAGCAGATGATTGACACGTAAGTTTTTCGCTCCCAAAGAGATATTCAAGTTTATGTTTATGTTTATGGTCAACATGTTTGGATTTGTGTTTATGTTTATGTTTCTATGTGAGATTGTTCTAAACAGTCGTTTATATTTTATTATAGCATTCTAATAGCTTTTCGCTCCCAAAGAGATATTCAAGTGCCAAAAAGTAGAACCAACAATGTTACATGGATCAGAGTGGAGGTATATTTTCACAAAAAGATATTCAGTTTTGATTACATTAGTGATGATACTTGATAAAACAATTTAAGGGGTATATCCTGATATATATTTGAATTTTCTTTCCATGTGTAGTGTCCTCGCCAGCGTACGGTATAGATTGCGGCTATTTCATGTTGAGGTTTATGAAAGAAACTATTCTTTTGGATCGATTAGAGATTCTATCCACGATATGGATTTCTAACTCAGGAATTACATACTATTTTCATATTTTGTGTTTCTCATAAAATGACATATTGTTTTAACTAAATCACGTACTATGTTATATTATTATATATGTAGTATTTTGAGGAATTCAATTGTGCAGATTACTCAAAAGATCAATTGGATGAACTTATGGAGGAATGGTGTCAATTTATTATCGGGTTGAGAATTTTATAAGTTAAAGTATATTGTCTTATTTCCTTTGATGAGAACTTTCGAGTTTTGAGTATAAATTAAATTCGAATAAAGTGCAACGTTAATATTATCATGTTATGAATTTCGATCATTTGGTTTTTTTCCAGGTTTATAGGTGCATGTGTAGAAGATAGAGTTAAGATATTCATGCTGTTGTTGTTTCATGAGAATTCTCGAAGATAGTAAGATGTAGATGTAACATCAATTTTGAATTTTAAGATTTTTAACTTGTAGAATTTTAACTTGTATCATAAATTTTGTAGTTGTTGTTGTATATATCATCAATTTATATATATGTGTAATTTTTATATATGCATATTTTATTGGAATGAAGCTACCAAATATGGTGCATAATATGGTGAAAACCTGGTTCAAATATGGTTAAAATTCTAATTAAAATGCATTATATATATTGGACAGTGCTTTTGTAAGTCAAAATAGGTATTTTGTTTTAAAAAAATCGTGACCAATAGACAGCGCTTTAAGAGAAAAGTGTTGTAAAAACTCAAAAAAAAAAGCGCTGCCTAAAGTAGGAAAGCCCTGTCTAAAATAGAGGAATAGACAACGCTTTTAAAGGAAAGTGTTGTCTAAAGCCTAACTTAAAAAATAACAAAGCGTTGTCTAAAGCAAAATCTCTACTAAAGGGGTATATAAAAAAGTGCTGCTAAAGGGGTATATAAAAAAATGCTGTCTATTCTAAAAGTGCTGTCTAAAGTGGGCATAAGAAAGCGCTTTTACATTGGAAAAAAACGCTGTCTTTTCTTTTAGTAGCGCTGCTTTAGGCAACGTTTTAAAGTGCTGTTAAAAATAAAAAAAAAAAGCGTTATCTTTTTCTTTATTTGTAGTAGTGATCCATCTTGATTAAATTGAATATAAGAAAAAACTTTTACTGAGAACTAGAGAGAAGGAAACTCTTTCTCTCTCTCCATGAACATGATCTCCTCGTTGCCAACTAACACAATAGAATAATTTTTTACTCTAAATTTGATTCAAGTTGAAGTTAAATGTTTTAAATTTTAATAGAATTGATTTTTATATTAATTATATTTAAACCATAAATAATTTTACACTCAACTTATTTTAACTATAGTTAATTTGATATAATCAACTTAAAAATTAAGATTATAGCTAACAATGCATTCTGGTCTCTTTCTTTAGTTTTAGTAATTCATAAATGTATGGAGCTAAGTGCACTATTTTTTTCCGTTTAGTTTAGTGCATTATTATTTCTCATGCGTATAGTGATCTGATTACAAATAATATAAATTAGATTGAGATCGCTTTGATGAATTTTTTTAAGTAGTATTGAATTATAAATACTTTAATTTTGTTTAATATAAAAAATATTGTAATTGAGTCAATAAGATGAAGAGGATAAAAAAGAGAGAATAATTTTAAATAAAAAATATGTTTGAATTGTAAAAATGATAAATAAGACGTTGTTATTTAATTTTAAAATATAAAACAAGTGGAAAAAAATTCAATAATTGTTTTATATTTTCTTTAAATTTTTTCCAAACATTTTAAAAAATATTAAATCTTCATCATTTTATGGATGTGAGTTATTCTAAGTTTAAACGACTAAAACTCTATGTAATCAATCATCACAGTCAATATTAAGATAAAAAAATGAACTTCTCCACTTTTCAAATAATACATTTTTAATTTTGCATTTAATTTTTCACGAAAAATAGACATGTCTAGTAAGCACCGTTGAATAGCACATACTCAAATCATTAAGTTATATCATTATATTTTGTTAAAGTAGTGTGAACTAATTTATTGAAATAAATGATCTTTAATCTTTTATTCTTTGGTGAATTTTTCTTCAATTAAATTTTGTGAAAATGATAAGTCTTAATTTTAGAGTATTTATAAATTTTGCAAAAATGATAAATTTTTATTTTTAGAGTAATTCTTTCATTTTATATGTGTTTTTTTTACACATGTTTTTATTATTTAGTGTAAATCTTTTAAGCTTAATATTTTATTTTTTGATCCCTAAATATGTTCACGTATCTAAGCTTTTGTAAGTTGTTAATTACTTATTTAAACTTATAATTTTTTTAGAAATTTATATTATATTGACATACTTATTTGATTATATTAACTAAATTTATAAAATCAATATTATCTTTCACAAATATATTAACAATGATGAAATATATGAAATATATTAAATATATTAAAGTTATTAGTAATTAGTTATTAAATTAATAGGTTTTTTTGTGGTTATTGGGTGTTGAACTAAGAACGAATATGTCTTTTTTAAAAAGTGAAGATGAATTTCTAGAGATGACACATAGAAATATATTTGACGTGGCATATGAATGATAAGATGTGGAAGTAAGAGTTGTTGGTGCAATGTAATGAAAGGGGAAAAGAAGAATGAACAACAAATGATAACAAAGAGGACTACTATTGTATATTTAAAAGATGAATGAATGAGTTACAATATTGATAGCCTAGGTAGCATATTTATACTAAAAATGAAAATGCCAAAAGGCCCTATTAAAGAATAAGCATTGGGAATTATAGACATTAACAAAATTACATTTCCAATACCATCCCTTAATTTAGATATTCTATCAGAAACTAACAACACCAATTTCATCTCTCAAATGAAGAAATTGATCTGTTTTAACTGTCTTTGTCAGAAGATCTGCAAGCTGTTTCTGAGTGCTACAGTGCATAACTTCTAACACTCCTTTATGCACTTGACTTCTGAGAAAGTGATACTTCGTTTCAATGTGCTTGCTTCTTCCATGTAGCACTGGATTCTTGGCAAGATCAATTGCAGACTTATTATCAATCATCAGCTTTAGAGGTTCCTCAACTTCAACCTTCAGATCATGCAGGAGATTCAGAAGCCAAACTGCTTGACAAACAGCTACAACACTTGCGATATACTCAACTTCACATGTTGACAGAGCCACGACAGGCTGTTTCTTGGAACTCCAGGAAATGGGATCTCCCAGAAATTTAAACAAGTATCCAGAAGTACTTCTCCTGTCCACTATTTCTCCGCACCAGTCAGAATCAGAATAACTTACTAATTCTGATTATGTCTTTCTTTCAGAAGGAAACAACACTCCATATCTCAGAGTTCCCTTGATATATCTCAGAATTCTGATAGCAGCTTGGAAATGAGACCACTTGAGATTACTCATGAATCTGCTGACCAACCCAACTGCATAACAAATGTCAGGTCTAGTATTACATAAATACCTTAGAGAACCAACCAATTGTTTGAAGGTTGTAGAATCAACATAATCACCATCAGAGTCAGAATCCAATTTTTGATTGGTTTCCGATGGTGTCACAGCAACTTTGCAATTCTACAGCTTAAATCTCTTCAGAAGTTCCTATTCATATTTTAACTGATGCAGAATGATACCCTTCTTCGAGTACATAATCTCCATCCCTAGGAAATATGTCATTTTTCCTAGATCTGTCATCTCGAACTCATTCATCAGAACTTCCTTGAACTTCATTATATCTTCTGGGCAGCTACCTGTTAGCAAAATGTCATCAACATAGAGACACACCAGAATCATATTGTTATCAGAGTGTTGTACATAAACTCCATATTTCATCTCACACTTTTGAAACCTCTGCTTCTTGAAAAATGAATCAATTTTCAAATTCCAAGCTCTGGGCGCTTGCTTCAGTCCATACAGAGCTTTATTTAACCTGTATACCATCCCTTTCTGATTCTTTTTCACAAATCCAGGAGGTTGTGACACATAAACTTATTCCTGTAATGGACCGTTCAGAAATGTAGACTTCACATCCAGATGCATTAAAGGCCAATTTCTGTTTGCAGCTAAAGCAATCACCAGTCTGATTGTTTCATGCCTAGCTACAGGCGCAAACACCTCAAAATAATCTAGCCCATGTTTTTGAAGAAAACCTCTAGCTACTAGTCTATCTTTGTGCTTGCCAATGGAATCATCTGGCTTAAGTTTCAACTTAAAAACCCATCTGATGCTGATGGATTTTTTCTTATCTGGAAGTTTAGTCGATTTCCAAGTTTTGTTCCTTTCTATTACCTCAAGTTCTTCTTTCATGACATTAAGCCATTCTTTCTTCTTGAGAGCTTCTTCAATGTCCACTGGTTCAAAATCTACTAACATGGCACACTGAACGACTTCTCCTTCAGAGTCAACTTCATTATCCTGCAACATGTCAAAATTTGCAAACCTTCTGGGTTTTGTCTGATTCTTTGTGGTCTTTGAGCTTGTTCTGAAACTGCACCAGAACTACTACTTTCAGAGTTACCACCTTCAGAGTTTTTCCTTCCAGAACTATGATCACCACCAGATTCTGGATCATCATCAGCATCTGGATCAGAATCAGATCCATGGCCAAAATCTTCTTCTGACTCATCTTCGGAATCTTCAGGATCTTCAGAATCAGATTCATCTTCTGAACTTTCTAAAACATCTTCAGAGGATAACTCTGGTGTTGGCACTGCACCAGAATCTGATTGAGATTTGTTTCAATCCCATGTTTCAGACTCTTTCACCACAACGTCTCTGCTGACTTCAACCTTATTAGTTTCTGGACAGTAAAGCTTATATGCACTTGTACTGTGGTACCCCACCAACAACATTACTTTGCTTCTATCATCCAGTTTTTGTCTTCTAGCTTCTGGAACGTGTTTGTAACAGACAGAGCCAAACACCTTCAGATGACTGACACTCTGCCTATCTCCAGTCCATTTCTCTAAAGGAATAACTTCCTTCAGTTTCTTCGTTGGACACCTGTTCAGAATATATGCTGATGTGGCAACAACTTTTCCCCATAGCACGTGAGGTAGCTTTTTCTCTTTCAGTATGCTTCTGGTCATATCAAGCAAAGTTCTGTTTCTTCTTTCAACAAGACCGTTGCACTGAGGAGTATATGGAGCAGTAACCTCATGTTCTATTCCACTCTCCTCACAGAATTTCTGAAACACTGTAGAGTTATACTCACCTCCACCATCTGTTCTCAGAATTTTTAACTTCTGACCACTCTACTTCTCAGCCTTCACTTTGAATTTCTGGAACTCAATAAACACTTCATGCTTGAACTTGATGAGTGTTACCCATGTCATTCTTGTGAACTCATCCACAAAAGACATAAAATAATTGTTTCCTCCAAGTGAAGGTACTGGAAATGGTCCACACACATCAGAATGTACTACTCCTAGAGCATGCTTCGCTCTGGGGGATACTTCTGATGTAAATTGCAATCTAGGTTGCTTACCTTTCATGCATATCTCACATGACTTCTCAGGCTTCACAATCTCCGAAATACCATGTACAAGCTTCTTAGAACATAGATGCCCTAACCTCTTATGCCACAGCTTACTGTTGCCTTCAGCGCCTTCTGCACTAAGGCACGTTACTTCAGTTGTTTCTACATTTACCTTGAATATTCTGTTGCCTCCTTGTTCAGACTTCATAATTAACTTCTGATTGGAATCATACAACGTCAGAAGATTGTTTTTCATAACAACTGAGAAACCTTTCTCAATCAGCTGACCTACGCTCATCAGATTGCTTCTAATACCAAGAACATACCAAATGTCTTTGATCATAATGTCTTTACCATTCTTCACTCTAACTCTGACATCTCCCATACCTTACGCATTAAGATACTTATCGTCAGCACATCTGATCTTTGTTCTCCTTCTGGAGTCAAAGTTTGTCAGCCATTATTTGTTTCCAGTTAAATGATTTGAACAGCGGTGTCCATATACCACCAATCTTCTGAGCATTTTCCATCAGAAGCCATTAGAAGTACAGGTTCATCATCAGAGTTTCTCTTAGCCATATATGCTTCTTCTGATTTCCTTTCCTTGTTTGACCTACAATCTCTGGCAAAATGGCCAAATTGTTTCTAAGAGTAACTTTGGACCTTCCTTTTGTCATACCTCTCCCTTCCTTTATGATATTTCTTATCATCAGAAGTTGAGGCTTCTGACTTTTGGAATCTATCACCACGTCTATTCTGCTTCTGGTCTTTCTTGACAAAAGAAGCCTTCAGAGCTTGCTCAGCTTCCCTCTCAGAAGTTCTCTCAGACAGACGTAACTCATGTGCTTCTAAGCTGCTTTGCAATTTTTCTATTCTGATAGTTGCCAGATCTTTAGAATGTTCAATAGAAACAACAATGTAATCAAACTGAGGAGTAAGCGACCTCAGAATCTTCTCTATGATTACCTGTTCAGACAGAGTTTCTCCACACGCCTTCATTTAGTTAGTGATCAGAATCACCCTGGAGATATATTCAGAAACTTTCTCACTGCTCTTCATGTTCAAGTTCTCATATTGCTTTCGTAGGGATTGAAGCTTCACCTTCTTTACTGATGTGTCACCATCGTAACATCTCACTAGTAAATCCCACGCCCTTTTTGATGTTGTTGAATCAGCAATCTTCTCGAACACACTTTCATCCATATACTGATGGATATAGAACAGAGCTTTCTGGTCCCTCTTCCTCATCATCCTCTCAGCAGTTCTCTGTTCTTCAGTTGCATCTGCTGCAGCTGGTACATAACCATCTGTAACCAGATCCAGAATATCTTGTGCACCAAATAGCACACGCATTTGTATCATCCATCTGTTCCAGTTTTTTCCATTAAAAACTGAAAGTTTGGTGTTCAAACTACCGTCTCCACTCATTTTAAACCTTGCACGGATTTTTCAGATCTTCAAACGCATTGTTTCTCAACCCACAAAATCAGATTTTGTTCAAGATTTCAACAGAAAATCAATGAACCAAAATTAAACATACAGCTCACAAACACTCGTGTTTCCTAGGAAAAACAAAACCAAATGCTCTGATACCAATTTGTTTGTGCAAGGTAATGAAAGGGGAGAAGAAGAATGATCAATGAATGATAACAAAGAAGACTACTATTGTATATTCAAAAGAGGAATGAATGAGTTACAATATTGATAGCTTAGGTAGCATATTTATACTAAAAATGAAAATGCCAAAAGGTCTCATTAGAGAATAAGCATTGAAAATTTGATAAGTGTCATTCAATAGTGTGGTTGTTAAATTAATAGCTTTTTTTTTTTTGTAGTTATTGAGTGTTAGAACCGAAAACCTTTAATAAAAATTTTTTTTTTTAAGTGAAAATGAATTTTTAGAGATGCCACATAGAAATTTGTTTGACGTGACATGGATGATGAGGTGTCAAAGCAAATATTTACAAATTTAATAGGTATCATTTAATAATGTGATTTATTGGACTTAATAGATATAAATAGATTTCTTTATTTTTGAAATGATTGGTTGGTGCAATTTTTTGGCCAAAATTAAAATGAAAGCTCCAGGTAATCATGTGTCATTATTTTGTGTCTATATAATTGGAACGCATAAACATTTTGTCGCTTACAAAGTGGAATCTTTTTTTAAGTCACACTTCATCTTTCTGTTGCTAATAGAAACATAAAACCTAATTTCCATCATTCAATTATTTTCCTTATCGTCTTATTTTGATCTAATCCTTACTCTTCAATTTTGTGGAGCTAATTATATCTTCATTCTCACCACAACAATGGAAATATCTCTTTTTTAATATTTTATTTTATTTAACTATCACATAACGTATAGTATACTTAACCACATATATGTGTATTTTAATGTTCATCTCTAGGTAATTTAATTATTACAAAGTCAACGCTCAACAAAGAGCAAACTTGATTTCCCTATCAAACCCAAATTAATTAGGTACATAACTATTTATATATTATAAAATATGAAGCATGCAAAGAGCCGTTTTCTTATACTTTATATAATCTTTTAATTTATTAAAATCTTCACTAATTAATTCACTTGAAAATTATATATTACAAAGAGCATGCATGGTGATGAATTTTTCACGCCTAAGCTGAATGCGTATGCCGTACCATGACGTATATTTATATAAATTACAAATTAAGTAGGCAAAAATAAATAGATAAATAAATAATACTATCTGTATTAAAATGTATTATTATAGTTACATTAGGCAAGTTCCACATAAACTAACTAATTTTTAATTTGCCTTTTGGTGAAGGAAAAAGGGCAGGATTTCATTTGCCTTCACTTTATTTTTGTATGTTTTTCTACGTACGGTTGTGGTTACAGAGAGTATCTCAGCCAAGAAGAACAATATGCACAATGCACTCCTTTTTCTAGGATGAATCATGCAAAATATCCAAAATTAGAAAAAGAACGTACACGTGTGGATTGTATGTAACATTAAAAAATACAATAACAAATTCGTGGATAGGTCTAATACACATATTTTCTATTTACTTTTTATTTTTGTATATAATTTTTGAATTATAAATATATAGATAATAAATATTATTTTTCGTATATAAAAATATTTAAATTAATAGTTAATTTATTTTTTATATATAAATATTATTTTTATTTATGTATAATTTATAAAAATATCTGAATTAATAGTAAATTTTCATATATAAAAATATTTAGATTAGTTCGTGTATACCATTTTTTAATCTATAATACATGAAACATAAATATTATTTTTCGTATATAAAAATATTTATATCAATAATAGATTTTTTCCTGTATACAAATATTATTTTTGTTTAGTATCGTTTTCGAAAATATATGGATCAATAGTAAATTATTGTATATAATAATATTTAGATCAATAATATGTTTTTTTCTGTAAACTATTTTTGAATCAAAAATATTTGGATCATAAATACTATTTTTCGAGTATAATAGATTTTTTTCCGTATGCAAATATTATTTTTGTTTCGTTTTTAAAAATGTATAGATTTAAATTATCGTATATAAAAATATTTAGATATTTTTCTCGTAGACCATTTTTGAATCAAATATATTTGAATTTTAAATATTATTTTTCGTATATAAAAATATTAAGATCAATAATAAATTTTTTTTTTTCGTATGCAAATATTAATTTTTTCTTTATATTTTGGTATTTTTTTAATGATACACATTTTCAAGTATATATATTTTTTATTTATTTTAATTAATGAAAATTTAGGATTTTTAAAACTAAAAATAATGATTATTTTCTTAAAAAATATTGTATCTTAAATTAAAAATTATTTCAAATTATTTTTCTGTTATAAAATTCAATTAGTGTATAAATACATTGAAGTCAATTTTTAAAAATTAAATTATAATAAAATGTAAATTAACAATCATTTGAAATGATCATAATAAATTTTATTTTAAAACCTATAAATGAGATGATAAATGAATTAAAACTATCATAAACGGTACAAAATTATTTTTGTATTTTATCATAAATTTACATTTTAATATCATTAATTATTTTATAACATATTATAATATTTATAATTATAAGTAATCTATTACTAGTATAATTTTAAAATAAAATGAAATATATCATAATGCACTTATAAATTTATTGTTAATAACTTGTTAGAAATCAGTTTAAAAATGGTGGCAGAGAGTTGTTCCTTTCATTTGTAGTTTTGTACCATTCAAAATAGAATTGATTTATTTCTCTGTTTGAATCGATGTGACTGGATAAAGGCAAGTGACCTACTGTAACTATTAGGATACACCCAAAAAAAAAAATACTGGTATATATCTCATAGGCTCAATAAAAAGATCAAGATCAAATTATAAAGAAGTAACATTTTCCAACAACATAAACTTAATAAAAATTTAAAACTAACATTTATAAATAAGTGAAATTTATAATAAAAATATCACATCATTAATGTTATCACTCAGTGATTCTAATAAGGGTACAAATACAAATAGAAATTATTTGAACACACTCACCTAAATATATATTATTTAGTTATTTACACATTATTTGGTTATTTCAAAATTAATAATCGAATTTTTAATTTCCCTTTTTAACTTTATTTTATTTACGAGTGTGTGCTTAAATAATTGAATTTGTGGTTGTGACTAAATAAATGTTACTCTGTTATCACTATAGAAGATAAAATCATGAAAAATAGAAGAAAAAAAATATTTTCCAAAAACACAAACTTAATAAAAAATTTAAGCCTAACATTTACAAATAAGTGAAATTTATAATCAATTAATGTTAATTATCGTAGAAGATCAAATCATTAAATTATAAATAATTTTCATTTTTTATTAATAAATGAAAGAATCTAATTATTTCAATATAGATGCTGATTTTTTATTTCTTTTTAAGAAGAATCTTTTTTCATACTCATATTTCTCTTTCCATGTTCATGTTCATATGTGTAGTGGTAGAAATGTTGAAACTAAGTCATTGTATTGACTTAACTCGTACATATCAAATAAAAATCGTCACCGCACTTTATTGTTTTTAAAAAAAATGGGAAAAGAGCGAATAAACCCAAAAAAGAGAAGGGGGAATCTAGGTACGGAGTTGGTTATGCAAATAGAATGTATTAGCACCATAAACATCTATAGTACTCCGCAGGAATCTCTTTGAAAATCTGTGTACTTTGACTATAAAAGGTATATACAAAATAAGATCGTGGAGATTAGAAAAGAAATATTTTTTTACAATTTTTACACCCGCCGCAGTTGCAAATATTTAGTGTCTATGTTCCACCTTCCATGCAATAGGGGACCAATGTACTCGTAGTTCACCTCAAAAATTTTAAAACATATGTGTGTAGGTTAATTTTAAGAGAAGAGACATCATCATTATATTCGAGTGGAAAACATACTTACTACCCACAAATATGAGAAATGAATATTTACGTCATCTCAAAGTTGAGGATATAACTTGGATTTAAAATCTATCACTCAACATCCAAGTGAAAAATATCTCTCTTCACTACATATCGTAGAAGTATAGTAGCTTGAGTCACTACAAGAATTAACAAGAGTCTAATCTTTTGAGAAAAGTTTTAAAGTAAAAAGGAAAAGTGACAAAATGGTTTGAATGAGGTTAATGATTTTTAGTCTTTCAAAAGAAGATGTCAAAATATGGTTAAATTGATTAAAGTTTGATTAAGAAAAGATTTTTGAATATGCATGGACCTAAGTTCAAGTTTATTATGAAAGCGGTTCAAGTTAGAAAACAAGAAAAGTTTTGAAAAGGAGGTAGAAAGTTTTTGAAATTAAAGAAGAAAGAAGGAGACGAAGAGACTATCCTAAGTACACAAAGTAAAAGCTAAGGTAAAGAACGATCTAACCAACAAGAAGTCAATACTTGACATAAGAAGTCAACGTAGAACTCTCATCCTTTGGATTAAAACCAAGCAAGAAAACATACTAAAACTCTGATGAATATCAAACTTCAAATGAATTAAGAACCAAACAAAGTCTTCACTGATAAAAATTGGCCAGAGTAACAACTGTATACAGAGGAATTCTCAATTACAGACAAAGCATAAAAATCAGAATAACCTACACAAAAAAAATTCAAACCAATGTCTTGGAGTAAACCCCAAGAATTTCAGAAGATCTTCACATAAATATAAACCAAAGATACAAAGTTCCAAGGTCTCATGGCTTCTAATCCTAAGTCTCAAGAACCTACAACTCCACAGTGCTAGGGATAGTAACCAAGTAGTCCAAGTAACCTTAATATTTTTTAATGTCTAAGTTGATTATTAAGTATATTTACAAAGAAAGAAAATAAAGCTCAAGTGAGCAAAGATAAGAAGGCATAAAATAAATGCTCAATTGAGCAAAAGGCAAATAACATGAGACGTAAATGCTAAAAGTAAATGACATAAAGTAAAAGCACAAAATAAAGGCATAAAGTAAAGTTAATTGTTAGTGAATTTAGGAGTTAGAGGTCAAGTATAACAAAGGGTTAGTTGAATGACCATCTTGAAGCTTGCTTTTGAAAAATCATTAGAAGATTGATGAAATCAAAGCCTCTCAACAACAAGTTTCATTTGCTATTTGTCAAGTATATCATTCATTTCGAGTACTTAAAGCCAACACATATGACCAACGATAATTGAAGATCGAACTTAGGCCAAAGTTGATGAAAGCTTGTTAGAGGGTTGGTAAGACCAAAGCCTCCTAACAATAAGCTTTAAAGATTTTAAACAAAAATCCAATAATCAATTATACTTGAGCTTTCAAATATAAAGTTTAGGCCACAAATGATCATTTTTCGAATCGGGACAAATTTAGCACCATGTTAAACAATCGTAAATGGACTTATGTAGAAGCCACACTTATTTTGAGGTTGGTCAGTAGCAATCTATGTACCATACGTGTTAGGAAATGATATGTAGATCATTCTTCCAAACACATATGGCACAAGTAAAAACAAGAAAGGGATACGATAAAGAGGGAGGGGAATGATAGTGTAGTCAACACCTCAGATGAAATTAGGATTTCAAATATCATCAACATCATTCATCCATTTTAGTGGATTTGGTTTTTCAACCTATCAACACCCAAGATCCAATGAGGTTGAGGAACTTGTTCCAAAGTAATACTCAAGTATCTCCAAATCAAAATCAATCACAAAAATAATTAAATATAATTAATAAAACAATATTTAAATGATTAATAAAAATGAAATAATTGGTAAAATATACAAAGTGTATTAAAACACCAAATAAAAAACCCCAAAAAATATCAAAGATCAAACATGAGTCAACAAGTGTTGACACAAAATTTTAGAATTTTTTAAAATCAGGAATTATTTTTTAAAATATAGAGAAAATAAGCAAAATAACCCAAAATTTGCAAAAAATAAGATAAAAAATAAAAATAAAATCAGGTCACCAATTTTTGTCAAGAGATCATTGGATCCTTCCATAATTTTTTCAGAATTTAAAATGACCAAAAAGTATTTTTAAATAACTAAAACAAGTCAAATAAAGTGAAAAATCATAAAAATATTAAATCACAAAATAAAATTGTGAAAAAATAAAAATCAGAAAGAGAAAAATCAATTGTATTTTTGATAATTTTTTTCATATTTTTAGAAGTTGAAATGAATTTTTTATGAATTTTTGAAGTTTAAAACAATTAAAAACAAAATTCTGAAAATAAAAATAAAATTGAAAAAATATAGACCACTGGATCATTGTCAAAACGTATTAGTAATAAGATCCAACAGATCTAACACATTGTGCATGATATGTCACCTTTGAATAACACACCGAATTCATAATTTAAATAAGATTTTGTAAAATAAAGCAAAAAAAATGTTGGCCATTAGATCAAAGTCAAAATGCATTAGTAAATAAATACAAAGGATCTGGTGCGCTGTGCTTGATATGGACTTCAGAAAAAAACACAGAGAATCAATAAAAGATAGACCAATAAAATTAAAACAATTGTCACACAGTCATTGGTTGAAGAACGACGTGTAGGTCGTCTTCAACCTCCAGACACCTGCGTGTTGGGTTTTTATGAGATTCTTTAAATGGAATCATTTGAAGCTTAAACTAGTACCATTTGATTCGTCTCTTCCAGACGATCCTAACCTCACCCTCGCAAAAAAATTCTTTAAACTACGACTCAGTCAATTTGAGAAAAACCAAAAGAAATAGTGAAAACGAGTTTTGAAATTAAATGCTCAATTCTCCATAAAATCACAAACCAGAAGAAGCACGAGCTTCATAGAAGAAGAGGCTACAACTTAGTAACTTATTTAAAGTAAAATGATAGAGAATTCTATCTGAATGAAGTCTGAGAATTTTGCTCTAAAACTTGACTTGGCTAGCACGATTTAGAGCACCTCAAGGCTTGGTTCTTCTTTTGTTAGCTTCAATAGAGTTCAGTGATAAAGAATCAATCAAGAAATAAGGGCTGAAAGGGAGGAAATTGTGATTTCTAAAACTCAGAAATGTGAGCTATGGAGAGAGTTTGACATGGTGATTTTGGTTGTTCAAGCTTTAGGAAATGAATGGAATATGTCCCTTATTTATAGCTGAGCATGATGGAAGCAAAAATTGAGAGAAATGATCAAGTATGAGTGGAATTCGTATGCACATATATCATGAGCAAAGTGTGACTTGTAACTCATCAAAACTCACTTAATTCGCGTGTTTCAATGCTTAAGCAGGTCCAGGAAAGTTTGTTAAACATGTTTAGATAAAAATCACGCATCAATTTGGTAATTAGCAAGCTCAATAACCAAATTCACTTCTGACTGCAAGTGAAAACTCAGTTTCAAAGTGCCATCTTCAAATCCATGGGGCAAGCAACTCAAGAGGCTTTATGGCATTATTCCTGTTGCATTTGAAAGATCCCACAATAAACTTCACAATATGCCAAGAAAGGTAGAATTTGGTGATCTGAGCTGAAAGTTATGCTCCTTTGAAATCAAGAAAAACACACAGATATTTGACACTTTGAAAAATTCTAAGTGTTGAACTTCAAAATGACCTATAATGTTCTTCAAAATTACATGACTTTCCATTCAAAATTTACTCTTGATCCTTGAGGATGAAATGAAGTAGACCTTTTGAATTGAATTGTGGAATTGAGATCATTCAAAAATGATAAAAATTGAAAGAGTTATGGTCTTTGGAAGATGATGAACAAATTTGGGGAAATTCACAAATGACCTATAATATTTTCAATTCTTAAACAAACTTCCAAGCACTTTTAAGCCTAGCACCTTGAAACAAACTTTTAGTAGACATCCCAAAGATTATTGTAGAAAAATAATGAGCTCAAGGAGATAAAAGATGACCAAGTTATGATCATTTGAAGTTAAACCCTAAGATTCAAAGGCTTTTTCAAAGGACTTGTAATCTTTTCCAAACTTAAATGATCTTCCTTTCAAAATTAGCCTTTGATCCTTGAAGAAAAAATGTTAAGGACTCTCCAAAGAGAATCATAGCTTTGGAATAAACCTAAAATCTCAAAAAATGAGCAAGGTATGATCTTTGAAAGTCAACAAACCCTAACTCAGTGAGTGTCAAAATGACTTGGGGCCCCTTTCAACTTTTGATGATTTTTCTTGCACAATTGGATCTAGGCATGTGAAGAGAAGTTGTTGTAGATGATTATAAGAACCCATAGAAAAAAGAACCAACTCAAAATATTGAAAATTGAGAGAGTTATGCACTTGTGATCACTGAATCAAACTTGTTGAATCAACATTGAATCTTTTGAACTTTCTTTTCAAAATAGAGCATGATGGATTACATTAGACCTTGAAATGAAGTTATCTTGAAGCACACTCAAAGATGGAGCTTAAGTCTCAATGAAACTTATTGAAGAAGGCATGAAAATAAATACACGAGCCTATAAATCTTCTTGATGAATGCCATTCTCTTTGAAGTAAGCTTGACCTTAAATGAAATTGAGAGAATTCTTTAAATCAAATAATTGTGATGTCATCAACATAGCCTTGAAGCTTAAACTCTTTGATTTCATTGAACAACCATTTGAATGAAGACTACCTCTCAAAATCCTATGTTAGATGGTGAGATGGATGCAATTGTGTCATCACCTACAATATAAACATTCAAAGAAACATATATACATATTTTGATGTTAGTTAAGAGTTAATCAACATAAGATGCATATGTACAAGATACACAATTCAAGGTGTTTGATGATCCCTCAAGAGCAAACTTAAAGATATGATGAAGTAGAATGGATAATCAACTCTAATGTGTGATCTTGATGTATTGGTAATATGAGATAATGAGATATCTTAAGAACAAAAATCGAAGTATAACAACATAGATATTGGTGTGAAATATTAAATTGTCGATAGTTATTTTATAATTAATATAAAGAAGGCATTGAGATGAAATAAATATATTTATTAGTAATGTAATATAGAAAGAAATGAAATGTGTGAAGTAGTTGTAAATAAATTAATATGCAATGATATATGAAATGAAAAAGTCATGTTAGGAAACAAATAATTTCTTTAGTAGTAATATAAGTAAAA
Source organism: Vicia faba (assembly GCA_948472305.1). Taxonomy (NCBI): domain Eukaryota; kingdom Viridiplantae; phylum Streptophyta; class Magnoliopsida; order Fabales; family Fabaceae; genus Vicia; species Vicia faba. Next base: position 253,257,823 of record OX451738.1, on the reverse strand, counting down.
GAAAAAAATATTACATAAATTAAAATAGTATGAAAATAAACAAATCTAAAAATCAATTATAGAAATAAAAGTTTAAAAAAAATCATAAATAACTTTTAATAGTAAAAAAAATGAAAAGAATAAAAAACGCAATAGAAAAAGTGTGACGATAGGGCATTAATTTGTAAATGTGGACAATTGTTGGAAGTTTTTGTTTGTAAATGTGGACGATTATATTTTGACATCTATGCGGTAGATGATATTGCAAGCTGATTTTATATTGTTTTATAATATAACTTAGTGATAGATGTGGTATGTTGGTAGAAGAAAATGAATTTTTTTTTTAATAATTAGATATTAAAAGTTTTTTTCGCAAATAATCACATTTTAGAAAAAATTACACAAATAACTATGATTCAGATGACTCTCTAAAGAAAGAGTCATCTCACTTTCGATAACTGTGTTACAATAATATATGAGTAATCACAGTTTTTCTTTGTTCACACTGCAAAATCGGGAGATAGGAAAACACATGTCTTGTCATGGCTCAATATATACATAGTTAGTACATATAAATAAAATTGAATAGGGAATGAAATAAGACATAGGAAAAGAAATTTTTGTTTTCATTTATTTTCAACAATGTTAAAACACAACCTTACCAATATTGATTATTTGACTAAAATGAATATAATGAAAAGTAAATCTAATAATTTTTCTATCATTAAATCCATTTTGTTGAAGAAAAGTATACCAACCTTCTACCCGTTTAAAATAAATTCTGATCTCCATTATTATTATGGATCTGGCTAAGAAAAGTAAAATAAATGTTAAATTGTAAATCAAAGTGTTAAAATTATGGTGTGTATAAAAATGCACAAATTAGATTTGTTTTAGATTTAAATAGGTTTGATTTAGATCTAAAATAGTTAGATTTGATTTAATACTAAAATATGTATTTTGGACTTAATTTTTGGACTTAATTTTTGGGCTTTGAGCTAACCAAAATCTATAAATAGGGAGTAAGCCTTAAGTTTGTAATCAAGTCAATTAAGTCATTCACATGATTTTGCAGTTGTAAAGTGAATAACAAAGTTTTCCACGGTTTGTGGGCAGAAAGAAACTCTGCATAAAATAATTGTCTTCTTTTCTTTTCTTTTCTTTCTCATAATTCATCGTCATTATGTAGAAATTTGTCATAGATATTTGGTGGATTTCAAACATCTGGTATCAAGAGCTCGGTTTCGATTCAAGGGAAGTATCGATCAAGAACGATTGAGGAAGAAAAAGAATTCACGATGGCGAATTATGAGAATGTAAATTATCCAGCAACTCTACCAATTCTGAAAGTAGACAACAATGAGAATTAGTGCAAACAGATGAAAGTTTTGTTCAAGTGTCAAGGTCTTTGGGATCTTGTAAAAGATGGATTCGAAGCGCTTAGAAAAAACGCTTCAGAAGAAGAAAATAAGAAACACACAGAAATTGAGGAGTTGAGTTATAAAGCACTCTTTATAATTCATCAATGTGTGAGTCCAAATATTTTTGAAAAAGTGAGTGATTCAGAATATACAAAAGAAGCTTGGGATGTTCTTGAGAAGTCCTTTGGTGGTGCAGAAAAGGTGAAAGAAGTGAGGTTACAAACTCACAAGAGAACATATGAATTGCTTCAGATGGAAGATAGTGAAAGCATATCTAATTTCTTTACTAGAGTTACAAAACTAGTGAATCAAATCAAGGCATGTGGAGAAACATTAACAATAAGAGTTATTGTTTTGAAGATCTTGAGATCTTTAACTCCTAAGTTCGACCACGTGGTGGTGGCTATAGAAGAGGGGAAAGACTTGTCGAAATTGTCAAAGGAAGAGCTTCAAGAGACGCTTGAATCTCATGAATAAAGAATGAATGAAAGAGCTACAGGCAAGTCGAAGAGTGATATGGCTTTGTAGGTACATTCAACAAAAGAAACCGAAGGAAAAGGAAAGTGGTTCGACAGAGGTAGAGGAAGCTACAACAAATCGAATGGTAGAGGAAACCAGAACGAAGGAAACGTGTCAAATCAGAGAAGACCATACCAAGGCAACCAAAGAGGTGGTGTTGCAAATAGAGCAAGAGATGGTGGTCGAAAACCTGATAAGAGTCACATTTAATGTTCCAATTGTCAGAAGTATGGTGAGTGGTCACTATTCGAGTGATTGTCCAGAAAAGCGAAAGAATCAAGAAAGTGATGCAAAGTTTACAAAACATGAAGAAGAAGAAGAAGAAGAGATGATGTTGATGGCCACAACAAGAGATGAAGATAGATTCAAGGACCAATGGTACTTGGATTCAGGATGCTCATCACATATGTCTGGAAGGAAAGAGTGGTTTGTCAACATAAAGCCCTCAATGAAAAAGTATAGTAAAATTCGCAAATGACAATACCCTAGCAGCTGAAGGTATTGGTGATGTTATGATTATGAGGAAAGATGGAAAAAGGTCAGTAATTTCTAATGTGTTGTACATACCAGGCATGAAGAGAAATTTGTTTAGTATAGGGCAGTTGGTCGAAAAGAACTATAAAGTGTCGATCGAAGATAAAATAATTAGAGTCGTGGACGCGAATGGAAGATTAATCTTGAAGGCTCCTATGTCTCAGAATCGAACCTTCAACATTGAACTAAATATGATGGAGCACAAGTGCCTTTCAACTGCAGCTAGCAGAGATTAATGGATATGGCATTATCGACTAGGCCATCTCAACTTCAAAGACATCAGAGATTTGAAGAGAAGAAATATGGTTTCAGGATTACCAGAAATCAACATTCCAAACGAGGTATGTGAGAAATGTGTGCAGGTGAAGCAGCACAAGAATAGCTTCAGCAAGGATGCATGAAGCAGGTCGAAGGTTATTCTTGAAGTCATATACTCTGATGTATGTGGACCAATCTAGGTGGATTCAATGGGAGGTGATAAATACTTTGTTACATTTATATATAATTTCAGTCGAAAGTTGTGGACTTACCTGATCAAGAAGAAAAGTGAAGTGATCTAAGTATTTGCCAAGTTTAGGTCTATGGTCGAAAGATAAAGTGGTCGAAAACTCAAAGTTTTGAGAACTGATGATGGTGGAGAGTATGTGTCGAAAGACTTCAACAGGTTATGTGAAAAAGAAGGGATTGTGCATGAGGTGGTGCCACCCAATACTCCACAACATAATGGAATTGCATAAAGGAAGAATCGAACCATCATGAATATGGTGAAAAGTATGTTGAAAGGCAAGAATTTACCTAAAGAATTTTTGGGTGAAGTTGTTTCGACTGCAACATACATTTTGAACAAATGTCCTACGAAGAAGCTAGAAGGAATTACTCCAAAAGAATGTTAGTCTGGTGTGAAACCTAGCTTGATTCATCTGAAGATATTTGAATATATTGCACATAGACATGTGCCAGATCAGTTGAGAAGAAAACTTGATAAACAAGTCAAGTCAAATGATTCTAGTTGGATATCATTTGACAGGGGGCTATAAGTTGTTCGACCCAGTGAACAAGAAGATTGTGATCAGCAGGGACGTGATCATATATGAGTTTAAAGAATGGGATTGAACTGAAAATGTCAAGAAAGATTCAGTGGGAATCCTACTTGAAGAACCAGAGACTCAAGTCGAAAGAGAAGTTCGATAAGAGGAACAAACAGTTATAAATCAACCAAGTACAAGAAGGCCTCAAAGAACAAGACGCATGCCTGCAAGATTGCAAGATTTGGTGATTACATCAAATGATGTGATAAATAATGAAGGTGATTTGGTACATTATGCTTTCTATGCAGATGTTAAACCTGTAAATGCAGCTGAAGCATTGAAAGATTTGAAGTGGGTGAAAGCAATGAACGAATAAGTGAAGTCTATCGAAGACAACAATACTTGGTCACTTGTCGAATTTCCTTAAGGCAAGAAGGAAATTGATGTCAAGTGGGTATACAAAGTGAAAACGAATTCGAAAGGGGAAGTAACTCGACACAAAGCAAGTCTTGTGGCGGAAGGATTTCAATAGAAATAAGGAATAGACTTTGATGAAGTTTTTGCACCTGTTGCTAGGATCGAAACAATCAAGTTGGTTGTTGGTCTAGCAGAAATAAACAGATGACACATATGTCAGATGGACATAAAATGTGCATTCCTGAATGGACCCTTAGATGAAGAATTTTATGTTAAATAACCAGTTGGGTTTGTGAAATACGACGAAGAGATAATAGGGAAAGATCATGGAACAATTACCATGGAGATCAACAGCATGTCAGCTATCAATCTGGCGAAGAACCCGATATCACATGGTCGAAGCAAGCACATCAAAATGAGGTTCCACTATCTTTGAGAGAAGGTAACAGATGGGAAGATGAATTTGGAACACTATAGAACTGAAAATTAGATTGCAGACATCATGACAAAGGGAGTGCAGGTCGAAGTATTCAGAAGACTAAGAGCCATGATGAATATAGATAGTTTATACACAATGAATTAGTTGGTGTGTTAAATTGTAATTCATAGTGTCAAAACTATGGTGTGTCGAAGAGCACACAGATTAGATTTGTTTTAGATTTAAATAAATTTGATTTTAGATGTAAAATAGATAGATTTGATTTAGTACCAAAATAGGTATTCTGGGCTTTTATAATTTTTGGGCTTTGAGCTAACTAAAATCTATAAATAGGGAGTAACCCCTAAGTTTGTAATCAAGTCAATTAAGGAATTCACAGTATTTTGCAGTTGCAAAGTGAATAACAAAGTTTTCCACAGTTTGTGGGCAGAGAGAAACTCTACAGAAAATAATTGTCTTCTTTCTTTTCTTTTCTTTCTCATAATTCATTGTCTTTGTGTAGAAATTCATCATAGATATTTGGTGGGTTTCCAACAATAAAGAGTGTTAGTTAATAAAAAAAAGTCTAAAACTATGGAAAAACATGTCAACAGTATTATTAACCAAAAACAAAATACTAAGCTAAAACATGAATATAATATTGTTTAAAAAGCAAAACAAAAAGAAAAAAACATTAAGTCAAACATTGTTTATTATACCAAAAAGAAAAAATATGTTTAAATATTGGTTGTTCAAACAAAACCAGAAAAAAAAATGTATACAATATTGTTTGACATACTTGCTTAGAGATCCTGATTTACACAACCAGAGGAACACAATCTAAAAATAAAAACGAAACAAACACATTTTACCTGTGAATCACATCAAAAATATAAAAATATTAAGAATTATAAACATCACAACACAACCCTAAAAAATCAACACTTTTTCTACCAAGGAATAAAACTCTAATAAAGAGTTCACATTTTGAACAACTTCAACGATTATTCATCCAAACCCATAAAATCATAAAGTATAAATTGAATCCTAAATATCAAAAAGGAATATTCAAAATACAAGATTCTAAAATTGAAAGAAGCAAGATACCTTCCATAGGTTGGGGGCCTTCAACAACAACCTCTTTGGTGTGAGGAACCAACATCTAAGAGTCTTTTCCAGGTTCTGTTTCTTCCCAAAAGAATACAAAAAAAAAGATTTGATGTCAGATATTATCACTTGTTTCTATTTGATTTAAAAAAAAAGTAAGAAGGAAGAAGAAAAAGGGGAAGAAGAATAAAGAAGGGGAGAAGGAAGTTGTGAGCGAGAGAGCAAGAGAGAAGGAAAAGTAAAAGTTTGGAAAAAAGAAAAAAACAATGGATATAGGTTGTTAGGTTGAGTGCCAAAAAGCAATGGAAGGACGTCTTGGAAAGATCAGAAAGGTAATAGTAGTTTGCAAGCAAAAGTGTATACAACTCAACAAAGCCATCCACGTGTTCACTTTAGGAAATAGGAGGCCAAAAATATCTTTTAAACAGGTTAAAATTTTCTTATATGATAGATTACCTGATAAATCTATTGAAATTTTTTACACAAATAACCAACCTCTTCAACTTTAATATCATACTATCCATCTTTTTCCCATATATCTCATAACACTCATATTCAAAAGAAAAAAAATTAACACAAAAAAGAGACTTTACCTCGTAAGATGCCATCACCTACTAATTTAAAGACGAATTTAGTCCAATTGATGCTCCACCTATTATGAATAGGGAGTGGCAATTGAATATAAGTGTCATAGGTTTTATTTTTTATTTATTTTTTATTTTTTAATATTTTATTTTTAATAAGTAATTAATATAAATAATTATATAATTAATTATACTATTGACATTTTTCTATATTAATATTATTAATACAATTAATATAAACAATTATTAATTATAAAAATAAAAAATAAAATACTAACTTTATATAATTAAATTTTGGAATAAATGTGGGAATATTATTCTACATTGTTGATTATGACCAGGTTGATCAAAGTGGCCACCGATTTTGCACCTCTGAGGTCGTATCTCTCGTATAGGTCTTGTTAGATCCATGGTTTTATGATTGACATAAATTTTTCTAAAACATAGTTCTGAACTGATGTTGAGCAAGATGTCACAACATCTTGACCAACTGTCACAACATGTTCTGCTGTCATGTAAACCAGACAAATGTTAAGACAAATGTCTTGACATCTTAGGCAGTTGTACATCAGGTGATTCTGTTATATTTCTTGACATATTTGATTTGATTTTGTGAGATCCTATTAGATATATTTCACTTATATTTTCAAGTTAAGAGGATTTTATTAGGAAAATTGGAGATTTAATTTGGTTTCATTAAAAAGGATCCTTGAGACTTTTTAGGAAACTTTGAAGATTTGTTCCTATTTTTGTGTGAAGATATTACATGTGATTTAAAATAGAATATTGGATTTGATTTGAAGAGTCCAATCCCATTTTGTAAGAGTCTATAAATAAGGACTTGCTAAACCTAAAATATCAAACACTCACAACAAGAAAAATTATGGGTGCAATATAAGGGTTTAGGGTTTTGGGAGTCTTTTAGGTTCTTTTTTTTTTCTTTGTATGTCACTGTTGTACCCCAAAATTTTCCCTCTCACAAAGATCTCTCTTGGTTCAAGATTGCACTAGGGTTGATCAGCTCAAGACACCTCCTTAAGCACTGGTGACCAAAATTAGGGTTTGAGATTGCACAAGGATAATTGAACTTTCAATGCTTCATATAACTTTAATAGATCATTATGGACCCCCAAGATTACTCATGTCAAGTTTCAATCATTTGATCACACTTTTGCTCAGTCAATTGAGCAGTTGACCTAAAAATCAGCTGTATTAGGGAAAAAGTAAATTATGGCCAATTTACAGTCAAATTTCATAATTTTTGATCCACATTAATATTATAAACTCATATGTATAATTTGATCAAGTTTGGACCATAATTCCTCAAGAAATTTGATCAAATCATCAAAAGGGCAAAATGGTCAAAATTAGGGTTTTGACCGAGGAAATGCAATTTCTGATTTTTGACCTAGCAAATAGTCATTTGGTTTGAAGCATGATTTCAAGAGTTCAATTGCATCATTTTTAGCTAATGATATGACCTAAAACATTGCTCAAGATCAATTGGATTGATAGTGAATTTTCAGCCAACTGATCAAAAGTCAACTGTATACTGAAAAGTCAAACTTTGACTTTTTGGTCAAAATCCAATGCCAAAGATCACAATTCATCAAAAAATGTCAAAATATGAAACTTATTCATCAATAAATCAAAAAGTCAAGATTTCATTTTGAAAAGTCAAAGTTTTCTAACTTAGAAATTTTTTTAAGTGTTTAAAACTTCATATTTTTTCACAACTTTGAGCCATTTTTTCACCATGATGCAAGAGGATTCAAAAGAAACTTTCAACATGAAAGTTGTATATCTCCATGATATATACAACAATGCTTTACACAACTTCTTCTAAAAATACTTAGATCTCAAGTTATTAATTCATAAAGTCATGGTCATGAAATTGAACACTTAGTGAAATTTTGCCCTAGTTTTGGTCAGGATTTTGACCTAACTTCATGGCACTTTTTCATATAGTTCAAAGGGGAATTTCGAAAAGTGATTCAAAGAGGGGTTGTAGAGCACATTACAAGATTTCCAAAATGTCCAAGAACTCCTTGAGATCATTTGTGAGCAAGGAGAATCTAAGAGATAAAGTTAGGGTTTTCAAACTTGAATTACAAGCCATTTCATGATGAACAAGAATTCAAATATGAGCCTATGCTGCATAATATTCACTTTGCAGGCCTCAAACTTGTTTGTCACTCCATAATTAAATGTTTACACAACATATGGAGTCATTGTCCAAGCATTTGAATTATTATCCAAGTTGCATTTCCATTTTTGGAAGAAAGTAACCATTCCATTCTTGTAAAGAAGCTTTAATCACAAAGTCAACTTGTATGGAGCTTTGCACTTGTTCTTTCTGTACAAGCATGCTCTATAAACTCAGAACAAACATGTTTAAAGTTTCTAGCCACCCTACAAGACATGTACCTTGCATTGAAACCATGTTTGTCAAGATAACTTCAAAAACAAGTCAAAAACTCATAACATGTGATTCTTTGTTTCTGACCATTTCAAACCTCAAAACCTTTCCTCTGTAAATAGAGATACTATTTGCAAGAGAAAACACGAATATACAAGCCCTAAAACTAGCCAAAACTCAGTATTGCATCACAAACCACCATGTTGTATATTCTGACCAAGAACTTCAAACTTCCATTTCACTCGTGCGTTTCTTGGCCTTTTGCTTCCAAAAGCTTCCAAACATCATACATAAGTCATCCCAATCCCTGTTACACGACTGTAACACCATCTTCATCCATTTCCAAGTTCAAAAACATCAGTTGGACTTCTCCAGATCATTCCAGCCACTCTCAGCTCAAGCCAACCATTGCATTAGCTTCCTAGAGGTCCAAGGAAGCTAACTTGATCATCATCACTGCCTGAAACAAGCTCAAATCCATTTCACAATTTCCAGTTTTGAGGTATTTTTCTTGAACTTTTATCGTCATATTTAGGTATTGTTAGGCTTGCATTTGTGAAGATAAAATGTAGATACCATTGCCATGAAATTGTACATATCCATAGTTTGCATTTATATGGCCTAAGTTTAGAGAATTTTAAAGTTGAAGTTTTCTGAAATTTTTAGGTTTTGAATTAGGGCCAGAAAAATTCTCATTCATCTTTGACTGTTAGCTTAAGTTATTTACATGGTTGTATTCGTGGGAAGAAATGCCACAACTTTCATGTTTGAACTTTTCATTTTTGTTGAGAGATGAAGAAGATACATGTCCTTTGGCTAGAGGTTGAATATGAAGTGTAATCAAGACGCGTTTTGTGTTATATATTTATCCTTTCACATAAGTTAACGAATGTATCACCATACCAGTGGTTAAAGTGCGCGCCTGTCACCCTTAGGTCCTGGGTTCAAGCCCCAGCGTGACCTTTTGCTATTTTTTCACTATTTTATGACTTTTTTGTGTTTTTTGGCAGCGTTTGGGCTTTCATGTGGGCCTAACCTTTTTTTCTCATAATACCTCTTGCATTACTGATCCACCCCCTGACTTTTCTTTATATTTTTATTTTAATTTTAATTTTCTTCTTCATTATTATTATTATTATTATTATTATTATTATTATTATTATTATTATTATTATTATTATTATTATCATTATTACTATTATTATTTTCATAAATCATAAAAAATCCAAAATTTATTTTTATTTATTATTTATACTTATATATTATATTTTTTTTCATAAAACAAAAAGACTAAATTTTTTCTTCTTAAAACAAATTAGTTTCTTTTCTTTCTTAAATAATTAATCTTTAGACTTAGGTTAAATTAGTATATTATTTTATTTTCTTAGTTAAAATTAATTTAGAACTTAGGTTTATTTTAATTAATTAATTTTCATTTTATTTTTATTAATTAAAAACCTTTTCATAAAAAACCCTAAACATCCTTTTCAAATTAATTTCTTTTCTTAATTAGTTTAAGTTAATTTTAATTAATCATTTACTTTAATTAGGTCAAGACAAAAACCCTTTCATAAAAAACAATAAAAATTATTTCTTTTTCCATTTATATTCTTGTATTTTATTTTCAATTTTGTACAATATTCAATATGGTTGTAATAGATAATTAGGTTTAATATTCTTACAATCCCCATTTGTAAATTTGTACACCCCCTCCCCTAATGGTGTAATAGCATAGTAATTTTACTTTTCACAATTTATCGCTTTATATAAATGCTAGTAATTAGGGTTTGTATGAGAAGACAAAATCAAGAAGTAGCAAACCCTAATCAAAGACTAAACAAAACATGAAAATCAATACACTTGCACACAAGCACTCCTAGGGTAAAATCCACTTGGTTGCCTTATAAAAATGGCCATATTATGCATGTGAGGTATCTTAGCAAAAACAAGCAAAAATACAAGATCATAGTCCCTCGATGACGCTATTTATGTTGCCTTTTCAAAATGATCTTAGTCCCTAAAGAAAGATGCTAAGATATCTTGCAACATTGCTAATCATGGTTATACGATAACCCACGCCCGTCCCGTTTACATCAAAAGATAGGGTTACTTACCAAATCAATGGTAAGATAACAATGTCAAAGGAAAAAGGAAATGAACATGAAAGACTTTTGAGTAGGTAGATTGTTCCTAGTTACTTGCTCAATTTCAAAACCAAAAATCTCCGTGTTATTTTCAAAATAAACACCAACACTTTCAAAAAACATCTTTCAAACTTGAAAACATTTTCAAAAGATCAACACTTTGTATACATTCTTATGAACGAGAATCATTAAAAAGTTTGCCTAAACGATGGCGCCTTTTCAAAATACTTTCAAAAAACCACACAAAGCACATTTTCAAACAAAAGCAAGTGATCTAGCAAGTAACTAAGAGCCCATGGAAAACCATGGATGAAAAGGGTACTAATACCTTCCCTTTTCATAATTTACCCCCCGAGCTCAAGAAACAATCTCAAAGGTCTTTCCTGTGCTTTTTCACTTTTCCTTTTGGATAAAAGAAAAGTCGGTGGCGACTCTTGCTAACCGCAACATTTGCAATAAAACACAAAACAACCAAGTCAGTTCTCCCACTGTATCACAGTCACTCATGTATATTTGATACATTGAGGTTGACCGATTGTTCTTAGTTTAAAACTTAAAAAAAAACTAAGTATTGTTGTCACTCATGAGCTTTTAAGAAAATGATTGAGTATTGTTTATTTGAAGTGTAATCTTCTATTTGGTTCTTTTGTTCTAGTCATTGGTTTGTTACTATAGGCATCACTGAGGTGATTGGAAGTGAGAGGGGGGTCTCATATATAGAGGTGTCTAGGTAGAAGTTGCACAAGATAGTGATTAGGAAATAAGTTGTAAACTAGGGTTGTTTAGGCTTTAAACTAATACTATCATAGTGAATTTCCTTCCTGGCTTGATAGCCCCTAGAGTAGGTGACATTGCACCGAACTGGGTTAACAATTGATTCTGTTGTTTATTATCTGCAATTTAATTTCTGCATAATCTCCAGTTTTGTTAAGTGTCTTCTGCCAGCAGATGATGTCATAACATTTGTCTTGACATTGTGTTGGTGTTAGAACATCAGTATTGACATCTGTATTACAAGTGCCAGAATTTCAATTGGCATAAGCATACAACTTGTTCTGGTTATTTGGTGAGCTCCAAGGAGAATATTTTTGGTAATATAGACAAGAAAGGAGGATACAACAACAAACTACCTTTATTAGATGGTTCAAATTATGACTGATGGAATGTTAGATGGTGGCTTTTCTGAAATCCAAGGACAACAAAGTATGGAAGGCTGTTTTGAAAGGATGGGATCATCTTGTTGAGAAGGACAAAGATGGGAATATGTCTTTGAAACCATAAGAAGATTGGTCTGAAGAAGATGATAAATTAGCTCTTGGAAATTCCAAATCCTTGAATTCTTTATTTAATGGAGTAGACAAGAATGTGTTCAGGTTGATTAATACTTGTACTGTAGCCAATGATGCTTGGGAAATTCTCAAAACAACTCATGAAGGTACATATAAAGTAAAAATGTTAAGACTTCATCTTCTCACTACTAAATTTGAGAATCTAAAGATGAATGGTGATGAGACCATCCATGACTATCATATGTAGGTTATTGAAATAGAAAATGCATATAGTGCCTTGGGAGAAAAGATGTCAGAACAAAAGCTTGTTAGAAAGATTCTTAGGTCTTTACCTAGGAAATTTGATATGAAAGTAACAACTATTGAAAAAGCTCAAGGCATAAAAAATATAAGAGTTAATGAACTTGTTGGGTCACTTCAAAGTTTTGAATTGACTATTAGTGACAAGTATAAGAAAAAGAGCAAGAGCATAACTTTTGTTTCTAATGATGAAGATGAAGAGGGTCAAGTAGATCTAGACACTGATAAAGGACTGTCCAATTCCATTGTGTTACTTGGAAAGCAATTCAATAGAATTCTGAAAAGAATGTGTAGAAGAGGAAGACCAGATATCTGGAACATCTCATCTGACATCAGGAATGATGAGGATTTTCAGAAAAATGGCAGAACTAAAGACAAGTCTAATCAAAGCAAAGGAATTTAATGTTATGAGTGTGAAGATTTTGGTCATATTAGGCCAGAACTCCCTACATTCTCAAGAAGGAGAAAAAGGGCTTTATTGTATCTTGGCCTGATGATGATGAGTCAGAAGATGAATCTAACATTGAGACTGCCAAAATTGTGATGGCACTTTCTTGAAGATGGGCAGATGAATGTAGGAACTTGTGATGAGAATGATCTATATGAAGATCTGGATGTATCCTACAAGGATACTTGTGGCAGGTGTGAGGAAAGTCTTAAGACGGAGGAAAATTAGAAAAAGATCATATCTGAGTTGGAGAATGAAAATAAGAAGCTTCTATGTACTGTTTCTCATCTTCAAAGTGACGTAACTCTCTTAAATTCCAAGCTTAATAACATGACAGTTTCTTTGAGAATAATGAGAAATGGAGATGATATGATGAAAGAAGTTGAAGATACAGAGGTTAATCATTCATTTAATAATCAACAAAGTAAAATAATTGTAGAAAAGTTCTTTCCTTTTTAGGAAACTTTAAAGATTTGTTCCTATTTTTGTGTGAAGATCTTGCAGCTGATTTAAAAAGGAAGATTGGATTTGATTTGAAGAGTTCAAGCCTATTCTGCAAGGGTCTAATAATAAGGAATTTCTAAACCTAAAATAGCAAGCATTCACAAAAAAAAATTGTGGGTGCAATATAAGGTTTTAGGGTTTTGGGAGTCTTTTAGGGTCTTTTGTTTTTCTTTATATGTCACTCATGTATCTTTGATACACTAAGGTTGACTGATTATTCTTAGTTTAAAGCTTTTATGAAAAACTAAGTATTTTTCTCACTCATGAGCTTTTAAGTGTCATACCACAAATTTGCCCCATCAAAATCAGTGATCATATTGTTGCTATATTCTAAATTTTAAACTTTATTGTTTCAATTTGCTTATTTTAGGTCTTATTTTAATGGGGGTTTTTAATGTATAAGAGGGGTGTATTACTTCAAATGGACCATCAAAATATGATGGCCCATTAAGTTTTCCCCCAAATATAAAGGGGGGGGGGGGGGTGCTTTTTCTTAAAAATTAAGTTTCGTTTCATTTTTTAAAGGGCCCATTACGTATCAGGCCCATTTTAAATAAGAAGTGAAGAGGGGTGCATTGTTACTCAAGAGGGTGTATTGCTCTAAAATGGACCATCAAAGTCTGATGGTCCATTAAGATTTTGGCTTATTTTTATAAAAGAGAGGAGGTGCATTTGGAATCTATTCAGCCCATTAATTTATTTTAAAGGCCCATTTCATTTTGTTTTTTGAACAGAAGCCCATCTTGCGCTGCAGTTGTTTTCAACAAATTATCATTACATTATTTTTATTGGTAAATATTTATATCAATTGAATTATTAATATAATTATTATTATTTCCATATCTATTATTATTATTATTATATTTTTGTATTATTATTAAAAAGTATATTACGTTATTATCATTGACCTTAGTCAAATTTAGGGTTGAAACCTTAATTCCCTTAGCAAGCCAGTGGCACCCTACTTTTGTGTTGCTCAAACAAAACCTAAGAACATACATTGTGCAAATTAAACAAAGAAACGTATCAAAATTGAAATAAATCTCAGACAGATAACAAAATCCAATCAGATCCAAAATAGAATCAATTACATACAAGGTCGTCTAATGTTTTATCAATTACAAAATCTTCTAATTTCTAACAGAACAAAAAAATTCTAATTTCTAACAAAATCAATCAACCCTAATCTTCTCTAATCACTAATCTGTAACAACAATCAAAAATAATTTTTCTAATTTGACTAACCTAAAAAACTATATAAACCCTAGAGATTCTAACGAGAAGAGGGGGGAGAAATTGTAAACAAAGAAAGAACAAGGGGTGGAAGGAGGAAGAACACCTCCAGACGTAAATCTCCTTTGTGTAGACTTGGGTTTCAAAATCTGAAACCCTAGAGTTTTTTCCACCGCGCCGCAGTTATATCCGAGTCTCCGACGCTGTCACTATCACCTTTATACCTTCAAAACAAACAGAAAAGACGAGGTCAGTGGAGAGATCAAGTAGCGAGCGAATGAAAATATGATCGGAGGTAATATTCAAACTCAGCTTTTAGGGTTTTTATGGTTTCTGATGTACGATTGATTCCGGGGTTTGGGGGTGGTTGTGGTATAATATGAGATACTAGGGTTGAGGTTGTCGCTGCCAATTTTGATTAGGGTTGTGGACATTTGTTATTCTGCAAGAGAGAGGAGATGGGCGAAAGAACGTAGAAGAGACAAAGATGAGATGAAATGAATGAAAATGAAAAAATAAAAATAGAAAGTTATACTCCCTCGCGATCCTGTATGCTTCACTTATCGTGCACCCTTAATCACACCCTTCTAATATTAATCAAACACTCTAAAACCGTGTGCTCACCGTAAGCCATGCACACTCGTCTGCACGCGAGACAAGCGAATCGCTGTTATTTTGACTTGGGCCTAAGACAATTCTTAATCACGCTTCCCTATTTTTTTGTTTTGCTACTATGCTGAAAAATACACCTCCCTCGCGCTAGTGGGCCAAGTCCAACATATGGATTTGAGCCCTTAGGTTCTGTATCCCCCAGTTTTGCTAGTAGGTTCAGATCCACACCTCCCATGCGTTTTGGGTCTAAATCCAATATATGGATTTAAGGCCCTCTTATTCAACCCCCCCCCCCCCCCCCCCCATGTTTTACTGTCTAAAATAATTTTTCACCCCCTGTATTTTTTAAAATATGATTATTTTATTTTTTTAATTTCATTTATTTATTTATTTGTTTATTCAGTATCATTCTTTTTATCACATTAGTAAATAATTTTGCATATTAATAAATTATTGAATATTTTTAAATTTGATATATTTTTGATAAACTATTTAATAGTTATTTATTAATCAAAGATCAAATTTTAAAATACTAACTCCTTTTTTTTTAAAAATACTTTAATTGCATTAAATTCTTTTCTCATGCATTAAAATATATTTTTCTCTCATATTGCATCATTTATTCGAAAATATCT
Source organism: Vicia faba (assembly GCA_948472305.1). Taxonomy (NCBI): domain Eukaryota; kingdom Viridiplantae; phylum Streptophyta; class Magnoliopsida; order Fabales; family Fabaceae; genus Vicia; species Vicia faba. Next base: position 253,242,232 of record OX451738.1, on the reverse strand, counting down.
AACCAATTAAATCATAATTTTTTTCTAACATAATTCAAACTTATATTTATTTTCAAAAAGGATTATGGGAATTTCTTTTATCGACTGCGGGTTTTGTCTATGATTCCGTAATTTACAAACCTAGATTTGGTTCAAGGAGAATTCGAGATATTTTCATAGTCCATAAAAAAACTAACCAAATAACTACGAACTACGAATTGGGACTCTGATTCTATAAGAGGATACATAGGCATACGACTTAAAAACCGTGGCGAGTTCCCCTAATTAAAACTAAAACCCTATTCTTAAACTGTATATCTAAACCCTAGTATCCTTGAGAACAAGGTAGATGATGGGTGCCTAACACCTTCCCTTCGTCTAAAGCGAGTCAACAACTTAGAATCTCTGATCCAAATTAGGGTTATCCCTTATATTCTATTCCTTAGGATAAAAATTAATGGTGGCAATTCTATAATTTTTAGCCAATTATTACAACTGGCGACTCTACCGGGGACTAAACCCTAGGGTTTAGAAGCCTTTTCCTCCTAAGTTTAGGTTATTGGTTAGGGTTTATTTATTTATTTTTGCTTTCCATACTTGTCTTTTTTAATTATTTTATTTATTTATTTTCTATTATTTTATTTATGGTGTTATTATATCTATGGGGGGATTTTTTATTTCAAAAATATATTTTCAAAAAACCTTAGACATAAGGTTCGTGTATTGGCCAAGGGGGTATATCATCCCTATGAGTTTTTGTGATGACTTCACCTAGAGTCGGTGGAATTCCAAAAAATAAATAAGTCTCAAGAGGTATCCTCTTGGGTGGTAGGACTTTGGAATGAAACCTATGACTTTTTGTATAGCCCTTAAACCAAAATATCATAGTGAAACCTTTTACGACCTTAGAGACGAAAGTTTCAGTCTACAAAGAGGCTCCACTTAAGGAAGGCCCTTGTGCCTTTCCCTCTAGTGTTATCCATGATAACCTTAAGGAAACCACCTTATGGGGAGGGTAGAATATTCGTAGGTCGAAACTAGGAACCTGCCAACTAAGAATACTTGTCACAAATCCCGTTACTATGTCACACGATCATGCATTCATACATCTTGCATCTCACATATTCATCATTTTCCATTTTATTTATTTGTATTATCTATAGGATAAAAAATAATAATCAAACTTTTTGGTGAAGCATCTTAAAAATGGATGCCAAAGGGAAACAACTTTTCTGTGTTAGTGTCGTCCAACTAGATATGACGAAGATCAAGATTATAAAAGGGAAACTGTCTGAAAAATATATGAAGATGTTTGTTCACCGTTATGAGGATACCCTTGAGTTGACAAAAGTGGATGTACAATTGGATGCAATTTCTACCTTGGTTCAGTTCTACAATCCTCCATTAAGGTGTTTCACCTTTCAAAACTTTCACCTAGCGCCGACTTTGGAAGAATTTGATAGGCTCTTGAATTTTTCTAAGGGAAAAGCTTATGCAGGAATTGGGCAGACAATTGATGTTAAGGATTTAGCAAAGGGTTTAAGGATCTCTTATCCCGAGTTCTCACTTAATTACAAAAAAGAAGGTGATGTATAATGGATTAAAAGACAATATTGGAGGATAAAGACCTTTCTTTTGCCAACAAAAAGAATGGGAATCTCGTGTTGATTGTTTAGGACTACTTGTCTTTGGTGTAATTCTGTTTCCACAGACTTTGGACTATATCGATGCTGGAGCTATTAGTGTGTTTTGGGGCCCAAAAGCTTTGAATATGGACCCAACTCCTGCCTTACTTGCTAATATTTACTATTCTCTTAACACTCGTTACGAAAAAGGGAGGGGTACACTGAATTGTTGTATCCCTCTCTTATATTCTTGGCTTATGTATCATCTTTATAAGGAAGACTACATGATCAAAACTCTGACACGATTCAAGTGCCCTAAAAAATTAAGGTCTCTTACTGATGATTATGTGTTATGGTACGCAAGAAAGCTAAATATTTGAGATATCATTTACAGTTGTAGAGATTTTCTGAATGTTCTATTGATTAGGTTATGTGGTTGAATTAATTACAACCCTACTTTGGCTTTGTGACAACTTGGGTACCCTATGGAGGATAAACCCTTCGATGAACAACTTCAACAACTAATCATTCATGACATGGGCAAAAATGACTGGGAGTTGCTCAACAAGATCATCCGAGCTTGGAATAGGGTAAACAAAAGAATAATTGAAAGAAATAATGTTGTGGCAAAAGAACCTTACACTCGATGGGTTTTGGATAGGGTGGAAGTTGTTAAACTACCATTTGACGTTGATCCTTAGTACAAGTGAGACGTCCCAGATCCTCTGCATATGTCTTTAGAAGAGATAGAAAACTTGAAGAAAGCATTGGATCAAGCTTAAAAGAAGAAAGAGGAAGTAGAGCTTAGCCTTAATAACCCTGCTAAAGAGAAAAGATAGATGCAACACGAGCTTGAGTCAAAATACCAACAAATTCAGAGAGACCGTGAAGCATTTAAAAAAGAGAGTCTTAAACGGAAATGTTCGACTGGAGGATTGTTGAGTGCTACCTTCAACTTAGATTCCCACAACCAACATTTGGAGGATGCTGCTAGAGAAATCGGGAAGCTAAGTAAGTGACACGAAACAATGATACAAGACAAAAAGGAGATGGAAGAGAGCTTGAGGACTCAAATTCAAAGTTTGGCACAAGTTTCTTTAGATCAAGAAGATCAGACTCAATATCTTACCACGAGACTCCAAGATAGCCAAGAATCGGACATATGGGAACGTCTCAAGAGGATGAGGGAAGAAAGACTTCTCTCCCAAAAGACTGATGAATATGAGCAGGTTTGTCATGAGTTAGAAGACCTCCAAAAGAATTTCCTCATGCAGAGGAGACTCTATACGAAAATGAGGGTTGAAAAATTATATTGGGAAGAGCAGTATGAAAAGATCGCCAAAGCAGGAAAGGATAGTCATAAGATAATTTTGGACCTCTACTAGGAATATCGGTTCTACAAAGACAAACATGCAAGACTCGCCTTCTTAGCCAACAACCTCATTGGTGACATCCCTAGAAGTTTGAGAGATGCGGAAAATGTGATGGTCCCGCTTCCAAAAGATGTTGAAGACTTCCTAAAGATTTGTAGGTTTACGGTAGATGGTTTCAGAACAGATATCCACAGGCGCACTTAGAAGATTTTGTTTCCCTTTGTTATTTCCTTCAGCAATTTAACATTGATGTTTTGGATAAAATATTTTTCAATATATGAATTGTATTCTCTTTTTTAAAAGATAATTACCATTTCAATAAAAGTATTTTGTTTCCATATCCCGTTTGTGTATTTATTTTTGAGATGCTCACCAATGAAAAAGCAAAACCTGAAAAATATATATAAAAAATATGAAAGAGAATCCAAGTGAATAAGACATTAAAAAAACCAAAATCTTAGCATATTCATACACATCCATGCATTCTCAAACATTGTATTTCATAAATTCATACTAAAACTCATCATTTTTCAAAAACATTCTCCAGTTAAATGATTGGTAAGAAAGCACCGTCTCTTCGACCACCATACCAAATAAGAGTCCGTCAAAAGAAAGTGATGGAGCATATCAAAGAGAATCAAGATGCCTTCAAGGAAGATTTGGAGAAAGTGAAGGGAAACATTAACTCAATAAAAGGATACATGAGCCAAGTTCTTCTAGCCTTGAAGAACATCATCGAAAGACAATAACATATTCCTAGGGAAGCCTTTGAAGAAGTAGCCCAAACTATCGGTGCATCGAGTGGTTACCAACCAAGAAAAGAACCAAATTCAGGACCTCTAAAGTCAACTGTAGCACAACAAGAGGTTAGAAAAACTAATACTTAAGGGTTTGTCCCACCTCCACCGGAGGTAGGGGCGTCCCATACTTTGCAATTTCCAATCAACAATGCAGACAACTACATAGATCTACAATATGGAGACCTTGATTTGGAAGGTGTTACTCAGGCACCCCAACCTAAGATTGTTGAGAATCCTTTGGAGCTCAATCAATGTAAAGCTCTTGAAGAAAGGGGCTTTGGAAAATTCAAAGTATTGTAGAAAATAAAAGGGGCTCCGGATGAGGTGATCCCTCCAAAATTCAAAGTACATGACTTTGGAAAATATAAGGGGCTTACATGTCCGAGGAACCATCTACGCATGTATTGTAGAAAAATGCATGCCTATGCTCAAGATCAGAAGCCGATGATCCATTATTTCCAAGACAGTTTGAGTGGGGTATTCTTAGATTGGTACATGCAATTGGAGCAAATTCATATCCAAACATGGACAGATCTTGCCAACATTTTCCTGAGACGGTACAAGTACAATTTGGACATGAAACCTAACCGCATGTTGCTCTAGAATTTATATCAGAAGAAGGATGAGTCCTTCAAAGAATATGCTCAAAGGTGGAGGGAAATTGAAACCAGTGTACAACCACCACTCCTGGAGAAAGAATTTGGTTGATACATTCATGGGTACTGTTGTACCCCAAAATTTGCCCTCCCATATTTCTCAAAATATCTCAAGAAAAATTCACAAGTCCAACCCGGCGCGTCATATTCAGGTGTTCTTTTCCCAAGATATCTCTGATAACGTATTCTCAAATTCAGGTTTGGCTCAAGAGATAATTCTTTAAAGAAGGTATCCGAATGTGTGAGTTTTCTTGAAGAAATATGGTGAAAAAGTGTGCTGAAAGTGCAGTTTTTACGCGCTAAAAAATTCATAACTTGAAGATCGTGGCTCTTTTTGAACCCGTTCTGGTGGATAAAATTTAGTCTTGACATTATCTATGTTTTCATCTCTCACGGCTGGAAGCCAATTTCGATCAGAAGGTCTTCAAAAATGTGGATTTATCAAGTATTTTCATACAGAAAATTTGTGACAAGTTTATTTGCGTCATGTTCAGAAAATCATAACTTGGTCGATTTTCATCGTATCGAGCTGGTTCCGGCGCCAAAATTTCACAAATTGAGCTGGCTACATTTTCACAGAAGGTATTGAGTTCAAACGGTATTCAAAAGGCCTTCGTTTTTTGCTCAGAGTGCGTGACACGCTGAAAATCTTGAATGCTGAATATTATTTCATCTGGGCCGAAACTTCGAAAATTCATAACTCGGTCAATTTTTATCGGATTGGGCTCATATTTTTACACAAGGTCCCTGACTCGTAGATCTACAACTTTGCTTCAAAAGTCGAGACCGGATTATGCTCCGATCAATACCAGTTTTTTATTGAAGAACGTGTCAGAGTCGACAGTGGAGCCCAAAATAAGTTTGTCTGAGCTGAAACTTCAAAAATTCATAACTAATTCACCGTTTATCCGATTGAGCCGATTTTCGGACAGGAGTTAGTTATCGATGTCGGCTACATTTTGTTTTCACATTTCAACTTCAAAAATTGCACTTAAGTCCCAGTGATTTAGCCTGGAAAGTGACGAACTCAAGTGAACATTGGAGGCCCAATTGCACATTCAAAGCCCATTTTCTTTACCCTAATTTCCATTATATAATCACCTTCTTTTCACACAAACCAGAGGAGAAAAAAGAGAGAAAAAACCTTGCCACAACACTGTTAGAATATCAAATTCTTTCAAGAACCCTAAAACCTTGAAATCCTTATTACAAATCCCTCTCTCACTACAAACAAGCCATCACAGTTACAAACCAACACCTCACTACTTCTTCAGTAAGGATAAGGCTGGCTTGATATCCATGATCCAAAGGGCATAAAAGTATTCAGGTCACTAATTTTCCAGTAAGGGTAAGATTGATTTGATCTCCATGATCAAAAGGGTATAATCATTTATACATGCCATATTGTGCCTAAACATTAAATTTCTTCATATATTGGCTTTATTTGCATTTTATGATTTTATTTAATGTGTTCATGAGATTCAACACTGCAGATTTAGACAGGATCTCATGCAGGTTCATTAAGGAACGTTGAGGCCAGAACATAAATGGCCAAAAGTCAAATGGCCAAAAAAGAATAACTTATGCATGACACCAATACATGGCGAGACAGACATCCTGAGAAGATTAAGGAACGTTGAGGCCAGAATATAAATGGCCAAAAGCCAAAAGCCAAAAGCCAAACGGCCAAAGTAGAACAACTTATGCATGAAACCCAATCCAATGGCCAAAGAATGCAGACCACGGTACTCAGGAGTCAATGAACACGCACGTGATGCCAGAAAGTCAAACAAGGCTTTTTGTCTAATGGGCCAAATTACTTCCAAAAAACCTCCTAAATGGGCCTGATACCCCCATGGTTTGCATCAATTTTTAATTTTTAATTTGTTTTTCTTTCTTAATTCTATTAATTATTTTAATTGTTTTCTTTAATTTCATAAATTAATTTTCATAAATAAAAAAATCAGAAACTAAAATATGTTTAATTAATATTTAAATTAATTTATTTTATAAATAAGCTCTAACAATTAACTTAGTTAATTTAGGTTTTAAAACTTTAATATTTTCTTAAATTAATAAAATATGTAGAAATTAGGATTTTTTAACCTTTTCATTTTTTTTTAACAAATAATTTTCTCATCATTATTATTATTATTAATTACTAAATATTTTGTAAATAAATATGTAAATAATTAATTAGCATAAATTAGGTTTTAAACTTTAACCTTTTCTTTAATAATTAAAAATATTTAGAACTAGGGTTTCCTTCTAATTTTAAATTCTTTTCTTATTTCATTAAATACAAAAAACATTTCTTTTCTTTAATTTAATATTTAATTAACTTTTAATTCAATTTAATTTCAAAAGGGTCAAAACCCTCGGACGTCCTAATTTTAATTCTTTTCACGCATTATTTCTTTCGATCATTATGTAACTGTTTCTCAGATGTAATAGTAATTAGGTTTATCTTTCCATCTTTACTTTCCGCATCTTTATCAAAAACGGGTCTTTGTAATTTGGCGATGTATAGACCCGCGCCTTGTAATAGCGTAGGATTTACCTTTTCCGTCATTTAAATTTCCGCACTTTTAAATTCTAAACTTTGCATGAAAGAATGTATGGCTAATTAAAAACAAGCGTAGCTCACGATACAATGATCAAAGATAAATATTGACATGAAAATAACACACAAATTCACACACCACTCTTAGGGTACGCCTCACCTGTTGCCTTACCTTCGAAACGTGGTCGTCGAGTATAGGGCGTTTTAGTAAGTCCTTGTGTCCATGATCCAGTTGCCTCGAAACGGTTGCCTCGGATTTAAAAAGGATCAAGGGCATAAGGGTAGCTTCTAAGGTATCCTACTGTTGCTCTGGTGACCACACTGTCCCTAAAAAACGAATTGACCCGAACACCTCCAACGGTGGTGCTACCTACCTCTCAATGGTGGGATGGCACTACCTCAAGGACATTTACACAGCCTAATTCCTTAGGGTAGGTAGACGACTCATAGATACTTGCTCTATTCAAAAAAAAATCAAAACTCTTTTCACACCGACACTTTCTAAAAGCTTTCAAAACGATTTTTCAAACACTCTTGAGGACTGATACAAGAGTTATTCCGAAATCTTTAAACGAAACTTTTTCAAACCCACTCACAATTGAAAAGAAAACACTTTTGAAAACACAAATGAGCAAGTATCTAAGAGCCCATGGATAACCATGGATAGAAAGGGTGATAATACCTTCCCTTTCTATAAATCTACCTCCCGAACCGAGAAACTATCTCATAAGGAATTTTGCTATGCTTTTGTCCTATCCATGTTGGAGAAAATAAAAGACGGTGGCGACTCTTGCTTCCGCGACATTTCGCGAACCAGCGTTAAACAGTCAGTTCTAAATCCACCGATCACAGAACTGGCGACTCTGCTGGGGACAACTTTTAAAGTGAGGTGTACCTTAGGACTAAGATCACTTGTGTTTTCAATTGTTGTGCTTGTTTGCTTTATTATTGTGGGACTGTCTCGGGAGTTCTATAGATCCTAACCCGGATCTGGGGATACCTTCTTAGAAAGTAGCAACAAGGCTGCGAGGGAACTGTGTGGGGTATACCGACATGATTGAAGCAGTCTGCTACGTTGATGTGGCACTTTGGTGTGTACCGGTAACCCTTGAGTCCAGTCAAGGAGAGTACGGGGCCGCCGCATGGTGTCGTGAAGCATCAACTGACCTTAGGAACCTTAATTGAACCATCTTGGCCTCTTTAGGGTAGTGAGATAACTGACTTTGGTGCAGTCCGAGGTTGGTTGATACTCGATACTACACTCAGTTGAGGGTTGTTTTCTTGGAATATTTCGGTCGCCAGTTCAGTGGCTAAATTGAAACGATGAACAATGAAAGCAATCCAATGATATTGGGACCCTTAGAACCCGATTACTTCTAATAGGACATGTCTTAACCAACAAACTGAAAGAGGGTAATACCCAAACTTCATGCTGGCCTAAAATCTAAGGGCTCTTTTGTGTGACTTGTGTGCCTTCGTACTTGACTACTTGCATACTTGTTATCTGACACTTGAGTTTCTTGCAGGTTTTGTTTACAGTCCTTAATCTGGACTCATAACAGGGTTTACCTCCATTACTCCACGCATAGCATAGCATCATACCATCATACCATTGCATACATCCTGCATAAGGACTAATCCGTTTCAAGGAACTCAAGGGTCTGTGGTGCAGGTCATGATGACCCAACTGTCTAGCAAGGGGCAAAGGGGATTTATTTTCCTCTAGCCAAGGTTGATAAGTTGAGTAAGGGGCTATGACCCACTCGATATGGTGAGCCTTGACTCTTGAAGAAGGACTCTCAACAACATACAGTGCCTTCCATCAAGGTACAAAATGCAAATTCTAACAATTTTCTTGTTTACCCCGCGAGATCCTTGAAAACATTGCATGCATATCATACATATCATTGCATTACAGGTACCCTTTGTTACAGGTCACTTACCTTCTTCGCTGTTTATTTCAGCAATGGATGCCCAACAAGATAACCAGGGTCTTCATGCTCAAGAGACTCAGTTCAGGGAGATCTTCCTAAGCCTATCCAAGGGGCAAGAAGAGCTAAGGACACTCCTCATGGGGAATTTGACCAAGAAAAGTCCCGAAGAGGACGGGGACGAACGACTGAAACGTCTACAAGCTGAGGTAGATACAATGAAAACCCAAATGTTGGGGCAAAAGGCTCTCATCTAAGGTTTAGCTCGGGAGCAAGAAGAGTTGAGGACCATGATCAGTCAACTCCACCAAGACAGATCCAACATGAAGCAACCAGTCCAAGTCAGGGACCAGGTCTTTGATCAGCTTCCAAGAGAACAAGAATCTGGTATGGTGAAGAATAGAACTCTCCAAGTTGCTACCACCTCACAAGCCCAACACCAACCTCGCCCAGAGCAACAGGTTGATCAGAGTAAGCCAAACAAGCCCAGGAGGCAGTTCACCCAGCTCAACATGCCATTGTTTCAAGCTCTACAACACCTGCTGAGGTTGAATCTGATTACACTAAGGGCTCCTCCCCGGAACCCCAACATCTCTGCTTCTAACTATCATGCCAACAAAAGGTGTGCATACCACTCTGATAGTCCTGGACATGACACTGCCGACTGCTGGGCTCTAAAAAATAAAGTCCAGGATCTGATTAATGAAGGAGTAGTGGATTTCACCCAAATGGGTCAGGCTGAGTGCTTCTACCATCCCTACCGGATTCACCATTTGAAGTAACAAGCCCTGAGATGAGAAGACTTTTGTTTATTAGAATTTTCAAGTTGTAACTTTCTTTTGACTGTTCAAACATTTATTCATGTTAAATGTTGTTATTTCATTAATGCATCGCATATGTCTGTTTTGAAGCAATATATTCGCATTCGCTATATTCAAACTGATTTCATATTTTTTGATGATCAACTCTTAATTAAGAAATTCTAAGCCTCTTGAGGGAGGATGACGAAAACAATACCACGATCCTTACAGTATGCTTTTAAACAGACCCCGCTGATGAGGTACAGGCATTGTTTCAATCCCTAAACACTGGAGTTATAAGGAAGATAATCCCTCGTCAACCCCTCTGAGCCAAAGAAGTAGGAGTTTTTCTTTTCGAAAATTAAAACCCTTTATCATAACCTGGGGCAGGGTAGTTCTCTCAGTTGATCCAAGTGCATAACAAATGGCACCAAAGAGGTCCTTACAAAAAAAAAAGACAGTGATGATTCCGAATAATCATAAAGATAGGCAGTCATTATATCTCAAAAATAAAAACCCAATAAGTCAAAACCTATGAAGGAGACTTACAAAACTGGGGCATCCCACTGACTGTAATCACAAAAGAAACAGTTCATGCAAAATTTAGGGATAGCGAAATCAAAAAGAAAGAGGTCATACAAACCCTCAACAAAAACAAAAAACGACTGCCTATTCAAAATAAATTGTCAAAATCCAAACCATCACCGGAACATCGGAACAAAGACCTAAACAAGGTCTAACGCACGATCAACTGAGTTTAGGTTTGAAGAACATCACGAAGAGCGGGTGGGTACAAATAATTTGAGCCTTATCCTTTGTTTCTTAAAACCGTGAACCAGACCGCGTTATAACCCTTAAAAGTCCTAGCTAAAGCATGGGTTAGTTCGAAAGCATACTGTTACGAAAGGTATCCTGACTCCTTAAGGCTTGTTGTAAAATACTGAGTTAACATCACATTTTACAAAATTTGCTTGTTTTACTGAAAATGCATTTTCAAAAACTTCGAAACAGACATAAGCCTTGCATTTTTAACATAACTTTGTTTGCATATGACTTTTTGTTCGAACAACAAAGAAATTCACTCGAAGAATATCTAATGAACAAAAGCACTTCCAATCAAGGGGTAGACATGATCATTGTCCGTCATCTGGGGCAGTCCAGTCAAGATTCAAGGAATCTCTCAAAAATGCCAAATAGCCTGGGGAAAATCTCCGTCTGAGTCACTTAGGGCATTAGACATGAATTCCAACGACGAATCCTGCATGATCAAACGAAGATTTTCTGGTCGCATGGCAACACAACAACAGGGGCACCTCCCTACATTCTGAGAGCGTGGACATAGTCGAAAAGATACTACGCATGATAAAAGACCCGCTAGGTTGACACACTTAGGCAAATAAGGGCTTCCCGGCGAACCAAAAGGGTTCGGGCAAAATAAGGGATGAAATGAAAAAAATTTGTGCACCCGGCAAGTCGAAAACCTGAAAAGGCGGCTTGGGCAAAAAAGGGTATCCCGATGGACTGAAAACCCGAAAGGGCAGTCCAGGCAAAAGTTAGGGATCAAAGCGTACGACTATGTCCCGGCATCTCGTCACTTGCCTACCAGAAGAAGATTTGTCAATCGGCAGTCATCAAACACCTTCAAAGGTACCTCCTTCTCCAACAGAAACTGGGGCAATAATGAGTGGTCCAAATGATCCGGTTTCTCTGTCCACCGAAGTGCCAAGGTAAGTTCAGCTGAAGAATGCGACCAAGATACCTTCACTCCCGGCAGAGCGAACGCGTCTCCCCAGGTTTTATTCAAAGGTTATTTCTCCACCAGAGCTTATAACTAGGTTATCCTCAGCTAAAAGCCACGGAAAGATCGTCCTCGGCGAAGTCTTCCTATCCCCAGCGGAGTTCATCAAATCTCCCAACATAACTTATCAACGGTATCCCCAGCGGAGTTATCTTCATCAACCTCAGCAAAGTACTTCTCTTTCCCCACAAAGTTCACTCCCCGCAGAGTAATCTATTCGCCAAGTTTATTCCCCAACGGAGTTATCTTCTCCTACCGGTATTCTTGCAATCATCATCCCCAACGGAAACAAAGAATCTCACTCTTCAACATCAGCCCAGGATTTGACTTCCCGGCATCCGTCAAGGATCTATTTTCCTAGACGAAGATACATTCATAAACATCACATTGTTATACATCATGATACATGCATATGCGTATCATATCATACAATCTCATGTGTTGAAAAATATTATTGCTTGATCCATATCATTCATTGCCTATGACTGACCTTTACCTTTCAGGAAGGATACAGTTAAAAGATCAGCTATGTAGACGAATACAGTCAAAAGAGACCAACCCTGTCAAAGAATACAAATCCAGTTAAATCAATGCCTAAAGATTTCTCTGATACAACTCGTCGTTATAGACACTCGTCGTTATAGACACTCGTCGTTATAGACACTCGTCGTTATAGACACTCGTCGTTATAGACACTCGTCGTTATAGACACTCATCGTTATAGACACTCGTCGTTATAGACACTCGTCGTTATAGACACTCGTCGTTATAGACACTCGTCGTTATAGACACTCGTCGTTATAGACCACTCGTCCATGAGGATAACCTGTCAGTAGAGACAACTCACCAACCTAACATTACCAGACTCGATTCCTGTATCTTGCCAGGGCACATCTGAAGAGTTCGAAGATCCGATTCCTGTATCTCTCCAGGGTGTATCTGTTGACGACTATATTCTCTGGACTCGATTCCTGTATCTTGCCAGGGCACGTCTGAAGAGTTCGAAGATCCGATTCCTGTATCTTGCCAGGGTGTATCTGTTGACGACTATATTCTCTGGACTCAATTCCTGTATCTTGCCAGGGCACGTCTGAAGAGTTTAAAGATTCGATTCCTATATCCAGCCAGGGCACATCTACACAAAGAGTTTGAAGATCAACTCCTGTAACAGGCCAGGTAATTATTTTCTTTTCTCAGGTACGCAAGTTCTCGCTAAGGAATCTCTTACGCGATCGACACCTAGATGGCATCTATAAGCCCATCCACATACCAACAGTCTCCAAATGGCATCTATAAGCCCATTCCCGACAAGTCTCTGTCACAACTCCAAATGACATCTATAAGCCCATCCTCCTATCCGTCATCTCACCAAATGGCATCTGTAAACCCATTCCCGCCATCAAGTTACTGATACTCTACTATGCGAGTGCAAATTTCTGGGCACTCTAGTGTTCAATCATCTTCCACCTTCGGATCACGAAAGGCACGCAAGCCAATCTACATCCTCAGGTTTAAGAAGATTGAACAGGGGCAACTGTTGTACCCCAAAATTTGCCCTCCCATATTTCTCAAAACATCTCAAGAAAAATTCACAAGTTCAACCCGGCGCGTCATATTCAGGTGTTCTTTTCCCAAGATATCTCTGATAACGTATTCTCAAATTCAGGTTTGGCTCAAGAGATAATTCTTTAAAGAAGGTATCTGAATGTGTGAGTTTTCTTGAAGAAATATGGTGAAAAAGTGTGCTGAAAGTGCAGTTTTTACGCGCTAAAAAATTCATAACTTGAAGATCGTGGCTCGTTTTGAACCCGTTCTGGTGGACAAAATTTCGTCTTGACATTATCTATGTTTTCATCTCTCACGGCTGGAAGCCAATTTCGATCAGAAGGTCTTCAAAAATGTGGACTTATCAAGTCATTTCATACAGAAAATTTGTGACAGAAGTTTATTTGCGTCATGTTCAGAAAATCATAACTTGGTCGATTTTCATCGTATCGAGCTGGTTCCGGCGCCAAAATTTCACAAATTGAGCTGGCTATATTTTCACAGAAGGTATTAAGTTCAAACGGTATTCAAAAGGCCTTCGTTTTTTGCTCAGAGTGCGTGACATGCTGAAAATCTTGAATGCTGAATATTATTTCATCTGGGCCGAAACTTCGAAAATTCATAACTCGGTCAATTTTTATCGGATTGAGCTCATATTTTTACACAAGGTCCTGACTCGTAGATCTACAACTTTGCTTCAAAAGTCGAGACCGGATTATGCTCCGATCAATACCAGTTTTTTATTGAAGAACGTGTCAGAGTCGACATTGGAGCCCAAAATAAGTTTGTCTGAGCTGAAACTTCAAAAATTCATAACTAATTCACCGTTTATCCGATTGAGTCGATTTTTGGGAAGGAGTTAGTTATCGATGTCGGCTACATTTTGTTTTCACATTTCAACTTCAAAAATTGCACTTAAGTCCCAGCGATTTAGCTTGGAAAGTGACGAACTCAAGTGAACATTGGAGGCCCAATTGCACATTCAAAGCCCATTTTCTTTACCCTAATTTCCATTATATAATCACCTTCTTTTCACACAAACCAGAGGATAAAAAAGAGAGAAAAAACCTTTCCACAACACTGTTAGAATATCAAATTCTTTCAAGAACCCTAAAACCTTGAAATCCTTATTACAAATCTCTCTCTCACTACAAACAAGCCATCACAGTTACAAACCAACACCTCACTACTTCTTCAGTAAGGATAAGGCTGGCTTGATCTCCATGATCCAAAGGGCATAAAAGCATTCAGGTCACTAATTTTCCAGTAAGGATAAGATTGATTTGATCTCCATGATCAAAAGGGTATAATCATTCATACATGCCATATTGTGCCTAAACATTAAATTTCTTCATATATTGACTTTATTTGCATTTTATGATTTTATTTAATGTGTTCATGAGATTCAACACTGCAGATTTAGACAGGATCTCATGCAGGTTCATTAAGGAACGTTGAGGCCAGAACATAAATGGCTAAAAGTCAAATGGCCAAAAAAGAACAACTTATGCATGACACCAATACATGGCGAGACAGACATCCTGAGAAGATTAAGGAACGTTGAGGCCAGAATATAAATGGCCAAAAGCCAAAAGCCAAAAGCCAAACGGCCAAAGTAGAACAACTTATGCATGAAACCCAATCCAATGGCCAAAGAATACAGACCACGGTACTCAGGAGTCAATGAACACGCACGTGATGCCAGAAAGTCAAACAAGGGTTTTTGTCTAATGAGCCAAATTACTTCCAAAAAACCTCCTAAATGGGCCTGATACCCCCCATGGTTTGCATCAATTTTTAATTTTTAATTTGTTTTTCTTTCTTAATTCTATTAATTATTTTAATTGTTTTCTTTAATTTCATAAATTAATTTTCATAAATAAAAAAATCAGAAACTAAAATATGTTTAATTAATATTTAAATTAATTTATTTTATAAATAAGCTCTAACAATTAACTTAGTTAATTTAGGTTTTAAAACTTTAATATTTTCTTAAATTAATAAAATATGTAGAAATTAGGGTTTTTTAACCTTTTCATTTTTTTTAACAAATAATTTTCTCATTATTATTATTATTATTAATTACTAAATATTTTGTAAATAAATATGTAAATAATTAATTAGCATAAATTAGGTTTTAAACTTTAACCTTTTCTTTAATAATTAAAAATATTTAGAACTAGGGTTTCCTTCTAATTTTAAATTCTTTTCTTATTTCATTAAATACAAAAAACATTTCTTTTCTTTAATTTAATACTTAATTAACTTTTAATTCAATTTAATTTCAAAAGGGTCAAAACCCTCGGACGTCCTAATTTTAATTCTTTTCACGCATTATTTCTTTCGATCATTATGTAATTGTTTCTCAGATGTAATAGTAATTAGGTTTATCTTTCCGTCTTTACTTTCCGCATCTTTATCAAAAACGGGTCTTTGTAATTTGGCGATGTATAGACCCGCGCCTTGTAATAGCGTAGGATTTACCTTTTCCGTCATTTAAATTTCCGCACTTTTAAATTCTAAACTTTGCATGAAAGAATGTATGGCTAATTAAAAACAAGCGTAGCTCACGATACAATGATCAAAGATAAATATTGACATGAAAATAACACACAAATTCACACACCACTCTTAGGGTACGCCTCACCTGTTGCCTTACCTTCGAAACGTGGTCGTCGAGTATAGGACGTTTTAGTAAGTCCTTGTGTCCATGATCCAGTTGCCTCGAAACGGTTGCCTCAGATTTAAAAAGGATCAAGGGCATAAGGGTAGCTTCTAAGGTGTCCTACTGTTGCTCTGGTGACCACACTGTCCCTAAAAAACGAATTGACCCGAACACCTCCAACGGTGGTGCTACCTACCTCTCAATGATGGGATGGCACTACCTCAAGGACATTTACACAGCCTAATTCCTTAGGGTAGATAGATGACTCATAGATACTTGCTCTATTCAAAAACAAATCAAAACCCTTTTCACACCGACACTTTCTAAAAGCTTTTAAAACGATTTTTCAAACACTCCTGAGGACTGATACAAGAGTTATTCCGAAATCTTTAAACGAAACTTTTTCAAACCCACTCACAATTGAAAAGCAAACACTTTTGAAAACACAAATGAGCAAGTATCTAAGAGCCCATGGATAACCATGGATAGAAAGGGTGCTAATACCTTCCCTTTCTATAAATCTACCTCCCGAACCGAGAAACTATCTCATAAGGAATTTTGTTATGCTTTTGTCCTGTCCATGTTGGAAAAAATAAAAGACGGTGGCGACTCTTGCTTCCGCGACATTTCGCGAACCAGCGTTAAACAGTCAGTTCTAAATCCACCGATCACAGGTACTTTACAAGGGTTGTACTATGATAAGATGGTAGGAAGCGTCTTTTCCGGATACTCTGATTTGATAACTATTAGAGAAATAATTGGAGCAGGCATAAGTGTGGAAAGATACAAGGGGCATCATCAAGTACTCCTTACAATTCAAAAAGACAGGTCCCTAACTTCTCGAAAAAGAAGGAAGGAGAAATTAATGTTGTCGCATCGCATCCAAGGGCACAACAAACATTGATAATTCCACGTTGTTGTACCCCAAAATTTGCCCTCTCATTTCTCAAAAGATCATCCTGGAATCTCAGGCTTGCTTCTATCAAGTTTCAAGTTTTAAATTACAACTTTTCAAGAAAATCATCCACAAGGGCAAAATGGTCAAAAGCACATTAAAAAGTCAAACTTGGACTTTTAGATCAAAAATCAAGTTTCAACAATTATATTTCATCGAGACATAAAATTGGTTCATAAAAAATCAGAAGTCAGAAGTTACTTTGAAAAAATGAAATTTCTAAGTGTCAAGAGAATATGATACTTCAGAACTTCTGAGCCAGCCTCCACGCAAGCGCAGTCATAATTTGCAGACACGGTTCAGAACATGATGCTTCAATCAGAACATATAAAAGCAATGTTCTTCGGTCAGAACATGACCCTTCAGCATTTGGAGGTTATGTTTCTGATCTTTTACGATCAGAACATCACCAAATCCCAAAACCTCGTTTAAACAACCTGTTGCACAGCTACAACACAGTACTCTAACTAGCAACTAATCTAGTCCACGTTTGCATTTTCCCAAATCCTGTATTTGCACTAAATACAAAAAGTTGTGATCAAAAAGCAATGAAACCGTGTGCCAAAAAGTTTAAATCCCATTTGTTTTTCCCCCCCAAAACCACAACAAATTCACCTATAAATAAGTTGCTCCATCACACTTTCAAGGGGCTGGATTTTGGAGAGAGAGAGAGAGAGAGAGAGAGAGAGAGAGAGAGAGAGAGAGAGAGAGAGAGAGAGAGAGAGAGAGAGAGGGAGATAATTATCAAAGAAAGAAAAGGAAATAGTAAAAACCTTCGCAAATCCTAAATAGAACCTTTGTTCTTCCCTTGGAATCAAAGAACATAACCAATGTTCCGTTACTCTCGCTGACACCAGAACATCTGAAGGCAGCAACTCAAAGTTCCAAACACACGTTTCATATTCAAGGTAAGTCTTTCTGACTTTCATCTTTTCATTCAGAACATCATTAATATGTAAATATCACAATTAATATTGTCCATATAATTGCATAAGTAGAAAAAATTATGGATCAAAACTTCTTGATTAAGGCTAGGCTCATAACTAGGATTAGAACTTCTATAAACTGTTGTGCTGTTATCCTTATGATTTGCTGTTTATTAAGAACTGAATAAATTGTTGATGTGCTGATTAATATGAGGAAAGATTTGAAATGTGGCATAGAATGTCTGATGTTCATTCACAGTTTTAACATAACACAGAACTTCTGAGTTCTCCTCACTGTTTTAACATACAGAACTTCTATGATTCTCTTCACTGTTTAAACACACTGAACTTCTGATGTTCATTTGCTGTTAACGCACACTGAACTTCTGATGTTTACTCACTGTCTTAGCACATATTGAACCTCTGAGTTCTCTTAACTATTTTAATATATAGAACTTCTAAGATTTTCTCATTGTTCTAACATTCAGAAGTTCAGCACATAGTGTTGTACCCCAAAATTTGCCCTCGCGCTTTTCCACAAGAAATCTCAGCTTCAAACATTTCCTGACTTTTCAAACTGGCTCAAGAATCGTACAAACGGACTTTTCTTGACAGTCAAGCAAAATTAGGGTTTTTACTGATTTTCAAAGCTCTGATTTGTTTCATACAGTGGGCCTAGGGTTTGATTGATTGTTGGTTCAATTTTGATCAAGCGGGCGTGATTTGGCATTTAATCGGGAATTAGAGTTTTATGGGCATATTCTCAGAAGAATTTGAATTCCACAGCACTTTGCGGTTTATTTCAAGATTCGGATTAAAAGTAGCGTTATCTTGGTTTAATCAGTAAAAGAGACAGTGGTTTGAATTCAGTACGTTTTGATTGGGCCAGTCAGATACAAGATGCAGTATTGGATTCACAGTGTTCATGTGTTTGATCAGTCTATCTGGGTTAATTGCTGCTTTGCTTTGGATTTTGGATAAGACAGGTTTATTGGATCAATGTTGTTTTATTTTAGTTATTTATTATTCTGAAATTAAATGATTGAATTTATTTTTCAATTGTTTTAATTCTAAGAATTTTAAATAAATAAATAAGCAATAAAGAAAGTTAGAACCAATTGGATAATTTGATTTTTATTAATATTCGAATTATTTGTACAAATTGTTGTTACAAACAATAATTTACATTTAATTAAAATATTACATAGAATGAAAAACTATCATATTTTCTAAATATTCTTCGTTCTTCACTCCGCTCCGGTATTCCATTTTTCATCTGCAAAAAGAAATAAGAAAAGTCAGAAAGCATTAAAATTGAAAAAAGACAGTTAAAAATTGCTCATCATTAGGGGCCACTGACTGGGATCAGTTGACCCTCTCTGCAAATCACGGGATTTCTCCCGGTTCACAGAGAGGGAAAGATTATTTTATTTCATGAATGCAAATGCAAATGCACATTTTCTAAAAAGTTTGCAAGCTGCATAGAATCTCAATGTCCAATTCAAACCATATGGTTCAAATCCAAACTGAAAAATCCAATCCAAACTTTCTATCCAAAAGCAAGGGCTACTGTCAGAATGCCAAAATATATCAAAGAAAATCACAAGTACTCAAGGCTGTCATAAAAGATTTTGGCCAAGATATCAAGGAAGAGAAAAAGCACACAAACTGTCAAAAGGAGATGCAAGATGTATTATGCAAGCAAAACAATCTTAACTCATCATTTCCCATAAGAACCCCTTCAGAGCAAGTACAGAATATAATCATATTAAATTTCAAACTGTACTTTGAGAGAGAGAAAAGAGAGATAAAGCAGGCAGGGTTAGACTGAGTTCAATGGCAGTTCAGCAGCAGAGATAGACAGTACAGTAGGCAGGCAGACAGAAAAAAGATATACAAGCCAAGACAGTTCAGTTCAGTAGCAGGCAGCAAGACAAAAAGGAGATACAAAATCAAAGAGACAAACTGAGTTCAGCAAGATAGCATTTCAGAATAGAGAGGTTAGGATAAATACACAAAAGCCAAACCAGTTCAGCAGGGGTACAAAGCAAACATAGACAGTTCAGGAGCAAGATAGCAGAAGATATACAAAATCATCAATAGCCAACTCAGCAAAATAAAGGCAGTTCACAGCAGACAGTAGAGAGTGAATATAGAAAAGAAAATAGCTAACACAGTTTAGGCAGCTCAGAATAGACAGAAGTAAGGTGAGAGAGGAGAGAAGCATAAAAACTGTCAAGGCAAACACAACTGGGGGGCGGCATCAAGCACTTAACTCTGCCTCACCACAATACACACTGGCCAAGAGAGAAGTGAAGAGAATAGAAGAAATATACAAAAACTCAAAACATCCTCAAGCCCAAAAAAACTAAAAAAAGGCTACTGAACCTGTAAAAGCCAAAAACTCCCTGTCCCAAAACCTCACTACCAAAACCAATACCATATCCAAACCACACAACATAACATACCAACACCTCAAACCTGTCTAACCCCAAAAAACCATCAAACCAGCATCAGCCTCAACCTTCAAAAGCACCACAACCTGCCTAAGTCAAAAGAACACCACTACTGTCATAACAAAGAACCACAACTTGCAACCTATCAAACACCAATACCCTGCCTCAACCTTCAAAAACACCATAACATGAACAACCTCAAGCCAAGCATCAGTCACGAAACATAAGCCAAAACCAACATCTAAAACATTCAAACACCAAGCCTCAGAAGTTGAGCTTCATCATAGGCAAAACAGAAAGGCCTCAGGGGCTTCATCATAAACATCTCAGTAAGGCAACAACAAGAAGCAATATCAACATAGTCAGGGCAACGTAGGCAACCTAGACCCTCAGACCTTTGAGGTCATCACAGGGTGATACGAGAAAATATGCAGTGCTCAAGTGAAGAAGAAAGAAGAAGCATCTCAGGCAACCATACATAAGCAATAAGCATCAGAAACATAAGCAAAGAACGAAGTTACCAGGAAGGCATCAAGAAGCAAGCCAGCGTCTTCATCACTGAATCTTCGCCATCAAAGCCTCCTAAGCGTCCTCATCTCCTTCCTTCCCTTTTCCAGTAGAGGTATGACATTTCTTTTCCCTCCTAATGCACCTCCAAATAAAAATCAATAACACAACATGAGAGGTCAAACCCCAAGCAGTTAATCAATAAATACGCAGAAGATCACAAAACGTACTAAAACAAAACAAATCAAAGCGATTACCAAGTTCTACTGCCTCAACAGTGTCGCTGGAGGGAAGGGGAAACGAAGGTAGCGCGGTGGCTCGGGCAAAGAGGCGCAGAAGCTCGCGTAGAAGACGAAGAGGAGCAGAACTCAGTGAACATGGCGCCGTTTCCACACGAACCCTAGCTTTCGTTCCCAACCGAACCAATTGCCTAAACCCTAGTTCGCTCAGAATCCAACCATTGGGCTTAACCCGTTCATACTTCCCTGAAGCCCATTTAAAACGCCTCTTTTCTTTTTAACAACATTAATCACTAACCTTAATTAACTTACTTCATTTTTATATAAAAAACACTAACCCTCTCTTTCTTTACTGTATATTTACTTCTTTTCTTAACATTAACTTTTTTTATTTCTTTTTCATAAACAATATTTCTTTTACTAACTTCATTCTATAAATAATGTTTTTATTCTTTGTAAAAATACTAACCTAAATAATAAAATACTTTTATCATGAAATTAAATTTAAAAGCATTTTCTTTTAATTAATACATTTTTGTACATAACAATAACAAAATACTTTTTATACCAATTAACTTGAAAATATTTTTTACATATTGAAACATATTTGTACATATTATTCATTTTTTATACATAATTAAAATTAAACTTTTTAATTAATTAACATTCATTTTTCATACTTAATAATTCAATACATTTTTCTAATATTGAAACTCATAAACACTTGGACTAAATTACTCTCCAATTAAAACTTAACATTTTAATCAAAAACACTTTATTTTTCTTTTGTACATAAATAAACAAAATACTTCGTATACATAATTGAAAATACTTTGCATACATATTTGTACATATATTTTAAGATATTGATTTGTATATATCATATAAATTTGAAAACATTTTTTAGACTAATACACATTTGTATATAAAATAGCAAAATATTCTTTTTTTTCTATATATACATAATTAACTCAGAAATAGTTCTTAATATATATATTTAAAAAAAAATAATATATATTTGTATACAGAATAATACATATCATTTTCATAATATAATCAAAGTTGAAAACTTTCCTTTTTTAAACATATACATTTGTATAAAATTAACATGTAAATTAAAATCAAGATTTATCTAAAAAACATTTATCTAGGTCAAAACCCTAATACGGCTCAATTTCACATTTCGCACTTGTACATATTTACACTTACACAATACATATACATTTACACTTACACAATATATTGCTCTACACACATTTTATTTTATATTTGTACATTCGACATTTATATTTTGATTGTGACATTCGATTTGGTTGTAAATATTATAAGTCTCATCCCCTTGTACATTTATACCCCCACTCCTGGATATTATTGTGTAATAGCGTAGATTTACATTCCGCAATTTACAGTTTTTCCAATTATACCATGGTTAGACCTAGGGTTTGTATGTACATAAAAATCAAAACGCTAGATAACCTAATACAAGACAAATATATGTAATCAATACACAATCACACTCGCACCCCCCTAGGGTAATCCCACATGTTTCCTTCCAAATGGGCCATGCTTGCACGTCGAATGTCTTTGGAAAAACGAAATCAAATGATCATAAGTCCCTCGATGACGCTTTCGAAAGTCGCCTATCAAAACGATCAAGTCCCTTCAAGCAAAATTGCCAAAGACACTTGGCACCATTGCATTCATGGTCTATGCGATGACCCGCGCCTGTCCCGAATAAACTTCCTAAATACAAGATTGCCTACCAATTTCAATGGTAGAATAAAATTGTCAAAGGGGTTAAAACACGACGAAAATCTTTGAGAAAGCTTTAGGGTAGATAAACTCTTAAGTGCTTGTCAATTTGCAAAGAAAACACTTGCCTAATTTCAAAACCCACTTCACAAACACTTTTCAAAAATCAAACTTTTCAAACCCTTGAAACATCTTTTTAAAAGATAAAACACCTTTTGTAAAACATTCGAGTAAAGAATTGTTACAAGGTTAGCCTAGCGCAAGGCATCTTTTCAAAACATTTTCAAAACAATCCACAAAGCACCATTTCAAAGCAATCGAAAAACAAGGCAAGTGATCTAAAAAACCAAGTAACTAAGAGCCCATGGATAACCATGGATGAAAAGGGTGCTAATACCTTCCCTTTTCATAATCTACCCCCCGAACCCACGAAATATCTCAAAAAAGGTTTTTGCTGTGCTTTTTAACCTTTCCTTTAGGATAAAATAAAAAGTCGGTGGCGACTCTTGCTAACCGCACAAGTGCGAATACGAACGCAAAACACTAGTCAGTTCTACCACCGTATCACAGAACTGGCGACTCTGCTGGGGAATATAAATCCTTTTAAGTGGGGTTACCTTAGGGTTTAGATCACCTTTACTTTCAATTGATTGCTTTGTTTGCTTCTACATTTGTGGGCTCTGCATCGGAGTTTTATAGATCCTAACCCGGATCTGGGGAAACCCTTTTAGGTAGCAACAAGGCTGTGAGGGAACTGTGCGGGGTATACCGACATGGTTGAAGCAGTCTGCTACGTTGATGTGGCACTTTGGCGTGTACCGGTAACCCTTGAGTCAATCAAGGAGAGTACGGGGCCGCCGCGTGGTGTCGTGAAGCATCAACTGACCTTAGAACCTTAATTGAACCATCTTGGCCTCTTTAGGGTAGTGAGATGACTACTTTGGTGTACTCCGAAGTCGGTTGATACTCGATACTACACTCAATTGAGGATTGCTTTCCTGGAATATTTCGGTCGCCAGTCCAGTGGCTAAATCGAAACGATGAATAATGAAAGCAATCCAGAGATATTGGGACCTTTAGAACCCGGTTACTTTTGATAGGACAGGTTTTAACCAACAAACTGAAAGAGGGTAATACCCAGACCTCATGCAAGCCTAAACCTAAGGCCTTGTGTGCTTTGTGTGAATATTGTCTGCCTGTATATACACTTACTTGTTTGTGCATACATGTACATAACATCATGACATCATACCATAGCATTTTAGCATTTTCAATAACCATTTCAAGGATCTCGAGGGTTCTTTTGATGCAGGGTTACGTTGAACCAGACATCTATCAAAGGGCAAGAGTTTTCTCCTCTAACCAATCCAGTCAAAAGATCAAGAACAACAACTTGAATCAGTGGCTATGACCCACTCGACATGGTGAGCTTGATTCTCGTGGAAGGACGTCCACCGGTGCAGAGATCTCCAATCCAAGAGCAAAGTTCAACCTCTAACGTTTTCTTGTGTTTACCCCAAGAGATCCTTGAAAGCATACATCCACATGTCATGCATTTCATTTTAACAATCTTTCCTTTTTCAGGGTTCCTTACTCTCCTGCTGTTTATTTCAGCAAGAGATGGCTCTAGAACGGTCTGTCAAGGACATCCAAGACCAGACTGCTCAGCTACAGGAGATGTTCATGAACTTGTCTCTGGGGCAAGAAGAGATGAAAGCTCTCCTCACCAACGGCTTGGGGAATTCCAACAATGCCAGGAATGATCAGATTGCGGAGCTGCAGTTTGATCTGACAACACTGAGGACCCAAATGATGGGATATTTGGTGGGCCAGATGGCTCTCATCCAAGACCTATCTCAAAGACAAGAGGAACTCAGAGTTCTGGTCCGCCAACTGCTTCCAAACAACCAACTGGGGCAAACATCTGAGGTCGAAGAGCAAGTCACCGCTCAGCCTCCATCCACTCAAGAAGACAAGGGGAAAGCTCCTTTGCTAGCTTCAGGGTCACAAACCCATCAACAACCTCGCCAGCGTCAGCGGGGCAGTCGACGTAAGCAAGAAAAATCGGGAAGACAGTTTACGGAGACTGAGATACCATCATTCTTCATACTGAAGCGCCTGTTGGAGGTCAATTTGCTTACTGTAAAGGACCCTCCTCAGAAGCCCAATATCTCCTCTCCTCACTTTAATCCCGACGCATTTTGTGTTTACCACTCCTGCAGCCCGGACACAGTACCAACGACTGTTGGGCCTTGAAGAACAAGATTCAAGATCTGATCGACATTGGGGTGCTGGAATTCATGCCAGACGGCGAGATGAAGATCTTCCGTTAAGGGGTTCTCCGCTTGAAGTGACGAAGCGCGAAACTGAAAGACTTTTGTTTCTCTTTGAATTTTCAAAGTTGTAATTTCTTTTGCTGTCAAACAATTATTTGTTGATGTTAAACTCTGTTTTCATTAATGCATCGCATATGTTTGTCTTGAATTCATCCATTCGTTTCACTATTCTTATGCTTTTCTTTATGATATTTGACTCTTGATAAAAAGCTGCAAGCCTTTAGAGGGAGGATGACGAAACAATACCGTGATCTTATACAATATGTTTTTGAACAGACCTTGCTGATCATGTGCAGGCATTTCCTTCAATTCCCAAACACTGGAGTTATAAGGAAGTTAATCCCTAGTCAACCCCTTCGAGCCAAAGAAGTAGGAGTTTCCTGTTCTAAACGATCAAAACCTTTGATATAAACCTGGGGCAGGGTAGTATCTCAGTTAATTCAAAAGAGAACGCGCATTGAAGTCGCAAACTCTCAGTTCATAATACAACGAACGACGTCAAAAAAAAAAAAGAAAGCGTTCCTTCGGAATCAAAAGACAAGGGTGGTTCTCTATCACATAGACAGTCAATCTCTCAAAAGAGAGAAACCCACTGAGCCAGGACCTATAAAAGAGGCTTAAAGAAAGCTGGGGCATCCCGCTGACAGTAATCCCGAAAACGGTAACAGTCAGGCAAAAGCTAGGGATAACAAATCAAAATCAAAATATTGAGGTCACTACAAAATCCTCAACAACATGAAAAGTGTTGGAAAAGAAAAAGGAGATGATGACTGCCTCCCAAATTCAAACTGGTGAACCATCGCCCAAAAGTCGTTCCAAACTCAAAACAGGGTGCGACGCACAATTAACTGAGCTTAGGTTGAAGAACATCACGAAGAGCGGGTGGGTACAAATATACTTTGAGCCTTTATCCTTTGTTTCTTAAACCGTGAACCAGGCCACGTTACAACCCTCCAAAAGTCCTAATTGAAGCATGGGTTAGTTCGAAAGCATACTGTTACAAAAGGTGTCCTGACTCCTGTAGGGCTTTGCTCTAAATCTTGTGTTAACTTGTCTTGTGAAAAGTTTTCTGCTAAAAACGCATTTTTCAAAACTTCGAGACAAACATAAACTTTGCGTTGCTTGAATATCACTGTCTGTATTTACCCCTTTTGTTTGACAGCGAAGAAGTTCATACAGCGAATGTTCGGAGGAACGAAAACTCTCTCAGTAAGTCAAAATCACTTCAAAAGGATGACACTTCCATCAAACCTCCTATCAACAAAGGGGCATGACATGTCACGATCTAATTAACCTGGGGCCGTCCAGTCAGGGTCCAACAGATCTTTCAAATTCAGTTAACCTGGGGCAGTCCAGTCAAGATTTCAAGAAATCTCTCAATATGCAGAGTAATCTGATTCAAGACTCCTTCTTCACCACTTGGGGCATTCGAATGTCAAAAGTGTTCAAAACCCGATGCAGTTTTACACAAGCTCATCATCAGGAAGCCCTACACCGGTTCCTCTTCAAGACTTCTGAAAACAGTTCACGGGTTCTCCAAGTAAACGGATGTTAACCTATCACTTGTTCAGATTCTTCTCAAGACTTCTGAAAACAGTTCATGGATTCTTCCCAAGTAACGGATGTTAATCTATCAACTTGTTCAGATGCAACCTTTGAATTTAGTTTACGGACGCTTCCCAACAACGGATGCGGCTCTATTGCTGATTCAACTTCAAGACTTCTGAAAACAGTTCACGGGTTCTCCAAGTAAACGGATGTTAACCTATCACTTGTTCGGATTCTTCTCAAGACTTCTGAAAACAGTTCACGGGTTCTCCAAGTAAACGGATGTTAACCTATCACTTGTTCAGATTCTTCTCAAGACTTCTGAAAACAGTTCACGGGTTCTCCAAGTAAACGGATGTTAACCTATCACTTGTTCAGATTCTTCTCAAGACTTCTGAAAACAGTTCATGGATTCTTCCCAAGTAACGGATGTTAATCTATCAACTTGTTCAGATGCAACCTTTGAATTTAGTTTACGGACGCTTCCCAACAACGGATGCGGCTCTATTGCTGATTCAACTTCAAGACTTCTGAAAACAGTTCACGGGTTCTCCAAGTAAACGGATGTTAACCTATCACTTGTTCAGATTCTTCTCAAGACTTCTGAAAATAGTTCATGGATTCTTCCCAAGTAACGGATGTTAATCTATCAACTTGTTCAGATGCAACCTTTGAATTTAGTTTACGGACGCTTCCCAACAACGGATGCGGCTCTATTGCTGATTCAACTTCAAGACTTCTGAAAACAGTTCACGGGTTCTCCAAGTAAACGGATGTTAACCTATCACTTGTTCAGATTCTTCTCAAGACTTCTGAAAACAGTTCATGGATTCTTCCCAAGTAACGGATGTTAATCTATCAACTTGTTCAGATGCAACCTTTGAATTTAGTTTACGGACGCTTCCCAACAACGGATGCGGCTCTATTGCTGATTCAACTTCAAGACTTCTGAAAACAGTTCACGGGTTCTCCAAGTAAACGGATGTTAACCTATCACTTGTTCAGATTCTTCTCAAGACTTCTGAAAACAGTTCATGGATTCTTCCCAAGTAACGGATGTTAATCTATCAACTTGTTCAGATGCAACCTTTGAATTTAGTTTACGGACGCTTCCCAACAACGGATGCGGCTCTATTGCTGATTCAACTTCAAGACTTCTGAAAACAGTTCACGGGTTCTCCAAGTAAACGGATGTTAACCTATCACTTGTTCAGATTCTTCTCAAGACTTCTGAAAACAGTTCATGGATTCTTCCCAAGTAACGGATGTTAATCTATCAACTTGTTCAGATGCAACCTTTGAATTTAGTTTACGGACGCTTCCCAACAACGGATGCGGCTCTATTGCTGATTCAACTTCAAGACTTCTGAAAACAGTTCACGGGTTCTCCAAGTAAACGGATGTTAACCTATCACTTGTTCGGATTCTTCTCAAGACTTCTGAAAACAGTTCATGGATTCTTCCCAAGAACGGATGTTAATCTATCAGCTTGTTCAGGTGCAACCTTTGAAATTAGTTTACGGACGCTTCCCAACAACGGATGCGGCTCTGTTGCTGATTCAACTTTAAGACTTCTGAAAACAGTTCACGGGTTCTCCAAGTAAACGGATGTTAACCTATCACTTGTTCAGATTCTTCTCAAAGCTAACAACCACGGAAGATCGCATTCCCAGAATTCTCCCTATCCCCAGCGGAATTCATCAAAATTCCCCAGCAGTAACTTATCTGTGCAAATCCCCAGCCAGGGAATTCCCCGGAATTCAATTCCCCTCAGAGTTTAAGCTTCAGTATCCCCAGCAGATCAAGAGCTTCAAATGGACAATCCCCAGCGGAGTCAGACTTTCAAACCTTCTCCCCACAGAATTTTGGAAGGACAAATCTTGAGTTCCCCAGCGAGGTCTCCAGAGTTACCTCCCATCAAACCAAAGACTCTCAATCTGGTCTCCCCGGCATGAGTCTACTAGTTGGAGCTCCCCAGTAGAGGTCATCAGGAATTCTCTTCCCCAGCGACAGCCAAGGATTTATTTTCCCCGGCAGCAGTCAAGACGCTTTTATCTTCAGCCATCTCGGAACCATGTATCCTTGGCAAGATTAGCTCATCAGCTTACATGCGCATTCATTACATTCATATCATAAACATTAAATGTCACATGCATTGCATCATGCATCATAACATTACATACAACTGACCCTTTACCTTTTCAGGTAAGATCAGTCAACAGACACAGATCATCTCTTGAGATTCATCCAAAAATAGTTCAGATGTGACCCGGACTCGGCAACATTCTGATACTTATTCCAGATTCATTCAGACGCATTAGCTGAAACCCTACACCGGTTCCTCTTCAACTTCTCGACTTCTGAAACAAGTTTACGGATTCTTCCCTACAACGGATGTCAATCTACCGATTTGTTCAGACTCTTCATAGCTTCTGAAAACGGTTTACGGATTCTTCCCTACAACGGAGGTCAATCTACCGACTGATTCAGACTCTTCTCAAATTTTTGAAAATAGTTTACGGACGTGTCCCAACAACGGATGCTGCTCTATGGCTTATTCAATCTCAAATAGTTTACAGATTCTCCAGACACGGACGTCAATCTGTTGCTTGTTCAGACCCCAATTCAGAGATATTCCAAAACAGGGATGCCCTTCTGATACTCGTCCACTCACCATTGACGTACAGTTCAACATCACCATATGGCATCTATAAGCCCATCCTCCTACCAGCAGTCGCCGAATGGCATCTATAAGCCCATTCTCAGATGGCATCTCTAAGCCCATCCCCCGACAAATTCTTTCGCACCAGGTGGCATCTTTAAGCCCATCACCAAATGGCATCTCTAAGCCCATCCCCCGACAAATTCTTTCGCACCAGGTGGCATCTTTAAGCCCATCACCAAATGGCATCTTTAAGCCCATTCACCTCACCGTCACATCGACGAGTGCAAATTTTCTGGGCACATTAGTGTCCAATCTCCTTTTACCTTCAAGTCGCGAAAGGCAAACTTGCCAATCTAACTCTTCAGGTCAAAGAAGATTGAACAGGGGCAACTGTTGTACCCCAAAATTTGCCCTCGCGCTTTTCCACAAGAAATCTCAGCTTCAAACATTTCCTGACTTTTCAAACTGGCTCAAGAATCGTACAAACGGACTTTTCTTGACAGTCAAGCAAAATTAGGGTTTTTACTGATTTTCAAAGCTCTGATTTGTTTCATACAGTGGGCCTAGGGTTTGATTGATTGTTGGTTCAATTTTGATCAAGCGGGCGTGATTTGGCATTTAATCGGGAATTAGAGTTTTATGGGCATATTCTCAGAAGAATTTGAATTCCACAGCACTTTGCGGTTTATTTCAAGATTCGGATTAAAAGTAGCGTTATCTTGGTTTAATCAGTAAAAGAGACAGTGGTTTGAATTCAGTACGTTTTGATTGGGCCAGTCAGATACAAGATGCAGTATTGGATTCACAGTGTTCATGTGTTTGATCAGTCTATCTGGGTTAATTGCTGCTTTGCTTTGGATTTTGGATAAGACAGGTTTATTGGATCAATGTTGTTTTATTTTAGTTATTTATTATTCTGAAATTAAA
Organism: Vicia faba; assembly: GCA_948472305.1. Taxonomy (NCBI): domain Eukaryota; kingdom Viridiplantae; phylum Streptophyta; class Magnoliopsida; order Fabales; family Fabaceae; genus Vicia; species Vicia faba. Next base: position 253,212,186 of record OX451738.1, on the reverse strand, counting down.
TGATTGAATTTATTTTTCAATTGTTTTAATTCTAAGAATTTTAAATAAATAAATAAGCAATAAAGAAAGTTAGAACCAATTGGATAATTTGATTTTTATTAATATTCGAATTATTTGTACAAATTGTTGTTACAAACAATAATTTACATTTAATTAAAATATTACATAGAATGAAAAACTATCATATTTTCTAAATATTCTTCGTTCTTCACTCCGCTCCGGTATTCCATTTTTCATCTGCAAAAAGAAATAAGAAAAGTCAGAAAGCATTAAAATTGAAAAAAGACAGTTAAAAATTGCTCATCATTAGGGGCCACTGACTGGGATCAGTTGACCCTCTCTGCAAATCACGGGATTTCTCCCGGTTCACAGAGAGGGAAAGATTATTTTATTTCATGAATGCAAATGCAAATGCACAGTTTCTAAAAAGTTTGCAAGCTGCATAGAATCTCAATGTCCAATTCAAACCATATGGTTCAAATCCAAACTGAAAAATCCAATCCAAACTTTCTATCCAAAAGCAAGGGCTACTGTCAGAATGCCAAAATATATCAAAGAAAATCACAAGTACTCAAGGCTGTCATAAAAGATTTTGGCCAAGATATCAAGGAAGAGAAAAAGCACACAAACTGTCAAAAGGAGATGCAAGATGTATTATGCAAGCAAAACAATCTTAACTCATCATTTCCCATAAGAACCCCTTCAGAGCAAGTACAGAATATAATCATATTAAATTTCAAACTGTACTTTGAGAGAGAGAAAAGAGAGATAAAGCAGGCAGGGTTAGACTGAGTTCAATGGCAGTTCAGCAGCAGAGATAGACAGTACAGTAGGCAGGCAGACAGAAAAAAGATATACAAGCCAAGACAGTTCAGTTCAGTAGCAGGCAGCAAGACAAAAAGGAGATACAAAATCAAAGAGACAAACTGAGTTCAGCAAGATAGCAGTTCAGAATAGAGAGGTTAGGATAAATACACAAAAGCCAAACCAGTTCAGCAGGGGTACAAAGCAAACATAGACAGTTCAGGAGCAAGATAGCAGAAGATATACAAAATCATCAATAGCCAACTCAGCAAAATAAAGGCAGTTCACAGCAGACAGTAGAGAGTGAATATAGAAAAGAAAATAGCTAACACAGTTTAGGCAGCTCAGAATAGACAGAAGTAAGGTGAGAGAGGAGAGAAGCATAAAAACTGTCAAGGCAAACACAACTGGGGGGCGGCATCAAGCACTTAACTCTGCCTCACCACAATACACACTGGCCAAGAGAGAAGTGAAGAGAATAGAAGAAATATACAAAAACTCAAAACATCCTCAAGCCCAAAAAAACTAAAAAAAGGCTACTGAACCTGTAAAAGCCAAAAACTCCCTGTCCCAAAACCTCACTACCAAAACCAATACCATATCCAAACCACACAACATAACATACCAACACCTCAAACCTGTCTAACCCCAAAAAACCATCAAACCAGCATCAGCCTCAACCTTCAAAAGCACCACAACCTGCCTAAGTCAAAAGAACACCACTACTGTCATAACAAAGAACCACAACTTGCAACCTATCAAACACCAATACCCTGCCTCAACCTTCAAAAACACCATAACATGAACAACCTCAAGCCAAGCATCAGTCACGAAACATAAGCCAAAACCAACATCTAAAACATTCAAACACCAAGCCTCAGAAGTTGAGCTTCATCATAGGCAAAACAGAAAGGCCTCAGGGGCTTCATCATAAACATCTCAGTAAGGCAACAACAAGAAGCAATATCAACATAGTCAGGGCAACGTAGGCAACCTAGACCCTCAGACCTTTGAGGTCATCACAGGGTGATACGAGAAAATATGCAGTGCTCAAGTGAAGAAGAAAGAAGAAGCATCTCAGGCAACCATACATAAGCAATAAGCATCAGAAACATAAGCAAAGAACGAAGTTACCAGGAAGGCATCAAGAAGCAAGCCAGCGTCTTCATCACTGAATCTTCGCCATCAAAGCCTCCTAAGCGTCCTCATCTCCTTCCTTCCCTTTTCCAGTAGAGGTATGACATTTCTTTTCCCTCCTAATGCACCTCCAAATAAAAATCAATAACACAACATGAGAGGTCAAACCCCAAGCAGTTAATCAATAAATACGCAGAAGATCACAAAACGTACTAAAACAAAACAAATCAAAGCGATTACCAAGTTCTACTGCCTCAACAGTGTCGCTGGAGGGAAGGGGAAACGAAGGTAGCGCGGTGGCTCGGGCAAAGAGGCGCAGAAGCTCGCGTAGAAGACGAAGAGGAGCAGAACTCAGTGAACATGGCGCCGTTTCCACACGAACCCTAGCTTTCGTTCCCAACCGAACCAATTGCCTAAACCCTAGTTCGCTCAGAATCCAACCATTGGGCTTAACCCGTTCATACTTCCCTGAAGCCCATTTAAAACGCCTCTTTTCTTTTTAACAACATTAATCACTAACCTTAATTAACTTACTTCATTTTTATATAAAAAACACTAACCCTCTCTTTCTTTACTGTATATTTACTTCTTTTCTTAACATTAACTTTTTTTATTTCTTTTTCATAAACAATATTTCTTTTACTAACTTCATTCTATAAATAATGTTTTTATTCTTTGTAAAAATACTAACCTAAATAATAAAATACTTTTATCATGAAATTAAATTTAAAAGCATTTTCTTTTAATTAATACATTTTTGTACATAACAATAACAAAATACTTTTTATACCAATTAACTTGAAAATATTTTTTACATATTGAAACATATTTGTACATATTATTCATTTTTTATACATAATTAAAATTAAACTTTTTAATTAATTAACATTCATTTTTCATACTTAATAATTCAATACATTTTTCTAATATTGAAACTCATAAACACTTGGACTAAATTACTCTCCAATTAAAACTTAACATTTTAATCAAAAACACTTTATTTTTCTTTTGTACATAAATAAACAAAATACTTCGTATACATAATTGAAAATACTTTGCATACATATTTGTACATATATTTTAAGATATTGATTTGTATATATCATATAAATTTGAAAACATTTTTTAGACTAATACACATTTGTATATAAAATAGCAAAATATTCTTTTTTTTCTATATATACATAATTAACTCAGAAATAGTTCTTAATATATATATTAAAAAAAAATAATATATATTTGTATACAGAATAATACATATCATTTTCATAATATAATCAAAGTTGAAAACTTTCCTTTTTTAAACATATACATTTGTATAAAATTAACATGTAAATTAAAATCAAGATTTATCTAAAAAACATTTATCTAGGTCAAAACCCTAATACGACTCAATTTCACATTTCGCACTTGTACATATTTACACTTACACAATACATATACATTTACACTTACACAATATATTGCTCTACACACATTTTATTTTATATTTGTACATTCGACATTTATATTTTGATTGTGACATTCGATTTGGTTGTAAATATTATAAGTCTCATCCCCTTGTACATTTATACCCCCACTCCTGGATATTATTGTGTAATAGCGTAGATTTACATTCCGCAATTTACAGTTTTTCCAATTATACCATGGTTAGACCTAGGGTTTGTATGTACATAAAAATCAAAACGCTAGATAACCTAATACAAGACAAATATATGTAATCAATACACAATCACACTCGCACCCCCCTAGGGTAATCCCACATGTTGCCTTCCAAATGGGCCATGCTTGCACGTCGAATGTCTTTGGCAAAACGAAATCAAATGATCATAAGTCCCTCGATGACGCTTTCGAAAGTCGCCTATCAAAACGATCAAGTCCCTTCAAGCAAAATTGCCAAAGACACTTGGCACCATTGCATTCATGGTCTATGCGATGACCCGCGCCTGTCCCGAATAAACTTCCTAAATACAAGATTGCCTACCAATTTCAATGGTAGAATAAAATTGTCAAAGGGGTTAAAACACGACGAAAATCTTTGAGAAAGCTTTAGGGTAGATAAACTCTTAAGTGCTTGTCAATTTGCAAAGAAAACACTTGCCTAATTTCAAAACCCACTTCACAAACACTTTTCAAAAATCAAACTTTTCAAACCCTTGAAACATCTTTTTAAAAGATAAAACACCTTTTGTAAAACATTCGAGTAAAGAATTGTTACAAGGTTAGCCTAGCGCAAGGCATCTTTTCAAAACATTTTCAAAACAATCCACAAAGCACCATTTCAAAGCAATCGAAAAACAAGGCAAGTGATCTAAAAAACCAAGTAACTAAGAGCCCATGGATAACCATGGATGAAAAGGGTGCTAATACCTTCCCTTTTCATAATCTACCCCCCGAACCCACGAAATATCTCAAAAAAGGTTTTTGCTGTGCTTTTTAACCTTTCCTTTAGGATAAAATAAAAAGTCGGTGGCGACTCTTGCTAACCGCACAAGTGCGAATACGAACGCAAAACACTAGTCAGTTCTACCACCGTATCACACATAGCAACCCATAACTTCTGTATTTTCCCTCTAACGTGTCTTGCAGGACCTCAGAGTGTACCAATCCAAAACTTCTGATTCCACTGACGTTCCTTTCTGAGTCATCACGCGTCTGGCTTCAGAACTTTTGATCCTTGTTGTTTCGTTTGCAGCAGCACATTGTTTTTACCTTTCATTTATTTTCCTTTTTATCATTTTTAATATTAATTCCATTTTTATTAACATAGAAAGACATAAAAATGTTTTCTTTTTATTAATTAATTTATTTCTTTTTTTCCTTAATTCCTTAAGACAAAAAAAACCATTTTTTAAATAAATCCTTTTTCTCTCTTGCATTGTACATTTCAATATGGTTGTAATAGTAACTTAGGATTTAATTTTATTTGCAATCCCCATTTGTAAATATGTACCCCCGTTCCCAAAAACTTTGTAATAGCGTAGAACTTTATTTTCCGTAATATACTGTTTTCCTTATACTCTATAATAATTAGGCGTGCATGGCAAGATTCAAAAATCAATCGCTAGATAACCTAATCAAAGAACAAAATAACTTGAAACAAATACACTTTTGCACACATGCACCTATAGGATAACCTCGCTCGTTGCCTCAGAAACACAGTCATGTCCCTCGAATATGGGACGCTTTACCAAATACTCTTCGATAAAAAAAGATCGTAGTCCCTCGATGACCCTCGATGTTGCCTTCGGTAAAACGATCTAGTCCCTTACGAAAAATTGCTAAAGCGTCTCATAAGTTGCCTTCTATGACTGTATAAACGTACCGCTCCGGTCCTTTCACATCCAACGATGGGGTTTCTTACCAAAACAATGGTAAGATAGAAACATCTAAAGGAGGAGGAAAAGAACGCTTAAGACCTTTTGAGTAGGTAAATTCTCTTCTAGTTGCTCGCTTGCTCACAACAAAACATTTTTTCACCAACACTCTCATTTGAAATATTTTTAAAAGACAAACACTTTGTACACGTTCTTATAGAAACAAGGGCCATTATAAAGAAAACCCTTTTCAAAATCACTTTCAAAAAACACATTCCACAAACACCTCTTCGAACTATTTTCAAAATAAAACATTGTACGCATTCTTATAGAAACGAGAATCATTACAAAGTCACATTTTCAAAATACTTTCAAAACCCACATCACAAAGCACATTTCAAAACAAGAGCAAGTGATCTAGCAAGCAAGTAAGAGCCCATGGATAACCATGGATGAAAAGGGTGCTAATACTTTCCCTTTTTATAATCTACCTCCCGAACTCAAGAAAACATCTCTAAAGGTCTTTCCTGTGCTTTTTCACCTTTCCTTATTGGATAAAAGAAAAGTCGGTGGCGACTCTTGCTATCTGCAACATTTACGATCAAAACGCAAAACAAAAAGTCAGTTCTCCCACCGTATCACAGAACTGGCGACTCTCCTGAGGACTTTTTTAAAAGTGGGGTTACCTTAGGGCTAGATCACATCTATTTTTTCATTTGTATTAATGGCTGTACATCCACCCCAATGGCAAAGGTAGCGCGCGTGTGTATGGAGGGTCGTGAGTTCAATATCCAGCGCTACCTTTTGCCATTATTTTTCAGCATTTTTCTCATTTTTATTCAAACTAGGCGCTTGGGCTTCCAATAAGTGGGCCTTGTATTTTTTTCTTTACTGACTCCCATCCTGACTTTTGGCACCCCCTGGCCCATTTGTATTTATTTATTTATTTATTGCATTTTTCTTTTTAAATATATTTTCTAAAATACTAAAAAATTATAAAAAATATAAAAATAGTAGATTTATATTTTGACATAATTTAAATATTTTTCTCACACAAAAAATTATTTTATTCATCATACTTTATTTATCTTTGCTAATTATCTTGTAAATTTAATTAAAACTAGGTTATTATTTATTATCTTTTATACCTATTTAAATATATTATTTTAATATAAAAAATCGTCAAAATTATTTTATAATACTATAATTTATTTCCAAGACAAAAATAACAAAAAAATACTTTTCTTATAAACTTAATTTCTTTCTAATCAATGAATAGATTTAGGGTTTTATTTAAAATCTTTTCTTAGTAAATTAAGTTTAATTTTATTATTTTAATTAATTGTTTTCTTTTAATTAATTAGGTTAAAAAATTCCTTTTTCTCATAAAAAATCCAAACAAAAAGATCCATTTTCTTTGCATTTACATTCTTGCATATTTATTTTTGTACATTTATTTATTTCAATTATTGTATAAATTCAATATGGTTGTAATAGACTAATTAGGCTTTAAATTCTTGCAATCCCCATTCAATGTGTACACCCCTTCCCACAAATCATGTAATAGCTTAGTATTTTTTATTTTTCGCAATTTAAATGCTTTATATTCACATGCTAGTAATTAGGTTTTGTATGGAAAGAACAAGATCAATCAAATAGAAAACCCTAATTCAAGACAAAATCAAGCATGAAAGTAATACACTTGCACACAATCACCCCTAGGGTTATCCCACTTGGTTGCCTTATACAAAATGGCCATATTACACATGTAAGGTATCTTGGCAAAAACAAGCAAATACAAGATCATAGTCCCTCGATGACGCTATCTAAGTTGCCTTACAAATGATCTTAGTCCCTCAAAAAGAATGCTAAGATACCTTGCAACATTGCTAATCATGGTTATACGATGACCTACGCCCGTCCCGTTTACATCCAAAGATAGTATTGCTTACCAAATCAATGGTAAGACAATAATGTCAAAGGAAAAGGAAATGAACAAGAAAGACATTTGAGTAGGTAGATTGCTCCTAATTACTTGCTACATTTCAAAACAAACATCCTTTCTATTTCCAAAACAATCACATACACTTTCAAACATCTTACAAAATTGAAAACATTTTCAAAAGATCAAACATCTTTGTATACATTCTTACGAACGAGAATCATTACAAAGATTGCCTAAACAACGGTCTCTTTACAAAATACTTTCAAAAACCACACAAAGCACATTTTCAAACAAAATCAAGTGATCTAGCAAGTAACTAAGAGCCCATGGAAAACCATGGATGAAAGGGGTGCTAATACCTTCCCTTTTCATAATCTACCCCCCGAACTCAAGAGATAATCTCGAAGGTCTTTCCTCTGCTTTTTCACCTTTCCTTTTGGATAAAAGAAAAGCTGGTGGCGACTATTGCTAACCGCAACATTTGCGATCAAACGCAAAACCCTCAAGTCAGTTCTCCCACCGTATCACACTCTTCATATTTGAACCTTAATGGATTTATTAGCAGTAGAAAACATTAACGACAATTAGTCTTAACTCTTCAACATGAGTTATAATAATACCACTCTTCGTCACTCACACCCCACATGGGCACACGACCGATCCTCATCACTCACACCCTGCATGGGCACACGGTGGATCCTCATTGCTCACACTCCATATGGATACACGATGACACTATTCTCAACAGAATCTGAATATATCGCCCACACCCTACATAGGCATACGATAATCCCACACTTGTACATAAATGTATGCATGACATATGTACAACTTATACAACCACAACAATATGCACATAGATCTTCACTGTGGTCGGTGCACTTCGCCACTACGGGCCCACACACAACATCGCCTGTCAAACATGCAACAATAACAAACCCACAAATATAATAAATATTCACTCTGCATTTACAACATTCCAAAATTCAGTACAACTTAGCACATACGAAACACAGGTTCATGCTACGAATAGTTAGAATTCTGATACTAGAAATAATTTTAATAAAAATTAAGTTAAACCAACTTTCCAAAGATACAAACTACGCGTCAATTGGACACCCGAAACAAAAGTTACGAATTTTCGAAGTTTTAAAAATAATTATGTCCGACTCAGTGGTAACCGGTTACCCTCAGACTGGTAACCGGTTACACCCCATGTAACCAAAATTACAACATCATTTCCTTGTTCTGGTAACCGGTTACCCTCATTATGGTAATTGGTTACACCTATTGTAACCAAAAACACATGCTTCTGTTTGTGCTTGGTAACCGGGTACCCCAATATTGGTACCCGGTTACACCCAGTGCAGAATCACTTTTATGCTATTTTCTGCTACAAAAATCACTTATTTTCATAATCCAAACAACCCCAAACATCCCACAACACACAATTCAGATTCCCAATTTCAGTGTACATTTACATACATCATCAACAATATTCTAACACTACAACCACAATTTAACACATAATTTCACACATCATTGTAAATACTGACATTGACACATCAATTATATAAAGAACACCAAAAAGAGATGATAATTGTAAAGATTAACAACTATCCATCCATGTACATATCATACAATCCCTAAGCAATAGAAAACCTCACCCTTACCTTAGAGTTTACTTGAGATTCTTCTACTTCTCGACAATGGTGATTCTCTTAGCCCTAGATTTTTCCCTCTTCCTTGTTCCTCTTTTCTCCATATTCATTTTGTCTCTTCTCTCATTTCTACGATTGCACCTTAGACAAAACCCTTCCTCTTTTTCTTTCTTTTACTAAATTAACCCTTAGACCTTTATTACTATATTCCACTTATGCCCTTCTCCTCACAATAATTAAAATAGTTATTTAATATAAATATAATCATTATTCTAATATTCTAATAATAAGAATATTTAAATAACATTCTCCCTTCACCCATATGTTTCTACACTTTTGGTCATACACCCTCAATACCTTATTTTCTACATTTCTAAGGATAATTTGATGGATACTGTGGGGGAGTTTCTTTGAATATGGAAAGACGGATGGAAGAATAAACAAAATTATGGTTACATTGATTCCTAAAAATGATACAACTATCAACATTAGAGATTTTAGACCTATTTCTTGCTGCACAACTGAGTATAAAGTAATATCCAAGATCATAGTAAATAGAATGAGCAAGGTGTTAGGAAGTATTATTAGCAAGAACCAAGCAACTTTTGTGCATGGTCATAAAATCCATGACCATATCTTGATTGCCTATGATCTAATAAGAGGGTACAATAGGAAGGAAGGAATGCCTAGATGCATGGTGCAGATGGATATTAGGAAAGCCTATGATTTTGTTGACTGGAGGACTTTGCACACTATCCTGGATGAGATTAGCTTGCATAGAAGATTTATCAATTGGGTGATATAGGTTGTTACTACAATGTATTATCATTTTAACATCAATGAAAGAATTACCGAGAGTATGAAGGAAGCTTAGGGCTTAAGACAGGGAGATCCAATCCCCCCCTATTGTTTGTGGTTATTGTAACACCCTGGTTTAATTAAAAATTCATTTTAATTAAATATTAAGACGATGCGGTGAAACTATATGAGTTGGTGGAATTTTTGATGTGGCGTGATACCTTTTTCGGGACTAGATGCCTTAGAATTATAGAAATTGAGGTTATGGGGGTGTCTGGCTAATTGGGTAAAAACATATGGGTGTGTAGAATAATATGGATTATTACTATTATTATATTATTAGGATAATTATTATTATTTTATAATAATAATTAAATAATTATTTATTTGGGATAGTTATTATTATTATTATTATTAGATTATAATAAGTGAGATTAGAGAGAATAAGTCAGTACGTGAAATAAAACAGAAGAAGCGTAGAAGAGAGAAGAGGAGAAAAAGCACTAGAAAGCTAGGGCAAGGATTTCACCGTAGGAATCAAAAATCAACCAAAACATAAGGTAAGGGGGTTTTCTAACTCTATAAGGGTTTGCCTAATGATGGGGTATGGTAGAAATTTTGTTGTATAATTGTATATTTTGATTTCTCCATAATGTGTTGTTTTGGGGTGTTTCCCGTTGATGGATTTTTGTGATTTCAGTGTGTTTTGATGCAATATATGATGATGATGATGGCGAAGGCTTGTATTGGTGAAATTGTGATGAATAATAGGGATGAATGTGAACTATGTTGTTTCATGATAGTGTCTCATGCATTCATAAAGCGAATGCCTGTATTGGCGATCGAAGGCTTGTATTGGCGAGCAAAGTTGATTGCCCTAAATTGGCATTATTGCGAAGAGGGTTCTACCCTATTGGTACCACGTGCATTGCATCAATTTTAGTCTTTTGCATCATATTGTGATTGATAATTCGATTGGGTGAAGATTGATGAAAGTGTGTATTGTATTACGATGTATGTTATAGGCTGATTATGTGCTTGAATCTTACCTGCTCATTATTATGCTTCCTGTTATATTGTTATGATATATCACCCTTTCTGTTTGAATGTTACCTCCACGTGGGTAACGTGCAGATGATCCGAAGTAGGTATAGATCGAAGGTTAGCTGATGAGTTCCTTCAGTTATGTAGATTGAGTCGGTGTCTGCTCTGATACGTAACACTTGATGGTTTCATGTGATTTGCTTTGTTATGTTAGGAGTAAACATGTATTTCTCCGTTATTTGAATTGTTTCATGATTATGCTGGTGTTTGAAAGATAATAACTATAACTTCGATTAAAAAATTGAGATGACTGTTTATTGATGTTTTTCCACTGCGAATAATTGCATTAAAGTTTAAGACTTTTGAATACACGATTTGTGTTGCGTATCCTTATTTTGAGTATGTGTGATTGGTGAATTATGTGACATCCTATTTAATTGATGTTTATTTAGAAATTAATTTACTCTGAGTATTATATAAATTACCGACGAGGAAGTAGGGTGTAACAATTGGTACCAGAGCAGGTTGGTTCGTCCGACTAGGTTGTTGAGTCGTTAGTGTAGTGTGACAGTAGAATACTGTCGATGTTTTTCTGTCTAACTGTTGTATGATGTTGTGATGTGAGCTGAGCAATGGCTAGAAGAGGAAATAATGCACTTGCTAATGCATTGCAGGCGTTGACTCAGGTAATGCAGAATCAGCCTAACACTGGTGGGAACGATGAAGCTCGTGCTTTGGAAACTTTCTAGAGGAATCATCTACCTATGTTTAAAGGGAAGCATGATCCTGAAGAAGTGCATGAGTGGCTCAAGGATATTTAGAGGATATTTCGGGTTATGGACTGTTCTGATACGTAGAAAGTGCATTTTGGTACGCATATGCTGGCACGAGAGGCTGGTGACTGGTGGATTGCTACTCGCCAGATATTAGAAGGCACATGAGAGGCTATTACTTGGGTTTTGTTTCGCAGAGAGTTCCTAGTGAAGTATTACCTAGAGGATGTCCGTGGGAAGAAGGAGATCAAATATCTAGAACTGAAACAAGGGAATTTATCGGTAGCTGATTATACTGCAAAATTTATGGAATTGGAAAACTATTATTCTTATTACAGCGAAGAGACTGCTGAATTCTAAAAGTGTGTGAAGTTTGAAAACGGTCTGCGTTCGGAAATTAAGAAGCCAATTGGGTATCAGTGGATCTGTAAGTTTCCAGATTTAGTGAACAACTGCAGGATTTATAAAGAAGATAGTGAGGCTCACTACAATATTGTCACTGAGAAGAGAGGCAAGCAATAACCATATCATGGGAAGTCTTACAATGCTCCGACTAACAAAGGAAAGCAGAAAGCTACTGATGGTAGGAGACCAAGCAGGAGAGGTGCTCCTGCTAGTATTGTGTGTTACAAATGTGGAAGACCTGGTCATCGGAGTAACGAATGCAATACTGAAGGGAAGAGGTGTTTCCGTTGTGGAAAAACCGGGCATGAGATAACTAAATGTAAACACAAGGAAGTAATATGTTTCAACTGCGATGAAGAAGGACATATCAGTTCCCAGTGCCAGAAACCTAAGAAAGACCGACCCGTTGGGAAAGTGTTTGCTTTAGCTGGGACTCAGGCATCCAGTGGAGACCGCTTGATCAGAGGTATATGATTCATTAATGGAACTCCTTTAGTTACTATTATTGATACAGGTGCTACACATTGCTTTATTGTTGCCGATTATGCTAAAAATTTATGTTTTGCGTTATCTTTAATGAATGGGCAGATGGTTGTCGATACTCTAGCTAAGGGATCAATGACTACTTCTCTAGTATGCTTGAAGTGTCATTTGTCCATCTATGACAAAGATTTTGTTGTTGATCTAGTTTGTATACTGTTGAGTGATCTGGACGTGATTTTTAGAATGAACTGGTTGGAATATAACTACGTTCATATTAACTGTTAACAAGTCGGTGCAATTTTCTACTCCTAAAGAGGAAGAGTGATATGGTTTCTTATATGCTAGGAAGTTGAAGGAGTTATGGCGGGATGAATCTTATTTGTTTTTTTTAACCGTGTCCTTATCCATTGAGAATCAGGCCACATTGACGAGTTGCAGGTTGTGTGCGACTTTCCCGAAGTTTTTCCTGATGATATTCCGGATGTGACGCCAAAAAGAGAAGTAGAATTTTCAATTGATCTTGTACCTGGTACCAAACCTACTTCTATGGCACCATACAGGATGTCGGCGTCCGACTTATCAGAATTGAAGAAGCAACTAGAAGAGTTACTTGAAAAGAAGTTTGTGAGACCAAGTGTGTCTCCTTGGGGAGCTCCAATATTACTTGTGAAGAATAAAGATGGAAGTATGAGGTTGTGCATGGATTATTGAAAGTTGAATAAAGTGACAGTCAAAAACAGGTATCCACTTTCGAGAATAGACGACTTGATGGATCAATTGGTGGGTGTGCGTATATTTAGCAAGATTGATCTAAGATTGGGTTATCACCAAATTCGAGTGAAAGATGAGGACATTCAGAAGACATATATTAGAACTCGGTATGGACATAACGAGTATTCTGTGATTCCTTTTGGTGTTACCAATGCGTCAGGAGTGTTTATGAAATATATGAACCACATCTTTAACACTTATTTGGATCAATTTGTTGTAGTATTCATCGATGATATTTTGATTTATTCTAAGTATGAAGGAGAACATGCAGAACATTTGTGTATTGTATTGCAAGTATTGAAAGAGAAGAAGTTATATGCAAAGTTGTCAAAATGTGATTTCTGGTTGACAGAAGTCAGTTTTCTTGGTCATGTTATTTCAGGTGATGGTATTGTTGTAGATCTATCTAAAGCAGATGCAGTGCTACAGTGGAAAGCTCAAAAATCAGTTACGGAGATTAGAAGCTTTTTGGGTTTGTTCAGCTATTATAGGAGATTTATTTAATGTTTTTCTAAGTTGGCACTCCCGTTAACTCAACTAACTTGTAAAGGTAGAGCATTTGTGTGGGATATCCAATGTGAAGAGAGTTTTGTTGAGTTAAAGAAGAGATTGACGGTGACTCCAATTTTGATATTACCTAGTCTTGAAGAACCGTTTATTGTATATTGTGATGCTTCTAAATTGGGTTTACACGGTGTACTCATGCAGAATGATAAAGTATTTGCTTATGCGTCGAGGAAATTGAGGATTTATGAAAGAAACTATCCTACCCATGATCTAGAATTAGCAGCACTAGTGTTTGTGCTAAATATTTAGAGACATTATCTTTATGGTTCTAGGTTTGAAGTGTTTAGAGATCATAAGAGCTCGCGGTATCTATTTGATCAGAAGGAATTGAACATGAGGTAGAGAATATGGTTGTAATTATTGAAGGATTACTTTGGATTGAATTATCATCCAGGTAAAGCTAATGTTGTAGTTGACGCCTTGAGTCGAAAGACCTTGCATATGTTTTCTATGATGGTTAGAGAACTTGAGTTGATCAAAAAATTCAAAGACATGAGTTTGGTCTGTGAAATGACACCGCAGAGTGTGATGTTTAGGATGTTGAAGATTAACAATGACTTATTAGACAATATTTAAGAAGATCAAAAGTTAGATGTGAAGTTGGTAGATTTGATGGTTGGGAGTAACAAACCTGAAGACAATGACTTTAAACTAGATGCCCAAGGTGTGTTGCGATTCGGAAACAGGATTTGTATCCCTGATGATGCTGATATAAGGAAGATGATTCTGGAAGAGGGCCATAAAAGCAATTTGAGTATTCATCCGGGAGCTACCAAGATGTATCAAGACTTGAAGAATTTATTTTTGTGGTATGGGTTAAAGCGAGATGTGACACAGTTTCTGTATGTATGTTTGACTTGTCAGAAATCGAAAGTCGAACATCAGAAACCTGCAGGGCTGTTAGAACCTTTAGACGTTCCAGAATGGAAATGTGATAGTTTATCTATGGATTTTGTGACGGGGCTGCCAAGGACTCCAAGAGGGCACGATACGATTTGGGTGATTGTTGATAGATTAATGGAATCGACTCATTTCATTTCGTCTAGTATTGATTTTCCTATATCGAAGTTGGCAGAGATTTATATTTGGGTAATTGTGAAGTTACACAGTGTTCCTTCTAGCATTGTGTCGGATAGAGATATGAGGTTTACCTATGCTTTTTGGAAGAGTTTGCAGGAAGCTTTGGGGACGAAGCTAAAATTGAGTTAGACATATCATCCACAGACAGATGGTCAGACGGAAAGGACTATTCAGTCGCTAGAAGATTTGCTGAGGGCTTGTGTTCTTAAGCAGGGAGGTACCTGGGATAGTTGTCTTCCTTTGACTGAGTTCACCTATAACAATAGTGACCATACTAGTATTGGTATGGCACCTTTCGAAGCACTGTATGGTCGGAGGTGCAGAACACCTTTGTGTTGGTATGAATCGGGTGAGCATGTGGTGCTCGGACCCGAGATGGTGAGAGAGACTATGGAGAAGGTAAAGGTAATCCAAGAGAGGATGAAATCTTCGTAGAGTAGGAAAAAGAGTTACCATGATAAGAGGAGGAAGGATCTTGAGTTTCAAGATAGAGACCATGTATTCTTGAGGGTATCACCGATAAATGGTGTAGGTCGTGCTCTAAAGTCAAAGAAGTTGACTTCTCGGTTTATTGGTCTGTATCAGATTTCAGAGAAGGTGGGCAGTGTTACTTATAGAGTAGCCTTGCCACCTAACTTGTCAAATTTTCATGATGTGTTCCATGTGCCACAACTCTAGAAATATATTTCATATCCGTCGAATGTAATTCCGATAGATGATATACAAGTACGGGACAATCTGGCCGTCGAGATTGTACCAGTGTGGGTCGAGGATCGCAAAGTAAAGAAGTTAAGAGACAAAGAAATCACCCTTGTGAAAGTAATCTGGGGAGGAGCTACCGGATAAAATTCGACATGGGAGCTAGAGAACAAGATGCGGGAGGCTTATCTAGAGTTATTTGCTTCAGGTAATTTTCGAGGACGAAAATATTCTAAGTGGGGGAGAGTTGTAACACCCCGATTTAATTAAAATTTATTTTGATTAAATAATAAGACGATGCGATAAAACTATATGAGTTGGTGGAATTTATAATGTGGTGTGATGCTTTATTGGGGACTAGATGCCTTAGAATTATAGAAATTGAGGTTATGGGGGGTGTTTGGCTAATTATGTAGAAACATAGGGGTGTGTAGAATAATATGGATTATTACTATTATTATATTATTAGGATAATTATTATTATTTTATAATAATAATTAAATAATTATTTATTTGGGATATTTATTATTATTATTATTAGATTATAAGAAGTGAGATTAAAGAGAATAAGTCAGTACGTGAAATAGAACAGAAGAAACATAGAAGAGAGAAGAGGAGAAAGAGCACTAGGAAGCTAGGGCAAGGATTTCACCGTAGGAACAAGAACCAACCAAGAACCTAAGGTAAGGGGGGATTCTAACTCTATAATGGTTCGCCTAATGATGGGGTATGGTAGAATTTAGGTTATATAATTGTATGTTTTGATTTCTCCATAATGGGTTGTTTTGGGGTTTTTCCCGTTGATGGATTTTGGTGATTTCGGTGTGTTTTGATACGATTGAATGATATGATTGATTATGATTGGTAGATAAATATTGATGAATAATTAAACTATTAAATAAATGAATTTTGATGTAAAAATTGGATTTTTGGGTGTTAAAACATGAAGGGTCGTAACATGGAAATTGCAGGACGTTTGACGGTTATCGCAGGATAACCGGTTACCCATATATGGTAACCAATTACCATATCAAATGCATTTACATGAATAGCTACTATCCTGCGATAATAAGTTACCATAAGTGGGTAACTGGTTACTGCGAGAGATTTTTAAAAAGAATGGGGTTACTGTCCTGCAGTAACCGATTACCATAACTAGGTAACCGGTTACCACTGCCACTGACAACATTTTTGGAAAACTTCTAAAACTCATAATGTTTGCCTCGGGTGTCTGTTTGACGTGCCGTTTGGACCGTTGGAAAGATAAAATAATTTCCTATCTTATAAAAATGACTTATAATGTAGTAGTTAATTATTTCATTAACATTGATACCAATCTGTAGGTGTGTTTTGATTTGTATGCCATGAACTATGTTGTGGTCATTTGTGATGATTGTTTTGACTGTGTGACACGAGTTATATGATGATGATGATGACGAAGGCCTGTATTGGTGAAATTGTGATGAATAATAGTGATGAATGCGAAGTATGTTATTACATGATAGTGTCTCATGCATTTATGAAGCGAAGGCCTGTATTGGCGAGCAAAGTTGATTGCCCTAAATTGGCATTATTGCAAAGAGGGTTCTACCCTATTGGTACCATATGCATTGTGTTAGTGTCGGTCTTTTGCATCATATTGTGATTGATAATTCGATTGGGTGAAGATTGATGGAAGTGTGTATTGTATTATGATGTATGTTATGTGCTTGAATCTTACCTGCTCATTATCATGCTTCCTCTTATATTGTTATGATATCTCACCCTTTCTGTTTGAATTTTACCTCCGCGTGGGTAACGTGCAGATGATCTGAAGTAGGTAGAGATTGAAGGTTAGCTGACGAGTTCCTTCAGTTGCGTAGATTGAGTCAGTGTCTGCTCAGATACGTAACACTTGAGGGTTTCGCGTGATTTGCTTTGTTATGTTAGGAGTAAACATGTATTGCTCCACTGTTTGAATTTTTTCATGATTATGATGATGTTTGAAAGATAATAACTATAACTTCGATTGAAAAATTGAGAGGACTGTTTATTGATGATTTTCCAATGCGAATAATTGCATTAAAGTTTAAGATTTTTGAATACACGATTTGTGTTGCGTATCCTTATTTTGAGCATGTGTGATTGGCGAAGTATGTGACATCCTATTTGATTGATATTTATTTAGAAATTAATTTACTCTGAGTATTATATAAATTACCGACAGGGAAATAGGGTGTTACAATTATTATGGAATATCTTCACGGAAAGTTAGACTGCTTGAGCACAATTCCTAACTTTAATTTTCATAGTAAATGTGAAAAGATGAAGATAATAGACCTTAGCTTTGCAGGTGACTTATTACTGTTTTCAAGGGGTGATAATATCTCTATAAAGTTGATGATAGATATATTCCAGGCGTTCTCTATGTCTACAGGGTTGCGTGTTAATCCTAGTAGGTGCAAGTTATTTTGTGGTGGGATGGAGGAGAATGAGGAGCTATGTATAGAGCAGATTACTGGATTCTACAAGGGGGAATCTTCCTTTCATATATTTGGGCATCCCCCTAACTAGAATAAAGTTATCTAATAATCAGTCTTTGGCCCTCGCTGAAACAATAGGTGATAAGATAAAGCATTGGAGCTCTCCTTTACTTAGCTATGCATGTAGGGTGCAACTGGTAAAGAGTGTTGTTAGAGGATCTGATAACTACTGGATGAGATGTCTCCCAATGTGCAGGTCCTTTGTGTGGTCTGGTAAAGACATCATCACTCACAAATCTTAGTTTCTTGGGAAAAGGTTTGTCTCCCAAAGAAGCAAGGAGATTTGGTTGTTATCAATATGCATGTCTAGAACAAATCATGTATGATTAGGTCACTATGGAACTTGAAATTCTGGCTGCAGATACTCAATGTCACGTTCAATGTTATGACACCGTATCTGACTTACTATATGACAGTAAATACAAAAGCAATAAAGAACACAGTCAATTGTTTACCCAGTTCAGTGTGCAACAACACCTACTCTGGGGGCTACCAAGCCAGGGAGGAAATCCACTATAAGAGATGTTAATTCAGGAATAAACCAACCAGTTTATCTCTTTCACTTAAGACCTACCCAATGCAATTCCAATCTAAGTACAACTTAAACCTGAGTTCCTACTCACTCCCCCTCAATCACAGCAGTGATACATAAAACAATTTGACTAAAGAATTGATGAAGACACTCTTCAAAAACAAACACTTGATTAAGCTTCACAGCTTTTTAATCAAGCAACACAATCACTCTTGCTTCACAACTTTGAGTGATGCACACAACTAACTTGACTCTGCTTCACAGCTTTAGTCAAGGAACATTCAAACACTCTTGCTTCAAAGCTTTGAGTGCTACACAACCCTTACAATTAAAAACCTATTCCAAGTCACTTATCACAATGATAATTGCTTGGAGTACAATAATCAAACCTATACAGTTTACAAATGATCCTCTGATCAATAAAAGGGATTCCTTGCAAAACAGCAGCTCTGTTGAATATATAGCAGCTGCAACTTTAGTTAGGGTTTCCAAAAAAACCTAGGGTTAATTCCGTTTGACCTAAAGACCAGGTCACAGGACTTTATTAACCAGGTTAGGGTTGAGCTAGGTTACCCCTCAGAAAATGCAGGATTCTGTTCTGGAAAGACTGAGTTATTTTCCTGAAAAAACTCAGACCTATCCAACCTGCAAACCTGTTAGTTCAGAACAGGATGTCATAACATCTGTTATGACATCTGAGAAAACCTGTCTACTGATTTAGCAAAATGTGATCATTTTGCAAAATGCTCAGATACACACTTATAAACATCAGTACTTGAATTACAATATTTTTCTGCAAAGGTACCTAATGAGACAGTACAAACTAAACCAGAATGTTATGACATCAGTCATGATATTCACACATACACTTGGGTTTTACCAAAAATGCAAGCCAATACCTAAACAACTACAAACTCCCCCTTTGGCAGATTTTTGGCTAAAGACCCTAAGCAATCAGAGATAGATAGCAGCAGAAATAAATGACTGCAGAAAAATAGAATGTCTAATTGAGCAAGTACATATTAAGTACCAAAATATTCTCCCCCTCTTTAGCCACAAATGGGCCAAAGATACATGTTCATAATGATTATACAGTTATCCAAAACAATTAATAAGAGCAGCAGCAGAAAAAAACTGAACACACTTCCAAACTCCACCAGATATCAGCACCGACCAGCAACACCACCAAACAGCAACCAACCTTCAAGCACTGTCATCAGACTCAGAGGAGCTAGTTTCTTCAATGTTGAGATAACCTTCAGCTTCTACACCTTCTTCCCTTCTATTTTCTTCAGCTTCCTCCTTTTCTAGCCTGGCAATTAGAATTTCTAGGGTCTTTTTCCTAGCATCCAGCTCTTTGCAAGTTTCTCTTAAAACAGCTATGACATCTGATGTCTTGGACTGGGTCTTCACAGACGATGTCTCAGCTGATGTTATGACAATGTCTGGAGCATGAGATCCCTGAAACAGTTTGTAGTGCAAGCCAAGGGCAGGAGCTCTTTTGCAGACTGTATCTCTTGCCACAAGGATATCAGGGTATTGTGCAAGGATGATTCCACAAAGGAGGGAGGGAAAGGCAATTGGTCCTTTGACAGCATAACTGCCAGCATGCTTTAAAGTTTGTTCAAAGATGTACCTGCCATAGTCAAAAGCAGTCTTGGTTCCCACAGCATAAATAAATCTCCCCAATCCCGTGGAGATAGTTGATTTATGATTTGTAGGCACCCAGTTGGCTGCACCTATTTTATGCAAGATGGCAAATTTCATGCTGAGTTTACTGGCATTCAGCTTGCCTTTCAAGGGCCAGCACTTTACTTGCCTGGCTGTGATGGTTTGACAAACTTCATTGTCAGTTGCCTCCAGATCAGGACAATCCTCATTTGTTCTTCCAAGAAACTTGTTGATTTCTGATGGAGAGAACTTGACCCTTCTTCCTCTAACAAAAACACTTTCAAAGTCAGCTGACCTTCCATCAGCACAATCATTAGACAAGTTCACTACAAACTCCTTGACCAGATTTTCATAACATTTGTTAAATTTTATCACTGTCTTCATTAGTCCAGCATTCTTGATCAGGTCCATGATGTCTTTGCACTCCAAGGCATCATTGTTGAGTTCTCTCTCTAAAGCTATTCTCTTTAAGCAAACATACTTCCATCTGTTTGCATTGTCAGGATGATGAAAAGAGATGTTGTCTGTTGGGACTTCAGGCACTCTAGCAATTTTGCTGGAGGGGAGCTTCCTTCTGATAGGAGTTTCTTCAATATCAATCTCAAATTCTGATTCCTCATCAGAATCAGAAGATTCAAGTTCTTTTCTCTTCTTAGAGATTGGTTGTCTAGCAGTATGCACCTGGGCCTTCTTCCCTTTTGTCTGAATACTTTTCTCAGCCATGCCTTCAGCCTTGGATTTCTTAGCAGCAGGTTTGTCATTCTGACTACTCTTTCTTTTCATCAATCTCCTAGCTATGCTAGGGTTCACATTAGCAATCAGATCATTATCTGAGTAATCCTCATCCACATCAATGATAGGTGGATCAGCAGCCTTTTCTGAAGGGTTCTGAATGTTGTCTTTTTGTGTCACAACATTCTCAGTGACATCTACATTCTCAGAGACTTCCACATTTGGACTTTCTGATTGATTTAAAGGGACAGAAATTCCCGGTACAGATTGGTTTCCACTTAGTATACTAGTAACAAGCCTAGCAATAGCTTGATGAACTTGAACTGATCCTTCTCTATTTGGTACAGAAGAAGAAGGATGAGAAGAATTACCAGAGGTTGTAGCTTGAGCTCTTCCTGCATGTCTGGTTCTGAGCTTTTTGACTTTGGCTGGGTCAGTTGCCATCTCTCTGAGAGGAGTGACCTCAAGAACTTCAGATTCTATGCATGTGGTGATTGCCCTAGAGTCTTGGTCAGATGATGAAGATGATGAGGATGACGAAGTCGCCATGGTTGAGGACGATGTCTGAGACATTTTGATTGACTTTGAGTAATGGTAGCAATTTGAGAAAAATCTTTGATTGAGAGGAGGAAACAGGTTGCAAGGACGAGAGAGGTAGGGGGCAAAAGGGAGTCTTTTCAACTTCTTAAAGATTTTGAAAGAATTGTGAAAGCATATGATTAACCCACTAAAGATAGACTTAATAAAATTAATTCCTTCAACCTTTGTTTTAAGCAAAATTAATTGCTATAATTTCTCATGTTGGTAAATACCCAACCTGCCCCTCAAATTTTCAAGAGCCTTGGTAGAAGAATCAGTCAGCTGAAGCTTAGAGAAACTATGTTCCAGTTTAAATGACTTCTTCTCTTCAAAGTCAATGTGCTTGTTCCAGTTATGGTGAATAGGGTTCAAGGAAATATTGATTGTATTCAGATTGTCACAACACAATGTCACAACATCTTGTGTGACATTGTACTCAGTGAGCATCTGTTTTGACCAGATGTTTTGAGAACAGTTTTTCCTAGCAGCAACTATTTCCGCACAGAATTGGGAAGGCATTCTTTTGATATGAATCATAGTTCTGGTTGATTCTTGAATAATTTTCTGTTTGTCCAGTCCATTTTGATGGAGAGTTATAGGAGAGGAGACTTCAAGCCTCATTTCTTCAGGGAAACATAATTTATTAGACTTGTTATTTCCAACATCCTTGTCAAGATACCTGACAACACATCCTTCTTCAAGTTTATTTGCCACATCACAGATATTATCAACCTGTAGTTTTGGAGTTCTTCTGACTGCTTCCATAGAAATAGCTCTTTTCATTCTTCTTAGATGAAGAGGACCAAGCTTATGCTGCCACAGTTTCATCTCTTTTTATTCTTTGGTAATTGGACACATAGTGGAGATATCAGTGTTCTCAGGCTGCCACAAGTAGCAGTTATCTTTGGATCTGATTCCTCTCATTACAACTTCTAGTTTTTCATTAATTACTAGACATTCAGATCTTGAGAAGTTGACCTTGAATCCTAGATCACATAATTGACTGATACTAATGAGATTAGCAGCCAGCCCTTTTACCAGCAGTACTTTATTCAGACTTGGAACTCCAGAGCAGTCCAAATTACCAACTCCTTTGACTTCACCTTTAGCACCATCTCCAAAGGTCACAAAACTGGTGGTGTGAGGCATAACATTATTGAGGAGATTTTTGATTCCAGTCATGTGTCTGGAACATCCACTGTCAAAGTACCAGCCTTCCTTTACAGACACTCTCAGGGAAGTATGGGCTATCAGGGCAGTAGCCTTTTTCTTCCAATGAGGAGTATGTGGTACCCTTTTTGGCTTAGGTTTAGCACCTGAGTTTTGATTAGGGTATCCATGCAATTTGAAGCAGAAGGGCTTTATGTGTCCATACCTCCCACAATGATGACATCTCCATCTTTGGTATTTTTTCTTCATGTATTTCTGATGTTGTGAGTTGTGTTGAGACATCTGCTTTGACAATTGTTTAACATGCCTGATCTTCTTGTCTGCACCAGGTTTCTTAGCTTCCACAAATCCTAGACTAGATTTGTTTCCCACATTTTGTCCCACTTGTAGGATCTCTTCCAATTTATCTGATCCATTGGTCAACATCTTGACAGATTTTGTCATTTGGTTCAGTTGTGAGTTCAGTAATTGAACTTCCCCTTCTAGGTGACTTATAGTTTCAAGATCTGCCCTTTTTTCAGCCTCCAGCTTTATAATGAGTTTTGATTGTTTCTCATTCTGCACACAGACTTCAGCACTTCTGATACACAATTTCTTGTAGGTATCAACCAGTTCTTCAAATGTCACTTCTTCATCACTAGTGTCACTTTCAGAAGTACAAACACTGGTTAGAGCAGTAACTAGTTTGGCAGATTCTTCTTCAGAATTACTTTCTGAATCATAGTCAGACCAAGTAACAGTCATTCCTTTCTTTTGTTTCTTAAGAAAGGTAGGACATTCAGCTCGAATATGTCCATATCCTTCACATCCATGGCATTGAATACCTCTGCCTTGGTTTCCCTTATCTTCTGACCTTGGTCTTCTGCTGGAACTGTCAATGTCAGAGGGAATGTTATGAACATTAGACCTTGACTTTGGATCCATTCTTTTGATGAGCTTGTTGAACTGTCTTCCAAGCATGGCAATAGCTTCTGATATATTTTCTTCTTCATCCTCCTTGTTTTCAACATCAGTGTTGGATACAAGTGCTATGCTTTTGTTCTTCTTGTCACCATTATCAGTGATCCCCATCTCAAAAGTCTGAAGAGACCCAATAAGTTCATCCACTTTCAACTTGCTGATGTCTTGGGCTTCCTCTATGGCAGTTACCTTCATTGCAAATCTTTTAGGTAAGGATCTGAGAATCTTCCTCACCAGTTTTTCTTCTGACATCTTTTCTCCCAGTGCTCCTGAGGTGTTGGCAATCTCCAAGATGTTCATGTGAAACTCATGAATGGTTTCATCTTCCATCATTTTTAGATTCTCAAACTTGGTAGTCAACATCTGAAGCCTTGACATTTTTACTTTGGAAGTGCCCTCATGAGTAGTTTTGAGAGTGTCCCAAACTTCCTTGGCCAGTTCATATTTATGTACTAATCTGAAAATGTTTCTATCAATTCCATTGAACAAGGCATTTAAAGCTTTGGAATTTCCCAGGGCTAACTCATCTTCTTCTTTACTCCAATCTTCCTCAGGCTTCAGACTGATTGTCCCATCTTTCTCAGTTATGGTGGGATGAATCCATCCTTTGTCAGCAGCTCTCCAAGCCTTTTTGTCCAGAGATTTTAGGAAGGCAATCATACGAGGTTTCCAGTAGTCATAATTAGTTCCATCCAGAATGGGTGGTCTATTTCCAAAAACTCCTTCTTTGTCCATAGTGCCAGAAAGTGATATCCCTAGATCTCACCCAGTAATACATGCAGGGTTCCTGCTCTGATGCCAATTGAAATTCTGGCTGCAGATACTCAATGTCACGTTCAATGTTATGACACCGTATCTCACTTACTATATGACAGTAAATACAAAAGCAATAAAGAACACAGTCAATTGTTTACCCAGTTCAGTGTGCAACAACACCTACTCTGGGGGCTACCAAGCCAGGGAGGAAATCCACTATAAGAGATGTTAATTCAGGAATAAACCAACCAGTTTATCTCCTTCACTTAAGACCTACCCAATGCAATTCCAATGTAAGTACAACTTAAACCTGAGTTCCTACTCACTCCCCCTCAATCACAGCAGTGATACATAAAACAATTTGACTAAAGAATTGATGAAGACACTCTTCAAAAACAAACACTTGATTAAGCTTCACAGCTTTTTAATCAAGCAACACAATCACTCTTGCTTCACAGCTTTGAGTGATGCACACAACTAACTTGACTCTGCTTCACAGCTTTAGTCAAGGAACATTCAAACACTCTTGCTTCAAAGCTTTGAGTGCTACACAACCCTTACAATTAAAAACCTATTCCAAGTCACTTATCACAATGATAATTGCTTGGAGTACAATAATAAAACCTATACAGTTTACAAATGATCTTCTGATCAATAAAAGGGATTCCTTGCAAAACAGCAGCTCTGTTGAATATATAGCAGCTGCAACTTCAGTTAGGGTTTCCACAAAAACCTAGGGTTAATTCCGTTTGACCTAAAGACCAGGTCACAGGACTTTATTAACCAGGTTAGGGTTGAGCTAGGTTACCCCTCAGAAAACGCAGGATTCTGTTCTGGAAAGACTGAGTTATTTACCTGAAAAAACTCAGACCTATCCAACCTGCAAACCTGTTAGTTCAGAACAGGATGTCATAACATCTGTTATGACATCTGAGAAAACCTGTCTACTGATTTAGCAAAATGTGATCATTTTGCAAAATGCTCAGATACACACTTATAAACATCAGTACTTAAATTACAATATTTTTCTGCAAAGGTACCTAATGAGACAGTACAAACTAAACCAGAATGTTATGACATCAGTCATGACATTCACACATACACTTGGGTTTTACCAAAAATGCAAGCCAATACCTAAACAACTACAGAACTTATGTAGCTAGGATGATAGCTTACGAGTTCCTTAGGTGCACACTTATTATGTTAAGAATGCAGATCTAACACAAATGGACATTTAGGATAATGGCTCTTGGATCCTTAAAAGTATCCTGAAGATGAGAAATGAGGTGAACAATATGAAATAATGGGAGATGTTAAACAAATCTGGGAAATTTCAGATGAAAAACATCTATATGGAATTCTTGTAGCACCACCTAAAGGTGGAGTGGAGAGGGATTTTATACAAGAACAAAGCCAAGCCTAGGGTTGTGATTATGCTCTAGCTTTCCTTCCGAAAAATATTATCCACAAAGGAGAGGTTGCTGAAGTTTGGTGTGAAAGCAAAGCAAAAATGTGTGTTCTGTGATCGTGTTGAAAATATTCAACATCTTTTATTTGACTGTAGGAGTAATAAGAATATTTGGGAAAGCATTCTCAGATGGATGAATATCAAGCACACCATTCAAGGTTGGAACCAGGAGCTTATTTGGTTGACAAGAATTTGTAAGAGCAATAATTGGAGAAGCCAAATCATGAAGATTGCGATAGCTGAGACTGTATATGCGGTGTGGATAGAAAGATATGATGTTGTCTATAACAAAGTGCATAAAGAGAATAATACAAAAAATAGAATTATAGAAAATATAGTGAATAGATTGTAGATGTACCCTAAGTATAAATAAATAATAACTCAACTTATGTTGCCTTGAGTGTTTGTTTGTCTGATTTTTCGCTGGACCCTATGGGTCGCACTTGTGCACAAACTGTTTTTGGTTATATATAATCTTTATTTCCAAAAAAAAACAAGGCATCACAACATATAAAACGACTCACCAACGCATGTAAATGCACAACATCACATAATTAATTTATAAAATTTAATCCAATGAAGATCGGAATGTTACAACTCTCCCTCACTTAGAACTTTTCATCCTCAAAAATTTACCTGATGCAAATAACTCCGGATACGACTATCGCATCCTACTCTCCAACTCCCACGTCATATTTTCTCCGGCATCCCATTCCCAAACTAACTTCACGAGCACAATTTCGTTGCCATTCAACATTTTCATTTCACGGTCTTCGATTCTCACATGCAAGGTCTCAATCGTAAGGTTATCTCGCACTTACACGTCATCCATTGGAATCACATGAGATGGATCAGAAATGTACTTTCGAAGTTGGGAAACATGGAATACATTATGCAAATTTGAAAGATTAGGTGGCAAGGCCACCCTATAAGCAACAATTCCCACCTTCTTTGAAATCTGATACAGATCAATAAACTGAGGAGTAAGCTTTCTCTATTTCAAGGCGCATCCAACACCGGTTACTGGACTGACTCTCAAAAATACATGGTCTCCTTCTTGAAACTCAAGTTCTTTCCTTCTCTTATCATGGTAACTCTTTTGCCTACTCTAGAAGCTTTCATCTTTTCCCGAATTAACTTCACCTTTTATGTGGTTTGCTGAACAATCTCAGATCCAAGCGCCACATGCTCACCAGATTCATACCAACACAAATGTGTCATACACCTTCTACCACACAATACTTCAAAACGTGTCATCCCAATGCTAGAATGAAAACCATTATTGTAAGTGGACTTTATCATTGGAAGGTAACTATCCCAAGTTCCTCCCTTCTTGAGAACACAAGCTCTCAACAATTCCTTCAATGACGGAATAGTTCTCTTCGTCTGGCCATTCGTCTGTGGATGATATGCATAACTGAATCTCAGCTTAGAGCCTAAAGCATCCTGCAAACTCTTCCAAAATCTAGAAGTAAATCTCAGATCTCTATCAAAGACAATACTCGACGAAATCCCGTGAAGCTTCACAACCACACTGTTGTTATGTATTGAGCGACAGACACATTCGCTTATATATTTAAAAAATATCACTTTTCATCACGGTTGACAAGAAGAACTGTGATGTAATGATTGGACTTTACACCATGGTCGAAAATAATAACCATAATGATATACAAGGAGCTGGGATAATGAAGGAATTGAGATTCAGATCCTGTAACTCCTGGTACATTTCACTACGGAGTTTAACAAAGACCGTAGTGAAATACCTTTTTGTAAAAAAAACGCCTAAAAACGTGTTTCCACCACAGTTAAAGAAAGACCGTTGTAATATTATTTGACGAAATATATTTTCCGTAGTAGTATTTTTTTGCTTTCATATTGTTAAAACCGTCATGATTTATTAAGAGTAAGTGACTAATTCTTTTAGAGGGGTATTATTCAAATAACATGAAGGAAAATTATTATTTAAATAAAATGAAAATATATTATTGTGAAGGGATGTGAATAACATCTATAAAGAAAACATACTACTATGAAAAAATATGAATAACATCTATAAATAATTGTGATTCGATGAGAATCAAACACATTATTGTACAAAGATTATATTTCTTCTGTAATAATTTCTCTACCAATAGCTATCATGAAAGGAGTCTCGTGGATTATAGTCATATTTAAATCATATCATATGATGGAAACAAAATATACACAATTATTATTATTCTTTAAAAAAATATTACTTGCTATAAACATTTCATAATCAAAATATATTTTGCCCATTGCTTTAGATCTAAAAAAACGTAAAAGAACTCTGAACCTTAGAATTCTGAATCACTTTACATAAACATGATTGCATCCTTACAATCTAAGGTGATCGTGGTCCCTATATTTGCATCATTAGCTGAGTTGCAGGAAAGTTGATAAGAAGTCACTGTGGGACATATATAGATTCTCTTTTAATGTTTTACCCGTTTGCTCTTTAATCTCTATCACATATAATACATCCATGAATAATCAACTTTTCTTTAGGACGAACCTTCCTACTCTGCATAAATCATACATGTGCGACACATGATACTATTTCTAACGTATTCTTAAACTAACTCCAAAGCCAAGTAAACATCATAAACATGTGCTGCAGGACAAGAGCATCTTCCTTCCAAGTTATACGACCTTATTTAATTCCATTAGATAATAAAGAAGTAAATTATATATGAAGAGTGTGTTTTTTTCAAACTAAAACCAAAACTTACAATTAATTAAAATATGTGTATGTTGCCAAAATCTGTGAGTACACAGTATGAGATAAGTTTGAAGTGTACCTAAAATGCCAAATAAATTTGACTCATATTTTTCATACTTTGTTATTTAATATTTATCACATCACAATTTCAAAATGAATATAGACCACACGGGTTCCTTCAAGGAAATGATGATTTTGGTTGAGAGTTGAGACAGAGACTATTCTAGTTTCTCTCAAAAAAGTACTAATGTCTATGTTATTGGAATATTGGAATCTAATGTAGACAATTTTTATTGCTCCTCTATCTAATGCATGAACTAATGCATTTTTTATTCTTAGTACAAAAAACTATCAAGATTAATTTCATTCTTAGTTCATAAAAAAAATGTATTTTTTATTCTCAAGAAATTATTCTG
Source organism: Vicia faba (assembly GCA_948472305.1). Lineage (NCBI taxonomy): Eukaryota > Viridiplantae > Streptophyta > Magnoliopsida > Fabales > Fabaceae > Vicia > Vicia faba. The sequence goes on along the minus strand of OX451738.1, from coordinate 253,183,153 downwards.
CAACTAGTTTGTAGGTTTGGTTCATTTCTAGAGATATAAAAATGATTTAAGATGGCGGATTTATTCAGAATTATTCAGAATCATTTTTATATCTTTAGAAATGAACCTATTAGAATTAACTAAAATATGGCGGATTTAAGATGGGACAAGCTGAACGAATAGGTGCGGCGGGCTTTGGCGAGCGGCGAGTTTTGGCAGGGCGGGATTTGGCGGACGATAATCTTTAGTTGGACGAGCTTTGGAGAACGGAGAGTTCAAAATCCCAACCCAACCAGCCATTTTTTGGCAGGTGAGCGGACTGTCCCGACGGGCCACGACCCGTTTTGCCACCCCTAGAGACACCCATACCAGAGAACATCAAGTCGTCATCATTAACTAAGTTCGATGTACACAACGACCCATATGAGCATGTGGCCTCCATCGTCACTCATATAGTCATCATTAGTGGACCTGAATCCTTGAAGTGCAAGATCTTGTATTACACCTTTAGAGACACAACCATGGGGTGGTATATAGACCTCCCCAGAGTCTCCGTCACCAGAAATCAAGACATGGTGAAGAAGAAAATCTATCAATTTACCAGAAGCATGCATAGGAAGTTGATTGTCACTCGTCTATTCAACATACAAAAGAATATCTTGTCGCTGAAGTATCTGAAGGAATATCTTGTCTTCTTCAATGAAGCAACAATCAAGATAGTCCATCCAAACCATGAAATGTTCGTAGGAGTATTCACTACTACGGAAAACACCTTTCGTCAAACAATATTACAACGATCTTTTGTTAACCATGGCGGAATCACGTTTTTTGGTGTTTTCTTTATTTTTACTAAAAGATATTTCACTATCACTACGCCAAAAACAAGTTTTAGCAGCGCCTCTACTAAAGCGCTTATTGAAAAAGCGCTGCCATAGCCTTCACAAAAAACAAAATTAAAAAAAAAGGGAAACCTACGAAGGCGCTTTTTTAAAAGCGCTGGCATAGGGTTACCTACGAAAGCGCTTTTCAGAAAGCGCTTTCATAGGTATTTGAAATATCTAACCTACGAAAGCGCTTTTGAAAAGCGCTCTTATAGGGAACCCTATGCCAGCGCTTTTGAAAAGCGCTTTGATAGGGGGACCTACGAAAGCGCTTTTTACCTCAGAAGCGCTCTTATAGGGTACCCTATGCCAGCGCTTTTTAAAAGCGCTTTCGTAGGTTGTTTTTATAATAAAATTAAAAATCCCTAAATCTGTTCTTTAGTCTTCCTCATTTCTTTCGTTCAGAGCTTCCTCATTTCTGCCGTCGCCGCCGTTCGTCTTAAGCTTTTCAGCCTCCGTTGGTCACCCCCACCGTCTACACCCTTTCCAACCATTTCCGGTATCTTAATTCCGCTCCATTTCCGGTGAGATTTTAAAACCGTTACTCATTTTTATAAATTATTTAATCACCCAAACCCCGATGCTGTAAGATAGGTTTGTGAAATTTTTATATCATGAACAGGGAAGTTATATTTCTAGTCAATCATCAGTTAGTAAAATTTGTGGTCTCACTTTATGTTATGCTAAATCAATGTAATATAGAAAATTTGCAGCGGCTGTTTTAGTTTTGAAGAGTTCGTTTAATTTGACACTCTATAATAAAATAGTCTGTGTGTGTTTCCTGTATTGTTATGCTAAATCAATTATCTGATGCTGTTAATCACTTTCAACACACTTGTTTTGTGATTTCAGGCGACAACCACAACCACCACTACCGCCATTTAACCTGTACAAGTTGAAGTGTGATAAAGAGCCCCTGAACTCTAGGTAATTCATCCATGTCAACTTTTGTTAGTTCACAAACAATAGGCATCCTAAATTTTTCTGGAGTAAATTGTATTTATACTGTAATGTCAAGATTTGCTGATACACTAGTGGGATGCCATTGTTGGCATTTTCTTTTATATCTTGTTATTCTATATTATTAAGGTGGTCATAATACAAACTTTGCAGTATTTACTTTTGCTATATTTCCTTATTATTATATAGCTGTATAAGTTTTAAGTATAGATACTTCCATCTAATCTCAGGCTTGGACCGCCAGACTTTAACCCTCAAACACCAAATTGCTCTGAGGAAACTCTCACCAAAGAATATTTGCAATCTGGATATAGAGACACAGTTGAGGGGCTTGAGGTACATCATTAAATTTTATGTGTTTATATCAAATAGATGATGTAAAATGGCAATACAGCATTTATTCAATTATTCATTTTTGGTCTGTTCTGTTCTTGAGTATGTTAACCTTTGCGTCGTCCTTCCAGTATTGTGTTTGTATTGTGATAATGTGATAATTTTTTTTAGTTTGGTGTCTTAGAAGTTGAAATTTTGTAAACTTTAATTATTAGTTACATAAGACATTAATAGAAAAATGGTAGTGTTTATTTTTTAATTTGTTAGGAGTAGAAGGAATTTGTTTATATTAGAGGTGGTTATATTTTTAATGCGCTATAATGTAGTGGAATTGGAATTTAGAGAATTGGTACTTACTAATATGTGTAAGATTGGAACTTAGATAATTTTGAGATTTTGTTGTGTTGTGTTAATTTATTTAATTGATTATGCATCACAAAAGTGATAATGAAGAGTAGAAAAAATGATTCTTTTTTCAATAGGAAAGAAATAGATGAATTTGAAAACTTATGGTTCAAGGATTATGAATTTGAAAACACTCCAAAGAAAGATTATATACTTCTAGCATGAAATGAAACAGTCATGACAAACTTCTTGAAGATTATTTATGATCCAATTGCTAATTGAAGTGATGATATTTTAGGTGTTACTTAAGTGAATCTTCAAATGTTACTTCAGTTTCTATTAGAGTGTTGCTTGAAGATTTTACCTCTTGGTTTTAATGTGAAAGTGAGACAAATATGATCGATCACATGGATAATACAAAGCATGTAATAGTTTTGAAAATGACATGATATATTTTAATAATCTGATAGTAAGATGTAATAGTTTTGAAAATGTGATGCACCCTGATGCCTAATGTCAAATTGGAGCAATATTGTATTTAAAATTCTAGTGTAATGTTTAATGTTTTGCTTTTCGGTGTCAAGGTGAGTCAAGGTGTAGCAGATTTGTGTTGAAAGTTTTTGTGCATTTTTTGAAAAATGGTGATAAATGTTGATGATATATTTGGTCTTATTTAAGTGAATCTTTAAATGTTACTTCAATTATTATAAGAGTGTTGAAACTCTTTTCTGTTGTTCTGGTGTATATGTTGAAATATAATTTTTGTATTACTAATAGAAATATCAAGTAAAATATATGTGTAGTTCTGAAGTTTTAATTTTTACATAAGTGAAATTAAAAAGACCCGGGAATTTATTATGTATATAAAAATTGAAAGCTCCATTGTCACTCTCATTTATCCTGCATTTATGATTTATTTTTCTTCTCTCTCTGAACCTTAGTATGAATTTTGATTGAATCACAGGGAGAAAGAATTAGCTGCTGTTAAGATAAATGCAGCAGATGTTGATATAATTGCAAACGAACTAGAGGTAACTTCTTCAACATGTACAGAAATCTATCTAGTAAGCTTACATTCCAATTAATTAACATACTTTTCTTATACAACAGTTGGACAAAAAGGTGGCTGAAAGAACCTTGCGTTGCTGCCATTCGTCATTTGCTTACTAGTATGGTGGAAACAAATAAGGGAATGTGATCTGTATTGTCAATGAAAATGTTTTGTTTTTAGTTACTCCTAAGTTTAACATGTTGTTTACATTCAAATCATGCAGCGGATAGTTCAACGATTTAATATCGATTGTGGTAGGAAAAAGCTGTGAAACTTTCTCCGATTGAAGAAATTTGAATTGTCCTTGATCGTAGTGTACGCGGGACGCTCTCAACATTTTCAAAGGTTTCTATCCTATTCTTGAACTGACTTGAATAACTGATTGTTTTTACTTTTATTTTCCGGCTCAGTGTGAATTTCTAATGATTATAGTTGAGTGGAATTCATGAGCTGCGGTTGTGTTTTTGTTTATATCCGACTTCACTAGTTAGTAATTAGTTATGAGTTGTTTAGCACATGCTTGAACTGACTTTGATTACCTGATATGTTGAATTTGAATCACTAATTACATCCTAACCCCCCAAAAACTTTCTATCATTGTTATTTTTACTTTATATTTTTTTATGTTCAAAACATTTTTCAAACAAAGCTCTTGTTTGCTTAGAATAGTAATTATTACATATAAATTGTATTATCATCTTTCCTCGTGGACTCATAATTTTAGTCATTGTATTTTGATATTTGTTGACACATCTACTACACATACAATAAAAATTTTAAACAAGACTATCAAAAATTAAGTTCAAACTTAAAACATCTTTTTATTTAAAAGAGATTTCTTACAATTTTAATTTCATATATTCATGATGTCAATTTCGTTTATCGTTAAGTGAGGTACTTACTAACTTTGTGAATTGAATTCGCCATAGGGGTTACTTGTGAAGAGTGAAAGTTTGACCGTTTTTGTTTAGCTTAATTAAGACATGGATAAGACATGGATGAATTCAAACCGATTGTCGAAAGAGTACGAGAAAGGGGTATGGGAATTTGTTGAGTTTGCGGTTGCGCACTCCAAAGACCCGCTTCGAATGCCGTGTCCTTGCTTGGGTTGCTGTTATGCCGGGGGTAAGGTTGACGGGAATCAGTTGGGATCTCATTTACTACGGTTTGGAATTGATAGAAGTTATACATGTTGGACAATGCATGGTGAGAAAAGTACCGGGAATGCTGAGTCGAGTTGTAATAGGAAGTATGCTTCAAACGACGATTGCACAGACACATACGATTGTGATCGAGTCGAAGAGATTGCAGAAGCGCTTGAAGAAGATCTTGCGGATTGTCCCAAAATGTTTGAGAGGTTGGTAAGCGATGCAGAGAAACCGTTGTATGTTGGTTGTTCAAAATTCACAAGATTGTCTGCGGTGTTAAAGTTGTACAACTTAAAGGCGGACAATGGATGGTCGGATAAAAGTTTCACAGAGTTATTAGCCCTTATGAAAGATATGCTACCAGAGGATAATGTTCTTCCCAATCGAACGTATGAAGCCAAAAAGATATTGTCTTCTATTGGAATGAGCTATGATAAGATACATGCATGTCCAAACGATTGCGTTTTGTTTCGAAACGAGTATGCAGCGTTGAATGAGTGTCCTAAATGTGGTGCCCCTCGATATAAGAAAAAGTTGTCTCCTGCTAAAGTCTTATGGTATTTTCCTATAATTCCGAGATTTAGACGCATGTATCGTAGTGAGACCGATTCAAGACACTTGACTTGGCATGCAGATGAAAGAATTATTGATGGAAAGTTGCGACATCCGGCAGACTCACCACAATGGAGTAAAGTTGATACTGAATATCCTGAATTTGGAAAAGAAGCAAGAAACCTTCGGTTGTCATTGTCTACTGATGGAATGAACCCGCATGGTATTCAAAGTATCTCGCATAGCACATGGCCTGTGATTCTTATGATTTATAACTTACCTCCGTGGCTATGTATGAAGCGTAAGTACATGATGTTATCTATGCTAATTTCTGGGCCTAAACAACCAGGGAATGACATAGACGTATACTTGGCACCCTTAATCGAAGATTTAAAGTTTTTGTGGGAGAGAGGTGTGGAGGTTTACGATGGGTATAGGAAAGAAAGTTTCAACTTGAGGGCGATGTTGTTTGGAACAATTAATGATTTTCCAGCATACGGAAATCTATCCGGGTACAGCAACAAGGGTCAAAAGGCGTGTCCTGTTTGTGAAGATGAAACCGATACGACACGATTGGCGCTTTGTCAGAAGAATGTCTTTCTCGGCCATCGTAGATTCTTAAATTCTAATCATCACTACCGTGGGTGGAGAAAAGCATTCAATGGAGAGGCCGAACATCGTACAGCCCCGCCTTTTTTGTCAGGTGATCAAATTTTTGAAAAGGTGAAAGATGTGAGCACTCAGTTTGGCAAGCCTTTTGCACATTCAATTGTCAAGGGTGGGTGGAAGAAGAAGTCAATTTTCTTTGAACTTCCATATTGGAAGTCGTTGTACGTAAGACATTTCCTGGATGTTATGCATATTGAAAAAAAATGTATTTGACAGCGTTATAGGTACGCTACTCAATATACAAGGAAAGTCTAAGGATGGCGTTAACATAAGGAATGACATGGTAAACATGGCGATGAGAACTGAATTGGGGCCCGTGACGAAAGGAAGACGAACATATCTGCCACCTGCTGTTTACACTCTATCTAGAAAGGAGAAGAAAACATTGTGTAAGTTCCTCAGTGAAGTAAAAGTTCCAGAAGGCTACTCTTCAGATATTAGAAGACTTGTGTCCATGAAAGACCTCAAGTTAAAGAGTTTGAAGACGCATGATTGCCATGTTATAATGGAACATTTTTTACCAATAGGTATACGTTCTATTCTGCCAGAAAAAGTAAGAAGCGCAATAACTAAGCTGTGTTTCTTCTTCAGGTCTATTTGCAGTAAGGTGGTCGATCCCGCGATCTTACCAACATTGCAAAATGAGATAGTTGTTACTTTATGTGATCTTGAAATGTATTTTCCTCCCTCGTTTTTTGACATAATGGTTCATCTAGTCGTTCATCTTGTGAAAGAGACACAACTGTGCGGACCAACTTATATGAGATGGATGTACCCTGCTGAACGTTATATGAAAATATTAAAAGGGTACGTGAAAAACAGAAGTCGACCAGAGGGTTGTATTGCCGAGCGATACGTTGCTGAAGAAGCGGTTGAGTTTTGTACTGAATATCTGTCAAATGTTCAATCAATTGGACTCCCCAAATCTCATATTGTCGAAAAAAAAGAAGGAAAAAGGCTAATTGGAAATAAAGTTGTGACAGTATCAATGGTCGAACGGGATCAAGTGCACTTGTATGTTCTGCACAATGAGATTGAGGTTGAGCCGTTTGTTGAAATGCACAAAGTTGTTCTCCGAGATTTAAATCCAAATAGAAATGAGAACTGGATAGTACGAGAGCACAATCGAAGTTTCATACCGTGGTTTAGAGATCATATTTATTCAAAGTATCGTTCAGATCTTGCTTCAGTAACAGAAAGGTTGAGATGTTTAGCCTATGGTCCATCTGTAATTGTGCTTTCTTATAGCGCATACGCAATTAATGGATACACATTTTATACCAAAGAACAGGATGATAAAAGTACTATGCAAAATAGTGGTGTTACCTTGGTAGCTGAAGCTATGCACATATCAAGTGCGAATGACTTAAATCCGAAATTTGCAAATTTTTCATATTTTGGGGTTATCGAGCGCATTTTGGTGTTTGATTACGCGAAGTTTCAGATTCCTGTATTTGGTTGCAAGTGGGTTGAAAATAATAGTGGCGTACAAATGGATAAGTCAGGATTTTTGCAAGTGGATCTCAATAGGGTAGGGTACAAAGATGAGCCTTTCATTCTAGCCTCTCAAGCTAAACAAGTGTTCTATGTCAATGATCCGACAAGTACGAAATGGTCTATAGTGCTTTTATCTAACAAAATAGTTGATGAAAAAATTGAAGATCAAGGTGATATTGGTGTTGGCATTGAATCTTGTACAAGAAACGATCAAAATGAGAATGAATCTTGTATTAGAAATGATCATAATGAGGGTATTTGGATCAATCCAACCGTCCGCATTGTTAAGAGACGCGTAGTACACAATCCTACCAAGAAAAGAAAGAGACGTTAGTGATAAAGTAATGGTCTCGATAACCTTCACTCGCTTATGTTTAGTAATGGTCTCATTTTTATATTTTTTAATTATTATATTTAGTAATCTGGCATCGAATATGTGAAAATCTTACAATTTGTACTTTAAAACAATTTGACTAAAAATTAAGATTTATTAAATGAACATGCTTTTAATATTGATAGAGTATGCATCCCCTCATCTTTGCCTAAAAGAAATATCATGAAAAAGTAATATTGATTGTATCACATGCTTTTATTTTATTAATAATAAAAAAGTAAATTTTTTCTACTTAACTTAAATTCTTTTTTAAGAAGGAAAGCATACATTGGGTATGTTTGGCAGATGATGCAGGGATGAATATCTTCACGTTGAACAATTAATAATGGATTGATTTTTTTTCTTCTTATAATAACTTCTATGTTGTAATTTTTTGAAATGTTTCTCATATAAAGTTAGTGTTAATAGTGTACTAATGTGCTTTAGTTTGTTTGATACAGGTTCAATGGCTCCAGATAGAGATGCTCCACCTGAAAACCCACCTGAAAACTCACAAGAAAACTCACAAGAAAGAGTTGCTTCGGATACAAATGCTCCACCTGATACTGAAGCAAAAGAGGTTGCACGAGGCATCACTATTATGAAGGGAATCATTCGACATAGAGACCAAGGATTAGTATACCGATTGGAATGGAATTCTGATAGACAACCAATTGGTCCTAATTCTGCAAAGTTGACAAGTTATATTGGTACACTTGTCCGTATGCATATTCCGGTCTCCGTAGCTACCTGGAAATCGAAAACGAAAAATTTAGAATTGGAGGAGAAAAAACAAGAGATTTGGGAAGAGCTTCAGGTATATATCATATATGGTTAATTGTTGTTATTATCTTGACGATAAATTGTTTAAATTACTTATACTAACACACTATGCGTACGTTTTTTTGCAGAGGACTTTTGAGATACCAGATGAACGTAAAAGCTACATACTTAGTTTGGCCGGCAAAAGATATAGAGGGTGGAAAAGTTTTTTGACAAACACCTATCTTAAGGATAAAGATGGAAAATTTCTTGAAGAGGCACCGGGACGGCCAACAAAGTATGCGACCTTCATTGATGAAGCAGATTGGGCTGAGTTTGTAAAGCAAAGAGATGAAGCTTTTCAGAAAAAGAGTGCCACGAATAGTGAGAGAGCATCCAAACCCGCGTATCCATACAAAAAAGGGCGTTTGGGATATGCACGCTTAGAGGATAAAATTGTAAGTAAATAGAAATGCGTTTTAATTAATTGTCTACATGTGCATGTTTTAATTGACGATTTTATCGTTTGTGTCAATGCATAGTTAGAGGAGACTAAAAGTGAGGAAGCTTCACTTTCTGTACATGTGTTGTGGAAGGAAGCTCGTGTGGGCAAGAATCAAGCTGTCGATCCCGATGTTCAGAGAGTTTATACTGAATGTGTAAGTATAATACTGTGTCTTTAATTAAATCAAATGTTTTTTAATATATAAATGATTTTTTATCTCCACTAATAATTATTTAAATGTAAATGAATTACATGAGACCTTGTCGCAATCGGCATCCACCGGTGAGGAGAGCGTACTTAGTAGAGTACTAGATGCTCCCGAGTATCCCGGTCGGGTGAGGGGTAAGGGTCATGGTGTGACTCCAACCTCTTTTTATAAGAGTTCTAGGAGAAGATCAAATCTTACCAATGAAGAAGTGTTGCAAAAGTTGCAGGAATTGCAAGCACAGGTCTCTGAATTGCAAAGAGATAAAGATATGTATATGAGAGAAAATTGCAACACTTCATCGGTGAGAGAAACTAGTGATAAGGCTAGTATCAACTATCAAAAGAAATTTCCCGAGGTAATTATAAGTTTTTTTCCTTACAAACTGTTCTATTTTATTAATGATAATGACTTTATATTTTCTATTTGTTTAGGGCATTTCATCTTGCCAACTATACTTATCGTCACCGAATTATCGACTAGTTGGCAAGGGAAAAGTGCACAACACTTCGGGAGATTTACTTCACCACAGACCGCTCCCGGATGGACACCTGAAAGTATCGGTGGATGTTGTATTAGATCGTGATGCGATTCTACCGGTACCTGACATGGTCTCAGAGACGACATTGCTGCGAGATGCAATAGGATCATTTGTTGCATGGCCCTCGGAGCTCATTACCATTAGTGATGAGGTATACTGAAAACGATTATGAATCATTTAGTTTTCGAATGTCAATTCTAAACCGTTTATTAATTATTTTTTACATTTTAATTTTAGACTGCTCCTATAAAACCCGCAATTAAGGGTAAAGGGATTTTACAGGAGGAGGAGTCTGTTGCATCACTAAAAGAGGTACATTTAAAGTGTTAATATATAGTCTGAATCTAAATCTGCATGATTTTATATTTTACCTAACTTATATGATTTTTAGGCATCCGCTCGGGAGTCACAACAAGTGACGCAGCAGGTTCGTAGCTTACCACCCACTGGTCCTCCGAAGCAAGCGGCAAAAAAAGGCGGTGCTTTTGTGCCTCGATACCGTTCGACACTCGCAACAATGGTTGATATGTCCGATTTGAAGGATGGTGGTTTACGTGAAATCAACATGGATGAAAGTGTCTTCGGTATTGAATTCCCGTCACATATTACATTTGATGACTTGGAAGAGATTTTTAGGCATGATCAACTAGGCGTCAGTAATATGCACTCATACATCCGGTAATATTCACTCATCCGATATATTATTTAATTAGTCCCACAATATAATTTATTTACACATTTCAATGAAAATAATCTAATGTTTATTATGTTTTTATTTAAGGTTGTTGTATGACAGAGTGTTGCGCGGGACTGCATTGTCTAACAGATTCCGTTTCGTGTCTTCCGCCCATTGCAGCGGAATGACAATTGCTTCGGAACCGGAATCAGTTAGACAGCGCTTAGTAGATAGATTCATGTCCACCGGCAATACAGAAAGTCTGCATCTTTGGGCGTATAATACCCGACCAGTAGGGTTAGTTTCTCATTCTTGGTTCATCTAATCTCTGTTTCTTTTGTGTATAGCAAAATTTTCATATAACCTATTGTTTTAATTTATAGAGCACACTGGTTGCTGCTTGCTATCAACCCGATAAGAGAAGTCGTGTATTATCTGAATTCGGTAAATGGTGAATGGACCAATTATCCGGCTATGAAGGAAATCGTTGATTTGTAAGTGGGATCGTTCTAAATATATATTCGTGTATATTTATATATTTTCTTATTTGTGGGATTGATTTAAACATATGCTTTTATATATTTAATAATTAGATCAATACAAGTGTTCCGTAGTCAACGGGACGCACAGGTATCCCGGACTAAATCAAACAACATCACTTGGATCCAAGTGCAGGTACATTACTTTTCACAATTTTGCTTATAATATTTATGCTACTTGGTAAAACAAGACAACTATAGAATCTTATTTGTTTTATTATGTAGTGTCCGCAACAGCGAAACAGTCATGATTGCGGATACTTTGTTTTGAGGTTCATGAAAGAAATCCTTCAGGCGAATCAATTAGAGATTCCGCTCACGGTATGAATTTATAACTTAAGATAATTTCATATAATTTATTACATTTAACTAAATATATCATTTATATTATGTTTTTGTTTTGTAGTACCTTGACGAATTCCGTGCTGCTGGGTACCCGAAGCTTAAGTTGGAAGAAATTAAAGAAGATTTGTGTCAATATTATATTAAGCAATTTTTCATGTAGGATTTGTGTCGATTTGAACTATAATATTATTGATGTAATGATGTATATATATAATTTTGGATATTATAATGGTATTATATTAGTATATATATTGTTTTACTGATGGCTGAAATAATAGCGTCGAAAATATATTACAGGTCAAAAATATATTACAGGTCGAAAATATTACAGGTCGAAAACATTACAGGTCGACTGGGAGGATTAAATTATAGGCTGCACATAAAAATACCTCATTTAGAAACGACAGCGCTTTTAAAAAGCGCTCTTAAAGGTCCACCTACTAAAGCGCTTCTTAGTAAAAGCGCTGCCAAAGACCAGTAAAAAAGCATAAAAAATTAAAAAAAAACGCAGCATACAAAAGCGCTTTTGGAAAAGCGCTCTTATAGGGGGGCCTATCAGAGCGCTTTTTCCAGAAAAAGCGCTCTCATAGGGGGGCCTACCAGAGCGCTTTTCCAAAAGCGCTTTTGTATGCTGCGTTTTTTTTTAATTTTTTATGCTTTTTTACTGGTCTTTGGCAGCGCTTTCTGGGAAAAGCGCTCTTAAAGGGGGGTCTACCAGAGCGCTTTTTCCAGGAAAGCGCTCTTATAGGGGGTCCTACCAGAGCGCTTTTTCCAGGAAAGCGCTCTTAAAGGGGGGGTCTACCAGAGCGCTTTTAGAAGCGCTTTTGTTACCTACGCCAGCGCCAGCTATTAAAGCGCTTTTAAGCGCTTTTAAAGGCCAAAATAAGCGCTTTAAAAGCCCTTATCCGTACTAGTGTATCGTCATTATTAAACTCCATAGTGAAATGTACCCGGAGTTGCAGGGTCGAATCCAAGCTCCTTTATTATCCCAACTCCTTGTATATTATTACAAATATTTTATTCAACCGTAGTGTAAAGTCCAATTACTGCATCATAGTTCTTTTTTTCAACCGTGATGAAAATTGATATTTTTTTAACATATAAGCGAAATGGATTCTCATTTTTTTATTTGATGAATGTTCCATGTAATACTGTTAATGTTGTTGTGTTTATTTTTGACTTATAGGGAAAGTGAATAATGAAAACCACCTTAACAAGCGCATACTTTTGCTATGATACATATGGTTTGTGTTGCTATGAAAAAATACAAGAAGTATGAAGTTATTGTGTAAACTCCATCCACCTTGTATTTCTTTTTCATAGCATCATAAACTAGATGAACTTCATAATTAATTCTAGTTCCACAATTAGTTTCAATAAAAAGGTGTGTTCTTGAAACATTTTATTATATCTTGTGTTGTTATGTGTTGTTACATGTTGTTGTATGTTGTTTATGTTTTGTTGATAAAAGGTATTTTTTATTTTGTTGTATGTATTTGTTATGTTGTTCACAAATGTTGTTGTTTGTTTTTGTTTTTGATTAATATTCTCAAAACAAGAACAAAACATTGCTAAGTCACAAGAAAAAGGCTTCTTATGACTTAACAATATTTTGTTCTTCAAATTCTTATATAGATTGACAAAAGATCAAGTTGAATTTATTACATTTTATGTATATTATTTGTTTCACGAACCCTTCACTGAAAATACATTCATTTAAATTGACATAGAAACTTATAATCTTAAATTTAAGTTGAGTTTGAAAACCAACTTATATCAATCAATGTTTTATGAATTGCATGCGTCTCATCATTCATTTCCCGCTCTTTAACATATAGAATATGGTTCAATGACTCGATTCCTTCATTACATCAATATCTTCTCTTATAGTTTAATTTGAATAACATCAAATTATTGGCCAAGTCTACCTCATCATCGTCGCTTATCATCGTGATTATTATGATGATAAGTTATCATAATAATCATGATGATAAGCGACGATGACGAGGTAGACTTTGCCAATAAATTGATGTTATTCAAATTAAACTAGAATTGAAGAAATCGATGTCATGAAAGACTTAGACCATTTAACCATATTGTATATGTTAAAGAGCGTGAAATAAATTGTGACATGTATGCAATTCAAAAAATAGTGGTTTGTTTAAGTTGGTTTTCAAGAATAGTTTAAGTTTCAAATTATATATATATATATATATATATATATATATATATATATATATATATATATATATATATATATTATATATATATATATATATATATATATATATATATATATATATATATATATTTATATATATATATATATATATATATATATATATATATATATATATATATATATATATATATATATATATATATATATATATATATATATATATATATATATATATATATATATATATATATATATATATATATATATATATATATATATATATATATATATATATATATATATATATATATATATATATATATACACACACACACAACGGTTGATAAGTGTAACCATTGTGATACGTAGCGCACGTTCTATCTTATTATCATGGTCTCGTGGCCGCGGTAGAAAGCACTAGACATACAATCACACCTTTCCTCACAATGGTTAGTCAAGCATTGTGGTATCCCTTTTTTAAATGTTGTAGTATGACTTTCCCATAGTAGTGATTTTAGAACAGGCTCAAGGCGGGACACATCAACGAATCTTTCGCTCAAAGGCTTGTGGAAACATTGGTTGAGGTTATTACGCAAGAAAAATGTAACATCAATGGCAAGGAGAGAAATGCTAAAAAAGGTATAGGATGCTAAATAATGCACACGCAACATATGAGACTCACGAAATAACCAATATATGTCGCTCATGAGAGAGAGAACAATGTTCAACCAAAGTGGAAAGTCCACAAAAGCTTCACTCCCCTAAATGCCTGTCGAGAACAGATATGGACAGAGGTTTCTACATATGCATAATATCCCTAACCTCTAGCTCTTAAGACAGACGTTATGGGCCATGATCCTCACAATTGGTGCAAGTTTCATAAGGTTAGGGGACAACAAACATAAGACTATTACCAACTAAAAAAGGAGATAAAACGCTTCATCCAAGAAGGTCTCTAAAGAAATACGTCAAGAGAAGATCCGCTAGAGGACCAGGTGAATTAAATTCTAAAGGGAGATATTCCTCGGACAGTCCAGGATCCAAGAAGGGAAAAAGGCTAGCTAAATGAGGAAAGGACAAATCCTCTCACCATACCACCAACACCATCACAGAAGGATTTAATGGGGGAGAATAGACTAGTTCCACCTAGAAGGAATAGGCCAACTAAATCATAGTATTTGATGGCTCATCCATTGACTCTTAGGCAGATGAATTAGAAGCTACAAATCTGAATATTACATTTTTCTAGAGGGATGTTGCCAAGATTCACCGCCACAATAATGACTCATGGTTATCGTTGTTCGGTGCAACGATTGGGAAATAAAAAGAGTATTGATTGATCAAGGGAAATCTATATACATCCTCTACTGGGAAGCATTTGAGAGGATCTTCCTAAATTTAGGGGACCTAAAATACTTCCAAGGACCAGTGGTGGGTTTTTCAAGTGAACTCGTATAGGTGAAAGTCTACATAACACTGAAGACCATGTTTGGAGCAAAAGAAAACACCAGCTAGTTTAAGGTAGGGTATCTAGTCATTTATGCGCGCTCATCATATAACATGATAATATAGGGTCTTCTTTTAACTATCTAAGGTTCACCCTATCCGCCTTATATATATATATATATATATATATATATATATATATATATATATATATATATATATATATATATATATATATATATATATATATATATATATATATATATATATATATATATATATATATATATATATATATATATATATATATATATATATATATATATATATATATATTGTTGTACCCCAAAATTTTCCCTCTCCTTCTTCAGGAAATCATCTTGAATTTTCAAGGTCCCTCTGAAATAAACCCAAGTCCAGAACTGTCATTTTTGTCCAATCAAACCACTTACAAGAGCAAGATGATCACACAAGCTCCAAAGACAACGCTTTTATCTTGAGAAATTAATTAAATTCTAAACACTTGAAATGTTTCTTTAAAAAAAAAAAAAGAGTGTTCAAGAAAAAAATCAGCATTTTAGAACTTCTGGACCAATTCCAGATAAAAACGGTCAGAAGTTGCAAGCTTGGCTCAGCGTAGTCAGAAGTTGGCTTTTCAGCAGCTACATCAGCTCATTCAGAAGTTGTAAACGTGGTTCAGTATGTAAGCCTCAGACAGAACATGACTCTTTCAGCAGTTACACAAGCTCAATCAGAATTTGCTAAAGGAATGCAAAAGAAGCAGGGAAGTCTGAAGGCTCTTACAGAACATGCTGAAATCAGAAGATGAAAAGGTCAGAAGAGTGGGTGTTACACTGATACAGAATCTCTAAGCCCAGGAGATCCAGAAGCAAATCAAGGAACGTATCAGAAAATCAGGAGAATCTCCAGAACTTACTAAGACAACAGGAAGCCAAGGCCAGAGCATGGTTTACGCTGTTCTTTTGAAACAGAACTGCTGATTCAACGTTGGTTTCCATTACCAGAATATTGAGGTTGATAGGTCTTATCACCATTTAATGCTCATTAATGCTTCCAACCACTCCTGAACATTCACGTGTGGCTTGGAAAACGCCTTTCTGCAGACTCTGGCATGGGTCTACACGCCACCACCCACTTAAGAGGTCACTTCTCTCCAATCCACGCCTGCTGCTGCAGCCTAGGCTGAAGGCTATCTGTTATCACAACTTCCCAGGAATTTCTGTCAAAGAACAAATTCAAACTCTGTTGGCGCTTTAATGTTCAAGGCACCCACAAGAACTTTGCCTATAAATAGAGAGTCTTTGTCCACTGCAAAGGGGCGTTCAAGAAACAGAAAAATTGCTAAGAGAGAAACAGAAACCCTTAGCAAATTAGTGTTCTGAAACTCTGCCAAAATCTCCAGTTTGTTTCATAACTTTGAATTTCCCATCTTCAAACTTTATCCAATACCCAGTTTTCTGTGTGAACTAAAAAACCTCTTTCCAAACTTCTGACCCTATATACGCATACACCTTCACCTACCCTTTTCAAAGAGAATCTGTCCAGAACACCACCAGAGCCAAAAGATAGCTTTCACCCACAAACTTTTCCAAGAGCCAGGTAAGCACCTGCTAAGCATCATCACGCTGCTAAGCATCATCAGCTATGCATACTCAAATAAACATAATGTAAATATCATGTTGTTGCTGTTTATATTCTGAGGATTTTCATACCTCAGAACGTTCTGAGCCAGTGTAGGACTTGCCTGTGACCTTGTTGGTTCTGACCTCTGAAACATTTTGACATTTGCTGGATCTGTTCCAAATATGTTTCCTGTTTTGTGGAATAACAACAAAATTGCAGATGTTCTGATTAGTACAGGGAAAAGCCAAGTGCTGACTTTGACGTTAGCACATCTGAAGCCTGTTTTGCTGTCAATGATATCAGAACCTCTGAGAGTTATTGCCTTTCCAGCAGAATCAGAACTTCTGGTTTCTCCACTAACAAACTTCTGTCTTGCAGCGCAGGGGAGTCAGAACTTCTGATTTCCCCACTAACAGGGTTCTGTTTTGCAGGTGCCAGAGTCAGAAGTTCTGACTCATATAGTTTAACCAAGAGGTTGATCATCTGGCAGCGGATCCGAGTCAGAACTTCTGATGACCTCTCAGCAGCGCGCTGGCTCCCTCTCTCTCTCTATATCTTGTTTTTTGCTATTTTCTTTTTTGTCTATTTTTCTCGTTGAACCCCCTATGTACAAATGTGTATCCCCATCCCCTAATTGTTGTAATAGCATAGGATTTTATATTTCCGCTTCTTATTGCTAGCAATTAGGACGTGTATGGCAAGATAAAATCAACGAAATAGAAAATCCTAATTCAAAGAAAAATTCTTGTATGCAATAAAACACACTTGCACACTAACACCCCTAGGGTTATATCCACTTGTTGCCTTTTAAAATTGGGCCATATTGCATGTTAGGTCTCTTTGGGCAAAACAAACAATTCAAATGATCATAGTCCCTTGATGACGCTTTCGAAAGTTGCCTAAAAAATGATCAAGTCCCTTAAAGAAAAATTGCCCAAAGATACTTGACACCATTGCAATCATGGTCTAAACAATGACCCGCGCCCGTCCCTCTCACATCCTAACACAAGATTGTCCACCAAATGCAATGGTGGAACAAAATTGTTAAAAGGGTTAAAACATAGCAATAATCTTTGAGAAATTTAGGAGTAGACAACCTCTTAGTTACTTGAATCAAACTTTCAAAACAAAACACTTGCCTATTTTCTAAACCACCCATCACTACACTTTCAAAACAACTTTCAAAAACAAATGAAAACCTTTTCAAAAGATGTACACCTTTGTATACATCCCAACATGGATCATTACAAAGGTTGCCACCACATTGGCCTCTTTTCAAAACATTTTCAAACCCACACACAACAAAGCACCATTTCAAACAATTGAAAATTAAGGCAAGTTGATCTAAGCAAGTAACTAAGAGCCCATGGATAACCATGGATAGAAAGGGTGTTAATACCTTCCCTTTCTATAATCTACTCCCCGAACCCAAGAAAACATCTCAAAGGTTTTTGCTGTGCTTTTTAACCTTTCCTTAGGATAAAATAAAAAGTCGGTGGCGACTCTTGCTCAACCGAAACATTTGCGAAAACAAAACGCAAAAATATAGTCAGTTCTTCCACCGTATCACAGAACTGGAGACTCTGCTGGGGAAATGTTTAAAAGTGGAGTAACCTTAGGGCTTAGATCACCCTCTTGCATGACTAATTGTTTGATTTGATTGCTTTACATTTTGGCTCTCTTGTTTGGGTTTGCAATCCTACACCCGGATTTTGGGAAACATTCATAGATAGCAATACGTTGTGGAAACTGTGTGGGGTATACCGACACGGTCGAAGAAATAGCTATATTAGTGTGACATATTTGTGAGTACCGATAACCCTTGAGTTCAATCAAGGAGAGTACGGGGCCGCTGAGTGATGTCACCAAGCACTAATGACCTAGAACCTTACTTGACCATCTTGGCCTTTTAGGGGTAGTGAGATGACCGGCTTTGGTGCAGTCTGAAGCTGGTAGATACTCGATACTACACTCATTGAGGGTTGTTTCTTGGAATATTTTGGTCGCTAGTTAAGTGGCTAAACCAAAACAATGAACAATGAAAACAATCCAGTGATATTGAGCTCCTTAGAACCCGGTTGCTATTTATAGGACAGGTTTTTAAGCCAACTACACTCAAGAGGGTACTTACCTATGAAACCCCATGTAAGCCTGAAACTAGGGTTTGGTGTGATTTGCTTGTACATATGTTTGTGCATACATCATGAACATCATAAAGCATCATATGCATTCACTAACCACTTCAAGGGTTTAGATCTTCATCTTTGTTCTTGTTTTGTAGGTCATGGAAATTCCTCGCAGAAAAACCATCCAAGTCAACCTTGTGAGAATCTCTCCTCAACTCAAGGAGCTCACCTCAAGAATTCCGGAAAGCTCATCCTTCAGTGAAAGACATGGTAGACTGCTCAGCTTAGTCAACACCAACATTGAAGAAGACATGATGAAAGTGCTATCCCAGTTCTTTGACCCTCTTCACCACTGTTTCACTTTCCCTGACTACCAGTTGGTACCCACTTTGGAAGAATTTTCTCAACTCTTGAGAATTCCTATCCTTAATCAACTACCTTTCAACGGTATGGAAAAGGAACCAAAGCCTGAAGATGTTGCTCGAGCATTACATCTACAGCCTTCTGACACCAAGGGGCATTGGGAAACTAGAAGCGGCGTCAAAGGCTTCTTAGCAAAATTCTTGTTCGAGAAGGCACAAGAGTGTTGGAATTCATTGGACCTACAAGCCTTTGAAGAGATTGTGGAACTCCTTATCTATGGGTTGGTCCTATTCCCAAATTCTGACCAATTGGTAGATGTCAACGCCGTCAAAATCTTCTTGTCCCGAAATCCAATACCAACATTTCTTGGGGACATCCTTCACTCATTTTACACACGAACAATGAGAAAGAGGGGTGTTCTCATGTGTTGTACTCCTCTCCTTGCAAGGTGGTTTATTTCGCACCTTCCACAATCTGTCCTGAAGAATGACCAAGGCTCAAAGTGGTCCCAACGGTTGATGACTCTTACTCACTCTGATGTACATTGGTGTTCTCGGTCCAGAGAAAATGTCATCATCGTCGACCGTTGCAGAGAGTTTCCTAATGTTCCTTTACTTGGAATCAGAGGAGGTATCACCTACAACCCTTGCCTAGCTTTGAGGTAATTTGGATACGCACGAAGAGATGGCCCTCACGACATGTTGATTCCTGACCTAGTTTTTGACTTCGACAACGATGCGCAAGGACTTCGCCAAAGATTCATCAGAGCTTGGGGGAGGCCCAACCAGGTTGATAGCAAGACTCTGGGACACAAGAACTCCATCCCTCTTGAACCTTATCTCAAGTGGGTACGAGCCCGAGCCTAGAGTCTAATGATGCCTTATCCTCATGTTCTCCCTGTGATTAAAGAGCCCGTCAAGGAAGGAGAGGTTCCCTACACCATCCTACATCCTGACATGCCTACATCGTGGGAGGAAATGTAGAAGAGTTGGATCCAACTCAAGGAGGAACGAAACACTTTTGAAGCCAGCTTCTACGCCAGCGAGAAGAAGGTTTTAGAGCTCACCCGCCGACTCCATGAGCAAGAGACCCTCAACACCTACATTGCGCCAAAGAGGATGCGCAACGTCTTTTTACCTTGAGAAGTTGTTTTTGTAATATTTGGCCCATGGGGCATTTATGTACTAACAAATATTTTCTTATTAATATGACGTGCGTTCTTTTTGTCTACAACAATTGTGAATTTCCAAAACCCTTGAATGCATTGCATAGATAGCATCTCATGCATCATGTGCATAACAGGTACCCATTTTTCTACAGGTTGCTTAATCTTCTTCGCTGTTTATTTGGAACAGTCATCATGAATCCAGATTCCTCCAGTGAGCAAGCAATCAAGGCCCTTCAGGCCCAAAGTGCCCAGTTTCAAGAAATGGTCCTGAGCCTGGCCCAAGGTCAGCAAGAGTTGAAGGCTCTACTTCTGTATAAGAAGAAGAAGAAGAAAACTGCGTTATTCAATACCGGACGCAGGTTTGGGAACACGCTCCACAACGAGGCTGATCCAACTATTTCCTCCGCAGAGAAAGACAGTCCCCAAGGGGGAGGAGCTCCTAGTCCTGCAGTCTCTGACAACGAGACGGACTACAATGACGAACAATACCCACCCGCTGCTGACAAATACAAGCAATTAGAGGACCGCTTGAGCGCCATGGAGATTCAGAATGTGCCGGGGTTGGATTTTGGAGATTTGGGGTTATCTTCTGGGGTAGTAATCCCACACAAGTTTAAGGCGCCTGCCTTTGCCAAATACGACGGGGCTTCCTGTCCAAAGCTGCATCTAAGGTCGTACGTAAGGAAGATCCAACCTTACACGGCAGACAAAAACCTTTGGATCCACTTCTTCCAAGATAGCCTTTCGGGGTCACAGCTTGAGTGGTTCTATCAACTAGATGGAGCTAGTATCCGACATTGGGAAGATTTGGCAACCGCATTTTACAGACAATATCAATACAAATTCTGATCTTGCTCCTACGCGTACCCAACTCCAGGGTATGTCTCTAGGAACGGGCGAAGGGTTCAAAGAATATGCACAAAAATGGAGGGATTTGGCTGGCAGAGTGCAGCCTCCATTGACTGATCGTGAGCTGGTTGATATGTTTCTAGGGACCTTGTCTGGTCCATTTTTCAATCATCTTGTTGGCAATTCCTCAGCTAGGTTTACGGATCTGATTCTGACGGGTGAAAGGATAGAAGCTGGCATCAGATCAGGAAAGATACAAAAAGCTGCCTCCACAAGTACTGAGAAGAGGCCTTTCAAGAAAGAAGCAAGTGCAGTCTATGGTCCTAGAAGACAAGTCAAGCCAGAAAGCTGCCAAGCCGTCAATGCCTTGGTCATTTCAAAACCTGTTGCTGCTCCTCAGCAGTACAATCAACAAAGAGGTGAAAGGCCCAAGAGGCAGTATACTCGGCTGAGTATGACCTTGTCACAAATCTTACCGCAACTGTTATCAACCAACTTGGTGACCATCAAAGAGGCTCCGAAGGCCGTGAATACTGCATCGCCTAAGTATAACCCAAATGCCCGTTGTGCTTATCATTCCGATAGCCCCGGGCATACTACTGATGATTGCTGGGCCCTGAGAAACAAGGTGCAAGACCTTATCGACGCGAAGGAAATTCAGTTTGAGGCGCCTGAGAGGCCAAATGTTGTAACTGCTCCTATGCCCCAGCATATAGTAAATGCCATTGAGGAAGATTTGTATGCTGTTTCGGTGAATGATGTTGCTACCCCTCTTTTGACTGTTAAGAGGAACTTACTACTAGCCGGTTTATTTCCGGGCTGTAGCAAGGGTTGCCTCCTGTGTGCTGTTATCCCTACCGGTTGTCCACTGCTGAAATCAGGCATCCAAAGCCTGATGGATAGCAAAGAAATTCTGTTCAAGAAAACTGTTGTTCCGTTTGTTCCCACTGAAGAAGTATCTGTCGTCACAATTTTCAATCCTACCAAAGCTCCCCCGAGGAAGCCAGTCCAAATTATGTCTGTTGCACCCATTACTATTACTGTTCCGGGGCCTCTCCCCTATGAGTCTGATAAAGTTGTCCCATGGCATTACGGGGCAGACGTGTATGTGCTTGGAGTGAAGCAGGAGTTCAACACCAGTACCAGTATCAGTAACATCACTGGTCCCGCCAAGATTACTCGCAGTGGCAGGCTCTTCTCGCCTGACATTGCACCACCAGTTATCCGAAAGCCTCTCATCATCACACCCGCAAGTGTGCATGTTCCAAATCAAGTTCCTGTGTCTACTACTGCCGCCGAGTCCCCTGATGCTCGGGGCAAAGAAGTTGCTACCGATTTGCCTGCCAGGACGGAGGCACCAAAAAAGACTGTTGTTGAGGCCTCCCAACAAGAGATGGAGGAAATCCTTAAAATCATTAAAAAGAGTGACTTCAATGTTGTGGAACAACTGGGGCATACCCTCTCCAAAATCTCTATGCTATCATTGCTGCTGTGCTCAGAGGCCCATGCAAAAGCCCTGATTTCATTTCTGAAAACGGCCCATGTGCCGCAAGAGACCTCTGCAGATCAATTCACTGACTGTGTGGCTAATTTGACAGCTGACAATGGTTTAGGGTTCTCGGATGCTGACCTTACCGCCAAAGGGAAAAATCACAATGATGCCCTGCACGTCTCTATAGAATGCAGGGGCACTACTCTCGCACACGTGTTGGTGGACACTGGTTCTTCCCTGAATGTTTTGCCCAAGAAGGCATTGGATCGCTTGGATTGTGAGGGCCTGGAATTGAAACCTAGTAACATCATTGTTAGAGCCTTCGACGGTTCTAAGAGGATGGTGCATGGTGAGGTGGACATTCCTATTCGTGTGGGTTCCCAAGTCTTCGACTCAACGTTCTATGTAATGGATATCCGCCCATCTTATTCCTGCTTGTTGGGTCGACCCTGGATTCACAAGGTTGGGGTTGTAACATCCACTCTACATCAAAAGCTCAAATACCTTGTCAAAGGGAAGATTGTTACTGTGCAGGGCGAGGAGGAATACATGGTAAGTCACTTGAATTCATTCCGGTATATCGAGATGGACGGGGAGTCTATTGAAACCCCCTTTCAACATTTTGAGGAGGTACCTCCAACGTTGGCGTTGGCTGAAACAATGGTTGAAGAAGACTTTCCGTTGAAGATGGCTTCCCTGAAGGATGCCCGGGCTGTAATCGAGAAAGGCAATTGTGCAAACTGGGGTCAGCTTCCTGACTTCACTCAAAAGACTGATAGGTTTGGGCTGGGCTTTACTGCAGAGGCTCAGAGGGCTGTGCGCAAGGAAAAGATCAGAAAGGCTCCAGTGTTCATAACCAATCCAAGGGTGAATGCTATCGAGGAGGACGTAGAGGAAGCAGAGTTTGACAGTTGGATCTATCCAACCACCAGCAACGGACCAAGCAAATGGACGGCAAAGGATTTTACACCTATCACATTTGTCCCGCAGTAATTAACTCTTTTGATTTTCAATTTGTAACAAACAATATGTTGAAACTTTTATTGGCTCGGTGTCCTACCCGGGGCATCGTAGCTCCATTTGTGAGGGCTTTTTGTATGACATTTCCATATATCATTAATCAAAACATTGGACGTTTGTTGCATTTCAAATCTTGTGCTCTTTTTCTTTCTGTGTTATATATTGCAAAACAGCTATATTTACACACACTCACTTATATAGGTTTCAATCCACTCTGGATCTCACTGGTAACAGCTCTGCTACTGCCAGTTATGACTTCGAGAATCCGATCAACTTGGCCGAGGACGAAGGTGAAGATGATTGCGAAGTGCCTGGTGAACTCGCAAGACTGCTACTCCAGGAAGAGAGGGCCATTCAACCGCATGAAGAGCCGGTGGAAACAGTGAACCTGGGTACTGAGACAGATAGAAAAGAAGTCAAGATTGGTGCCAATCTAGAGCTCAGCGTGAAGCAACGATTGATCCAGATACTACATGACTACATGGAAATCTTTGCGTGGTCTTACAAAGACATGCCTGGTTTGGATGCCGACATTGTAGTTCATCACCTGCCTACCAAGGAAGACTGCCCTCCGGTAAAGCAAAAGGTCCGCCGTATGCGTCCAGAGATGTCCGAAAAGATCAAAGCTGAGGTTATGAAGCAATTCGATGTCGGGTTTCTAGCAGTAACCTCTTACCCTCAATGGGTTGCCAATGTGGTACCGGTGCCGAAGAAGGACGGTAAAGTCAGAATGTGTGTCAATTACAGGGATTTAAACAGGGCCAGCCCCAAAGATGATTTCCCTCTGCCTCACATCGACGTTCTTGTTGACAATACTGCTCAACACAAGGTGTTCTCCTTCATGGATGGTTTTTCAGGGTATAATGATGTTTTCATGGGGGGACTCTTTTCATGTGTTGTTAAGGAAGTACACGGTTTTTAATGAGACTCTCACTTTATTTATATAAGTTTTCAACTCTTGCCAACTTACTTGTTGGATGTTAAGGAGAAAAGGAATATGATCAAGATTGCCTTTAAAGGCTATTAAAATGATGAATCTTTATGTGGGAATTCTTGTCGCCTTTAAAGGATAATATGTTGAACATGTGTATCCACACATAAGAAGAGGGGAACTGTGGGAGTTTTAAAAACGATAGTTTAAAACTAAATTGTTTTTAATTTTAGAGTTTAAAAATATTTTTAAGAAACTGTTTGAGTAATAGAAGTGGAAATAAAATATGCAAAAAATAAAAAGATAAGGGAAATGAGATGGCACTAGATTTTATAAAGGTTTAGCCTAAATGAAGTGACTTAATCATATCCCCAAGACTTATTCTTGACAGTATCCAAAAATGCTTATAAGCTTTTAGTAGGTTAATCATACGAACCCCCTAAAACAAGGAAAATGAAGTTTCAAGTTAACTTACGACCAAACAAAGCTTTGAGTGGTTAATCTCCAAGCTAAATCGAGATTTTATACGTAGTTATCTAGAACCGAATGCGGAATTTTGAACTAGATATCCTGCAAACCAAACTGGGGTTTTACACGGGCTACCCACAAACCAAACTGGGATTTCACACTAGGCTGATCTCGAACCAAGTAGAGATTTTACATCAGGCTGAGCTCAATAATCAAAGATCATATTTTTCACTGATTATCTTCAAGAATCCACAAAGATAGATTTTCCTTAAGCGACTAATCTCATGAAACAAACAGTGACTTAATACTAAATTCCAAAACAAGAAAAATTTTAATAGGTTTAGTTTTGAACCAAAACAAACACTTCCTTGGGTAGAAATATTCAACCAAGAGAAAAAAATGCTCTTGGTGAATTTACAAATTTACCCCTTTCTAGAACAAAATTTCCTTACATAAACACAAGGAATTTTTTAAAGCGTTATGGCTAAATTCAAGTGAGAGAAAGTGGAAAAATGTATTAGAGAGAGTGAGGAGAGGGAGATAGATCACGTTTCTATATGTGAAAATATGAGGGGAGGAGCCTCAATTTATATGCTAGAGGCTGGCACAAGAAAGGAAACAATCCATGTGATAATTTAATGTCATAATTGATTGGGTCCTTATCACAATCAATTGGATAACCTAAAACAATCGATTACAAATGTCCATTTAAAAGGTTTTTAAATATAGTCGTTTCCCTTCATTAAGACAATGTCACAAGTGATTATGGACACTATTTGCACTAACCAAATTGATTGAGAATATTCTTCAATCGATTGGATAATTCAAAAAACTTTTCCATATAGTTTTTGCAGTTACTGATTCATCTAGCACGACTCCAAAAATATTTTGGGTTGTTTTCTTTGAGAAATAGAAGATTTAAAAAATAGTGAGTGTGTTATATAGCCATATTAGCCATATTACTTTACGAAAACAACCTTGTGTTTTTACAAAATACCGATCACTTAGACACGATCTGGTGAGCTTTCCCATTTCCTCTCTTTCACACTCTGGATCTTCAAGACTTTAGTAAATACACCAATCATATAAATACTTGCTTGAGTCTTCTTGGATCTGAGGCTTGAGATATCTTTAAGTTGAATGCCATCATTGGTGGTCATTAAACCCTAACACTTCAACTTTATTCAGAGGAAGAGATTTTAACAAAATATCTTGTGTATCTTTGACGACTTGACATACTAGCTTAACTTTATGTTGTTAAGGTCACATTGAATTTCCATAATTTATTATTAAAGGTTGCATATTCACAAGTTGTCATCATCAAAATTGAACCATGACAATTATGACTTTCAGGATTAAACCTGCAAGCACATAGTTCCACATGTTAAACATGTTTGATCCTTATGTGGGAATCCTTGCCACATTTGCTGCCTTTAAAGGATA
The DNA here is from genome assembly GCA_948472305.1 of Vicia faba. Classification (NCBI taxonomy): domain Eukaryota; kingdom Viridiplantae; phylum Streptophyta; class Magnoliopsida; order Fabales; family Fabaceae; genus Vicia; species Vicia faba. The sequence continues at coordinate 253,156,660 of OX451738.1, read as the reverse complement.
TTAAACATCCTGGATCTTTATGTGGTAATCCTCATGCCCTTTAAATGCTATTAAAAATGTTGGATATTTATGTGGGAATCCTTGTCACCTTTAAAAGCTATTAAACATGTTCGATCATTATGTGGGAATCCTTGTCGCCTTTAAAGGCTATTAAACATGTTGGATTCTTATATGGGAATCCTTTCCTCCTTTAAAAGCTATTAAACATGTGTAGCGGTGAAAAGTTAAGATTAATCTATTGATTAACTTAACTCATAAAGCAACAGTCGCCACCACACTTTATTGTTTCTAAAGGAATGAGAAAAGAGTGAATAAAATCCACAGAAGTTTTTAAAACAAAACTCATAAAACAAAGAGAACAAGGTTCATGGGTTGGTTATGCAAAGAGAATGTATTAGCACTCTAAACATACATGGTACTCCGTGAGAACCTCTTGAAAATCTGTGTATTTGGCTAAAATGGTTGTTTGCAAAAAGATTACGGAGATGAGAAAAGAAATTGTTTTTATGATTTTTGATTCGGAAAGACTTCAAGAGCCCCGTGCCTACATATCTCCAGTGTGCAATGAAGAAATCAAAACCACATATTTCTTCTAAAAAGAACAAATTTGTTTGTTTGGTTGACTTTAAAAGAAGATACATTTTGTCATCTTAATGAGAGTACTCAACAAATCATCTATAAACATGAGAAAGATGGACCTTTGCATCACAATGAAATTAGGTCTCCAACTTGGATATAAATCAACAAGTATGGCACTAAATCTTTCATGTGGAAAAGACTTAACATCATATCAATAAATATTATGGACATGGGAGAAGTACATCTCAACTATGAAGATGACTCATGTCTAATCTTTTGAGAAAAGATTTTAAAATGAAAAGCCAATATGGCCAAATGGTTTTAATGAGATTCGTGTTTTTTAAGTCTTTTGAAATTGTTTTAATATGCTTAATATGTCTTATCATTTATTAAGAAAAGAAAACTTGAAAATGCACTTGACCAAGTCAAGGTTTTAATTGAAAGTGGTGTAAGTTTAAGAAAACAAGAATGTTTTGAAAAAGAGAGAATATTTGAAAATTGAAGAAGATGGGCAAGAGATGAAGGGACTATCCTAAAGTATAAAGTAAAAGCAAAGGTAGAAAATATTTGACCAAGCTAGAGAAATCATCTTGACATAAGTCAAACTATACATACATTCCCATTGGATTAAGCCACACACATAAGTAAATAATCAGATGGACATTATAAGCATCAAATGAAAATTTAGTGCCTTATGTGAAAGCTCAATGTCTCAGCATCAGATGAATCACAAGAGGCACAAATGGATTTTCATGCATCAGATAAAAACTTGATGTCTTAGATGAATATTCCTGCATCAAACAAAACACACAAAAGCAAATAGATAGATAAAGTACAATGATTAGATGAAACTTCTAAGGTCTCATATGAAGGCTCTAAGGTCTCAGATGGATTAAGGTATCATATGAATCAAGGTCTCAAGTTACAATTCCAAAGAAAAGGATCAATATCCTAGATCTAAGACCACAACTCCAAATCTAAGCCAAGGATAGTAACCATAGTCCAAGAAAGCCAATAAGTCTTTTAGTATTTAATATTTATTAATGCCTTTGGAGAAAGAAGAAGAATGCTAAAGGAGCAAAGGAAAAAGGACATAAAATAAAATTATCAAGGAGCAAAATAAAAATGTCATAAAATAAAATGCTTAAGGAGCAAAGGAAAAAATGTCATAAAATAAAGGTAAGAAAGTAAATTGACAAGAATGATAAATATGCTAAAAGTAAAGAGCATAAAGTAAATTATGGGAAATTTAAATAATGTAAATGTAATGGCGTGGAAAATTAAATGTTAGTACAATTATAGTTAGTGCTAGTAATAAGTATTCTGATTCGAGACAATTTGACGATATGTTAAGAAATCGTAAGTGAACTTATATCGAATTTGCACATATCCGAGGCCGGACCAAAATAATGTAGGTGGATTGCATATAATGCACACCATGATTTAAAAGCAAAGGGTATCAAGACTAAGTCAAATAGATGATATCATTACATCACCCAAATTCTTCATGATACCTTAAGACAAAGTTATCACTAATCTAAAGTATCTTGAGTGATCAATTGATCACTTAGAGGTAGAAGTGAAATGATGAAAGTTCATCAAGCATCAATCTAAACCTAATAGAACAAAGATGAATCATCATCATCATCATCCAATTGATCAAAAAAATAAAAAGAAGAAGAAAGACTTATTGGCACAACCTCATTGGCTAAGGCATGATGTAATACGGTGGCAGAACCGACTGTTGTACCGGTTTTGCATTTGTATTCGCAAATATTGCGGTAAGTAAGAGTCGCCACTGAATTTTATTTTATCCAACAAAGGAAAGGGTGAAAAGAACAGAAAAAGACCTTTTGAGATTATTTATGAGTAAGGGGGTAGATTATGGAAAGGGAAGGTGTTAGCACCCTTTCCATCCGTAGTTATCTATGGGCTCTTAGATGCTAGCTCGTTTGAAAATACCTTATGTATGTGTGTTTGAAAAAAAAGTATTTTGAAAAGACGCCTTAGTGCGGCGAACTTTGTAATATTTCTCGTATTGTTGAGAACGTATACAAAGTCTTTTTGAAAATATTTTTGGAAAGAGTTTTGTGTATGTGAAAAATTGTTTTTAAGCAAGCCTCTAAGAACTATCTACTTTACTCGAAAGGGTCTATTCTTTTCCTATTTTACTTTAGACAGTGCTATCCTACTATTAGTGAGTAGGTAGCCCTATCATTGGATGTTTGAGGAACATTATAAGGGACGTTGTATAGTCACAAAGGCAACTGGGCAAGAAACCTTGTAACTACCCTAGGGTTTTAAGATTATACCGAGGCAACATCGAGAGGGTTATTTCTTATCTTTTAAACCAGAGGGTAGCCACTAAAGTCTCTCATGTTTCGAGAGTTGTGACTACCTTAATCCAAAGGTAACCTAAGTGGGGATACCCTATAGGTGTGCATGTTTAATTGTGTTTGTACTCATTTATTTGTCTTGTGTTAGGTTTGCTAGAGTTTTGATTATTAATCTCTTGCCAGACAATCCTATTTATTATGCATCGAACAGTTAATAGTTTGCAGGAATTTAAAATACAGAAAGATAAATCCTAAACTATTACAAGGCTTCAGGGAGGGGGATTAGTTACACGTCCAAAATGGGGGGTAAAGCAGTAAAATAACGTCATAGTAATAGTTATTACATCCAGTAGACAGATACAATAATATGAAAAGATAAAAATAATACGAAAATATTTAAGAGCGCGCGAATTGAAAATAACGTTTAAAACCCTAATGTACTTCTAGGTTAAAGAAAATATTTTATTATTTTGTTTATTTGGAAAATGTTAAATTAAACTAAATCTAATTAATTCAAAAAACAAGAAAGGAAAGAAAATTAAAATTAATTCTTAGGCAACCTAATATTTTTATATTTTTTATTTATGAAAAGAAATGAAATCAAATATATCCTAAGTCTATTTATTTTAAATTAAGGAAATAAATTAAAATAATTAGCTAAATTAAATTATAAAAATTAAATATAAAATAAACCTAATTCTAAGTTATTTATATTTTTTTCTGATTTTTTATGATTAATAAAGAAAAGGTTTTTAAAATTAATAAATATAAAGCAAATAAATGAATAAGCTAAGAAGAGAAAAAAATGAGATGGGCCTGGTGTCAAAGTGAATTGGGGGGTGCAATTTGGAATTCGCTGGGCCCAAGTTGCTATTATCCCAAAGATGTTGTGCCTGATCCCATGTGGTTGACCCCTTAAGGGTTCATCATGTACAAGCGTGCTTGAGGTGTTGGATCTTCATTTGTTGGCATCTGATGGCCCAGATGTGAAGGCACATGATATACGTCCAAATTTTCCCTACACTGGATCTGCAAATATTACGTTAGAAAAAAAATGAAAATACGAGACCTAGGTATCGAACCCAGATCCTTTCCATTGCACGTGTTCCCCTTTACCATATGAGCTGCTTGTTCATTCGTTTATAACAATGAAAGAATAATATTATATATGAAACACAAGTCAAATATATTTATAAAAAAAATAAAACGCGCGCTAGCCTGTTTGGCCCAATAGGAGAGTGACAGTTGGGGCGCCGGAGTTAGCCCACCGCAGTCAACTCTCCGGTTGTCTTCTCCGGTGGGCTCAAAATCAAACCTATAAAAATAACAAGTTATGGAGATCCAAACCTACCCTACCCCCTTATTTTTTCCCTGATTCCAAATCTGAGGTCCATTTGGCCTGAAACGACTTAAATTTTGAGTTTCGAAGGAGAACACAGATCGTGCCCTAGGAATGGCACGATCTTATCCCTTCCCTTAAGATTACATGTAACACGTTGAAACAATCACAAACATCATTAGCAACACAAATATATGCACAATAGGTATTTAAATGGCATGAATTTACAGTTTTGATTTCAAGAAACCTTAACAAACGGAGATGCGTAGATCCGGTGATCTAGGATGTTGCAAGCCTTGGGAATGGGTGGAATAGGTACCTGGGAATCTCGGGAGCAATGTATGGTCACTAGTTTGGACTAAGGGTGCCTGCAAATTGTGTTTCGATTTTGACAACTTTTATTGAAATTTCAAGAAAATTGGTATAGTTTTCTAAGGCAGTGTGAGCGTGTATAATGCTTGAAAATGTGATGTACATATAGAGGAGACGGAGATAGGGAGGAAATATGGAAAGAATCCAAGCCATAACCATTGTCTTAAAATCATGATCATATCTTTTGAAAACTTTCCAAAATTGGAATATTCCGTGCCATTTTGAGCAAGCAATGAACCTAGACATGTCTTTCACGCTTCTTGGGCCTTAAGACAAACAAAACATCAACCCAAATGCCAAAATCCATTATTTACTATTTTATGCAATTTTATTTTATTTTTATTTGAATAAAACAAAAAAAAAATATATATATATATATATATATATATGGATAAAATAGGTAGAAATGGTAAGGCAATGTAGAAATGATTTTAGAGGTCTTTCATAAGGTTAGGAAGATGTTTGAAACCCAAAAAGTTAAGCCATTGACCTAAAAGTTCAAATTTGCCCAATGCAAAAATTCTTGAAATTTCTCAAATTTTCCCAACTTGGGCAGCCATAACTTGCTCAATATTTACCCAATGAATATGATCATTGACTTTTTGGCAAGCCCAAGATGAAGAATGTGATTCTTCATTATTTGTTGAAGTTGAATTGCTGGGAGATGGATTTCCGTGGCTAGAGAAATAAACTCTACTAGGGAAAGAAAACTCCATAAACTGCTTGAGGATTTTTATGAAGCCCTGTTTGGGTAACTCAAGAAGTTTATGAACCCTACTGAAGAATTCTTCAAGATGTCAGGAATATGATTGGAGACTTTTGCTTTATAGGGGATATCAGAACCTCTGACATTATTAGGTTTTATGTTGGAGATATGGTAGTGACTTTGCAGGAGGACGTCTCTGTCTCTATATCTATTGTGGGATGTATCCGCGGGGATTTGCATATGGCTTTTTAGACGTTGTCCTGTTTCTTAAAACCATTAGTAACGGTCTTTATGTTTTTTATTTGTGTATTTGTAAACGTAATCACATTCGAATGCACATGTTCAAAAATAATCACTGGACGTTTTTGCAAGCAAAACAGAAAAATAAAAACAAGTAGTTTATGCACTTTCAAAGAGATAGCTTTTGTATTAATCTGAAGAAGTTTTCCTATAACAGGCGTTTTTGTACAAGGAGACAGACATCCTAATAAGAGAATATTGTCGTAAGAATGAAAACTATACAAAGTAGTATACAATGAGAAACAACTATGTGAAATGATCCCATTAGGTTCCCATTCTTTTATTGCCTCTATATCTTTGAGCATCTCATCTCTTTACTGCTTGGCCGAAGCTGACTGGATTGACTAGTACCATTTGAACTTGACACTTGTTACCGAAGTCTGCCTGTGAGGTGATCCAATGGGACATAGTTGTACGCTTTTAATCCCTAACTTTTTCCTGGGCCGCTCTTTCGGGTTTTTAGTCCACCGGGATACCCTTTTTTCCCAAGCAGCCTTTTCCGGTTTTTGACTTGCCGGGTGTACAGATTTTTTCATATATATCCCTAATTTTTTCTCGAACCCTTTTAGTTCGTCGGGATGCCCTTAATTTTTCATAGGCCAGTCAACCTAGCGGGTCTATGTTCATCCGTAGTATCTTTTAACTATGCCCGCATTTACAGGGTGCGGAAGATTGTCACCATCCATAGTAGTTAAGATCATAGCTCCACCAGAAAATATGTTCTTGATCATAAATGGTCCTTCGTATGTAAGAGTCCACTTTCCCCTAGGATAACCTTGTGGCAGGATAATGCGCTTGATTACTAGGTCGCCAACTTGATATACCTGATGTCTGACCTTCTTGTTAAAATCTTTGATCTTACGTTTCTGGTACATCTGACCATGACAAACAGTAGCCAACCTTTTCTCTTCGATCAGGCTTAATTGGTCAAGTCGAGTCTGAACCCATTCGTCTTTATTCAAACCTGCATCCTTCATGATTCTCAAGGAAGGGATCGGGACTTCGATGGGTAGGACAGCTTCCATACTGTATACCAGAGAGAAAGGAATTTCCCCTGTTGACGTGCGTACTGAGGTACGGTAGCCATGAAGAGAAAATGGTAACATCTCGTGCTAGTCTTTGTATGTCACCGTCATCTTCTGTATGATCTTCTTGATGTTTTTATTGGTGACCTCTACAATGCCATTCATCTTCGGCTGGTAAGGAGAAGAGTTATGATGCTGAATCTTGAATTGTGTACAGAGCTCAGTGATCATAGTATTATTGAGATTGGTACCATTATCTGTGATGATTCTTTCTGGAATACTGTACCGACAGATAAGGTTATGTCTGATGAACCCTGCCATAACGTTCTTGGTAACAGAAGCAAATGAGGATGCCTCGATCCACTTTGTGAAGTAATTAATGGAAACAAGGATGAAGCGGTGCCCGTTGGAAACTGTAGGTCTAATCTCTCCAATCATATCAATGCCCCACATTGCGAAAGGCCAGGGAGAAGTCAAGACGTTCAAGGGGACCGGAGGTACATGTACTTTTTCAGCATATATTTGGCATTTGTGACAAGTTTGGGAGTGTTGATAATAGTCTGCTTCCATAGTGGACTAGTAGTACCCTGCCCTCAGAATCTTCTTAGCCATTGTATGCCCACTAGAATGGGTGCCAAAGGTACCTTCGTGCATATCTTCCATAATCTTTTCTGCTTCACTCTTGTCTACAAACCGAAGCAAAGTAGAATTGTAGTTGCACTTGTAGAGGATTCCGTTACTGAGGAAAAACTTGGAAGAGAACCTTCTTAGGAACTTCTTATCATTAACGGAAGCTCCCTCGGGATACTCTTGGGCTTCGAGGTATCTTTTTACTTTGTGGAACCAAGGTTTGTCCACTACTTTTTCAGTATCAACCTCATAACAGTATGTTGGTTCGTCCCATATCTCAATAGTGATCTGAGGAGCTTCATTATCCCATATGACTTTAAACATGGATGGCATAGTAGCTAGTGCATTTTCTAACTGATTTTCTTCTCGTGGAAAATGCTTAAAGGTAACTTCTTTGAAGTGTGGAATCAGTGTCAACACATGCTCTCGGTAAGGGATGAGATTAGGATGCTTAGTGTCCCATTCTCCTTTGATTTGATTGATTACCAGGGCCGAGTCTCCAAATACACTTAAGAATTTGATTCTCAAGTCGATAGCAGCTTTGAGACCCATAATGCATGCTTCATATTCAGCCATAATGTTGGTACAGTTGAAACATAGCCTGGCAGTGAAGGGCGTATGCCAGCCTTTGGGAGATATGATCATAGCATCGATGCCATTGCCATGTGCGTTGGAAGCTCCATCAAAAACCATAGTGCATCAGGATCCTTTTTCAGGTCCTTCATCTGGTCCAGGTTCTTCACAATTAGTCACTAACATGATGTTCTCGTTCGGGAATTCAAAGTTAATGGATTGGTAGTCGTCCATAGCCTGATGAGCCAAGTGGTCTGCTAGTACACTTCCTTTAATTTCTTTTTGGATAGTGTACTGAATATCATATTTGGTCAAGACCATTTGCCATCTTGCTATTCTTCCGGAGATAGCGGACTTCTCAAAGATGTATTTGATAGGATCAATTTTAGATATCAACAAGGTAGTATGAGTCAACATATATTGTCTCATCCGGCGAGCAGCCCATGCGAAAGTGCAACAAGTTTTCTCGAACAGTGATTATCTTGTTTCACAGTCGGTAAAATTTTTGCTAAGGTAGTATATTGCATGCTCTTTTCGACCAGACTCGTCATGTTGCCCCAGCACACACCCTATTGAATTTTCTAATACCGTTAAGTACATGATCAGAGGTCTTCCTTCAACCGGTGACATTAAAATTGGAGGTTCTTGAAGATACTTATTGATTCTGTCAAAGGCAGTATGGCAGTCGTCCTTCCACTTCACTACTTGATCTTTCTTCAGTAATTTGAAGATTGGATCATAAGCAGCGGTTAGATGGGAAATGAATCTTTCAATGTAGTTTAGACGACCCAAGAATCCCCTAACCTCCTTCTCGGTGCGGGGATTTGGCATTTCTTGTATAGCTTTAACCTTTGTAGGGTCTACTTCAATACCTTTTCCGCTGACAATGAAACCCAAGAGCTTACATGATCTTACTCCAAAGGTGCACTTGTTCGGGTTCAGTCTCAACTTATACTTCTTCAGTCTTTCAAACAGCTTTTGCAAGTTATCCAAGTGCTCTTCTTCAATTTTAGACCTTGCGATCATGTCGTCGACGTATACCTCTATCTCTTGATGGATCATATCATGAAATAAGGCTACCATAGCACGCTGATAGGTTGCACCGGCGTTCTTCAACCCAAATGACATAACTTTATAGCAGAAAGTGCCCCCACTGTGTGATGAAGGTTATTTTCTCCATATCTTCAGGTGCCATTTTAATCTGATTATACCCAGAGAAACCGTCCATGAAGGAGAATATCTTATGCTACACGGTGTTGTCAACCAGAACATCAATACGGGGAAGCGAAAAGTCATCCTTGGGGCTCACCCTATTCAAGTCTCTATAATCCACACACATACGTACTTTTCCGTCCTTCTTAGGTACCGAAACAACATTAGAAACCCATTGTGGATAAGAAGTAATAGCTAAGAACTCGACATTAAACTGTTTCATGACTTCAGCCTTAATATTTTCTGACATCTCAGGACGCATATGACGAACCTTTTGCTTCACTTGAGGGCAGTCTTCTCTCGTTGGCAGACGATAAACCACAATATCTGTGTCCAGCCCCGACATGTCTTCGTATTACCAGGAAAATATCTCAACATAATCATGTAACATATGGATTAACCACTCTTTGACACTATGCTCCAAGTTGGCACCTATCTTAACTTCCTTTTTATCCTTATCAGTACCTAAGTTTACTATCTCGATTGGATCTTCATGAGGCTGTATTGCTCTTTCCTCCTGTTGTAACAGTATAGCAAGTTCTCTTGGTACTTCACAATCTTCCTCACCTTCGTCCTCGGCTTGGTAGATCGGATTTTCAAAGTCATAATTGGAAATAGTAGAACCATTATCAATGGGATCCAGAGTGGATGTGGATCTGCAGTTTGGTATGCGGGCGTGTGTAAGAGAGCATAGCTATTTTGATAAAGTAAAAGAAGAAAAGAAAGACAGAGAGCATAAAATTTGTATGCAAAACGTCCAATGATTTATTTATGACATATCAAAGTGAAATGATAATCCTTACAAATAAACCATTGTGCCTCGGGTAAGACACAAGGCTTTAGAGTTTAAATTAATCAAATATTACATATCCCAAAAAAAACAAAAAGACAATTACTCCTGGATGAAAGTATTGGGAACAAAGCCCTTGGACTTCCAATTGTTGAGTCCACTGTTGATAGTTGGGAAGATCCAATTGTCCAGGTCGCAGTCACTATTAGTGCCTTCCACAACATTGACTCCATGGTTGCTGATGTGTAGTGGTGGTCCTCCAGCGCGAGCATGACGAACATCTTTTTATGCTCCTGAAGTAAAACCCAAACCAAACTTGTCAAATTTGTAGGGGATGTCAGGTAGTTGGCCCTAGATAGTAACCCCACCTTCTTCAACTACAGTTTTGACATCCTTCAAAGATCCATCTTCAACAGAGGTCTGGTAGTCTTTGGAACACTAGTAATAGTCTTGGTAGCAGCAATTGTCTGAGGAACCTCTTCAAAGTTCTGGCAGGGGCTTTTAATGAACTTGCCATCCATCTCAACATACCTGAAAGAGTTTAAATGGCTCACCATATACTCTTCTTCACCATGGACTGTTACAATCTTCCCATTAACCAAATACTTCAACATTTGATGCAGAGTAGAAGTAACAGCACCGGCCCCATGGATCCAAGGGCGTCCCAACGAAAAAGAGTAAAACGGGTGGATTCCCTTCACATAGAAAGGAGAACCGAAAGTATAAGAACCAACTTTAATAGGTATGTCCACCTCCCCGTGTACCATTCTCTTGGAACCATCAAAATCCCTCACCACAATATTACTAGGCTTCAATGTAAGTCCCTCACAGTCCAATCTATCCAAAGCATCCTTGGGTAGAACATTTAGTGAGGAACCCGTATCAACCAGTATATGAGCCAGGGTTGTTCCCTACACTCAATAGATACATGCAAGGCATTATTATGCTTTCTCCCTTTGGATGTCAAATCAACATTGGAGAAACTGAGTCCATTGTCAGCAGTCAGACTAGCAACACAGTTCACAAATTGGTCGGCAGAAGACTCTTGCGGAACATGAGCGGACTTTAGGAATTTCACCAAAGCCTTAGCATGGGCTTCAGAGCATAATAACAAGGCCAGCATTGAAATTTTTGAAGGGTTCTTCCCCAATTGTTCCACGACATTGTAATCACTCTTCCGAATGATTTTCAGTATTTCCTCCATTTCTTTTTTGGAGGCTTCAGGAATGGTTTCTTTAGGTTCCCCCGTCCGGGCAGGCTCAACCAATACTTCTTTGCCCCGAGTCTCAATTGACTCAGTAGCAGGAATAACCACAGGAGTGCCAGTAGGAGTAACAACAGGAGTAACAATAGGAACATCAACATGAATAACCAAGGGAGTAGAAACAGTCTTTGGAGAGATTTCAAGAGAGAAAATCCTTCCTCTTTTGGTGATTTTACTAGTCCCCACAATGTTGTTGATGTTGGGATCATTATCTTCAATAACTTCATTTTTAATGGCCAATAGGTCTTGCTTGACACCATGGTAGTAAACATAAGCTCCATAATTCAAAGGAACAACTTTGTCAAAGGAATATGGTTTAGGCCCTGGAAAGGTGATAATTAAAGGAGAAACCTTAGGAGTGGATGTAATCTTGATAGGTCTTTTAGATGATACCTTGGGAGGATTTTTGGAAACGTTAATAATTGACATATCTTTGCACAAACTTCTTGTAGAGGGAGTCTGCTCAAACAAAATTTCCTTGTTGTTCATCAGGCGTTGGACACCTATCTTCAACAACAAATAACCATTTGGTAGAGACGCACACAGGTGTCAACCTTCACCACAACCCGAAAATAAACAGGCTTGCAAGAGATTCTTTTTAACAATTGGCAGAGGAGTAGATAGTTCATCAATAGAAGAAACAAATAGGTCGTCATCAACAAAATTAATACCCTGATCATGCTTGGGCATAGGTGCATTTATCACATTAGGGGTCTCAGGAGGGTCAAATTCAATCTCCTTTGCATCAATAATATCATGCACTTTATTCTTCAGAGCTCAACAATCATTTGTATCATGCCATAGACTGTTGGAGTGGTAGGCACATCGAGAAGTTGGATTATAATGGGGAGATGTAGTGTTTAGGTTTTGAGGAGGTTCCCTCAAAGTGACCAAGCTAGCCTTTAATAGATGCTATAATACTTGAGATAAAGGCATGTTGAGTCTGGTGAATTGTCTTCTAGGCACATCCTGACTGTGCTGATTATTTTGTCGTTGAGTTGATGCAGGGTTGGAAATCATCACAACTCCTACCATCAGACGACATTCAGTTTTACCCTGATTTCTATGGTCATAAGCAACACTAACTTCCTTCTTCCTAATAAAAGGCTTCTTCATTGTACTTTAAGATTCCTCTTTTTGAATCTTACCGCTCTTGATACCAACTTCTACTCTTTCATCTATCAATATCAGCTCGATGAAACCAGCTGAAGAGCTTCCAATCAAGTGGTTGAAAAATGGACCAGACAATGTACCCAAGAACATATCTACCAGCTCTCTATCAGACAGAGGAGGCTGGACTCTTCCTGTAAGATCTCTCCACTTCTGGGCATAATCTTTGAAACCCTTGCTAGAACCCATAGACATGCTTTGAAGTTGAGCACGGGTTGGAGCGAGGTCAGCATTGTATTGGTATTGCCTGTAAAAAGCAGCAGCCAGATCTTTCCAGTTACGGATGTTGGTTCCCTCCAGTTGATAGAATCATTCCAATTGAGTCCCTGATAAGATTTCTTGAAAGAAATGCACCCACAAATTCCTATCAGTGGTGTGAGGTTAGATCTTCCTGACATAAGACCTCAGATGTAGCTTAGGACATGAAACCCTGTCATATTTAGCAAACACAGGAACCTTGAACTTATTTGGAATGACCACTCCAGAAACCAACCCTAATTCTTCAAAATCCAGACCAGGTACCCTTTGAATTTCCACGGTGTTGGGACGATCCTCCAGCTGCTTATATTTTTCATCAGCAGGAGGATACTGTTCTTCAACATAATCAGCCTCTTCTTCATCAGACCCTGGACCGTGGTCTTCTTCTTTTGTCTTCTCTTCCTGATTGTCTCCCTCATTTGACGGAGTTGCGAATTCTAGAGCTTTCTTTGATGGTCCTCTAAATCCCCTTCCCATATTCAGGACACCCACTGGTTTCTTTATCTTCTTGTATTTTAGGACGAGAGCCTTCATATCCTCTTGTCCCTTAGCCAGAGCCAGGAACATTTGCTGGAATTGAGCATTTTGGGCTTGAAGGTCCTTAATATTTTGTTCGAGAGCCATTTCTTTTTGTTGAAATAAACAGCGGAACAATAAGAAACCTGTCCTGAAACCTATTTATGTGATGATATGCATGATATGCTTATGCAATGTTTCCAAGGACCTTATAGGATTTAAGCTCTTTTAAACAAAACAGAAGCAAAAGACTTTTTATTAGTAGGTTCAATTGAAGCAAAAGTTACAAAGAAATGACAATTAAAAATAAACTTCTAAAATTCCTAGGTCTCCCATGGACGCTTCCTTTTGGTGCTGATGTAGGCATTGAGATTCTGCTCTTCGTGAAGCTGCTTCGTCAGCTCCAACACTTTCTTCTCACTTGCATAGAATTGGGTCTCAAATGTGTCTCGTTCTTCTTTGAGTTGGATCCAAGACCTTTGCAATTCTTTGAAGTTTGTCGGCATATCAGGATGAAGAATGATGTGAGACCCGTCTCCTTGAACAATAGGCTCTGAGATCACTGGTAAGATGGCAACATATGCCATCATAAGACTTTGAGCACGAGCTCGCACCCATTTGAGGTAAGGCTCCAAAGGGATGGAGTTCTTGTGCCCTAAAGTCTTACTATCAGTCTTCTTAACCATGCCCCAAGCACGGAGGAACCTTTAATGATAACCTTGCGGATCATTTGAATAGTTAAACACAATACCCTGGATGAGCATATCATGAGGACCATCCCTCCGGGCGTAACCAAACTGACATATGGCTAAATAAGGGTTGTAGGTGATGCCTCCTCTAATGCCAAGGAGTGGAACATTGGGAAATTCTCCACAGTGATCAATAAAAGAGATATTTTCTTGAGAGCGAGGGCACCAATAGATATCGCAGTGAGCAAGAGACATTAATATTTGGTTCCACCTTAAGCCTAACTCATTCTTCATTACTGGCCGAGGAAGGTGCAAAATAAACCACCTATAGAGCAAAGGCATACAACAAATGAGAGTTCCCCTCTTCTTTATAATACGGGTATGGAATCAATGCAGAATATCCTCGAGCAATGTAGGCACTGGATTATGGGTAAGGAAAATGTTGATGGCATTGCCATCTATAAGTTGGTCTGAATCAGGGAACAAAATCAACCATAGATCAAGAGAGCCAAGGTATCTTCAAAAGCATGGTAACTCATGGCGTCTAGGAATACCTGAGCTTTCTCCATCAGAAACTTTGCAAGAAGACCTTTAACTCCACTTCTTCTTTCCCAACTGGATTCAATGTCAGATGGTTTCAAGTGCAAGGATATGGCAACATCTTCAGTAGTTGGATCTTTTTCTAAACCGGTAAAGGGTATCTGCTCCAATATAGGCAAGCCAAGTATCTTGGAGAATTCTTCTAGCGTAGGCAGCAACTGATAGTCCGGAAATATGAAGCAATGGTGCTTCAGATCGAAGAATTGGAATAGGACGCTCATTAAACCTTCGTCAAAACCGGTAGTAACCAAACTGAGCAAATTACCATATCTTTTGTTGAATGAGGAGTTCTCAGGAACTTTTAAGACCATTTCCTTGAGTTTGGTAGGAATTTCTGCAAAGTTAATCCGGATGGTTTTTCTACGAATTGAATCCATAACCTACAAAACAGAGAAGAGATAAATCCACAGGTCCTTGAAATGGTTAGTGTACATGTTATGATGTTTATGATGTTATGATTATGCTTAAAATAGAGATAAAAAACACAAACAAGTCACACAAATACCTTAGGTTTAAAGGCTTGCATGAGTTTTAAAGGTAAGTACCCTCTTGAAGTTTTAGTTGGCTCAACCTGTCCTAGTAATAGTAACTGGGTTCTAAGGAGTCTCATATCACTGACCTTTCTTTTAGGAATTGTTTTAGCTCAAGCAATGAAGTATTACGGACAAAATATCCCAAAAGTCTGATCTCAATGAGTGTAGCATCGAGTATCAACCAATCTTCAATCGGAACCAAAGTCGGCCATCTCATTACTTTCTAATGGCTTAGGATGAGTCAATTAAAGGTTCTTAAGGTTAGTTAGCACTTAATGACACTATAAGGAAGCCTAATGTTATCCTTGACTGACTCAAGGAACATTAGTATAAGCTAGAGTATCACGCTAACATAGCTATCACTTCGTCCATATCAGTCTACGCCATACAACCTCCATGATTTTTTGCTACTTACCTAGAAAGGTGCCCCAGATCCGGGTATAGGATCTTTAACAATAACCCCATCAAACCCTTTAAAAATAAAGCAAACAAAGCAAACAAGGAAAACAATTTAAAATAATATAACTCTAAGGTAACCCAACTTTTATAGATCCCTAGCAGAGTCGCCAATTCTGTAATACGGTGGCAGAATCCACTGTTGTACTGATTTTGCGTTTGTATTCGCAAATTTTGCGGTAAGCAAGAGTCTCCATCGATTTTTCTTTTATCTAACTGTGATCGGTAGATTTAGAACTGACTGTTTAACGCTGGTTCGCGAAATGTCGCGGAAGCAAGAGTCGCCACCGTCTTTTATGTTCTCCAACATGGAAAGGACAAAAGCACAGCAAAATTCCTTATGAGATTGTCTCTCGGTTCGGGAGGTAGATTTATAGAAAGGGAAGGTGTTAGCACCCTTTCTATCCATGGTTATCCATGGGCTCTTAGATACTTGCTCTTATGTTTTCAAAATGTTTGCTTTTCAAAGTGTGAGTGGGTTTGAAAAAAAGTTTCTTTGAAAGATTTCTGAATAACTCTTGTATCTGTCCTCAAGAGTGTTTGAAAAATTTGTTTTGAAAGCTTTTGAAAGTGTAAGGTGTGAAAAGTATTTGTTTGTTTTTGAAAAGAGCAAGTACCCATGAGTCATCTACCTACCCTAAGGAATTGAGCTGTGTAAGTATCCTTTAGATAGTGCTATCCCACCATTGAGAGGTAGGTAGCACCATCGTTGGAGGTGTTCGGATCGATTCGATTTTAGGGACAGTGTGTGGTCACCTAAGCAATGGTAGGATACCTTAGAAGCTACCCTTATGTCCTTTATCCTTTTTTTAATCTGAGGCAACTGTTTCGAGGCAACTATTTCGAGGCAACTATTTCGGGCAACTGTTTCGAGGCAACTGTTTCGAGGCAACTGTTTCGAGGCAACTGTTCCGAGGCAACTGGATCATGGACATAAGGACCGCTAAGACGTCCTATACTTGACGACCACGTTTCGAGGGGCAAGGCAACAGTGAGGCGTACCCTAAGAGTGGTGTGTGAATTGTGTGTCATTTTCAGTTATAGTTTATCTTGTCATGCATTGGGTGAGCTACGCTTTGATTTTATTTGGGCATACATTCTTTCATGTGATTAGCAGTTTAAAGGGTGCGGAAATTAAAAGGCGGAAAAATAAAGGTCCTACGCTATTACAAGGCGCGGGTCTATACATCGCCAAATTAAACAAAGACCCGATTTTGAATAAAAATGCGGAAAGTAAATGTCCTAATTATCTATTACAAAGCTTTGGGGCAAATACATAATATTTTAAAATGAAAAATAAAGACAAACGCGCGAAAGGAAATTGGAATCGAAAGTGCGAGGGCGTTGGACCCTTTAAAGATTAGATTGAAATTAAAATTAATTAATGATTAAATAAAGAAAAGAACTTGTTTGTTTTTTTTTTGATGTTTTTGTATTTAAGAAAATAAAGAAAATTGATTAAAATTGGAAATTAAATAAAACCCTAATTCTAAATTGTTTTTAATTATTAAAGAAAATATTTAAATTTTTGACCTAATTTACCCTAATTAATTAATTACAAGTTTATTTACAAAATAAATTAATAGTTAATAATAATAAGAAGAAAAATTTAATTATTGAGAAAAAGAATAAGAAATGCTAAAAACCTATTTTTTATATTTTTTAGTTATTTAAGAAAACATTGAAGTTAAACCTAAAATTAAACTAAATTGATTATTGGAATTTATTTACAAAATTAATAGAAATTAATATTAATAAAACATATTTTTTGTTTTATGATTTTTCTGGTTTTATTATGAAAATTATATTTTTGTGAATTGAATAAAACAAAAGAAAGACAATTAAAATAAAAAGAAGAAAGAAAAAGGAAAAAGAAAATGCAAACCATGGGGGTGTTGGCCTTTTTTTGGAGGTTAATTTGCAGCAATTAGGCCCATTGAAATGCAAGGCCCTTTGGACTTTCTGGGATTACGTGTGCATCAGTTGACCAGTGTGCATGGTGGACTGCTTTTGTGACCATTGGATTGATCAATCAGATTGCATGGCAAGCAGAGGCATATGCGTTGTATGATGGGTCACTGGGAGCGTACTGCACAGAATCATGTTACAACAAAAATTATAGGGAAATATGGGGGACCTGGGAATCGAACCCAGGTCCCATTGCTTGCATGACAACTCACAAGCCAACTGAGCCAACACGTTAGTTTTTATATATAATGGATAATGATCAATATATGTGAAAAAGCACTAGTGGCCTGAAGTCAAAATAAAACGCGCTAAATTCGAATCAGCCAACCATGTCAAGCCACGCCAGCGTCTTCTTCTCCCTTTGCCTGTAACTGAAATCAAATAGCGGGGGTTTTAAACCCCCACTAACTGCAATATTCAAAAATAGCGATTAGCACATGAGGGAATATAAAAAGTGCGCGAGGTGGTTGTTCAATTCGTTGGAAGGTCCTGGTTTCAGTGGTATAAGTTTTATGGCCTGATTTTTCCAGATGAGGAAAGCCCTAAATCAAGGTCTCTGAAACCCTAAGAAATGTCCATGGTGGATTCTCCTACAGACATCCATTCTTCAATTGGACGATACCATTAGCTTTAGAATGATCATGTTAGTGTAAATCAATGGTTAAAAGTTACAAATAATGCATGGAAAATGGAATACGATTATCAAAATTTTCAAGAAAAGTAAAACACTGTTATACCAATTCCTTGAGTATGGAGGGTTGGCTTTGATTGGAATGGTTTCCTGGATGTGTCAGGAGTGTGATGGAATAGTTATTTGGCTTTGAAACGAGCTCTAGCTATGAAAACAGTTTTCAATTTTTTTGGAAAAAATGCAAAGTTGTTCTTGTGCTTGAGGCGCAGCTTCTGTGTCCTTAGCATTAGGTTTGCAATGTGCACATATAGGTGAATGAATTAGGTTAGAAAAATCAAGCCAAAAACCTTGTATTCAATGATTTTCAATATTTGATTTTCATGATCTTTTTCAGTCTTTTTTTGCCATCAAACCATTGCCAATTGCATAGAATCTTTCCTTATTGAGTGTGCACGAAATCTTGAGGTCATGATGGATGAAAATGTTGCACAAAAAGATTTGGAAAACATGATTTGCTATTTTTGTCATATTTAATTTTAATTAAATGAATTAATAATAATAATAATTCAAATAATTAATCAAAAATGATAAAATAACTCCCTTGGATGTCAATGGGTCGTTCATAGCCTTTGGGTGATGATTCATGGAAGAAATTGTGGCCCATTAGCAATTTTGAGGCATTTGAAGCAAAGTTGACTTTTCAAAATTCCCAAAAATTTCCCAACTTCCACAAGGCATATCGTGCTCAATTTTTAAGCTTTGATCATGTTCTTGGACATTTTGGAAAGGTCTTGAAGTCCTCTAAGCAATGCCGTTGGTCCCATGTCATTTTGATTTACCAATCTCAAGTTATGTTCTTTGACTTAAAGTGCCTTTTTGTTGACTTTTGAAAATGACCTATAATGTTGAGATTGATAACTTTTTGTGAGTGCATTTCTTGGACTTGAAATGTGAAGAGGAGTTGTAGGAAATGTCATTCTCTTCAAAATGAGCTTTGGATGGAATTTTTTTGATAAACCATGTGGAAGTTATGCCTTGGTCAATTTGCAGTTGACTTTTTCAGCTGTCCAAAAATAGAAACTTTTGCATCTTGAGACTTTTTGAGCCATGCCTTGAGAATCATGATCAAGAATTGATCAAATGATGTTTGTGGCTTCAAAATAAGATGTTGACCAAAATTTTTGACTTTTGACTGTCAAATAACCATTTTGCCCCTACAGTTGACTATGAAGCAATTAGGGTTTTTGACTGTGCAATCTTGTGCTGTGAGTCTTGAAACTTAACATGAGGATGCTTGACAATGTTTATAGGCATGTGGGACTTGATTGGACCTTTGGAAACTTCAATTTCTTTGCCATAACCAAAACCCTAATTTTTGACTGTTAGGAGGCAATTGGACTGTGCAACTCTTGGGAGATTTTGAAGCATGCTCTTTGCAAATCTTGGAGAATATGGGAGGGCAAATTTTAGGGTACAACAGTTTCCCCTGTTCAGTCTTCTTAAACCTGAGGATGTAGATTGGCTGGCGTGCCTTTCGTAATCCGAAGGTGGAAGATGATTGAACACTAGAGTGCCCAGAAATTTGCGCTCACATAGTAGTGTGATGGCAGTATGATGCGGGGAATGGGCTTACAGATGCCATTTGGAGATTGATGGATAGGAAGATGGGCTTATAGATTCCATGTTGAGAGGTGATGAATAGATGGAGATGGGCTTATAGATGCCATCTAGGTGTCGATCGCGTAAGAGATTCCTTAGCGAGAACTTGCGTACCTGAAAAAGAAAGATAATTACCTGGCCTGTTACAGGAGTTGATCTTCAAACTTTTTGTGTAGATGTGCCCTGACTGGTTACAGGAATTGAATCCTTAAACCTCTTCAGACGTGCCCTGGCGAGATACAGGAATCGAGTCTGGAGCTTCAAACGGTGATGAATGAATCAGGGATGGTTACTACCTCAACGGGACGATGAGAGAACCTTGGGCGATTACTACCTCAACAGTAACGATGAGAGAACCTTGGGCGATTACTACCTCAACAGTAACGATGAGAGAATCTTGGGACGATTACTACCTCAACAGTAACGATGAGAGAACCTTGGGCGATTTCTACCTCAACAGTAACGATGAGAGAATCTTGGGACAATTACTACCTCAACAGTAACGATGAGAGAATCTTGGATATCTTCTACTGAGTCTTCATTAGGAAAATCTTTAGGAATCAATTTAACTGGACCGGAGAAGGCCTTTGACTGGATCGGCATCAGGAAAATCTTTAGGAGTTGATTTAACTGAACTAGGCAAGGTCTTGGAATCTTCAACTGGAATAAGAATCAGGGAGATCTTAGCGTCGATCTGACTGAACCAGAGAAGGCCTTTGACTGGATCGGCATCAGAAAAATCTTTAGGAGTCGATTTAACTGAACCAGGCAAGGTCTTGGAATCTTTGACTGGATAAGAATCAGAAAAATCTTAGGGTCGATTTAACTGAACCAGACTAAAGTCTTGGAATATCTTCAACTGGAATAAGAATCAGGGAGATCTTAGCGTCGATCTGACTGAACCAGAGAAGGTCTTGGATTAACTTTGACTGGATAAGAATAAGAAAAATCTTAGAATCGATTTAACTGAACCAGACTAAAGTCTTGGAATATCTTCAACTGGAATAAGAATCAGGGAGATCTTAGCGTCGATCTGACTGAACCAGAGAAGGTCTTCAACTGGATCGGCATCAGAAAAATCTTTAGGAATCGATTTAACTGAACCAGAGGAGGTCTTGGACATAGCTGAGAACTTAACTGGATCTTTCCTGAAAGGTAAAGGTCAGTCATATGCAATGCATGATATGGATCAAGCAATGATGTTCTCGAAATAAATGAGATTGTGTTATATGATGTGTATATGCATGCATCATTAGGTATGTGATGTTTTTGAATGTATTTTTGTCTAGGAAAGTAAATCCTTGACGGGTGCCGGGAAGTCACATCCTGGGCTGATGTTGGAGAATAGTGCTTTGTTGTTTCCGCTGGGGATGATAGTTGCAAGAATACCGGTAGGAGAAGATAACTCCGTTAGGGGATAAACTTGACGAATAGATTACTCTGCGGGGAGAAAATTATTCTAGCGATCTTGCTGGGGGACAATACTCTGTGGGAAGAGAGGTACATTGTTGAGATTCTGATGGTAACTTCGTTGGGGATACCATTGTTATGTTGGAAGTGTTAATAGACTCCGCTGGGGATAGGAAGACTTTGCCGAGGACGATCTTTCCGTGGCTTTTGGCTGAGGATAACCCAGTTATATCCTGGTGGGGAAATAACCTTTGAATAAAGCCGGGGGACGCGTTCGTGCTCTGCAGGGGGGGAAGCTTCCAGAATCTACTGGGGATAAGCTTCCTGTTGGGGAGATGATTCAAACTTTACTGGGGAAATCTTGAACTATACTGGACTCTCCTGGGGAAATTTTGAGATGTACTGGAAGTGACTCCACTGAATGTCTGGTGTACCGCCGGGGAAAAATCTTAGATCAAGATTTCCGGGGATGCTTGTTAAGAATGTTCGTATACTGTGTTTGGGAGTGTTGAGATCTGCTGGAGGATACCCAACTTCCTTAGGGCTGCCAGTATAGCTTTGCTTGGGGAGAGTGCCTTGACTTGCCGACTCACTCTCTGGGGAATTAAGGTGTATTGGATGTGTTCTTCGGCTGAACTTACCTTGGTACCTTGATGGACAGAGCAATTAGATCGCTTAGACCACTCATATTGCCCCAGTTTCTGCTGGAGAAAAGGTACCTATGGAGGTACTTGACAAGTCTTCTGGTAGACAGGTGACGAGATGCCAGGCATAGTCGTACGCTTTGATCCCTAACTTTTGCCTGGACCGCCCTTTCGGGTTTTCAGTCCATCGGGATACCCCTTTTTGCCCAAGCCGCCTTTTCAGGTTTTCGATTTGCCGGGTGTACAGATTTTTTTTTCATTTTCATCCCTTATTTTTTCCCGAACCCTTTTGGTTCGTCGGGAAGCCCTTATTTTTGCCTAGGCCAGTCGACCTAGCGGGTCTTTGATTGCGCGTAGTATTTTTTCGACTATGTCCACGCTCTCAGGATGTAAGGAGGTGCCCCCGTTGTTGTGTTTTGCCATGCCACCAGAAGATGTTTGATCAGGCGAGATTCGTTGCTGGAATGCCCCAAGTGACTCAGATGGGGGGTTGCTCCTGGCTGCTTGGCATTGTTGAGAGATTCTCTGAATCTTGACTTAACTGCCCCAGATGATGGACAATGATCATGTCGTGCCCCTTGATTGGAAGTGTTTCTTCCACTGGAGGTGACTCTTTTGTTGAGAAGACCTTCGTTCATCGGATATTCGTTGCGCAAAGTTCTCTGCTGTTCAAACAAATAATCATATGCAAATAATGTTATCTAAGAATGCAAAGCTTATGTCTGTCTTGAAATTTTTGAAAATGAATTTTTCAGTAAAACCAACAAATTTTGCAAAATGTGATGTCAACTCAATATTTTATAGCAAGCCTTAAGGAGTCAGGATACCTTTCGTAACAGTATACTTTCGAACTAACCCATGCTTCAGCTAGGACTTTTGAGGGTTATAACGTGGCCTGGTTCACGGTTTAGGAAACAAAGGATAAAGGCTCAAATTATTTGTACCCACCCGCTCTTCGTGATGTTCTTCAAACCTAAACATCAGCTGACCGTGCGTTAGACCTTGTTTGAGTCTTTGCTCTGAAATTCCAGTGATGGTTGGGATGTTGAACTTTTATTTGAATAAGCAGTCATTTCCTTTTTTTGTTGAGGGTTTGTAGGACCTCTTTCTTTTGAGTTTATTATCCCTAGTTTTTACCTGAACTGTTTCTTTTATGATTACAGTCAGCGGGATGCCCCAGTTTTGTAAGTCTCCTTCATAGGCTTTGACTTAATGGGTTTTTATTTTTGAGATATAATGACTGCCTATCCTTATGATTATTCGGAATCATCACTGTCTTCTTTTTTTCCGTAAGGACCTCTTTGGTGCCATTTGTTATGCACTTGGATCAACTGAGAGAATTACCCTGTCCCAGGTTATGATAAAGGGTTTTAATTTTCGAAAATAAAAAACTCCTACTTCTTTGGCTCAGAGGGGTTTACGAGGGATTATCTTCCTTATAACTCCAGTGTTTAGGGATTGAAACAATGCCTGTACCTCCTCAGCAGGGTCTGTTCAAAAGCATACTGTAGATTATGGTATCGTTTTCGTCATCCTCCCTCAAGAGGCTTAGAATTATTAATCGAGCATTGATCATCAGAAAAAGTATGAAAATAATTTGCATATAGTGAATACGAATATATTGCTTCAAAACAGACATATGCGATGCATTAATGCAATAACAACGTTTAACATGAGTAAGTGTTTGAACAAAAGAAAATTACAACTTGAAAATCCTAATGAACAAAAGTCTTTTCATCTCAGGGCTTGTTACTTCAACTGGTGAATCCTGTAGGGATGGTAGAAACACTCAGCCTGGCCATCTTGGGTGAATTCCACAGCTCCTTCATCGATCAGGTCCTGGATCTTATTCTTCAAGGTCCAACAATCATCTGTAGCATGCCCCGGGCTGTTAGAATGATAAGCGCAACGGGCGTTGGGGTTATACCTTGAAGGTGTCCTGTTGGGATTCTTAGGAGGGTCCCTTAGAGTTACCAAATTCAACCTCAACAGTTGTTGTAAAGCTTGAGGCAGCGACACGTTGAGCTTGGTGAATTGCCTCTTGGGCTTGTCTTCCTGAAGCTGGTGAGGTGGATGCTGAATTTGTGGCACTGAAGCCATTTGAGGAGCTCTCCCCTTATCTTCTTGTCTCAAAGGTGGTTGAATGATGACTGGCTCTTTTCCCTTAGATGTTTGCCCCAGCTGGTTACCTCGAAGCAGTTGGTTGACGAGAACCCCGAGCTCTTCTTGTCTTTGAGCTAAGCCTTGAATGATAGTCATCTGCCCCAGCATCTGGGCTTTCATTGTATCCATTTCAGCTTGCAGGTGTTTCAGCCGTTCATCCTCAGCACTGTTCCTGACCAAAGTTCCCATGAGCAGTGTCCTCAGCTCTTCCTGCCCCTTGGATAGATTCAGGAGGATTTCCCCGAACCGAGTCTCTTGAGCATGAAGGTCCTGGTTATCTTGTTGGGAAGTCATGGCTGAAATAAACAGCGAAGAAGGTAAGTGACCTGTAGCAAGGGTACCTGTCATGCAATGATATGTATGATACGCATGCAATACTTTCAAGGACCTCGCGGGGTAAACAAGAAGATTGTTAGAATTGGAAACCGGTAGCTTTATTGAAGGAACTTCATGTTGTTGAGAGTCCTTCTTCAAGGGTCAAGGCTCACCATATCGAGTGGGTCATAGCCCCTGACTTTAGTCATCATGTCTGGTTTTGATTTCCAAACAACCTTGGTTAGGGGAAAATAAATCCCCTTTTCCCCTTGCTGGACAGTTGGTTCATCATGACCTGCATCACAGACCCTTGAGATCCTTGAAATGGATTAGTCCTTATGTAGGATGTATGCCATGGTATGATGTTATGCTATGCATGGGGTAATGTAGGTAAACCCTGTTATGAGTCTCAATTAAGGACTATAAACAAAACCTGCAAGAAACTCAAGTGTCAGATAACAAGCATGCAAGTAGTCAAGTATGAAAGCACACAAGTCACACCACATCCCTTAGAGTTTAGGCCATCATGGGGTCTAGGTATTACCCTCTTGAAGTTGGTGGGCTCAACCTGTCCTATCAGAAGTAACTGGGTTCTAAGGGTCCCAATATCACTGGATTGCTTTCATTGTTCATCGTTTCGATTTAGCCACTGAACTGAAGACCGAAATATTCCAAGAAAACAACCCTCAATTGAGTGTAGTATCGAGTATCAACCAACCTCAGACTGCACCAAAGTCAGTTATCTCACTACCCTAAAGAGGCCAAGATAGTTCAATTAAGGTTCCTAAGGCCAGTTGATGCTTCACGACACCACGCGGCGGCCCCGTACTCTCCTTGACTTGACTCAAGGGTTACCGGTACTCACCAAAGTGCCACATCAACGTAGCAGACTGCTTCAACCGTGTCGGTATACCCCGCACAGTTCCCTCACAGCCTTGTTGCTACTTTCTAAGAAGGTCTCCCCCAGATCCGGGTTAAGATCTATAGAGCTCCCAAGACAGTACCCACAATAATAGAGCAAACAATTCAGACAATTGAAAACACAAGTGATCTTAGTCCTAAGGTACACCTCACTTTTATAATTTCCCCAACAGAGTCGCCAGTTCTGTGATCGGTGGATTTAGAACTGACTGTTTAACGCTGGTTCCCGAAATATCGCGGAAGCAAGAGTCACCACCGTCTTTTATGTTCTCCAACATGGAAAGGACAAAAGCACAACAAAATTCCTTATGAGATTGTCTCTCGGTTCGGGAGGTAGATTTATAGAAAGGGAAGGTGTTAGCACCCTTTCTATCCATGGTTATCCATGGGCTCTTAGATACTTGCTCTTATGTTTTCAAAATGTTTGCTTTTCAAAGTGTGAGTGGGTTTGAAAAATAGTTTCTTTGAAAGATTTCTGAATAACTCTTGTATCTGTCCTCAAGAGTGTTTGAAAAATTTGTTTTGAAAGCTTTTGAAAGTGTAAGGTGTGAAAAGTATTTGTTTGTTTTTGAAAAGAGCAAGTACCCATGAGTCATCTACCTACCCTAAGGAATTGAGCTGTGTAAGTATCCTTTAGATAGTGCTATCCCACCATTGAGAGGTAGGTAGCACCATCGTTGGAGGTGCTCGGGTCGATTCGATTTTAGGGACAATGTGTGGTCACCTAAGCAATGGTAGGATACCTTAGAAGCTACCCTTATGTCCTTGATCCTTTTTTTAATCCGAGGCAACTGTTTCGAGGCAACTATTTCGAGGCAACTGTTTCGAGGCAACTGTTTCGAGGCAACTGTTCTGAGGCAACTGGATCATGGACATAAGGACCGCTAAGACGTCCTATACTTGACGACCACGTTTCGAGGGGAAAGGCAACAGTGAGGCGTACCCTAAGAGTGGTGTGTGAATTGTGTGTCATTTTCAGTTATAGTTTATCTTGTCATGCATTGGGTGAGCTACGCTTTGATTTTATTTGGGCATACATTCTTTCATGTGATTAGCAGTTTAAAGGGTGCGGAAATTAAAAGGCGGAAAAATAAAGGTCCTACGCTATTACAAGGCGCGGGTCTATACATCGCCAAATTAAACAAAGACCCGATTTTGAATAAAAATGCAGAAAGTAAATGTCCTAATTATCTATTACAAAGCTTTGGGGCAAATACATAATATTTTAAAATGAAAAATAAAGACAAACGCACGAAAGGAAATTGGAATCGAAAGTGCGAGGGTGTTGGAGCCTTTAAAGATTAGATTGAAATTAAAATTAATTAATGATTAAATAAAGAAAAGACCTTGTTTTTTTTTGTTGATGTTTTTGTATTTAAGAAAATAAAGAAAATTGATTAAAATTGGAAATTAAATAAAACCCTAATTCTAAATTGTTTTTAATTATTAAAGAAAATATTTAAATTTTTGACCTAATTTACCCTAATTAATTAATTACAAGTTTATTTACAAAATAAATTAATAGTTAATAATAATAAGAAGAAAAATTTAATTATTGAGAAAAAGAATAAGAAATGCTAAAAACCTATTTTTTATATTTTTTAGTTATTTAAGAAAACATTGAAGTTAAACCTAAAATTAAACTAAATTGATTATTGGAATTTATTTACAAAATTAATAGAAATTAATATTAATAAAACATATTTTTTGTTTTTATGATTTTTCTGGTTTTATTATGAAAATTATATTTTTGTGAATTGAATAAAACAAAAGAAAGACAATTAGAATAAAAAGAAGAAAGAAAAAGGAAAAAGAAAATGCAAACCATGGGGGTGTTGGCCTTTTTTTGGAGGTTAATTTGCAGCAATTAGGCCCATTGAAATGCAAGGCCCTTTGGACTTTCTGGGATTACGTGTGCATCAGTTGACCAGTGTGCATGGTGGACTGCTTTTGTGACCATTGGATTGATCAATCAGATTGCATGGCAAGCAAAGGCATATGCGTTGTATGATGGGTCACTGGGAGCGTACTGCACATAATCATGTTACAACAAAAATTATAGGGAAATATGGGGGACCTGGGAATCGAACCCAGGTCCCATTGCTTGCATGACAACTCACAAGCCAACTGAGCCAACGCGTTAGTTTTTATATATAATGGATAATGATCAATATATGTGAAAAAGCACTAGTGGCCTAAAGTCAAAATAAAACGCGCTAAATTTGAATCAGCCAACCATGTCAAGCCACGCCAGCGTCTTCTTCTCCCTTTGCCTGTAACTGAAATCAAATAGCGGGGGTTTTAAACCCCCACTAACTGCAATATTCAAAAATAGCGATTAGCACATGAGGGAATATAAAAAGGGCGCGAGGTGGTTGTTCAATTCGTTGGAAGGTCCTGGTTTCAGTGGTATAAGTTTTATGGCCTGATTTTTCCAGATGAGGAAAGCCCTAAATCAAGGTCTCTGAAACCCTAAGAAATGTCCATGGTGGATTCTCCTACAGACAGCCATTCTTCAATTGGATGATACCATTAGCTTTAGAATGATCATGTTAGTGTAAATCAATGGTTAAAAGTTACAAATAATGCATGGAAAATGGAATACGATTATCAAAATTTTCAAGAAAAGTAAAACACTGTTATACCAATTCCTTGAGTATGGAGGGTTGGCTTTGATTGGAATGGTTTCCTGGATGTGTCAGGAGTGTGATGGAATAGTTATTTGGCTTTGAAACGAGCTCTAGCTGTGAAAACAGTTTTCAATTTTTTTGGAAAAAATGCAAAGTTGTTCTTGTGCTTGAGGCGCAGCTTCTGTGTCCTTAGCATTAGGTTTGCAATGTGCACATATAGGTGAATGAATTAGGTTAGAAAAATCAAGCCCAAAACCTTGTATTCAATGATTTTCAATATTTGATTTTCATGATCTTTTTCAATCTTTTTTTTCCATCAAACCATTGCCAATTGCATAGAATCTTTCCTTATTGAGTGTGCACGAAATCTTGAGGTCATGATGGATGAAAATGCTGCACAAAAAGATTTGGAAAACATGATTTGCTATTTTTGTCATATTTAATTTTAATTAAATGAATTAATAATAATAATAATTCAAATAATTAATCAAAAATGATAAAATAACTCCCTTGGATGTCAATGGGTCGTGCATAGCCTTTGGGTGATGATTCATGGAAGAAATTGTGGCCCATTAGCAATTTTGAGGCATTTGAAGCAAAGTTGACTTTTCAAAATTCCCAAAAATTTCCCAACTTCCACAAGGCATATCTTGCTCAAGTTTTAAGCTTTGATCATGTTCTTGGACATTTTGGAAAGGTCTTGAAGTCCTTTAACCAATGCCTTTGGTCCCATGTCATTTTGATTTACCAATTTCAAGTTATGGTCTTTGACTTAAAGTTCCTTTTTGTTGACTTTTGAAAATGACCTATAATGTTGAGATTGATAACTTTTTGTGAGAGCATTTCTTGGACTTGAAATGTGAAGAGGAGTTGTAGGAAATGTCATTCTCTTCAAAATGAGCTTTGGATGGAATTTTTCTGATAAACCATGTGGAAGTTATGCCTTGGTCAATTTGCAGTTGACTTTTTCAACTGTCCAAAAATAGAAACTTTTGCATCTTGAGACTTTTTGAGCCATGCCTTGAGAATCATGATCAAGAATTGATCAAATGATGTTTGTGGCTTCAAAATAAGATGTTGACCAAATTTTTTGACTTTTGACTATCAAATGACCATTTTGCCCCTACAGTTGACTGTGAAGCAATTAGGGTTTTTGACTGTGCAATCTTGTGCTGTGAGTCTTGAAACTTAGCATGAGGATGCTTGACAATGTTTATAGGCATGTTGGACTTGATTGGACCTTTGGAAACTTCAATTTCTTTGCCAGAACCAAAACCCTAATTTTTGACTGTTAGGAGGCAATTGGACTGTGCAACTCTTGGGAGATTTTGAAGCATGCTCTTTGCAAATCTTGGAGAATATGGGAGGGCAAATTTTGGGGTACAACACTAACAAAGGAAAGGGTGAAAAGAACAGAAAAAGACCTTTCAAGATTATTTATGAGTAAGGGGGTAGATTATGGAAAGGGAAGGTGTTAGCACATTTTCCATCTGTAGTTATCTACGGGCTCTTAGATGCTAGCTTGTTTGAAAATACCTTGTGTTTGTGTGTTTGAAAAAAAGTATTTTTAAAAGACGCCTTAGTGGGGTGAACTTTGTAATGTTTCTCGTATTGTTGAGAACGTATACAAAGTGTTTTTGAAAATATTTTTGGAAAAAGTTTTGTGTATGTGAAAAATTGTTTTTGAGCAAGCCTCTAAGAACTATCTACTTTACTCGAAAGGGTCTGTTCTTTTCCTCTTTTCCTTTAGACAGTGCTATCCTACTATTAGTGAGTAGGTATCCCTATCATTAGACGTTTGAGGGACATTCGAAGGGACGTTGTATAGTCACAAAGGCAACTGGGCAAGAAACCTTAGTAACTACCCTAGGGTTTTAAGATCATATCGAGGCAACATCGAGAGGGTCATTTTTGATCTTTTAATTTAGAGGGTAGCCACTAAAGTCTCTCACGTTTTTAGAGTTGTGACTATCTTAATTCGAAGGCAACCGAAGTGGGGGTACCCTAGAGGTGTGCATGTGCAATTGTGTTTGTATTCAGTTATTTGTCTTGTGTTAGGTTTGCTAGTGTTTTGATTATTAATCTCTTTCCATACAATCCTATTTATCATGCATCTAACAGTTAATAGTTTGCAGGAATTTAAAATGGAGAAAGATAAATACTAAACTATTACAAGGCTTCGGGGAGGGGAATTAATTACATGTTCAAAATGGGGAATAAAGCAGTAAAATAATGTCCTAGTTATAACTATTACATCCAGTAGACAAATATAATAATATGAAAATGTAAAAATAATACAAAAGTATTTAAGAGCGCGCAAATTGAAAATAACGTTTAAAACCCTAATGTACTTCTAGGTTAAAAGATAATCTTTTATTATTTTGTTTATTTGGAAAATGTTAAATTAAACTAAATCTGATTAATTAAAAAAAACAAGAAAGGAAAGAAAATTAAAATTAATTCTAAGACAACCTAATATTTTTATATTTTTTATTTATGAAAATAAATAAAATCAAATAAATCCTAAGTCTATTGATTTTAAATTAAGGAAATAAATTAAAATAATTAACTAAATTAAATTATAAAAATTAAATATAAAATAAACTTAATTCTAAGTTATTTATACTTTTTTTTTGGTTTTTTATGATTAATAAAGAAAATGATTTGAAAATTAATAAATATAACGCAAATAATTAAATAAGCTAAAAAGAAAAAAATGAGATGGGCCTGGTGTCAAAGTGAATTGGGGGTGAAATTTGGAATTCGTTGGGCCCAAGTTGCTGTTAGCCCAAAGGTGTTGCGCCTAATCCCATGTGGTTGGCCCCTTGAGGGTTCACCATGTACAAGCGTGCTTGAGGTGTTGGATCTCCGTCTGTTGGCATCTGATGTCCCAGATGTGAAGGCACATGATATACGTCCAGATCTTCCCTACACTGGATCTGCAAATATTATGTTAGAAAAAAAATGAAAATGTGAGACCTAGGTATCCAACCCAGGTCCTTTCCATTGCACGCGTTACCCTTTACCATCTGAGCTGCTTGTTCATTCGTTTATACCAATGAAACAATAATATTATATATGAAACACAAGTAAAATATATTTAAAAAAATAAAACGCGCGCTGGCCTGTTTAGCCCAATATGAGAGTGACAGTTGGGGCGCTGGAGTCAGTCCACTGGAGTCAACTCTCTGGTTGTCTTCTCCGGTGGGATCAAAATCAAACTTGCGAAAATAACAAGTTATGGAGATCCAAACCTACCCTACCCCCCTTATTTTTTTTCCCTGATTCCAAATCTGAGGTCCATTTGGCCTGAAACGACCTAAATTTTGAGTTTCGAAGGAGAACACAGATCGTGCCCTAGCAATGGCACGATCTCATCCCTGCCCTTAAGCTTGCATGTAACACGTTAAAACAATCACAAACATCATTAGCAACACAAATATATGCGCAATAGGTATTTAATTGGCATGAATTTACATTTTTGATTTCAAGAAACCTTACCAAATGGCGATGCGTAGATCCGGTGATCTAGGATGTTGCAAGCCTTGGGAATGGGTGGAATAGGTTCCTGGGAATCTCAGGAGCAATGTATGGTCACTAGTTTGGATTAAGGGTGCCTGTAAAATGTGTTTCGATTTTGACAAATTTTGTTGAAATTTTGGGGAAATTGGTATGCTTTTCTGAGGCAGTGTGAGCGTGTATAATTCTTGCAAATGTGATGTACATATAGAGGAGATGGAGATAGGGAGGAAATATGGAAAGAATCTAAGCCATAACCATTGTCTTAAAATCATGATCATATCTTTTGAAAACTTGTTAAAATTGTAATATTTCATGCCATTTTGAGCAAGCAATGAACCAAGACATGTCTTGCACGCTTCTTGGGCCTTAAGACAAACAAAATATCAACTCAAATGCCAAAATCAATTATTTACTATTTTATGCAATTTAATTTAATTTTTATTTTAATAAAACAACATAAATATGGATAAAATAGGTAGAAATGGAAAGGAAATGTATAAATGATTTTAGATGTCTTTCATAAGGTTAGGAAGATGTTTGAAACCCAAAAAGTTAAGCCATTGACCTAAAAGTTCAAATTTGCCCAATGCAAAAATTCTTGAAATTTCTCATATTTTCCCAACTCGGGAAAGCCGTAACTTTCTCAAATTTACCCAATGAATATGATCTTTGACTTTTTGGAAAGCCCAAGATGTGTCCTTAAATCCCTCTTTTTATCAATTTTGCATTTGAAGAATTTATCTTGATGTAAATGGTTTTGGCAAAAAGTGTCTTTTGTTGATCTTTTGAAAGTGAGCTATAATGTATGAGTCCATATCTTTCCAATGATGCATTTCTTGAACTTGAGGATAAAAGAGAAGTTGTAGGGAATTGTATTCTCTTCAAAATGAACTTTGGTTGGGGAAACATGGATGAAGTATGTGAAAGTTATGCTTGGTCAAAGTTCAGTTGACTTTCTCTAGGAAACCCTATTTTAGCAATTCTTGACTTTTGATGGATTAAGAGCATTCTTTGAGGAATCAAGATTAACCCTTGATCAAATGATGATTAACACTTAAAAATCTTGATGTTGACGAAAAATCTTGAAGTTTGACTGTATATTGGTCACAGTTGACTTTTGACCTAGTACAGTTGATTTTCAAACACTTGAGCAATAGACTGAGCAAACTTGTAGTGTAAGGCATGAAATTTGGCATGGAAAATATTGAAGACATATTAGGGACCATGGAAATTTTTTGGAGCGTTTTCAACCCAAACATCTCAATGAAAAGTAAAACCCTAGTTGGAGGTTCATTGCTTAGGAGAATTTGTCTGATCAATTCTTGGTCAACCTTGAGCAATTGAGGACCTCTAGGAGCATGTCTTGAGTAAAAATGGTAGGGAAATTTTTGGGGTACAACACATGAAAACAAACTCAGACATCAAAAATGGTTTCTCCGATCATCATCTTTGGCGGGCTTCGCTGGAGATTTACAAACTGTAACAACAAAAAATCGATAAACAAGATTAAATATAAGGAGCCCTTAGATAACCGCCAAGGGAAGGGTTACAAAGATAAAAGAAGGGGAGGAATTTTCGTATCATTGGCCCTTATTAGAAGCCAATTTCTCTTTTAGAGCAACTATAGGAGAGTTCACCACTAGATTGACATCCTCGGTCGCCTTGTTTCCCTTGGGCTTAGTTCTAATATCCTTGTCATAGGAAACGACGATATAATAAGGTTGGGAACCTTCTAAATCATCCCATCAGTTGTCCACCACATACACTTTGAACATGTCCATGGGGCTCAAATCTAGCTCAAAATAGAGAAAGGACATCTTTTCCTTAGTCCTCTCGAAGTAGATAATAGTTGTTTCTATCAAATCATCCTTGAGCGTAGAAACATCATCCTCCAACTTTTTTTGAGTAATTAGGGAATGCTCTAGGGATTCCCATAACTCTCGCTCTTTGGTATCAAACTCGCTGGTCTTATACTCCGTATCTTGAAGCTTGCATGTCAAGTTCAACTTTTGGCCAAGTCTACTTTATAGTTTGAAAGCTTCGTCCTAATCTCCTTGTCAACCTTATGTTATGCCCAAATTTTCGCTCCTAAGATTTCTCATTATCTCACTTTTATCAATATATCAAGATCACACATTAGGGTTGGTTCTCCCTTTCTTCTTCATCCTATCTTTAAGTTTGCTCTTGAGGGATCACCAAGCCCCTTGAATTGTGTATCTTATAAATATGTTCTATTAACTAACATCAATATATGTATATATGTTTTTTTAATGTTCATATTGTAGGTGATCACATTTTCATTTATCCCATCATCTAACATAGGGTTTTAAGGGGTAGTTCTCAGTCAAATGATGCTTCAAAGGATTGTGAGAGATCAATATTCAAGGTTATGTCTATGATATCAAATAATTTTGGTTCAACGAGCTTCTCACTTTATTTAGGACAAGACCTCCACAAAGTTGGTGACGACATTCATCAAGAAGAGAGGTTCATGTGTTTATTTCCATGC
Source organism: Vicia faba (assembly GCA_948472305.1). Classification (NCBI taxonomy): domain Eukaryota; kingdom Viridiplantae; phylum Streptophyta; class Magnoliopsida; order Fabales; family Fabaceae; genus Vicia; species Vicia faba. The sequence continues at coordinate 253,122,940 of OX451738.1, read as the reverse complement.
CTTCTACAACAAGCTTCATTGGGACTTAAGCTCGATCTTTGAATTTTCTTCAAGATAATATCATTTCAAGACCTATTATGATTCATCATGCCTTATTTTTCCAAGAAATATCAAAATATTCAAGGTTGGCTTAACAAGTTTGATTTGATTGAGCAAATGCTTGATTCAGTGAATGCAAGTGCATAACTCTCTCAATTTTCAACATTTGGAGTTGGTTCTTTTTTGCTATGGATTCTCATCATCATCAATAATATCCTACCTTCACATTACAAGATCCAATTGTGCAAGAAAAATCATCAAAAATTGAAAGGGATTTCAAGTCATTTTGACACTCTCTGAGCTAGGGTTTCTTGACTTCCAAGGACCATATCTTGCTCATTTTTGTATATTTCTGAGTGACTCCAAAGCCATGATTCTCTTTAAATGGTCCTTAAAAATATCTCTTCATAAATCTAAGGATAATTTTGAATGGAAGATCACTAATGATTGAGAAAGGTTACAAGTCTAGTTGAAGAGCCTTTGAATTCTAGGGCTTGACTTCAAATGATCATAACTTGGTCAATTTTTATCTCCTTGAGCCCATTATTTTTCCACAATAATATTTGGGGTGTCTACTATAACTTTGTTTTTATGTACAAGACTAGAAGATGCTTGGAAAGTTGTTGAAGATTGAAAAGATTATATGTCTTTTGTGAATTTCCCCAAATTTGTTCATCATCTTCCAAAGACCATAACTCTTTCATTTTTTTATGATTTTTGAGTGATATCAATTCCACACTTCAATTCATGAGGTCTACTGCATGTCATCTTCAGATATCAAGATCAAATTTTGAGTGAAAAGTCATGTATTTTGAAGAACATTATAGGTCATTTTGAAGTTCAACACTTCAATTTTTCTAAGTACAAGACATTTGTGTGTTTTTCAAAAATTCAATTGGACATAACGTTTTGCTCAAGCATCCAAATTATGTCTTATTTGGCACATTGTAAAGATTGTAACCTTGTCTTTCAAATACTTCAAGATCATCCCATAAAGGTCCTTGAGTAGTGAGAAATACATTATTGAAGTTGGCTCCATGGAATTTGTTTTTGCTTCAAGTTAGAATTTTTTACCACGAGTATACTTGGATTACGGGTTAAATTACTCAAGGTTTAGTTGCTAAACATGTTTAACTAATTGTCCAGATGCATTTTTGACAAGAATTGAACTTGATATGAGATCATTTTGATGCATTTCAAGTCACACGTTTGGCATGACCACAATTGGCTTGGTTTGCACTATTTTCTCACAATTCCTCTCATTTCTCATCATCATTCACTTCCCTATAAATAGAGTATGATATCCCACTCTATAGACAAGCTTTAGAGAGCCAAAGAACCTCTATTGAACTCCCTCCATACCTCTCAATTATGCAACTTTGAATTTAGTTTTAAAGCATATTTCAATGCATTTTCTTTGTTGATTCTTCATCCTTGAACTTCCCTGAAGATAACAAAAGAAGAACCAAGCCTTGAGGTGTCCTAAATCTTGCTAGCCAAGTCTAGTTTCAGAGTAAATTCATCTTACTTCGTTCAGGTAGTTTAAGGCCCCGAATATTCTAACTCAAATTACTAGAATGGTTTATGATGTTCAGTGATGCTTGCTATTTATTTAATTTTGGTGAATCAATCCATTTGATGCTTCTATTTTTTTATTTCAAAATTTTCAAAACTCTCTGGTTTTCTCCAAATCGAGTAAGTTGTGTTTTATATGAATTTTTCGTGAGGTAGGGTTAGGTTCCTCTTAAAGAGATGAATCCAATGATGCCACTATGGGTTTATGATTTTTCCATTTGAAGAAACTCACAAAAAGCCAGCGCGCAGGGGTCTGGAGGTTGAACATGATCTACATGTCGTTCTTCAACCAATGATAGCGTGACAATTGCTTTAATTTCATTGGCCCAGTTTTAATTGATCGTGTGTGTTTCTCACTAAGGTCCATATCAAGCACAACGAGCTAGGTCCTTTGGATCTGTTTACTAACACGTTTTGACTATGATTAGATGGTCCATATTATTTTGACATTATTTTTATTTTCTGATTTTTGATTTAGTTGTTTTAAACTTCAAAAATTCATAAAAAAATTATTTCAACTTCTAAAATTCTAAAAAATTTCTCAAAAATACTTTTGATTTTTCTCTTTCTGATTTTTATTTTTTCACAATTTTATTTTATGATTTGGTATTTTTTTATGATTTTTTCACTTTATTTGACTTGTTTTAATTGTTTAAAAATACTTTTCTTGATTTTTAAATTCTGGAAAAATTATGGAAGGATCCAATGACCTCTTGAAAAATATTGGTGACCTAATTTTGTTTTTATTTCTGATTTTACTATTTTTCACAATTTTTGGTTTATTTTGCTTACTTCTTTAAATGTAAAAAAAATAGTTTTTGACTTTTAAAAATTCTAAAAAAATACACTTGTTGACTCATGTTTGACTTCTGATATTTTTTTTTTTTGATTTTTTATTTGGTGTTTTAACATACTTTGTGTGTTTTTCTAATTATTTCAATTTTATTAATCATTTTAAATATATTTTTTTATTAAATATTATTTTATTATTTTTGTTTGGTCTTGATCTGAGTGTTATTTTGGGACAAGTTCCTCAACCTCATTGGATCTTGGGTGTTGATAGGTTAAATAATCAAATCCACCAAAATGGATGAATGATGTTGATGATACTTGAAACCCTAATTACATCTGATACATCTCCTTCCTCTTCATCTAATTCCTTTCTTACTTGTGCTACATGTTGTTGGAGAATAATCTACATATCATTTCTCTAACATGTGGTACATAGATTGCTATTGACCGGCCTCAAAATAGGCATGACTTCTATTAAAGTACACTTACGATTGCTTAACATAGCGTTAAATTTTCCCCAATTCAAAAATGATTATTCATAGCCCAAACCTATATTTGCAAGCCCGAGCATGTTTAATTTGAAACCTTTGATCTAATAACTTTGAGGTTAATTGTTAGGAGTCTTTGATCTTTTCAATCCTCTAATGAACTTCATGAACTTTGGTCGAAGGACAAAAAGCAAATAAGACTTGTTGTTGTGAAGCTTTGATTTTATCAATCTTCTAATGAGTTTTCAAATACAAGTTTCAAGATGGTCATTCAACTAACCTATAATTTCTAATTCATTAACAATTGACTCTACTTTGTGCCTTTACTTTATGCCTTTACTTTTACGTATCACTTACTTTAGCATTTACATTCCATGCCATTTTTAGCTTTGCTCACTTGAGCATTTATCTTTATGTCATTTTTATTTTTCTCACTTGAGATTTCATTTTCTTTTTGAAGACACTTAATAATCAACTTGAACATTAAAAGCCTTAAGGTTACTTGGACTATTTGGTTACCATCCTTGGCATTATGAAGTTGTGGACCTCTTGGACTTAGGATTAGAAGCCTTGATATTCTTGGGACCTTGTGACTCTGTTGTTATTTTGTATGGAGTTCTTAGGGTTTACCCCAAGATATTGGGTTAATTTTTTTTTTGTGCAGGTTATTCTGATTATGTGCTTTGTCTGTGATTGAGAATTCCTCTGTATACAGTCGTTACTCTGCCCAATTTTTATGAAGACTTAATTCATCTGAAGCTTGGTATTCCTAAGAAGTTTAGTATTTTTGCATGCTTGGTTTCAATCCAAAGAATGAGAATTCTACATTTACTCTTTATGTCAAGTATTGGCTTCTTATTGGTTAGATTGTTCTTTTCCTTAGATTTTACCTTATACTTTAGGATAGTCCCTTCATCTCCTCCCATCTTCTTTAATTTAAAAAATCTTCTCTGTCCTTTTCAAAACTCTTCTTGTTTTTCTAACTTAAACCACTTTCATAATAAATTTGGACATAGGTCCATGCATTTTCGAAAATCTTTTATTAATCAACTTTAATCAATTTAATCATATTTTGACATTTTTTGAGAATACTAAAATTCATTAACCTCATTCAAATTATTTTGCCACTTTGGATTTTTATTTTAAATTTTTTCTCAAAAGATTAGACTCTTGTCGATTCTTGTAGTGATGCGAGCTACTATACTTCTACGATATGTAGTGAAATGAGATATTTTCCACTTGGGTGTTGAGTGAAGATTTATTTATTTTAAAATCCAAGTTATATCCTCCACTTTGAGATGATGCAAATCCTCCTTTCTCCTAATCGTGGGTAGTAGGTATGTTTTCTACTCGGATACGACGATGATGTCTCTTCTCTTAAAATTACCAACACACATGTGTTTTAAAAAAATTTAAGTGAACTACGAGTACCCTGATCCCCTATTGCATGAAAGGTGGTACGTAGGTGTTGTACCCCAAAATTTGCCCTCCCATTTCCTCAACATTTTCTCATCACAAAAACCTTGAAGATCAAGATCCAGTTAGGGTTTCCTCTGCTCAAGACTTCTCCTTGCACTGTGGACCCAAATTAGGGTTTGTGGTTGAACAAAGATGTTTTGACCTAAAATGCCTAAGATGACTTTCATGCTTCATGTTGGACTCCCAAGTTTATCCATACCAAGTTTCAAGTCTTGATTCCAAGTTTTGCCCAGTCAATTGGACAGATGACCTAGAAATCAGCTGTATTGGGGAAAAAGTCAACTGTGGCCAATTGACAGTCAAATCTCATGAAAATTGACCCACATCAACATTATGAACTCATATGGACCATTTGATCAAGTTTGGATCACAATTCCACAAGAAATTTAATCAGATCATCAAAAGGGCAAAATGGTCATTTTTAGGGTTTTGACTGCACAAGGGTAATTTTTGACTGTTTGACCTAGCCAATGGCAAACCAAACTTACATATGGACTCAAATACCCCATGGAATTATCTTGACATGCTCAACAAACTCAAAAGATCCCAAGTACACAAGATTGATAGTTGAATTTCCCTGTCAATTGATCAATTTTGACTGTATACTGAAAAGTCAAACTTTGACTTTTTGGTCAAAATCAAGAGTCAAGATTCATTTTTCATCAAAACATGCCAAATCATGAAACTTGTTCACCAAGAAACCAAGAAATGCAAATTAGGGTTTGAAATGGGAATTTTTCATAACTTAGAATTTTTCTAAGTTATGGAAAACCCTAATTTTTTCCAAACTTTGCCCCACTTTCTCACCAAGATTCATTTGGATTCAAACGAAAGTCAAAACATGAAAGTTGTAGCTTGTTGCATAATCTACAACTTTGATTCACAAAGTTTTCCCAAATTAAGCTTGTATCTCAAGTTACAATTTTTTGAATAAGGGCACTAAACCATTCTTAACTTAGTGAAAATTTGACCTTTTTGACAAGGTTTTCTACCTAACTTCAAGACCATTTTCCATACACTTCCACTTGGAATTTCAATTTGCATTTCAAAGATGGATTGTAGTACACATTCCAAGCTTTCCAAAATGTCCAAGAACTTCTCAAACAACCTCATAACTTGAGAGAATCGTATTTCACAATATGGCAAAAATCCACTTTTGAATGGTTCATGAACATGTTCATAACTTAGGCCATTTTCAAATCAGCATAGTTTGTGCTACATTACAGGTCCTAAAACCCTTTGACACTCATAAATTTAATGCAAAACCATTGTGCCAAGTTGTTATTCTAAGCATTTGGACATTACATGGAGAATTAACCCTAAACTAGAAAAAGCACTATTTCCATTTTTGAAAAGTAGAACTTTATGTCAAGTTTGCAATCCAAGTGGTACAGTCCAAATCTTCTTGGCACAAGTTTGTGAGCAAATTGCACTGATCAAGGCCAATGTATGCAGCATAGTGTGAGGGCCTGTACAGGCTAGAATCATCAAGTGGCCATTGCTTGCTTCAAGTTCAAGTAAGATAGCATAACTTGTACCAACTCTCATATCAGCTTACAAACACTTAAACAAACTTATCAAACACATTCCACACATGGATCCAAAGCAAAAGCACGAGCCTTTTACCTCCAATCCCTCCCAAAACTCAGAATCACCTTGAAACTGCTCAAACAGAGCAACCTCTGCAGATTGAGTTCCAACTCTCAATCCTTTCAAGCATTCTTGCCCAAACCAGTTCATACACCTTCCCTACCATCTATGCAAGCTAACCAAAAGCAAAAACACGACATGTAATCCCTCTAACTGGTTCCACCATTTTCACATTTCTGATTTGCAGGTGAAGTGCTCTAGCTCGATTCAAAAGCTTTCAAGGCAAAGTAAATATTGGAACAGCATCACCACACCTCAAGGAAGCTACACCAACCATTATCTTGCCCTGAAAGCTTCTCCTTTTCCAGATAGAACTTCAACTGAACAGGTAAGTTTTTGAATTCGTATCTCTCTTATTAGGCATCATTAGCTCTAAGTTTGTGAATAAACAATGTTCTACTCATGCCACTGAACATGTACATGTTTTTACTTTTCATTTCTTTTGCTTGAGCTGTGAGAATTTAAGGTTTGAAAATGGCAGAAAACTTAGGTCAGGATTTGGGATTGTTAAAATTCTCTCTCATTTCTGAGAGTTAGGATGAGTTTTTTATATATTTGGAATCGTGATTCAATGCTTGACATGATTTGTGTTGAAAGTTTGTGCAAAAGCTCAAAGAATCAGGATGTTTGAATCCCTGTTACAAGCGCGCGTTTTTGGCTGGAGGTTGAAGAAGGTGTCTCATGGGCTGGGCCAGCTTTTGTTTTACTTTTCACACCATACAATTGCTTCTGCATCCTCTGAGCCCATTTGGTTTATTTTTAATGATTTCTGACTTTTTCTTTTTCTGATTGATTCATTTATTTTTTCTCATGTTATTAAAAATATAAAAATCTTTTTTCTCACCATTTTTTAATTTATTAGGTATTTATGTGATTTTCTTTTGATTAATACATAAATGAATGAATATATACATTTCATTAAAAATATTGAGAAATATGTAAAAATACTTTTTATTTTCATTTTTATTTTATTTTACCTTCTGAAAATACTTTATATAAAAAAAATACTTTTTTTACAAATATTAAATATTATTATTATTTATATATATATAATACACATCTAAAACAATACATATATACATATATTTATTAATATATTTAGAGTAAATACAAAATATATACACTTTTGTTTTTTTGTTATTATTAATATTTAATATAAAAATACATTTTTGACAAATACCTCATTTTATTTTATTTTTGTATATATAAATAAATATTTGTACATAATAAATGAATAATGCATTTTATTTAATAGAATTAGGGTTTTACCCTAAATATGAAAATACTCCAAAAATAATACCTTTTTATTTTCTTTTTATTTTACATAAATAATACTTTTTTTTCATACATATAAAAATTCTTTTTGCATTCTTGCATATTTGTTTTTATTTTATTTAATTTATGCAAATTGATCACCTTGTAAATGATTCAATATTGATGTAATAGTTTTAGGTTTAAATTCCTTGTCAAAATCCCCATTCGAACATTTGTACCCCCCTTCCCATATATGGTTTTGTAATAGCTTAGTAAATTTATTTTCGCACTTTATTGCTTTCTAATTATACCATGTTAGAATTAGGGTTTGTATGCGAAAAACGACAAAATAGTTATGACCTAATCTCAAGACAAACAAGCATGAAAATGAACACACAAATCACACTTGCACCCCCTAGGGTATTCCATTTGTTGCCTTTCAAAATTGGGCCATATTGCATGTTAGGTCTCTTTGGGCAAAACAAACAAATCAAATGATCATAGTCCCTCGATAACACTTTCAAAATGTTGCCTAAAACAAATGATCAAGTCTCTTAAAGAAAATGCCCAAAGATACTTGACACCATTGCAATTATGGCCTAAACGATGACCCGCGCCTGTCCCTTTCACATCCTAACATGAGATTGTCCACCAAATACAATGGTGGAACAAACTTATTAAAAGGGTTAAAACATAGCAATAAACTTTGAGAAAATTTAGGAGTAGATAACCTCTTAGTTACTTGAATCAAACTTGCAAAACAAAACACTTGCCTATTTTCTAAACCACACATCACTACACTTTCAAAAAACAACTTTCAAAAACAAATGAAAACCTTTTCAAAAGACATACACCTTTGTATACATCCCCACATGGATCATTACAAAGGTTGCCACCACAATGGCTTCTTTTCAAAACATTTTTCAAACACACACACACAAGCACCATTTCAAACAATTGAAAACAAAAGGCAAGTGATCTAAGCAAGTAACTAAGAGCCCATGGATAACCATGGATAGAAAGGGTGCTAATACCTTCCCTTTCTATAATCTACTCCCCGAACCCAAGAAAACATCTCAAAAGGTTTTTGCTGTGCTTTTTAACCTTTCCTTAGGATAAAATAAAAAGTCGGTGGCGACTCTTGCTCAACCGAAACATTTGCGAAAACAAAACGCAAAATCTCAAGTAAGTTCTCCCACCGTATCACAGAACTGGCGACTCTGCTGGGGATAAATTTAAAAGTGGAGTAACCTTAGGGTTTAGATCACCTTTGTTTTCAATTGTTTGCTTTGTTTGCTTTTATATTTGTGGGCTTTGCATCGGAGTTTCATAGATCCTAACCCGGATCTGGGAAATACCCTTTTTAGGTAGCATAATCTGTGAGGGACCTGTTCGGCGTAGACCGACATGGGTGAAACAGTGGCTACGTTGGTGTGGCATCTTGGTCTGTACCTATATCCCTTGTGTTGCAACGGGGAGAATATAGGTCTTCTAAGAAGTCATTAAACACCAACCAACCTTAGAACCCTAAATTGACCAAACTTGGCTATTAGGACAGTAGCAGTATGCTACACTCATTGAGGCTAAACTCTCGAGATGGTTCTGGCCGCGAGAAAAGATTGCGATGCTGGAGTTATGACCGATTGAGGGTAACCAATGATTTGAGATCCTCTAGAACCCGATTACTTTTGATAGGACAGGTTTTAACCAACAAAACCAAAAGAGGGTAATACCTGAAATTCATGCTGGCCTGAAACCTAAGGGTGTCTTGTGTGACTTGTGTGCCTTATCATGTTTGCCTGTGTGAATACTTGTGGTGTGCTTCATCATAGCATCATGCCATCATACCATTGCATGCATCCTGTATAAAGGACTAACCCATTTCAAAGACAAAAAGTTTCATCTTTGCTCTGTTTTGTAGGACATCATGATGCCCGTGCGTAGGAATACTATCCGGCTCAACTTTGTTCAACCACCAATTTTGCTCAAGGATTTGGTTGGTAGGATTCCAAACACTTCTTCCTTCATCAACAGACATGGTTCTCTCCTTGGCTTGATCACTGCAAAGTGGGACCAACAACTGATAAGTGTTCTGACCCAGTTTTATGACCCTCTGTATCATTGTTTCACCTTTCAAGACTTCCAGCTGGTTCCTACCCTGGAAGAATTCTCTTATCTGCTTGGGATCCCTGTCTTGGAACAAACTCCATTCACTGGTTTGGAAAAGACTCCTAGGCCTGAAGAGGTTGCTGCAGTCCTCCCCTTGACCAAAGAAGAGGTATTGGCTAACTGGGAAACTAGAAGTGGAGTTAAGGGATTTTTGGTCAAATTTCTGGTTGGCAAGGCTAATGATTTCTGGAATGACTTGGACTTCAAGGCGTACGAGGATATTCTGGCCCTTTTGATTTATGGTCTGGTACTGTTTCCCAACCCTGACACCTTTATCAGTATCCATGTCATAAGGATCTTCATGTCTCGGAATCTTGTACCCACTCTTTTGGGTGATATCCAGCAACAACTCTATGCTCGTACTGCTCGAAAACGGGGAACTCCGTGGTGTTGTGCTCCTTTGCTAGTGAGGTGGTTTATTTCGCACCTTCCTAAGTTCGTGCTGAAGAATGAAGAAGGAAAAGGTTGGGATCGGAGGTTAATGTCTCTCACTGATAATGACATCACCTGGACTCTCAGAGGTTTGGATGAGGTAGCTGTTATTGATCGTTGCGGAGAATACCCGAATGTTCCGTTGATTGGTATCCAAGGAGGAATCTCTTATAATCCATGCTTAGCTCTCCGTCAGTTTGGAAGAGCCAGAGGAGTAGGGCCTCATGAAATGCTGGTTCCTCACTTCCATTTTGAGTTTCAGGCAGACAGTGACAAACTACGCCATGGATTCATCAGAGCTTGGGACAGAATTCACAAAGCTGACCCATATGAGTTGGGACCAAAGACTTCTCTACCAATGGAGCCCTATTGCAAATGGGTCCGCGTCCGTGCTCAGAGGTTAGGTATGCCGTACGAAGCTGTTAGACCTCTCATTCTTGAATCTCCTGATGAAGATGGGGTTCCTCCAATTGTCCTCCCTCCTCAGATACCTACTGATTTTGACACAATGAAGAGATCTTGGGCGCAACTAAAGGAAGAACGGGATTTCTATCAGGAGAAGTTCAACGAGCAGGAACGGAAGATCCAGAGGCTGACTAAGCAATTGGAAGAAGAGAGAGTCCTGAACAACTACATCAACACTGAGAAAAGGAGGCCATGGGAGCATTGATGGGCTTTGGATATTTCCTTTTATAGCTTTTATTTCCTTTCCAGTATTTTTCATTCCTGTAATTCCTAAGGGCGAATTGTTGAACAATTGAAAATTTTAATCTAATGAAGTGTGTTTCCCTTTTTGTCTACAAAGTTGAATCTTGTTTGTCTTTGAAAACATAAAACATACGCATTCCATTGCACCATATGCATAACAGGTACCCTATTTCACAGGTTGCTTAATCTCCTTCGCTGTTTATTTTGAACAGTCATCATGAATCCAGACTCATCCAGTGAGCAAGCAATCAAGGCCCTTCAGGCCCAAAGTGCCCAGTTTCAAGAAATGGTCCTAAGCCTGGCCCAAGGTCAGCAAGAGTTGAAGACTCTACTCCTGAAGAAGAAGAAGAAAAAGAGGACCGCGTTGTTCAACACCGGACGCAGATTTGGGAACACACTCCATAATGAAGCTGATCCAACTACTTCTTCTGCTGAGAAAAACAGTCCCCAAGGGGGAGGAGCTCCTAGTCCTGCAGTCTCCGACAACGAGACGGACTACAATGACAAACAATACCCACCTGCTGCTGACAGATACAAGCAATTGGAGGACCGCTTGAGCGCCATGGAAATTCAGAATGTGCCGGGGCTGGATTTCGGAGATTTGGGGTTATCTTCTGGGGTAGTAATTCCACACAAGTTTAAGGCGCCTGCCTTCGCCAAGTATGATGGGGTCTCCTGCCCAAAGCTGCATCTAAGGTCGTACGTAAGGAAGATCCAACCTTATACGGCGGATAAGAACCTTTGGATTCACTTCTTCCAAGATAGCCTCTCGGGGTCACAGCTTGAATGGTTCTACCAATTAGATGGAACTAGCATCCGACACTGGGAAGATTTGGCAACCGCATTCTACCGACAATATCAATACAATTCTGATCTCGCTCCAACGCGTACCCAACTTCAGGGTATGTCTCTAGGAACGGGTGAAGGGTTCAAAGAATATGCACAAAAATGGAGAGATTTGGCTGGCAGGGTGCAGCCTCCATTAGCGGATCGTGAGCTGGTTGATATGTTCCTAGGGACTTTGTCTGGTCCATTTTTCAATCATTTGGTTGGTAACTCCTCCGCCGGGTTTACGGATTTGATTCTGACGGGAGAAAGAATTGAAGCTGGCATCAGGTCAGGAAATATACAAAAGGCTGCCTCCACAAGTACTGAGAAGAGGCCGTTTAAGAAAGAAGCAAGCGCCGTCTATGGTCCTAGACGACAAGTCAAGCCCGAAAGTCGCCAAGCCGTAAATGCTTTGGTCATTTCAAAACCTGTTGCTGCTCCTCAGCAGTACAATCAACAAAGAAGTGAAAGGCCCAAGAGGCAGTATACTCGGCTGAGTATGACCTTATCTCAAATTTTACCCCAACTGTTATCCACCAACTTGGTGACCATCAAAGAAGCTCCTAAGGTCGTCAACACTGCGTCTCCTAAGTATAACCCAAATTCCCGATGTGCTTATCATTCTGATAGTCTCGGGCACACTACTGATGATTGCTGGGCCTTGAGAAACAAAGTGCAAGATCTTATCGATGCAAAGGAAATTCAGTTTGAAGCGCCTGAAAGACCGAATGTTGTAACTGCTCCTATGCCCCAGCATATAGTAAATGCCATTGAGGAAGAGTTGTATGCTGTTTCGGTGAATGAAGTTGTTACCCCTCTTTTGACTGTTAAGAGGAACTTACTACTAGCCGGTTTATTTCCGGGTTGTAGTAAGGGTTGCCTCCTGTGTGCTGTTATCCCCACCGGTTGTCCACTGCTGAAATCAGGCATCCAAAGCCTGATGGATAGCAAGGAAATTCTGTTCAAGAAAACTGCTGTTCCGTTTGTTTCCATTGAAGAAATTTCTGTTGTCACAATTTACAATCCTGCCAAAGCTCCCGTGAAGAAACCAGTCCAAATTATGTCTGTTGCACCCATCACTATTACTGTCCCGGGGCCTCTCCCGTATGATTCTGATAAAGCTGTTCCATGGCATTATGGAGCCGACGTGTATGTGCTTGGGGTGAAGCAGGAGTTCAACACCAATACCAGTATCAGTAACATCACTGGTCCCGCCAAGATTACCCGCAGTGGCAGGCTTTTCTCGCTTGACATTGCACCGCCAGTTATCCGAAAACCTCTCACCATCACACCCGCAAGTGTGCATGTTCCAATTCAAGTTCCTGTGTCTACTACTTCCGCCGAGTCTTCTGATACTCGGGGCAAATAAGTTGCTACCGATTTGCCTGCCAGGACGAAGGCACCAAAAAAGAAGACTGCTGTGGAAGCCTCCCAACAAGAAATGGAGGAAATCCTTAAAATTATCAAAAAGAGTGACTTTAACGTTGTTGAACAGTTGGGGCATACTCCCTCCAAAATCTCTATGTTATCATTGCTGCTATGCTCAGAGGCCTATGCAAAAGCCCTGATTTCATTTCTGAAAACGGCCCATGTGCCGCAAGAGACCTCCGCGGATCAATTCACCGACTGTGTGGCTAATTTGACGGCTGACAATGGCTTAGGGTTCTCGGATGCTGACCTTACCGCCAAGGGGAAAAATCACAATGATGCTCTGCACGTCTCTATAGAATGCAGGGGCACTACTCTCGCACACGTGTTGATGGATACCGGTTCTTCCCTGAATGTTTTGTCCAAGAAAGCACTGGATCGCTTGGATTGTGAGGGCCTGGAGTTGAAACCTAGTAACATCATTGTTAGAGCCTTCAACGGTTCTAAGAGGATGGTGCACGGTGAAGTAGACATCCCCATTCGTGTGGGTTCCCAAGTTTTCGACTCAACGTTCTATGTAATGGATATTCGTCCATCTTATTCCTGCTTGTTGGGTCGACCCTGGATTCACAAAGCTGGGGCAGTAACATCCACTCTACACCAAAAGCTCAAATACCCTGTCAAAGGGAAGATTGTTACTGTGCAGGGTGAGGAGGAATACATGGTTAGTCACTTGAATTCATTCCGGTATATCGAGATGGACGGGGAGTTTATTGAAACCCCCTTTCAGCATTTTGAGGAAGTACCCCCAGTGTTGGCATCAGCTGAGGCAGTAGTTGAAGAAGATTTTCCGTTGAAGATGGCGTCCTTGAAGGATGCCCGGGCTGTAATCGAGAAAGTCAATTGTACAAACTGGGGTCAGCTTCCTAACTTCACTCAAAAGAACGACAAGTTTGGGCTGGGCTTTACTGCAGAGGCTCAGAGGGCTGTGCGCAAGGAAAAGATCAGAAAGGCTCTGGTGTTTATCTCCAACCCAAGAGTGAATGCTATCGAGGAGGATGTAGAGGAAGCAGAGTTTGACAGTTGGATCTACCCGACTACCAGCAACGGACCAAACAACTGGACGGCAAAGGATTTTACACCTATCACATTTGTCACGCAGTAATTAATTTCTTTTGATTTCCAATTGTAACAAACAATATGTTAAAACTTTGTTGGCTCGGTGTTCTACCCGGGGCATCGTAGCTCCATTTGTGAGGGCTTTTTGTATGACATTTCCATATATCATCAATCAAAACATTGGACGTTTGTTGCATTTCAAATCTTGTGCTCTTTTTCTTTCTGTGTTATATATATTGCAAAACAGCTATATTTACACACACTCACTTATACAGGTTTCAATCCACTCTGGATCTCACTGGTAACAGCTCTGCTACCGCCAGTTATGACTTCGAGAATCCGATTAACTTGGCCGAAGACGAAGGTGAAGATGATTGCGAAGTGCCTGGTGAACTTGCAAGACTGCTACTCCAGGAAGAGAGGGCTATTCAACCACATGAAGAGCCAGAAGAAACGATTAACCTGGGTACTGAGACAGATAGGAAAGAGGTCAAGATTGGGGCTAATCTAGAGCTCAGCGTGAAGCAACGATTGATCCAGATGCTACGTGATTACATGGAGATATTTGCTTGGTCCTATGAAGACATGCCTGGTTTGGATGCCGACATTGTAGTTCACCACCTGCCAACCAAGGAAGATTGCCCTCCGGTAAAGCAAAAGGTCCGTCGTATGCGTCCAGAGATGTCTGAAAAGATCAAGGCTGAGGTCATGAAGCAGTTCGATGCCGGGTTTCTAGCGGTAACTTCTTATCCTCAATGGGTGGCCAATGTGGTGCCAGTGCCGAAAAAGGACGGTAAAGTCAGGATGTGTGTCGACTACAGGGACTTGAACAGGGCAAGCCCCAAGGATGACTTCCCCTTACCTCACATCGACGTTCTTGTCGATAATACCGCTCAACACAAGGTTTTCTCCTTCATGGATGGTTTTTCAGGGTATAATCAGATCAAGATGGCTCCGGAGGATATGGAAAAGACTACCTTTGTGACTCAGTGGGGCACCTTCTGTTATAAGGTCATGCCATTCGGATTGAAAAATGCTGGGGCAACCTATCAACGTGCCATGGTTGCTTTATTTCATGATATGATCCATCATGAGATTGAGGTATACGTTGATGACATGATTGCAAGGTCTCAAACTGAGGAGGAGCACCTTGACCATCTGAGGAAGTTGTTTGACCGACTCAAGTTATACAAGCTGAGGTTAAATCCCAACAAATGCACCTTTGGGGTAAGATCCAGAAAATTGCTAGGTTTCATTGTAAGTGATAAAGGTATTCAGGTGGACCCTGCCAAGGTAAAAGCCATACAAGAGATGCCGACTCCAAAGACAGAGAAAGAAGTCAGAGGCTTCCTGGGACGACTGAATTACATTGCCCGATTCATCTCACATCTGACTGCTACTTGTGAGCCAATCTTCAAATTACTGAAGAAAGATCAAGTAGTACGCTGGAACGATGAATGTCAGGCCGCCTTTGAAAAGATAAAGGAATATCTCTAAGAGCCACCCATTCTTATGCCACCAGTGGAAGGAAGACCTCTAATATTATACTTGACAGTACTTGACAATTCAATGGGGTGCGTGCTGGGGCAGCATGACGAGTCTGGCCGAAAAGAGCACGCTATTTATTACTTGAGCAAAAAGTTTACCGACTGTGAGTCTCGTTACTCACTGCTTGAGAAAACTTGTTGCGCTCTAGTATGGGCTGCTCGCCGGCTGAGACAGTATATGCTGACTCACACTACTCTATTGATTTCAAAGATGGATCCCATCAAGTACATATTTGAAAAGCCTGCTCTGTCTGGAAGAATAGCGAGATGGCAAATGATCTTGACAGAATATGACATCCAGTATACAACTCAGAAAGCAATTAAAGGAAGTGTACTGGCAGATCATTTGGCACACCAACCTGTGCACGATTACCAATCGTTGAACTTTGATTTTCCGGACGAAGATATCATGGTGGTAACTGACTGTGAAGTACCTGGACCGGATGAAGGACCTGAGGAAGGATCCTGATGGTCTATGCATTTTGACGGAGCCTCCAATGCTTTGGGTAACGGCGTCGGTGCTGTAATCATATCTCCCAAAGGAACTCATACTCCACTCACCGCCCGATTGTGTTTTAACTGCACCAACAACATGGCAGAATATGAGGCATGTATCATGGGTCTACAAGCTACAATCGACTTAAGGATCAAGTTTCTGAGTGTCTTCGGAGATTCCGCTCTCGTGATCAATCAGATCAAAGGCGAGTGGGATACGAAACACCCAAATCTTATTCCTTACAAGGAATATGTGTCAACCTTGCTTCCCCACTTTGAAGAAATAACTTTTGAGCACTTCCCAAGAGAGGAGAATCAGCTAGCGGACGCACTAGCTACGATGTCTTCAATGTTCAAAGTTAAATGGGACAATGAGGCTCCCCGGATCATTATCTGGAAGTTGGACGAACCGGCATACTGCTGCAAGCTTGAGGCTGAAAAGGTGACTGAAAAACCCTGGTATCATGAGGTGAAGAGGTATTTGGAAGCTCAGGAATACCCTGAAGGCGCATCTGTCAATGACAAGAAGTTCATGAGGAGGTTTGCGGCAAAATTCTTCCTCAGCAACGGCATTCTCTACAAACGGAATCATGATTCGACTCTACTACGTTGTGTGGATAAGGCTGAAGCAGAGAAGATCATGTTAGAACTGCATGAGGGTACATTCGGGACACATTCCAGTGGACACACCATGGCTAAGAAAATCCTTCGGGCAGGATATTTCTGGTCCACAATGGAAGCTGATTGTTACCAACACTCCCGAACTTGTCACAAATGCCAGATCTATGCTGACAAGGTGCATATTCCTCCAGTTCCTCTGAACGTCCTGACGGCACCTTGGCCTTTTGCAATGTGGGGGATTGATATGATCGGTGAGATCCGACCGACAGCATCTAATGGGCATCGCTTCATCTTAGTGGCAATCGATTACTTCACGAAGTGGGTTGAGGCAGCTTCCTACGCAACGGTAACCAAGAGCGTCGTGGCACATTTCATCCGGAATAATCTGATCTGTCGATACGGTGTCCCGGAAAGGATCATTACGGATAATGGCACCAATCTTAATAATAAGATGATCACTGAACTCTGCGAACAATTCAAGATACAACACCACAATTCTTCTCCCTACCGGCCGAAGATGAATGGGGCTGTAGAGGCAGCTAATAAAAATATCAAGAAAATTGTGCAGAAGATGACAGTGACCTATAAAGATTGGCACGAGATGTTACCGTTCGCTCTTCATGGGTACCGTACCTCAGCAAGGACGTCAACTGGGGCAACTCCTTTCTCCTTGGTATATGGCATGGAGGCGGTCCTGCCAATTGAAGTCCAGATACCCTCTCTCCGAATAATGAAGGATGCGGATTTGAATGAAGATGACTGGATCCAGACTCGACTTGATCAATTAAATCTGATTGACGAAAAGAGGCTCACTGCTATCTGTCATGGTCAAACGTATCAAAAATGGATGATCAGGGCATTTAACAAGAAAGTCAAACCACAAGAGTATCAAGTTGGGGACCTGGTAATCAAACGCATCATCCTTCCTCAAAGTGATCCCCGGGGCAAATGGACCCCTACGTACGAAGGGCCATTTGTGGTTAAACATGTGTTCTCCGGAGGAGCCATGATCCTAACCACCATGGATGGTGACGACCTTCCTCACCCCGCTAATGCAGACATAGTGAAAAAATACTACGCATAAATAAAAGACCCGCTAGGTTGACATACCTAGGCAAAAATAAGGGCTTCCCGGCGAACCAAAAGGGTTCGGGCAAAAATAAGGGATGAAATGAATAAAAATCTGTACACCCGGCAAGTCGAAAACCTGAAAAGGCGGCTTGGGCAAAAATGGGTATCCCGGTGGACTGAATACCCGAAAGGGCGGTCCAGGCAAAAGTTAGGGATAAAGCGTAACACTATGTCTCATTGGATCACTTCGCATCCGGAATTCGGCATCAACTATCTGGCTCAGACTTCAGCATCGACCAATCAGCTTCATCTTCAACTAGGCAGCAAAGCGATGAGACGCTTGGATACATAAAGGCGATAGCAGAGTTGGAACCCAGTGGGATTATTCACATAGCTGTTTTGTTTTCTTTTCAAAATTGTAAACTCTATGTTATTTGGCGGCGTCCTCTTACTAGGATGTCAGCCTCTTGTACAAAAACGCCTATTCACAGGCAAAATTCAAATCAATACAAATTCACTTGTCCATACAAATTTCCATTGCTTTTCCTTTTTTCTGTTTTGTCTTGCGAAGAACGTCCAATGTTCATTTTTGATATATGCATTTGACATTAAATTGCTGATTCATAAATATTTGCATATGAAACGAAAGATTAATTACAGGTGACATCAGAAACAGGGGCAACTGTGGAGTTGTTTGATGCAGTCTGGTTGCTTTGCCCGCCAAGGTACCCAGGTAGATTCGACTGAAGAATGTGACCAAATCATCTCAACGCCCCGCAGAGTAAGACAAGATTCAGCAATACTTTCCCCAAGCGGAGTTGATTCCCTGTCAATCCTGAAAAGGCACAACATTCCTCGACAGGTCTTAAAGCTCATCCCCGGTAGATTCTGGAAGCTTGTTCCCTACAGGATACAGACGTCTCTCCCGAGCTTTATTCAGAGTTATTCCTCACAAGGGCTTATAACTGGGTTATCCTCAGCTAATTTCCACGGAAGATCGCCCTCGGCAAAGTTCTTTCATTCCCCGGCAGGAGTCTATCTTTGGTATTCCCCAGCGGAGTTTATCTTTGGTTATCCCCAGCGGAGTTTATCGTCATTATCCCCAGCGGAATCCATCATTGAAGTCCTCAGCAGGCCTCTCATCAAAACTTTAGTAAAGTATCTCTGCCACAGAGAAACTCCCCAGCCGTTCGTCAAGGATTTATTTTCCTAAGACGAAATTACATTCATAAACATTTCACATTTTCATACATCTAGCTTACATACATGATAAAGTGCATACAACACTATCTCATGTTGAACATCATAACATCATGCATATCATACATCATGACATTGCGTACAACTTATGTTTTTGCCTTTTCAGGGAAAAAGACAATCCCAAAGACAACTACCTTCAACTGTCACAATTCCAGATTCGATACCTGTATCTAGCCAGGGCACATCTGAGAGTGATCAGTTTCCAGACTCGATTCCTGTATCTAGCCAGGGCACGTCTGAAGAGTTCGAAGATTCGATTCCTGTATCCAGCCAGGGCACATCTATCAACTACAGCATTTCCAGATTCGATTCCTGTATCCAGCCAGGGCATATCTGTTGACCACATTTCCAGACTCGATTCCTGTATCTAGCCAGGGCACGTCTGAAGAGTTCGAAGATTCGATTCCTGTATCTAGCCAGGGCATATCTGTTAACAACATTTCCAGATTCGATTCCTGTACCCAGCCAGGGCACATCTGTGAGAAACCGATTGTAGATTCGATACCTGTATCCAGCCAGGGCATATCTGCATGAGGAGATTGAAGATCAAACACCTGTAACAAGCCAGGAAAACATCTGTCTTTCTCAAATACACAAGTTCTCGCTAAGGAATCTCTTATGCGATCCACATTTCCAGATGGCATCTATAAGCCCATCTCCCTATCCACCACCTCTCCAAATGGCATCTATAAGCCCATTCCCGACATCACATTGCTGATATTCCAACATGCGAGTGCAAATTTCCGGGCACTCTAGTGTCCAATCTCCTTTTACCCTCGAGTCACGAAAGGCAAACTTGCCAATCTAACTCTTCAGGTTCAAGAAGATTGAACAGGGGAAACTGTTGTACCCCAAAATTTGCCCTCCCATTTCCTCAACATTTTCTCATCACAAAAACCTTGAAGATCAAGATCCAGTTAGGGTTTCCTCTGCTCAAGACTTCTCCTTGCACTGTGGACCCAAATTAGGGTTTGTGGTTGAACAAAGATGTTTTGACCTAAAATGCCTAAGATGACTTTCATGCTTCATGTTGGACTCCCAAGTTTATCCATACCAAGTTTCAAGTCTTGATTCCAAGTTTTGCCCAGTCAATTGGACAGATGACCTAGAAATCAGCTGTATTGGGGAAAAAGTCAACTGTGGCCAATTGACAGTCAAATCTCATGAAAATTGACCCACATCAACATTATGAACTCATATGGACCATTTGATCAAGTTTGGATCACAATTCCACAAGAAATTTAATCAGATCATCAAAAGGGCAAAATGGTCATTTTTAGGGTTTTGACTGCACAAGGGTAATTTTTGACTGTTTGACCTAGCCAATGGCAAACCAAACTTACATATGGACTCAAAGACCCCATGGAATTATCTTGACATGCTCAACAAACTCAAAAGATCCCAAGTACACAAGATTGATAGTTGAATTTCCCTGTCAATTGATCAATTTTGACTGTATACTGAAAAGTCAAACTTTGACTTTTTGGTCAAAATCAAGAGTCAAGATTCATTTTTCATCAAAACATGCCAAATCATGAAACTTGTTCACCAAGAAACCAAGAAATGCAAATTAAGGTTTGAAATGGGATTCAAACAAAAGTCAAAACATGAAAGTTGTAGCTTGTTGCATAATCTACAACTTTGATTCACAAAGTTTTCCCAAATTAAGCTTGTATCTCAAGTTACAATTTTTTGAATAAGGGCACTAAACCATTCTTAACTTAGTGAAAATTTGACCTTTTTGACAAGGTTTTCTACCTAACTTCAAGACCATTTTCCATACACTTCCACTTGGAATTTCAATTTGCATTTCAAAGATGGATTGTAGTACACATTCCAAGCTTTCCGAAATGTCCAAGAACTTCTCAAACAACCTCATAACTTGAGAGAATCGAATTTCACAATATGGCAAAAATCCACTTTTGAATGGTTCATGAACATGTTCATAACTTAGGCCATTTTCAAATCAGCATAGTTTGTGCTACATTACAGGTCCTAAAACCCTTTGACACTCATAAATTTAATGCAAAACCATTGTGCCAAGTTGTTATTCTAAGCATTTGGACATTACATGGAGAATTAACCCTAAACTAGAAAAAGCACTATTTCCATTTTTGAAAAGTAGAACTTTATGTCAAGTTTGCAATCCAAGTGGTACAGTCCAAATCTTCTTGGCACAAGTTTGTGAGCAAATTGCACTGATCAAGGCCAATGTATGCAGCATAGTGTGAGGGCCTGTACAGGCTAGAATCATCAAGTGGCCATTGCTTGCTTCAAGTTCAAGTAAGATAGCATAACTTGTACCAACTCTCATATCAGCTTACAAACACTTAAATAAACTTATCAAACACATTCCACACATGGATCCAAAGCAAAAGCACGAGCCTTTTACCTCCAATCCCTCCCAAAACTCAGAATCACCTTAAAACTGCTCAAACAGAGCAACCTCTGCAGATTGAGTTCCAACTCTCAATCCTTTCAAGCATTCTTGCCCAAACCAGTTCATACACCTTCCCTACCATCTATGCAAGCTAACCAAAAGCAAAAACACGACCTGTAATCCCTCTAACTGGTTCCACCATTTTCACATTTCTGATTTGCAGGTGAAGTGCTCTAGCTCGATTCAAAATCTTTCAAGGCAAAGTAAATATTGGAACAACATCACCACACCTCAAGGAAGCTACACCAACCATTATCTTGCCCTGAAAGCTTCTCCTTTGCCAGATAGAACTTCAACTGAACAGGTAAGTTTTTGAATTCGTATCTCTCTTATTAGGCATCATTAGCTCTAAGTTTGTGAATAAACAATGTTCTACTCATGCCACTGAACATGTACATGTTTTTACTTTTCATTTCTTTTGCTTGAGCTGTGAGAATTTAAGGTTTGAAAATGGCATAAAACTTAGGTCAGGATTTGGGATTGTTAAAATTCTCTCTCATTTCTGAGAGTTAGGATGAGTTTTTTATATATTTGGAATCGTGATTCAATGCTTGACATGTTTTGTGTTGAAAGTTTGTGCAAAAGCTCAAAGAATCAGGATGTTTGAATCCCTGTTACAAGCGCGCGTTTTTGGCTGGAGGTTGAAGAAGGTGTCTCATGGGCTGGGCCAGCTTTTGTTTTACTTTTCACACCATACAATTGCTTCTGCACCCCCTGAGCCCATTTGGTTTATTTTTAATGATTTCTGACTTTTTCTTTTTTTGATTGATTCATTTATTTTTTCTCATGTTATTAAAAATATAAAAATCTTTTTTCTCACCATTTTTTAATTTATTAGGTATTTATGTGATTTTCTTTTGATTAATACATAAATGAATGAATATATACATTTCATTAAAATTATTGAGAAATATGTAAAAATACTTTTTATTTTCATTTTTATTTTATTCTACCTTCTGAAAATACTTTATATAAAAAAATACTTTTTTTACAAATATTAAATATTATTATTATTTATATATATATAATACACATCTAAAATAATACATATATACATATATTTATTAATATATTTAGAGTAAATACAAAATATATACACTTTTGTTTTTTTGTTATTATTAATATTTAATATAAAAATACATTTTTGACAAATACCTCATTTTATTTTATTTTTGTATATATAAATAAATATTTGTACATAATAAATGAATAATGCATTTTATTTAATAGAATTAGGGTTTTACCCTAAATATGAAAATACTCCAAAAATAATACCTTTTTATTTTCTTTTTATTTTACATAAATAATACTTTTTTTTCATACATATAAAAATTCTTTTTGCATTCTTGCATATTTGTTTTTATTTTATTTAATTTATGCAAATTGATCACCTTGTAAATGATTCAATATTGATGTAATAGTTTTAGGTTTAAATTCCTTGTCAAAATCCCCATTCGAACATTTGTACCCCCCTTCCCATATATGGTTTTGTAATAGCTTAGTAAATTTATTTTCGCACTTTATTGCTTTCTAATTATACCATGTTAGAATTAGGGTTTGTATGCGAAAAATGACAAAATAGTTATGACCTAATCTCAAGACAAACAAGCATGAAAATGAACACACAAATCACACTTGCACCCCCTAGGATATTCCATTTGTTGTCTTTCAAAATTGGGCCATATTGCATGTTAGGTCT
This sequence comes from Vicia faba, assembly GCA_948472305.1. Taxonomy (NCBI): domain Eukaryota; kingdom Viridiplantae; phylum Streptophyta; class Magnoliopsida; order Fabales; family Fabaceae; genus Vicia; species Vicia faba. The sequence continues at coordinate 253,099,906 of OX451738.1, read as the reverse complement.
CTTTGGGCAAAACAAACAAATCAAATGATCATAGTCCCTCGATAACACTTTCAAAATGTTGCCTAAAACAAATGATCAAGTCTCTTAAAGAAAATGCCCAAAGATACTTGACACCATTGCAATTATGGCCTAAATGATGAGCCGTGCCTGTCCCTTTCACATCCTAACATGAGATTGTCCACCAAATACAATGGTGGAACAAACTTATTAAAAGGGTTAAAACATAGCAATAAACTTTGAGAAAATTTAGGAGTAGATAACCTCTTAGTTACTTGAATCAAACTTGCAAAACAAAACACTTGCCTATTTTCTAAACCACACATCACTACACTTTCAAAAAACAACTTTCAAAAACAAATGAAAACCTTTTCAAAAGACATACACCTTTGTATACATCCCCACATGGATCATTACAAAGGTTGCCACCACAATGGCTTCTTTTCAAAACATTTTTCAAACACACACACACAAGCACCATTTCAAACAATTGAAAACAAAAGGCAAGTGATCTAAGCAAGTAACTAAGAGCCCATGGATAACCATGGATAGAAAGGGTGCTAATACCTTCCCTTTCTATAATCTACTCCCCGAACCCAAGAAAACATCTCAAAAGGTTTTTTCTGTGCTTTTTAACCTTTACTTAGGATAAAATAAAAAGTCGGTGGCGACTCTTGCTCAACCGAAACATTTGCGAAAACAAAACGCAAAATCTCAAGTCAATTCTCCCACCGTATCACAGTAGGCACTAAATATTCTCAACCATGGCCGGTGCAAAAATTGTAAAAAAAATACTTATTTTCTCATCTCCACCATCTATTTTTGTATACACCATTTATAGCCTAAATACACAAATTTTCAAAGAGGTACATGCGGAGTACCATAGATGTTTAGGATGCTAATACCTTCCCTATTCATAACCAACCCCCATACCTATATTCTCCCCCCCTCTTTTGGGTTTATTCACTCTTTTCTCATTTCTTTGGAAACAATAAAGCACGGCGATGATATTTTGATTTTGATTTGTGCGAGTCAAGTCAATCTAATGGCTTAGTCTCAACATTTCTACCGATATACCTTGTCATGCTTATCCCCGTCAACACGCTTCTGTTGTACCCCAATATTTGCCCCTAAGATCCCTTCATCATACCATATTGTTTCAATCACCACAAAATCACATTAGGGCTTTTGGTTCTTCTCCCTATCTTTAACCTTGCTCTTTGAGGAGTTACCAAGCACCTTGACTTGTTTTCTTTGGTGATCATGGATATTTTTCTTTGATTTTCTCTCTAAATTAACAAAATGCAATATTGGTTTGTCTTACTTTTTAATAATGTAGGTAAAGGCACTGAGGTTTAGCAAGTTGCATCAATGGGTTCATGAGTTTATTTCCATGCCCTAGTCAAAGTCTTGAGAGATTCAAACCTCACCATTGAAGTTGTTTTGAAGTTGGTATTGAAGTAGTTTTGGTGGCCATGAGTCCTCATCATCATCCTCGACAAATTCTATTCACAAAGGAAGAATATTGGCACAAAAAGTTTGTTCAAACTTGGCAAAGTTCCACCAAGCATTCACTTGATCTAAACGCTGGGGTTTTGGACTTCAGAGGGGCATATCTTGCTTATCTTTTGGTATTTTTGAGTGATTCAAAAAAATTCTTCTCTCCAAAGAGTTACCAACAAATAACTTCAAAAGTTCCAAAGAGTTTTCATGTGGAAGGAACTTGGTGAAGAAGAAAGATTACAAGTCATCCAGATGAATCCCCAATTTTCCATATGTGACTTCAAATGATCATAACTTGGTCAATTTTTATCACCTTGAAACCATTCTTTTTCCATGATGATCTTGAATATGTGTAATTTTTTCCTTCTTTTATGTGCAAAGTGAGAAAATGGATGGAAGTTGCCTTAAGAATGCAAGATATTATAGGTCATTTCATGATTTTTGGCCAACTTCAACAAGTCATAACTTGATCAATTTTTGGAAATTTTGAGTCGTTCAAATTGAAAAATGTCATTCAAGAGGTCTTCTTCATTCCATCTTTTTTGGTCAAGAGCAAATTCTAAGTGGAAGGTCATGTTTGGATGCAAGAGATTATAGGTCATTTTTAAAGAAGAGTTTGAAAATTTTCTAAGTATGGAAAGTCAACTCTTTTTCTTCAACTTTGACTCCATGTAACTTTCAGCTCAAGGATTCATTTTATTCCATTCTTTTTCCATTGACAAGCTTGTAACCTTATCTTTCTAAAGCATCAAGAATTATGCCCTAAGACCCCTTGTGGTGGAAATGCCATAGATTTGAATTTGGTAGTTTGAAACTGAATTTTGCACAAAGTCAGAATTTTGAAATCCATAATGTGACTTCTAAACACAAGATTTGTGCGCTTTTTTGATTTAAACTTGATTAACAAACTTTCCAGAAGTGATTAGCACCCCAAAACGCAAGGTTTGGTTGAGTTTTGGTGGAAATGAAGTCACACTTCACTCGTGCTCGACCCTTACTCAATTTCCCTCCAAATTTCCTTGTTTCTTCAAATTTTCATTCCCATTCGCTTCCCTATAAATAGAGGGTCATCCCCCATTCAATTTCCCAAGCTTAGAGAGCCAAGAACACCCTGCCAAAAGTTCACACGAACCCACTTTTGTTGAATTCAGTTTTTGAAATTTAAGCTTCCTTTTCCAAAATTCTTTGCGCATTCATAATCCTTGAACTTCATACAAACTCTCCAGCACTTAAACCAATCAAAACGACCCATAATCCAAGCTACAGAAGTCCAGTTTCAGAGCTTCTTACTTGAACTTCGAAAAGGTAGAATTCTCCACCAATTGGATCCAAATCAAGCACTAATCTGTTCTACTCCTTTATCTGATTCTAATGCTGCTTACAATTTTTAAATCCATTGAGAATTGAAAGATAAATCTCATATTGAAGGTGCTCGCTGTTTTTTTGTGTTTTGGCTCATACCTCTCTCCATACTTTACATAAATTTGGCGTGATGGTTGTGTTAGAATCGTCTTGAAGAGACGAGTTCAATGATGCTAGCCAGGGATCCTAATTTTTCCATTTGAAGGATCTCACAAAATCCCCATTGCAGGGTGTCTGGAGGTTGAAGACAATGACATATCTCGTCTCAGCCAATGATAGTGTGCCAAGCGTTTTAATTTCATTGGTTGCCCTTTTCCTGATCACATGTGTGTTTCACTAAGGTCCATATCAAGCACAACACATCTGGTCCATTGGATTAGCTTACTAATGCGTTTTGACTTTGATCTGATGGTCCATATCTTTTTGGTTTTATTTTATTTTCTGATTTTATATTTTATTTGATTAAATTTTCAAAAATTCATAACTCTTTTATTTTTTATCCAAAAATTATGAAAAATTCACAAAAAATACTTTGAATTATTTCTGATCTCATGAATATTTTTTTACATTTTTATTTTACCATTTGGTATTTTTTATATTTTTTGTATTATTTACTTTCTTTTAATTACTTAAAAAATATTTTCTAACATTTTTTAATTCTGAAAAAATCCATAAATATTATTTTGCATATTTTTGACTTTTTGAAAATTTTATGGAATTTTATGTTGGGGTTTACTATTTTTTATCTATTTTGATGTTTTTTTTTAGCAATTTTAAATAGTTTAAAAATAGTTTCTGACTTTTGAAAATTACTAAAAATTTTATAAAAATATTTGGATCCATTTCTGATTTTTCTATGGCTTAATTTTTCATTTCTTAAATAATTTGAACATAGTTGATATTTTCCTCATTATTTTCTATTTTTAAACTTTTTTTAAACCCTTTAAGTGTATATATTAAATATATTATTATTTTTGTGATTATTTTCTGGCTGTCTTGAGTTGAATTTTTGATCATGACTTTATTAACATCATTGGATCTTGGGTGTTGAGTTCAACTCCACCAAAATGGATGAATGATTTTAATAATAGTTTGATTAAATTTTTAATTCAAAAGTGGTTTATTCATCTTTTTCCCTAATCCCCTTCATCTCATCCCCTTCTCATTGCACTAAATGTTGTTGGAGCATGATCTCTATATCAGGTCTCAAAACAAATGGTGGATAGATTTCTATTGACCGGTCTCAAAATAGGTGCGACTTCTATATAAGTCCACTTACGATTTCTTAACATAGCTCTAAATTTTGTCCCGATTCGAATAAATGATCATTCGTTGCCCAAACTTATGATTGCAAGCCCAAGTATGTTAGTTTGATCTCTTTGATCCAATAACCTTGAGATTCATTGTGTGGAGGCTTTGGTTCTACCAATCCTCTAATAGATCTATAATACCTTTGGTCAACGCGGATCACTTAAACATCATAGATCATTAAATGATACTTGTGAGAATTCCAAATGGATGATATACTTGACAAAAAGCAAATGCAACTTGTTGTGTGGAGGCTTTGGTTCTACCAATCCTCTAATGAGTTCTAAATGCAAGTTTCAAGATGGTCATCCAACTAACCACTAATTATTGACTTGTTTATCTTTTGTTTTTGTTCTTTTATGCTTTGTGCACTATTTACTTTTAGCATTTACAGTTCATGACATTTTCATCTTTGCTCATTTGAGCATTTATTTTCTTATCATTTTTACTTTGCTCACTTGAGCTTTTCTTTTTTCCTTTTCCTAAGATACTTAATAACCAACTTAAACCCTAAAAAACTCTTTAATGGCACTTGGACTATTTAGTGACTATCCTTGGCATGATGGAGAAGTGGACTTTTTCTTGGACCTAGGATTAGAAACATTGGCCTATCTTGGATACCTTGTGATCTCATCTGATTATTTTGTCTAGAGCTCTTGAGGTTTACCTCAAGACATTGGGTTGCTTGTTTGTTTTTGTGTGCAGGTTTTTTGTGATTACATCCTTTGTTTGTAATCTGAAATTCACCCGCATACAACCGTTACTCTGCCCAATTTTTGTGAAGACTTAATACTTTTGAAGAGGTCTAGTATATTTGCTTGCTTGGTTTCACTCCAAAGAATGGGAATTCTATCTTGGCTCATAATGTCAAGTTTTGGCTTCTTGTTAGTTAGTTGGTCCTTATCCTTAGCTTTTACCTTATGCTTTAGGATAGCCTCTTCTTCTCCTCCCATCTTCTTTAATTTCAAACATCTTCTCCCTCCTTTTGAAAACTCTTCTTGTTTTGAAACATAAATCACTTTCATAATAAACTTGGACTTAGGTCCATGCATTTTCAAAATCATATAATAAATAAACTTCAATCAATTTAATAAATAGTTTGACACATTTTGTGAGAAGACTAAAAGTCAACCAATCTCATTTCAAACCATTTTGCCACTTTGGCTATTACCTTTAAAACTTTTCTCAAAAGGTTAGACTCTTGTCAATCTTTATAGTGATGCAAACAACTATACTTCTACAATATGTAGTGAAGTGAGATATTTTCCACTTGGGTGTTGAGTGAGGCATTGTTGATTTTAAAATCCAAGTCATATCCTCCACTTTGAGATGATTTAAATTCTCCTTTCTCATGATTATGGGTAGTAAGTATGTTTTCCACACGGACAATGACGATGATGTCTTATCTCTTAAAATTAACCAACACACTCATGTTTCAAATTTTTTAAAAAGAGGAACTACGTGTACCCTGATCCCCTATTGCACGAAAGGTGGTACGTAGGTACTAAAGGTTCGCAACTGTGGCAGGTGCAAAAATCATAAAAAATACTTCTTTTCTCACCTCCACCATCCATTTTATATACAACACATTTTTATAGCCAAAATATATAGATTTTACAAAGAGGTTCCGGCGGAATACCGTAGATGTTTAGGGTGCTAATACCTTCCCTTTGCATAACCAACCCCCTTACCTTGAATCTTTCCCCATTTTTTGGGTTATTCGCTCTTTACCAATTCCTTTGGAAACAATAAAGCGCGGTGGCGATTTTGATTTTGATTTGTATAAAGTCTAGTCAATCCAATGGATTTGTCTTGAACATTTCTACCGCTACAGAAAAATGGCGACTTCACTTGGGAAAGATTGACCTCTTGTTGGTCCATCCCTAAGTGGGTTAAGCCTATCTCTGTTTATATCTGTATATGTGCTATTATTGTTTATGTGTTATATTTTGTATATATTTTTGTCTGGATTTTCCTGGTTTTCAGGGTGCTTGGTGATTACTCATAAGTCTTATACCCGGACTTGGGAAAACTTTAAGATAGGACGGGCGGTATAGTCATGTTAACTTTGAGGGAGTAATCCCAAAAAAGGAGGCATGAGATCCCCCACTCAATGGAGGCCCCTTTGACTGTAGTGTCATTTACCGAGTAATCGGGAAGATGTACTGCTTTCAACCCGAGAGCCTACTGAAACTGAGGACCGTGGATTACCAAACCCATCTTGGCCTTTTAGGTGTAGTGCGGAAGCTATGACGGAGTAATCCATAAATAGTTGTCATGCGATACTACGCTCGGACGAGTCTTTCTTGAGAATATTACTAATTACCGAGTTAATCGGGAAGTTTGTAATATCTGAAGGAAGGATGTAGACACTGGGAACCTCTAGAACCTTGTTCGGCAGGTAATAACTCTTAGACCAACACCTTATGGGTAGTACCTTTGACCTCATGCTCGTGATGTTGAACCTATGAACCCTATATGTGTGATCTTGTGTGTGATTGTTGCATCATGCATCCATGCACTCATAAGCATCTTTTGAAGAAAATAATATTTCAAGGGATTTAAAGGTTGACTATTTGTGAATATCTCAGGTACTGTTAACCATGGATTCTGGAAAGAGAAAGACCAGGAAATACAGTTTCAAGGATCACAAGATAGATGAGTTGATCAATCTAATTCCCGAGATCGAGTGTTCTGCAGACTTTCGGAAGAAGTATGGATCCATTATTCCTCTCATGAAGCTGAAGATGAAAGAGGGTATTCTCTCGACCTTGGTCCAGTTCTATGATCTGATGTATCACTGCTTTACTTCTCCCGATTATCAGTGGATGCCTACACTGGAGGAGTATTCTTATCTATTGGATTTACCTGTTATCGGTCGTGTTCCTTTTACTGGTTTAGAGGGTGAGCCAAAACCACATGAGATTGCTGCTTTGATTCATCTGGGGAAGTCTGAGGTGGAAGCCCATATGACTACCAAAGGAGGGATTAGAGGATTACCAACCCAGATCTTATTGGAGAAAGCTCGTTACTTTTCCAGAATGAAGAGTGCGGTTGCTTTTGAGGCCATCTTTGCTATGCTTGCTTATGGATTATTCTTATTTCCTAATGTGGACAAGTTTGTCGACATTAACGCCATTAGGATTTTCATGATTGGAAACCCGGTTCCTACACTGTTGGGTGATGCTTATTACTTTTTTCATCTTCGGAGTTCTTATCATGGGGGAATGATTATCTGTTGCACGCCTTTGTTGTACCGGTGGTTCATCTCTCATATGCCTCAGTCTGATGCTTTTTGGGATGCCAAGAAGGAACCTCGTTGAGCTCCTAAGATCATGGCACTTACTCACTCGGATATTGATTGGTATCATCGAGCTTATCAGGATGTAGAGATTATTGACAGTTGTGGTAGTTTCCCCAATGTACCTCTTCTTGGTACAGAGGGAGGAATTAACTATAACCCAGTTCTTGCACGGCGACAACTTGGTTACCCGATGAGGGATAAACCAAATAGTATTCATTTGAGTAGTTTCTTTCCGAAGGAAGGAGAAGACCACAGGGAAGCTAGGGAGAAGATTGCAAAGGCCTGGCGTCACATTCATAAGAAGAGTAGGAAGGATTTGGGACCTAGGGGGATGTTTCTTTGGAGCCATATCTTCAGTGGGTCCGATCGAGAGCCATTCAGTTGAAGATGCCGTATACTCGGGAGACACCCATGCCTGATATGTTTGTGAATACCACTCCTTCTTTATTAGATGATCTAGAAGAGTTGCAACTTTATTTAGTTAGGATGCAACTAGAAAGAGATGCTTGGAAGAACAAGTTCCAGACTTTAGAGTATTCCTACAAAGCTGACTTGAAGGAGAAAGATGATTTGATCGAGATCCTTGAGAGTCGAGCAGTAGAGTCTATGGAGAGGCAAGGGGATTTATTTTCTCCTAAGCCTCAAACAGGTGCTAATTGCTTATTTCCTGATCCGAATAATTGGAAGGAGGTTTCCATCAGACATGTGGAAGAAAACCAGAGGTTGACAGCTCAGATTGCCAGGCTCACAGGGAAGCGCCAGTGTACAGATTGATCTCTATCAGTTTCTTTCTCTCAGGATTTTTAGATTGTATTTTCATCTTGTACTTGGGATCGTTGAAACTTGTAACCCATTTTGAAGTTATTATGATAAAAGTGTTTCAGTGTTCCAAATGCGTTATTATTTTGATGTTTGAAATATGTCTATAAACGTTAAATCCCTTGAAATGTTAAATGATAAAGTAAAAATAATCATATACATTGCACATCATGCATCATATTGCACATATTTCTTGCATTTATTATGCATATCCAGGTGCCTTACCCAGCTTTTTGCTTCGTTCAGCAAGCTGACTCATCACTACAACACTCGGGCTAACTTGAAAAAGAAGATGGACAACTTAGAACAGGAGAATCGCGAATTGCGCGAAGTAGTTTCTGCTTTGAAGGCTGGTTTGGCCAATTTGACTACTCTGGTGGAAACTCTGGTGGTTGCTCAGAATCATCCACCGAGTGTTCAACCTTAACCAACAAGGGCAAATGCTGAAGTTCCTACTGTTCCTGTATCGGCTACTCCGACTGTTGTTCAAAACCGCATGCTTCAGGGTTATCCGTGGGGAATGCCGGAGAATTTTGCACCTGAAGGTTTCAATTTGGGCCCCCAAAATGCTCCAGTGGTTCCAAATGTTGTTACTCCAGCACCTCCTGTGGTGCATACTGTTCCTGCTGCACCTCCTTTGGTGAATTTGGTTCCGTTTATTAATGAAGATGTATGTCGTCCTTTCTCTCCGTCGAGTGAAGACTTGGGTCTTTATGACAGAATGGATGATTTCCAAGAGCAGTTCGATAGAATGAAAAGAGAGATGAAGGCTCTTAGGGGAAAAGAGTTATTTGGGCAGAATGTGAATGAGTTGTGTTTGGTTCCAAATGTTAAAGTGCCTACTAAGTTCAAGGTCCCGAAGTTTGAGAAGTACAAGAGCAACACTTGCCCTCATGCTCACTTGGTGATGTATGTAAGTAGAATGTCTACCCACACCGGTGATCAGCGTCTGCTGATTCACTTTTTCTAGGATAGTCTGATCGGCGCAGCATTGAAATGGTACATGAGTTTAGACAGCGCCAACATCCATACCTTTAATGATTTGGGAGAAGCATTCATTAATCAATACAAGTACAATGTGGACATGGCGCCCGATCGTGACCAGCTTAGAACCATGGTTCAAAAAGACAGAGAATCGTTCAAAGAGTATGCGCAGAGATGGTGCGATGTGGCTGCACAAGTGATTCCTCCCATGGAGGAGAAGGAAATGACTAAAAATTTTCTGAAGACGCTAGGCGCTTTCTAATACGAAAGAATGGTAGCAAGTGCCCCAAGTGATTTTACAGAGATGGTAGGGATGGGTGTCCGCCTAGAAAAGGCAGTAAGAGAAGGTCGTTTGACAAAGGGTTAAGGGTCCGGAGGTGTGAAGAAGCAAGCTTATGGGTTTACAAAGAAGAAAGAGGGGGATACCAGTGCTGTTATGCAAGAGAGAAGAGTGAATGCTCCTAGAAGAAATTATCAGCGTCACCAGCAAGTTTCTTTAGTGACTCCTGTCATGAATGCCGCTCCAACTACCGTTGCTTATCAAAGACAGACCCGGCAGGGGAACCAAGGGAATAATCAGAGAAGGGAGAACTATGACCCTATTCCCATGAGTTATGCAGAGCTACTACCAGCATTGATTCAGAAGAAATTGGTCCAGACACGACCACCTCCAGCAATACCATCTCCATTCCCTTGGTATTACAAAGCAGACCAGACGTGTGCCTTTCATCAGGGAGCACCAGGGCATTGTGTTGAAAATTGCTATCTTTTGAAGACTGAAGTGCAAAGGTTTGTGAAGTCCGGAATTTTACTTTCAAAGACATGGGACATAATGTGAAAGACAACCCTCTTCCCAAGCATGGGGGAGTGAATGCTGTGAATATGGTGGCCAGTTGTCCAGGTGACTTTCGAATTTTTGACATTAATCTGGTTAGAGGGGATTTGGCAAAGATGCATGCAGACCTCTGTGAATTCAGTTATTATATGCATGACCACGCCGGTTGTGCTATTTGCAGTACACATACAGGGTTGCAAGAAGATAAAGGTTGATTTACGGGAGATGATGGATGAAGGTTTAATCCATATAATCAGGCCTAGGGCAGAATATGAAGAGGAAGTGAATATGGTTTCTGGATGTCCTGGTGAATTCAGAATTTTTGATGTGAAGTATTTGAATGAAGATCTCGTGCAGTTACATGCTACCTTCTGCCGCACTGCTGGTCAGGTGGAACACCAATATGGATCTTGCATAGTTTGCTGCCGAGACCCCCGAGGATGTTCTGTTGTAAGAGAGGGTGTTCAATTGCTGTTAGACAATGGAACTATCAAGATCACATGTTAGAGAGATGATTATCACAAGGTTGATATGGTTGAAGTCTGTTTGATGGAAGAAGAGTCAGAAGAAGAATATGCCTCCGCGTATGAGTATTTCTCTTCAGACGAAGGTTTGTTTGCCGGAAATGGCCTTTTGAGGGCTGATTGTGTTGAGGAAGGTGTAAATATCATTGTACCTTGTTTCAGTACACCCGCTCACGTTGAGGTGGAGTACCATAGCAAACTAGTTGTTGCCCAGTTGGTAATTAGTCTGCCATGTCCTGTTCCCTATAAATCAGATAAGGATGTGCCTTACAAATACAACGCTACAATCTTGAAAGATGGGGTGGAAGTTCCAATCCAGCCAATGCTAGATGTTGGAAATATAGCTGATAATAGCAGGGTGACCCATAGTGGTCATGTGTTTGTACCGGTTTTCGAAGAGACGTTGTTGCTGGAAAGAAAATTGCTGAGAATGATGAGCCTAAGAAGGCTGCAGGAGAGACTAGTGGAGCTACATTAGAGAAAGAAGTGGATGATATCTTGAATATAATTAAAATGAGCGACTACAAAATTGTGGACCAGCTATTGCAAACTCCTTCAAAGATATCCATCTTAGCTTTATTGATGAATTCCTCCGCTCATAGAGAATCACTGATGAGAGTACCAGACCAAGCTTTTGTAGAGAATGACATGTCGTTAGATCAATTCAGCAACATAATTGGAAACATTACGTCATATAACAACTTGAGTTTCTACGATGATGAGTTACCAGATGAAGGGAGGAATCACAACCTGGCCCTTCACATATCTATGAACTGGAAGAATGACTCGCTATCCAATGTGTTAATTGATAACGGATCCACGTTGAATGTTATACCGAGGAGTACTCTCATGAAGTTAAAGTATCAGGGAACACATATGCGCCCGAGTGGCATCATTGTGAAGGATTTCGATGGGTCGAGGAAATCTGTCATCGGTGAAGTGGACTTACCCATCCATATAGGGCCACACTTGTTCTTGATAACTTTCCAGGTTATAGACATTTTTCCCGCATATAGCTGTTTGCTAGGACGGCAGTGGATACACGAAGCAGGGGCTGTCACTTCAACTCTGCATCAGAAGCTAAAGTTTATGCGTGAAGGGAATGTAGTGATCATAAGTGAGGAGGTAGGCTTGAATCCCCCAATGAGGTTTGGTTGTGTCGGCGTCAGTCTGATTCATTTGAGGCTGGTCTCGCTATCTCCAGTAGGCATGTTGTTTTGGAAACCTTTTTTTTTCCTGACGAAACCGGAAAAAAAAGATGTTCTATCCCGGTATTTGTTTGATTTGGCTACATCCAGATTATGTTTCTCCTCAGTAAAGTTAAGGCAGGCAATAGGTTTAGTTTCCGCAGTTGCTTTTACCTTTCTTAGGTTGATCTTTCTGGTTGAAGTTTAGCCCGATGTTGTTAGTACCCGAGGAGGTTTTGTTTGTTTGTACTGATCATGTATCCTTTTACCAGCATATGCACGATAGCACTCATACATTCATACATACATCATGCATGACTAAAAACCATCATTCATTAACATTGTGTTCTGAATTTTCCTGCAGCGCTATTTACTTAGTTGAATTTGGTTTTCCCTATTAAGTTTATTTCTCAAAGAATGTATCTGCACTGGTCGTCTTGCTCCAGTTTATTTCTAAATTGGATTTATGAATCTCTGAAAATTTTGAGTTTTGGTTTATGCATTTATTTTGCGCAGGAAGACTTTATCTCCTCAGCAGGAATATCATGGCATGTCCTCGGGAATTCATATTGTTATCCCCAGAAAGTCATTTCTATTTGCAATTCCCCTAGACGATAAGTGGAAGCCTCTTTATTTGAGACAACTTACGTATTACCCTTTCTAGGTAGATTTCCATGGATAAAGAAGAAGTTGAGACCCGTTCTTGGAAAAACACCTGAATTTTGGGGAAAACTTGAGATATCTTCTCTTTCTACCTTCAGTGAATGTTGGTAGTACATCGGCAGTGAACGTCGGTGTTTCTTATCTTTTTTCTATCTTCAGTGAACGTTGATAGTTCATCGTCAGTGAACGGCGGTGATATGATATATCTTCTCTTTCTACCTTCATTAAACGTTGGTAGTACATCAGCAGTGAACGTCAGTGTTTCTTATCTTTTTGCCATCTTCAATGAATGTTGATAGTTCATCGTCAGTGAGCGGAGGTGATATGATATATCTTCTCTTTCTACCTTCAGTGAACGTTGGTAGTACATCGGCAGTGAACGTCGGTGTTTCTTATCTTTTTTCTATCTTTAGTGAACGTTGATAGTTCATCGTCAGTGAACGGTGGTGATATGATATATTTTCTCTTTCTACCTTCAGTGAACATTGGTAGTACATCGGCAGTGAACATCGATGCTTGTTATCCTTCTCTCTGATTCTTTTCTTGTGGTTTACCAGTGATTTATTTTCCTGGTGGAATTGCTCTTTTATTTCTACATTTCATGTTGCATCCCCAATGCTACTTTGCATCTCTTTTGTTCCATTCATATGCATTCATATGCATAAATGTTTGCATGGCATCTTCTCTTCCCTATAAATAGAGGGTCATCCCCCATTCAATTTTCCAAGCTTAGAGAGCCAAGAACACCCTGCCAAAACTTCACACGAACCCACTTTTGTTGAATTCAGGTTTTTGAAATTTAAGCTTCCTTTTCCAAAATTCTTTGCGCATTAATCACCCTTGAACTTCATAGAAACTCTCCAGCACTTAAACCAATCAAAATGACCCATAATCCAAGCTACAGAAGTCTAGTTTCAGAGCTTCTTACTTGAACTTCGAAAAGGTAGAATTATCCACCAATTGGATCCAAATCAAGCACTAATATTTTCTACTCCTTTGTCTGATTCTAATGCTGCTTACAATTTTTAAATCCATTAAGAATTGAAAGAGAAATCTCAGATTGAAGGTGCTCGCTATTTTTCTGTGTTTTTATTCATATATCTCTCCATACTTTACATAAATTTGGCGCGATGGTTGTGTTAGAATCTTCTTGAAGAGACGAGTTCAATGATGCTAGCCAGGGATCCTAATTTTTCCATTTGAAGGATCTTACAAAATCCCCATTGCAGGGTGTTTGGAGGTTGAAGACGATGACATGTCTCGTCTCAGCCAATGATAGTGTGCCAAGCGTTTTAATTTCATTGGTTGCCCTTTTCCTGATCACATATGTGTTTCACTAAGGTCCATATCAAGCACAGCGCATATGGTCCATTGGATTAGCCTACTAACGCGTTTTGACTTTGATCTGATGGTCCATATCTTTTTGGTTTTATTTTATTTTTTAATTTTATATTTTATTTGATTAAATTTTCAAAAATTCATAACTCTTTTATTTTTTATCCAAAAATTATGAAAAATTCACAAAAAATACTTTGAATTATTTCTAATCTCATGAATATTTTTTTACATTTTTATTTGAACATTTGGTATTTTTTATATTTTTTGTATTAGTTACTTTCTTTTAATTACTTAAAAAATATTTTCTAACATTTTTTAATTCTGAAAAAATTCATAAATATTATTTTGCATATTTTTGACTTTCTGAAAATTTTATGGAATTTTATGTTGAGGTTTACTATTTTTTATATATTTTATGTTTGTTTTAGCAATTTTAAATAGTTTAAAAATAGTTTCTGACTTTTGAAAATTACTAAAATTTTTATAAAAATATTTGTATCCATTTCTGATTTTTCTATGGCTTAATTTTTCATTTCTTAAATAATTTGAACATAGTTGATATTTTCCTCATTATTTTCTATTTTTAAACTTTTTTCTAAACCCTTTAAGTGTATATATTAAATATATTATTATTTTTGTGATTATTTTCTGGCTGTCTTGAGTTGAATTTTTGATCATGACTTTATTAACATCATTGGATCTTGGATGTTGAGTTCAACTCCACCAAAATGGATGAATGATTTTAATAATAGTTTGATTAAATTTTTAATTCAAAAGTGGTTTATTCATCTTTTGCCCTAATCCCCTTCATCTCATCCCCTTCATCTCATCCCCTTCTCATTGCACTAAATGTTGTTGGAGCATGATCTCTATATCATGTCTCAAAACAAATTGTGCATAGATTGCTATTGACCGGGCTCAAAATAGGTGCGACTTCTATATAAGTCCACTTAGGATTGCTTAACATAGCGCTAAATTTTGTCCCGATTCGAATAAAGGATCATTCGTGGCCCAAACTTATTATTTCAAGCCCAAGTATGATAATTTGATCTCTTTGATCCAATAACCTTGAGATTCATTGTGTGGAGGCTTTGGTTCTACCAATCCTCTAATGGATCTATAATACATTTGGTCAACGCGGATCACTTAAACATTGTTGATCATTAAATGATACTTGTGAGAATTCCAAATGGATGATATACTTGACAAAAAGCAAATGCAACTTGTTGTGTGGAGGCTTTTGTTCTACCAATCCTCTAATGAGTTCCAAATGCAAGTCTCAAGATGGTCATCCAACTAACCACTAATTATTGACTTGTTTATCTTTTGCTTTTGTTCTTTTATGCTTTATGCACTATTTACTTTTAGCATTTACATTTCATGCCATTTTCATCGTTGCGCATTTGAGCATTTATTTTCTTGTCATTTTTACTTTGCTCACTTGAGCTTTTCTTTTTTCCTTTTCCTAAGATACTTAATAACCAACTTAAACCCTAAAAAACTCTTTAATGGCACTTGGACTATTTGGTTACTATCCTTGGCATGATGGAGCAGTGGACTTTTTCTTGGACCTAGGATTAGAAACCTTGGCCTATCTTGGATACCTTGTGATCTCATCTGATTATTTTGTCTGGAGCTCTTGAGGTTTACCTCAAGACATTGGGTTGCTAGTTTTTTTTGTGCAGGTTTTTTGTGATTACACCATTTGTTTGTAATTTGGAATTCACCCGCATACAACCGTTACTGTGCCCAATTTTTGTGAAGACTTAATACTTTTGAAGAGGTCTAGTATCTTTGCTTGCTTGGTTTCACTCCAAAGAATGGGAATTCTATCTTGGCTCATAATGTCAAGTTTTGGCTTCTTGTTGGTTAGATTGTCCTTATCCTTAGCTTTTACCTTATGCTTTAGGATAACCTCTTCTTCTCCTCCCATCTTCTTTAATTTCAAACATCTTCTCCCTCCTTTTGAAAACTCTTCTTGTTTTGAAACATAAATCACTTTCATAATAAACTTGGACTTAGGTCCATGCATTTTCAAAATCATTTCATAAATAAACTTCAACCAATTTAATAAATACTTTGACACTTTTTGTGAGAAGACTAAAAGTCAACCAATCTCATTTCAAACCATTTTGCCACTTTGGCTTTTACCTTTAAAACTTTTCTCAAAAGGTTAGACTCTTGTCAATATTTGTAGTGATGCAAATAACTATACTTCTACAATATGTAGTGAAGTGAGATATTTTCCACTTGGGTGTTGAGTGAGGCATTGTTGATTTTAAAATCCAAGCCATACCCTCCACTTTGAGATAATGTAAATTCTCCTTTCTCATGATTGTGGGTAGTAAGTATGTTTTCCACACGGACAATGACAATGATGTCTTATCTCTTAAAATTAACCAACACACTCATGTTTAAAATTTTTTAAAAAGAGGAACTACGTGTACCCTGATCCCCTATTGCACGCAAAGTGTTACGTAGGTGCTAAAGGTTCGCAACCGCGGCGAGTGCAAAAATCATAAAAAATACTTCTTTTCTCACCTCCACCATCCATTTTATATACAACAAATTTTTATAGCCAAAATATACAAATTTTACAAAGAGGTTCTTGCGGAATACCGTAGATGTTTAGGGTGCTAATACCTTCCCTTTGCATAACCAACCCCCTTACCTTGAATCTTTCCCCCCTTTTGGGTTATTCGCTCTTTTCCCATTCCTTTGGAAACAATAAAGCGCGGTGGCGATTTTTATTTTGATTTGTATAAAGTCTAGTCAATCCAATTGCTTAGTCTTGAACATTTTTACCGCTACAGAAAAATGGCGACTTCACTGGGGAAAGATTGACCTCTTGCTGGTGCATACCTAAGTGGGTTAAGCATATCTTTGTTTATATCTGTATATGTGCTATTGTTGTTTATGTGTTATATTTTGTATATATGTTTGTCTGGATTTTCCTGGTTTTCAGGGTGCTTGGTGATTACTCATAAGTCTTATACCCGGACTTGGGCAAAATTTAAGATAGGACGGGCGGTATAGTCATGTTAACTTTGAGGGAGTAATCCCAAAAAAGGAGGCATGAGATCCCCCACTCAGTGGAGGCCCCTTTGATTGTAGTGTCGTTTACCAAGTAATCGGGAAGACGTACTACTTTTGACCTGGGAGCCTGCTGAAACTGAGGACCGTAGAATACCAAACCCATCTTGGCCTTTTAGGTGTAGTGCGGAAGCTATGACGGAGTAATCCATAAATAGTTGTCACGCGATACTACGCTCAGACGAGTCTTTCTTGAGAATATTATTAATTACCGAGTTAATCAGGAATTTGGTAATATCCGAAGGAAGGATGTAGACTCTGGGAACCTCTAGAACCTTGTTTGGCAGGTAATAACTCTTAGACCAACACCTTATGGGTAGTACCTTTAACCTCATGCTCGTGATGTTGAACCTATGAACCCTATATGTGTGATCTTGTGTGTGATTGTTACATCATGCATCCATGCACTCATAAGCATCTTTTGAAGAAAATAATATTTCAAGGGATTTAAAGGTTGACTATTTGTGAATATCTCAGGTACTATTAACCATGGATTTTGGAAAGAGAAAGATCGGGAAATACAGTTTCAAGGATCCCAAGATAGATGAGTTGATCAGTCTAATACCCGAGATCGAGTGTTCTGCAGACTTTCGGAAGAAGCATGGATCCATTATTCCTCTCATGAAGCTGAAGATAAAGGAGGGTATTCTCTCGATCATGGTCCAGTTCTATGATCCGGTGTATCACGTCTTTACTTTACTCGATTATCAGTTGATGCCTACACTGGAGGAGTATTCTTATCTATTGGATTTACCTGTTACCGATCGCGTTCCTTTTACTGGTTTGGAGGGTGAGCCAAAACCACATGAGATTGCTGCTTTGATTCATCTGGGGAAGTCTGAGGTGGAAGCCTATATGACTACCAAAGGAGGGATTAGAGGATTACCAACCCAGTTCTTATTGGAGAAAGCTCGTTACTTTGCCAGAATGAAGAGCACGGTTGCTTTTAAGGCCATCTTTGCTCTGCTTGCTTATGGATTATTCTTATTTCCTAATGTGGACAAGTTTGTCAACATTAATGCCATTAGGATTTTCATGATTGGAAACCCAGTTCCTACACTGTTGGGTGATGCTTATTACTCTGTTCATATTCGAAGTTCTTATCATGGGTGAATGATTATCTATTTCACGCCTTTGTTGTACCGGTGGTTCATCTCTCATATGCCTCAGTTTGATGCTTTTTGGGATGTCAAGAAGGAACCTCGTTGGGCTTCTAAGATCATGGCACTTACTCACTCGAATATTGATTGGTATCATCGAGCTTATCAGGATGTAGAGATTATTGACAGTTGTGGTAGTTTCCCCAATGTACCTCTTCTTGGTACAAAGGGAGGAATTAACTATAACCCGGTTCTTGCACGGCGACAGCTTGGTTACCCGATGAGGGATAAACCAAATAGTATTCATTTGAGTTGTTTCTTTCTGAATCAAGGAGAAGACCACAGGGAAGCTAGGGAGAAGATTGCGAAGGCCTAGTGTCACATTCATAAGAAGAGTAGGAAGGATTTGGGACCTAGGGAGCTGTTTCTTTGGAGCCATATCTTCAGTGGGTCCGATCGAGAGCCATTCAGTTGAAGATGCCGTAAACTCGGGAGACACCCATGCCTGATCTGTTTGTGAAGACCACTCCTCCTTTATTAGATGATCTAGAAGAGTTGCAGCTTGCTTTAGTTAGGATGAAACAGGAAAGAGATGCTTGGAAGAACAAGTTCCAGACTTTAGAGAGTTCCTATAAAGCAGACTTGAAGGAGAAAGATAATTTGATTGAGATCCTGTAGAATCGAGCAGTAGAGTCTATGGAGAGGCAAGGGGATTTATTTTCTCCTAAGCCTCAAACAGGTGCTGATTGCTTATTTCCTGATCTGAATAATTGGAAGGAGGTTACCATCAAACATGTGGAAGAAAACCAGAGGTTGACAGCTCAGATTGCCAGGCTCACAGGGAAGCGCCAGCGTACAGATTGATCTCTATCAGTTTCTTTCTCTCAGGATTTTTAGATTGTATTTTCATATTGTACTTGGAACCGTTGAAACTTGTAACCCATTTTGAAGTTATTATAATAAAAGTATTTCAGTATTCCAAATGTGTTATTATTTTGATGTTTGCAATATGTCAATAAACGTTAAATCCCTTGAAATGTTAAATGATAAAGTAAAAATAATCATATACATTGCACATCATGCATCATATTGCACATATTTCTTGCATTTATTATGCATATCAAGGTGCCTTACCCAGCTTTTTGCTTCATTCAGCAAGCTGACTCATCACTACAACACTCGGGCTAACTTCAAAAAGAAGATGGACAACTTAGAACAGGAGAATCGCGAGCTGCACGAAGAAGTTTCTGCTTTGAAGGCTGGTTTGGCCAATTTGAATACTCTGATAGAAGCTCTGGTGGTTTCTTAGAATCAGCCACCGAGTGTTCAACCTCAACCAACAAGGGCAAATGCTGAAGTTCCTATTGTTCCTGTATCCGCTACTCCGACTGTTGTTCAAAAACGCATGCCTCAAGGTTATCCGTGGGGAATGCCGGAGAATTTTGCACCTGAAGGTTTCAATTTGGGCCCCCAAGATTCTCCAGTGGTTCCAAATGTTGTTACTCCAGCACCTCCTGTGGTGCATACTGTTCCTGCTGCACCTCCTTCGGTGAATTTGGTTCCGTTTGTTAATGAAGATGTATGTCGTCCTTTCCCTCTGCCGAGTGAAGACTTGGGTCTTTATGACAGAATGGATGATTTCCAAGAGCAGTTTGATGGAATGCAAAGAGAGATGAAGGCTCTTAAGGGAAAAGAGTTATTTGGGCAGAATGTGAATGAGTTGTGTTTGGTTCCAAATGTTAAAGTGCCTACTAAGTTCAAGGTCCCGGAGTTTGAGAAGTACAAGGGAAACACTTGCCCTCGTGCTCACTTGGTGATGTATGTAAGGAGAATGTCTACCCATACCGATGATCAGCGTCTGCTGATTCACTTTTTCCAGGATATTATGACCCGTGCAATGTTGAAATGGTACATGAGTTTAGACAACCCCAACATCCATACCTTTAATGATTTGGGAGAATCATTTATTAAACAATACAAGTACAATGTGAACATGGCGCCCGATCGTGACCAGCTTAGAGCCATGGTTTAGAAAGACAGAGAATCGTTCAAAGAGTATGTGCGGAGATGGCCCGAAGTGGCAGCACAAGTGATTCTTCCCATGGAGGAGAAGGAAATGACTAAAAATTTTCTGAAGACGCTAGGCGCTTTCTACTACGTAAGAATGGTAGAAAGTGCCCCAAGTGATTTTACAGAGATGGTAGGGATGGGTGTCCTCCTAGAAGAGGCAGTAAGACAAGGCCGTTTGACAAAGGGTGAAGGGTCTGGAGGTGTGAAGAAGCAAGCTTATGGGTTTACAAAGAAGAAAGAGGGGGATACCAATGATGTTATGCAAGAGAGGAGAGTGAATGCTCTTAGAATAAATTATCAGCGTCACCAGCAAGTTTCTTCAGTGACTCCTGTCATGAATGCCGCTCCAACTACCGTTGCTTATCAAAGACAGTCCCAGCAGGGGAACCAAGGGAATAATCAGAGAAGGGAGAACTATGACCCTATTCTCATGAGTTATGCAGAGCTACTACCAACATTGATTCAGAAGAAATTTGTCCAGACACGACCACCTCCAGCAATACCATCTCCATTGACTTGGTATTACAAAGAAGACCAGACGTGTGCCTTTCATCAGGGAGCACCAGGACATAGTGTTGAAAATTGCTATCCTTTGAAGACTGAAGTGCAAAGGTTGGTGAAGTCTGGAATTTTATCTTTCAAAGACATGGGACCTAATGTGAAAGATAACCCTCTGCCCAAGCATAGGGGAGTGAATGCTGTGAATATGGTGGCCAGTTGTCCAGGTGACTTTCAGATTTTTGACATTAATCTGGTTAGAGGGGATTTGGTAAAGATGCACGTAGACCTCTATGAATTCAGTTATTATACGCATGACCATGCCGGTTGTGCTATTTGTAGTACAAACATACAGGGTTGCGAGAAGATAAAGGTTGATTTACAGGAGATGATGGATGAAGGTTTAATCTATATAATCAGGCCTAGGGCAGAATATGAAGAGGAAGTGAATATGGTTTTTGGATGTCCTGGTGAATTCAGAATTTTTGATGTGAAGTATTTGAATGAAGATCTCGTGCAGTTACATGCTACCTTCTGCCGCACTGCTGGTCAGGTGGAACACCAATATGGATCTTGCATAGTTTGCTTCCGAGACCCCCGGGGATGTTCTGTTTTAAGAGAGGGTGTTCAATTGCTGTTAGACAATGGAACTATCAAGATCACATGTCAAATAGATGATTATCACGAGGTTGATATGGTTGAAGTCTGTTTGATGGGAGAAGAGTTAGAAGAAGAATATGCCTTCGCGGATGAGTATTTCTCTTCAGACGAAGGTTTGTTTTCCGGAAATGGATTTTTGAGGGCTGATTGTGTGGAGGAAGGTGTAAATGTCATTGTACCTTGTTTTGGTACACCCACTCACCTTGAGGTGGAGTACCATAGCAAACTAGCTGTTGCCCCATTGGTAATTAGTCTGCCAGGTCCTGTTCCCAATAATTCAGATAAGGTTGTGCCTTACAAATAAAACGCTACAATCTAGGAAGATGGGGAGGAAGTTCCAATCCAGCCAATGCCAGATGTTGGAAATATAGTTGATAATAGCAGGGTGACCCATAGTAGTCGTGTGTTTGCATCGGTTATTCAAAGAGACGTTGTTGCTGGAAAGAAAATTGCTGAGAATGATGAGCCTAAGAAGGCTGCAGGAGAGACTAGTGGAGCTACATTGGAGAAAGAAGTGGATGATATCTTGAAGATAATTAAAATGAGCGACTACAAAATTGTGGACCAGCTATTGCAAACTCATTCAAAGAAATCCATCTTAGCTTTATTGATGAATTCCTCCGCTCATAGAGAATCACTGATGAGAGTACTAGACCAAGCTTTTGTAGAGAATGACATGTCGTTAGATCAATTCAGCAGCGTAATTGGAAACATTACGTCATGTAACAACTTGAGTTTCTATGATGATGAGTTACCAGATGAAGGGAGGAATCACAACCTGGCCCTTCACATATCTATGAACTGAAAGACTGACTCGCTATCCAATGTGCTAATTGATAACGGATCCGCGTTGAATGTTATACCAAGGAGTACTCTCATGAAGTTAAAGAATCAGGGAACAACTATGCACCCGAGTGGCATCATTGTGAAGGCTTTCGATGGGTTGATGAAATCTATCATCGGTGAAGTGGACTTGCCCATCCATATAGGACCACACTGGTTCTTGATAACTTTCCAGGTTATGGACATTATTCCCACGTATAGTTATTTGCTAGGACGGCCATGGATACACGAAGCAGGGGTTGTCACTTCAACTCTGCATCAGAAGCTAAAGTTTGTGCGTGAAGGGAAGGTAGTGATCATAAGTGGGGAGGTAGGCTTGAATCCCCCAATGAGTTTTGGTTGTGTCGGCGTCAGTCTGCTTCATTTGAGGCTGGTCTCGCTATCTCCAGTAGGCATGTTGCTTTTGGAAACCTTTTTTTTCCTGACGAAACCGGAAAAAAAAGATGTTCTATCCCAGTATTTGTTTGATTTGGCTACATCCGGATTATGTTTCTCCTTAGTAAAGTTAAGGCAGGCAATAGGTTTGGTTTCTGCAGTTGCTTTTACCTTCCTTAGGTTGATCTTTTTGGTTGAAGTTTAGCCCGATGTTGTTAGTACCTGAGGCGGTTTTGTTTGTTTGTACTGATCATGTATCCTTTTACCAGCATATGCACGATAGCACTCATACATTCATACATACATCATACATGACTAAAAACCATTGTTCATTAACATTGTGTTCTGACTTTTCCTGAAGCTCTCTTTACTTAGTTGAATTTGGTTTTCCCTCTTGAGCTTATTTCTCAAAGAATGTATATGCACTGGCCGTCTTGCTCCAGTTTATTTCTGAATTGGATTTATGAATCTTTGAAAATTTTGAGTTTTGGTTTGTGCATTTATTTTGCACAGGAAAACTTTATCTGCTCAGCAGGAATATTGTGGCATGACCCCGGGAAGTCATATTGTTATCCCCAGAAAGTCATTTCTCTTTGCAATTCCCCTAGACAATAAGTGGAAGCCTCTTTATTTGAGACAGCTTACGTATTACCCTTTCTAGGCAGATTTCCTTGGATAAAGAAGAATTTGAGACCCGTTCTTGGAAAAACACCTGAATTTTGGGGAAAACTTGAGATATCTTCTCTTTCCACCTTCAGTGAACGTTGGTAGTACATCGACAGTGAACGTCAGTGTTTATTATCTTTTTTCTATCTTCAGTGAACGTTGATAGTTCATCGTCAGTGAATGTCGGTGATATGATATATCTTCTCTTTCTACCTTCAGTGAATGTTGGTAGTACATCGGCAGTGAACGTCGGTGTTTCTTATCTTTTTGCTATCTTCAGTGAACGTTGATAGTTCATCGTCAGTGAGCGGTGGTGATATGATATATCTTCTCTTTCTACCTTCAGTGAACGTTGGTAGTACATCGGCAGTGAACGTCAGTGTTTCTTATCTTTTTTCTATCTTCAGTGAACGTTGATAGTTCATCTTCAGTGAACGGCGGTGATATGATATATTTTCTCTTTCTACCTTCAGTGAACGCTGGTAGTACATCGGCAGTGAACATCGATGTTTGTTATCCTCCTCTATGATTCTTTTCTTGTGGTTTACCAGTGATTTATTTTCCCGGTGAGATTGCTCTTTTGTTTCTACATTTCATGTTGCATCCCCAATGCTACTTTGCATCTCCTTTGTTCCATTCATATGCATAAATGTTTGCATGGCATCTTAGGGACAAAAATAGGGTTTGTTTTATATTTAAGTGTCTTCGATCACGTCGACACGAAGATTTTTAACCTTCGTATCTCCGGATAGAAGAAACTTAAATAAGGGAAGCTGTTGTACCCAAATTTTCCCCCCTAAGATCCCTTCACCATACCATATTGTTTCAATCACCACAAAATCACATTAGGGCTTTTGGTTCTTCTCCTTATCTTTAGCCTTTCTCTTTGAGGGGTTACCAAGCACATTGACTTGTTTTCTTTGGTGATCATGGATATTTTGCTTTGATTTTCTCTCTAAATTAACAAAATACAATATTGGTTTGTCTTACTTGTAAATAATGTAGGTAAAGGCAATGAGGTTTAGCAAGTTGTATCATGGGTTCATGAGTTTATTTCCATGCCCTAGTCAAAGTCTTGAGAGATTCAAACCTCACCATTGAAGTTGTTTTGAAGTTTGTATGGAAGTAGTTTTTGTGGTCATGAGTCCTTATCATCATCCTCAACAAATTCTATTCATAAAGGAAGAATATTGGCACAAAAAGTTTGTTCAAACTTGGCAAAGTTCCACCAAGCATTCACTTGATCTAGAGGCTAGGGTTTTAGACTTCATAGGGGCATATCTTGCTCATCTTTTGGTATTTTTGAGTGATTCCAAAAACATTCTTCTCTCCAAAGAGTTACCAACAAATCACTTCAAAAGTTCTAAAGAGTTTTTATGTGGAAGGAACTTGGTGAAGAAGAAAGATTACAAGTCATCCAGATGAATCCCCAATTTTCCATATGTGACTTCAAATGATCATAACTTGGTCTATTTTTATCACCTTTAGCCCATTCTTTTTCCACGATGATCTTGAAGATGTTTACTTTTTGCCTTATTTTATGTGCAAAGTGATAAAATGGATGGAAGTTGCCTTAAGAATGCAAGAGATTATAGGTCATTTCATGATTTTTGGCCAACTTCAACAAGTCATAACTTGCTCAATTTTTGGATATTTTGAGTGGTTCAAATTGAAAAATGTCATTCAAGAGGTCTACTTCATTCCATATTTTTTGGTCAAGAGCAAATTCTAAGTGGAATGTCATGTTTGGATGCAAGATATTATAGGTCATTTTTAAAGAAGAGTTTGAAATTTTTCTAAGTATGGAAAGTCAACTCTTTTTCTTCAACTTTGACTCCATGTAACTTTCAGCTCAAGCATTCATTTGATTCCATTCTTTTTCCATTTCAAAGCTTGTAACCTCATCTTTCCAAAGCATCAAGAATTATGACCTAAGACCCCTTGAGGTGGAAATGCCGTAGATTTAAATTTGGTAGTTTGAAACTGAATTTTGCACAAAGTCAGAATTTTGAAATCCATAATGTGACTTCTAAACACAGGATTTGTGCGTGTTTTTGATTTAAACTTGATTAGCAAACTTGCCAGAAGTGATTAACACCCCAAAACGCAAGGTTTGGCTGAGTTTTGGTGGAAATGAAGTCACACTTCACTCGTGCTCGACCCTTACTCAATTTCCCTCCAAACTTCCTTGTTTCTTCAAATTTTCATTCTCATTCTCTTCCCTATAAATAGAGGGTCATCCCCCATTCAATTTCCCAATCTTAGAGAGCCAAGAACACCCTGCCAAAACTTCACACGAACCCACTTTTGTTGAATTCAGTTTTTTAAATTTAAGCTTCCTTTTCTAAAATTCTTTGCGCATTCATCATCCTTGAACTTCATACAAAACTCTCCAGCACTTAAACCAATCAAAACGACCCATAATCCAAGCTACAGAAGTCCATTTACAGAACTTCTTACTTGAACTTTGAAAAGGTAGAATTCTCCACCAATTGGATTCAAATCAAGCACTAATCTGTTCTACTCCTTTGTCTGATTCTAATATTGCTTACAATTTTTAAATCCATTGAGAATTGAAAGAGAAATCTCAGATTGAAGGTGCTCGCTATTTTTCTGTGTTTTGATTTATATCTCTCTCCATACTTTACATAAATTTGGCGCGATGGTTGTGTTAGAATCGTCTTGAAGAGACGAGTTCAATGATGCTAGCCAGGGATCCTAATTTTTCCATTTGAAGGATCTCACAAAATCCCCATTGCAGGGTGTCTGGAGGTTGAAGACGATGACATGTCTCGTCTCAGCCAATGATAGCGTGCCAAGCGTTTTAATTTCGACGGTTGCCCTTTTCCTGATCACATGTGTGTTTCACTAAGGTCCATATCAAGCACAATGCGTCTGGTCCATTGGATTATCTTACTAACGCGTTTTGAATTTGATCTGATGGTCCATATCTTTTTGGTTTTATTTTATTTTCTGATTTTATATTTTATTTGACTAAATTTTCAAAAATTCATAACTCTTTTATTTTTTATCCAAAAATTATGAAAAATTCACAAAAAAATACTTTGAATTATTTCTGATCTCATGAATATTTTTTTACATTTTTATTTTAACATTTGGTATTTTTTATATATTTTTTATTATTTTCTTTCTTTTAATTACTTAAAAAATCTTTGCTAATATTTTTTAATTCTGAAAAAATTCATAAATATTATTTTGCATATTTTTGACTTTCTGAAAATTTTATGGAATTTTATGTTGAGGTTTAGTATTTTTTATTTATTTTATGTTTGTTTTAGCAATTTTAAATAGTTCAAAAATAGTTTTTGACTTTTGAAAATTACTAAAATTTTTATAAAAATATTTGGATCCTTTTCTGATTTTTCTATGGCTTAATTTTTCATTTCTTAAATAATTTGAACATAGTTGATATTTTCCTCATTATTTTCTATTTTTAAACCTTTTTTTTAAACCCTTTAAGTGTATATATTAAATATATTATTATTTTTGTGATTATTTTCTGGCTGTCTTGAGTTGAATTTTTGATCATGACTTTATTAACATCGTTGGATCTTGGGTGTTGAGTTCAACTCCACCAAAATGGATGAATGATTTTAATAATAGTTTGATTAAATTTTTAATTCAAAAGTGGTTTATTCATCTTTTGCCCTAATCCCCTTCATCTCATCCCCTTATCATTGCACTAAATGTTGTTGGAGCATGATATCTATATCATGTCTCAAAATAAATGGTGCATAGATTGCTATTGACCGACCTCAAAATAGGTGTGACTTCTATATAAGTCCACTTACGATTGCTTAACATAGCGCTACATTTTGTCCCGATTCGAATAAAGGATCATTCGTGGCCCAAACTTATAATTGCAAGCCCAAGTATGTTAATTTGATCTCTTTGATCCAATAACCTTGAGATTCATTGTGTGGAGGCTTTGGTTCTACCAATCCTCTAATGGATCTACAATACCTTTGGTCAACGCGGATCACTTAAACATCATTGATCATTAAATGATACTTGTGAGAATTCCAAATGAATGATATACTTGACAAAAAGCAAATGCAACTTGTTGTGCGGAGGCTTTGGTTCTACCGATCCTCTAATGAGTTTCAAATGCAAGTTTCAAGATGGTCATCCAACTAACCACTAATTATTGACTTGTTTATCTTTTGCTTTTGTTCTTTTATGCTTTATGAACTATTTACTTTTAACATTTACATTTCATGCCATTTTCATCTTTGCTCATTTGAGCATTTATTTTCTTGCCATTTTTACTTTGCTCACTTGAGCTTTTCTTTTTTCCTTTTCCTAAGATACTTAATAACCAACTTAAACCTAAAAAACTCTTTAATCGCACTTGGACTATTTGGTTACTATCCTTGGCGTGATGGAGCAGTGGACTTTTTCTTGGACCTAGGATTAGAAACCTTAGCCTATCTTGGATACCTTGTGATCTCATCTGATTATTTTGTCTGGAGCTCTTGAGGTTTACCTCAAGACATTGGGTTGCTTGTTTGTTTTTGTGTGCAGGTTTTTTATGATTACACTCTTTGTTTGTAATATGAAATTCACCCGCATACAGTTGTTACTCTACCCAATTTTTGACTTAATACTTTTGAAGAGGTCTAGTATCTCTGCTTGCTTGGTTTCACTCCAAAGAATGGGAATTCTATCTTGGCTCATAATGTCAAGTTTTGGCTTTTTGTTGGTTAGATGGTCCTTATGCTTAGCTTTTACCTTATGATTTAGGATTGCCTCTTCTTCTCCTCCCATCTTCTTTAATTTCAAACATCTTCTCCCTCCTTTTAAAAACACTTCTTGTTTTGAAATATAAATCACTTTCATGATAAAATTGGACTTAGGTCCATGCATTTTCAAAATCATTTCATAAATAAACTTCAATCAATTTAATAAATACTTTGACACTTTTTGTGAGATGACTAAAAGTCAACCAATCTCATTTCAAACCATTTTGCCACTTTGGCTTTTACCTTTAAAACTTTTCTCAAAAGGTTAGACTCTTGTCAATCTTTGTAGTGATGCAAACAACTATACTTCTATAATATGTAGTGAAGTGAGATATTTTCCACTTGGGTGTTGAGTGAGGCATTGTTGATTTTAAAATTCAAGCCATATCCTCCACTTTGAGATGATGTAAATTATCCTTTCTCATGATTGTGCGTAGTAAGTATGTTTTCCACACAAACAATGATGATGATGTCTTATCTCTTAAAATTAACCAACACACTCATGTTTCAAATTTTTTAAAAAGAAGAACTACGTGTACCCTGATCCCCTATTGCACGAAAGGTGGTACTTAGGTACTAAAGGTTCGCAACTGCGGAGGGTGCAAAAATCATAAAAAATACTTCTTTTCTCACCTCCACCATCCATTTTATATACAACACATTTTTATAGCCAAAATATACAGATTTTACAAAGAGGTTCCTGCAGAATACCGTAGATGTTTAGGGTGCTAATACTTTCCCTTTGCATAACCAACCCCCTTACCTTGAATCTTTCCCCCTTTTTTGGGTTATTCGCTCTTTTCCCATTCCTTTGAAAACAATAAAGCGTGGTGGAGATTTTTATTTTGATTTGTATAAAGTCTAGTCAATCCAATGGATTAGTCTTGAACATTTCTACCGCTACAGCTTCATAAGGAGGAACTTTACCAAGTGGTTCTCTTTGAGGTTAGATAGTCATTAGGAATTATTGCAAATAGCCTAATTGTCCCTCGAGAGATCTTTGGGGAAAGGAAGAAAAACACTTGTCAACTTGATAGCATCAAAGGCATCATCACTTCCAAAGAGGACTCGGTTGGCAAGACTATCTTTTAAGGTGATGTTGGGGCACTTGCTGTTAGAACAAGATTTGTGTCTATTATATAATCTCGTTGTTTTGATGATAATAACAAATATATTTGATGAGAAACAATTTTATTTCTAATAAGTTTCTTTAGTGTGTGTGATACGGTGGGAGAACTTACTTGAGGTTTTGTGTTTGTTTTCGCAAATGTTTCGGTTGAGCAAGAGTCGCCACCGACTTTTTTATTTTATCCTAAGGAAAGGTTAAAAAGCACAGCAAAAACCTTTGAGATGTTTTCTTGGGTTCGAGGGGTAGATTATAGAAAGGGAAGGTATTAGCACCCTTTCTATCCATGGTTATCCATGGGCTCTTAGTTACTTGCTTAGATCACTTGCCTTACATTTTCAATTGTTTGAAATGGTGCTTTGTGTGTGTGTTTGAAAATGTTTTGAAAAGAGGCCATTGTTGTGGCAACCTTTGTAATGATCCATGTTGGGATGTATACAAAGGTGTATGTCTTTTGAAAAGGTTTTCAATGTTTTGGAAATTGTTT
The DNA here is from genome assembly GCA_948472305.1 of Vicia faba. Taxonomy (NCBI): domain Eukaryota; kingdom Viridiplantae; phylum Streptophyta; class Magnoliopsida; order Fabales; family Fabaceae; genus Vicia; species Vicia faba. The sequence continues at coordinate 253,070,401 of OX451738.1, read as the reverse complement.
TTGAAGTTGTGTTGTGGAGTGTGGTTTTGAAAAATAGGCAAGGTTTTTTTGTTTTGCAAGTTGGCAAGTAACCAAGAGTTATCTACCCTAAATTTCTCAAAGATCTTTGCTAGGTTTTAACCCTTTTAACAATTTTGTTCCACCATTGTATTTGGTGGACAATCTTGTGTTAGGATGTTAACGGGACGGGCGCGGGTCATCGTTTAGACCATGATTGCAATGGTGCCAAATATCTTTGGGCAATTTTTCCTTTAGGGACTTGATCATTTTTTAGGCAACTTTCGAAAGCGTCATCGAGGGACTATGATCATTTGATTGTTTTGTTTTTGCCAAAGATACCCAACATGCAATATGGCCCATTTTTGAAGGCAACAAGTGGAGTACCCTAGGGGTGCAAGTGTGATTAGTGTTGTCCATTTTCATGCTTGTTTATCTTGAAATTAGGTCAAACTATTTTTGGTTAATTTCGCAAACAAAACCCTAATTCTAACATGGCATAATTAGAAAGCTTTTAAATGCGAAAAAATAAAAGGTCCTAAGTTATTACAACATAATATATGGGATGGGGGGTACAAATGTTCAAATGGGGATATTTTAGCAAGAAATTAAACCTAAACTATTACATCCAAATTGAATTATACAAATTATTTAATATACAACAATTAAATAAAAATATAATAAATATGCAAGATGCAAAAAATGTTTTTTATATGTATGAAAAAAGTATTTTTATGTGTTAAATAAACAAAAATAAAATTAATTAATTTTGGTATTTTTATGCATTTAGGGCAAAACCCTAATTTTATAAATAAAAGGTATTTATTATGTAATATTTATTAATTATGTACAAAAATAAATAAAAGAAGGTATATTGTAAAAAAAAGTATTTTTGAGGTCAAAAAAATAAAATGTATTAATTCTTTGTATTTCTCTAAATATATTAATAAATATACATGTATTTACATTATTTATTAAATATATATATTATATGTACAAAAAATAAAATATTTAATATTATAAAAAAAGTATATTTTATGTAAAATGTTTTCAAGAGATAATATAAAATAAAAGATCAGAAATAAAACATGTTTGTATTATTTTTTTGTATTTTAAAATAATAGTATATTTAGGTTTATTTATATACAAAACTAAATAAAGCCAAATAAATATCAAAATAAATGCAAAAAATATGGGAAAAATAATTTTAATATTTTTTATGCTTTGTCAAAAATAAATAAGTCAGAAACAAAAATCAAAAGTAAAAAATAATGAAAATAAAATGCAATGGGCCAAGGAGGTGCAAATGTGAAATAGTGGTGTGAAAAGAAAAAAAACATTTCAGGCCCAGCCTAGAACCTATCTTCTTCAACCTCCAGCAAGCTTGTACAACCAACATACGCGTTTCTGCTATCTCATGATTCTTGGACTTTTAGCACAAACTCACAACATGAAAAATGTTAAGCATCAAGCCACGATTCCATACATATTAAAAACTCAACCTAACTCTCAGAAATGAGAGAGAATTTCTCCATCCCTAATTCTTAACCTAAGTTTTTGTCAATGTTCAGGTTCAAAATACTCTCAGCATATGCAATATAAATGGAAAGTAAAGATATGTATAGCTTCAGGGACATGAGTAGAACATTTTTCTTTCACAAACTTATAGCTAACTCTTCCTATATTGAGAGATAGAAGTCCATGAACTTACCTGTTCAGCTTGGATCGTATCTGACAATGGAGGCACCTTCAAGGAAAAATGAGGATTGGTACAACTTGCTTGAAGTTCAGAGATGCTATTCCAACCTTTAGTTTGCTTTGAAACCAAGTGAATCAAGCTATAGCAATCCACCTTCAAAACAGAAAATGTGAAAATGGTGAAGTTGGTTTGAGGTGTTACATTCTGCTTCCAAGGCTTGGGACAGTTTGTATGGATGGTAGGGAATGTGTTTGAACTGGTTTGGATGAAAATGCACGAGTGGATTGAGCTATGGGATTCAAACTGCAGTTTATGCCCTGTTTTTGCAGTTTTATGGTGTTTCTGTGAATGGGGTGATATTGGAGGTGATAGGCTCGTGTTTCAGCCCAGTTATGTTATTTGGAAGGTGTACAACAACTTTGCTTAAGCTTCTATTGGCTGAAAATGAGAGTTGATGTATGTTATGCAAGTTTCTTCACACTTAAGCAAGAAAAATCAACTTGGTTCTCTAGACTTGTACAGGCCCCTGTAATGTGCTGCAAACATCCCTCTTGATCAGTGTGATATGCTTCTGAACTTGTGCCCAAAGATATGGCCTTGTACTTCTTGATTTTCAAACTTGACATAAAGTTTCACTTTTCAAAAATGGATATATCACTTTTTCTAATTATAGCTTAATCTTGTATGCAATGCTTAAACACATAATGTAAGGCTTGAACACAAGGGGTTTGCATTAAATTTATGAGTGTGAATGAGATAAAGGACCTGTAATCCATCTTAGAACATGCTGAGTTCAAAATGCAAGGTTATGGACATGTAAATTGGCCATGCACAAAGTGAGTTTTTCCCATATTGCCAAATTCGATTCTCCCTAACCATGAGGTTGTTTGATGAGTTCTTGGACATTTTGGAAAGCTTGGAATGTGTACTACAATCCATCTTTGTAATGAAATTGAAATTCCAAGTGGAAGCATGTGAAAAGTGGTCATGAAGTTAGGCAAAAATCCTGCCTAGAATAGGTCAAAATTTCTCTAAGTTAAGAATGTTTTGCACCCTGGTTCCAAAAATCATAACTTGAGCTACAAGATTCTTTTGAGGAAACTTTGTGAATCAAAGTTGTAGATTTTGCAATGGACTACGACTTTCATGTTTTGACTTTTATTTGAATCCAAATGCATCTTGATGGAAAAATGGGACAAAGTTAGGAAAAAATTAGGGATTTTCATAACTTAGAAAAATTCTAAGTTATGAAAATTCTTCATTTTAAACCCTAATTTGCAATTTTTGATTTCTTGATGAACAAGTTTCATAATTTGGCATGTTTTGATGAAAAATGAATCTTGACACTTGATTTTGACCAAAAAGTCAAAGTTTGACTTTTCAGTATACAGTCAAAAATTGATCAATTGACTGGAAAATTCATCTGTCAAGCTTGTGCATTTGGGATCTTTTGAATTTGTTGAACATGTCAAGACAATTCCATGGGGTCCTTGAGTCCATATATGAGCTTGGTTTGCCATTGGCTAGGTCAAACAGTCAAAAATTGCCTTTGTGCAGTCAAAACCCTAAAAATGACCATTTTGCCCTTTTGGTGATCTGATCAAATTTCTTGTGGAATTGTGATCCAAACTTGACCAAATGGTTCCAATGAGTTCATAATGTTGATGTGGGTCAAATTTCATGGGGTTTGGCTGTCAATTGACCACAGTTGACTTTTTCCCAAATACAGCTGATTTCTAGGTCAACTGTCCAATTGACTGGGCAAAGTTTGGAATCAAGACTTGAAACTTGGTATGGATAAACTTGGGAGTCCAACATGAAGCATGAAATTCATCTTAGGCATTTTAGGTCAAAACATCTTTGTGCAAACACAAACCCTAATTTGGGTCAACAGTGCAAGGAGGAGTCTTGAGCAGAGGAAACCCTAACTGGATCTTGAGCTCTAAGGGTATTGTTATGAGAAAATGTTGAGGAAATGGGAGGGAAAATTTTGGGGTACAACAGTGTGCAAATGAGAAATTCTAATTGATTCAGGATTGTTGTCTGAAGAATCAGAAATATGCCAAGCACATCAAAAAAAATTGTTCACATCCACTTCTAAAGAAACCTTAGTAGTTCGAAAGAATGTTGAATGTTCGTAAAGAAGAAAATCACATGTGTTCTTCTCAACAAGATGCTTCTTTGGAAGTCACAAATTACAAGAAGAAAGAATTTGTAACAAGTTACTGCTTTGAGATCAGAAAATAGATAGTACAAGAAAACAAGCATTTAATGCAAAAGATCATAAGTTAAGACTTATTCATAAGTTAAGACTTATTCATAAGTTAAGACTTATTCATAAGAAGAGTTGATGCTCATATTTCTGAAGATAAAGTCAAGATTCAGAAGACTCAGCTAGTTCATGGAATACACACACTCCCATTCAACATCAGAAGTATTCCATTAGAATAAAGGAAGAAAGGTCTTCTGGACTCAATTCTAATGAACATCATATAGTCCATCAGAAGGCCAGATTAAAGGATGATATATTATCAAGCCAATATACTCAACAAAAGAACTACTATGATTGTTTCTAAAGAAACATCAGCAGTTCTAAGGGATGATGAATGTTAATTAGAAAGGAAATCAAGTATGTTCTCAGGAAAGCGTCACTCTCAAGATATCAGAAACGAAGATCTCAGATATTCAAAGAAAAGAATTCAATATAAAAAAATCAAGATGTAGCTGAATTAAGTTGTTTCTTTCAGCTTAATCCAAAGATCGGAATTCAAGAGATCAGAAAGAAAGAATTCAACATCAAAATCACATGTACTGATAAAAGCTTCTGCTTTAGAAATCAGATATCAGATATGCATCTCAAAAAAGCTGATTATCAAGAATCAAGACAAGATCGAGACGAAGTGGATCAGGAAAGCCTTCACTCAAAGAAATTGTTCCTCGGATAAGCTATTGATTGTATATTTGAAGATAATGTTTAAATATCTTAAAGACTTTGAATCTACAACAAAGAAAAACTTCTGGATCATTATCATTCTTCAATCAGAAATCAATGCAGCATGAAAAGAATCAAAGCTTAAGAACTCATAGACTTGAGAATTAGAAAGGTAGTTGCCACAATACCTGATTTCAAGATCTAAACATCAGAAAAGCTTTTGATATCAACATCAGAAAAGCTTTCGTCTACAACGACAAGACTTGTTTCTCAGATAAGTTGTTGCTTAAATATCTAAAGTCAAGAATCCATTATTGAAATATTTTGAAATGAAACATCTTCTCACTTAATTTTATCTCTCAGATAAGATCAAAAATACGCCTTCAAGACTAGTTCTAAGATCAGAAGTCAAGCTTCATGTTTCAGAAAGGCTCTTGCTATTATTTCTTAAGACAAGTCATGATTCTGATAACTCTGATGCTCTTATTCTATAACAACAAAGTAGTTTATGAACTACTCATCCGTCAATCATCCGAACACCAAAGACAAAGTAATTGATCTCTTCCAAGCTTAACACTTCTAAATCAGAAGTACATCATCAGAAGATAACGATTAAGAAACTTAGTCAAGAAGAATAAAGTACAAACAGTACACCCCAAATTCCACTATTATGATATTGGTTGTACTATTCAAAGAAGTTGTCTCCCACGTTTTATGCTAACTACTGCAAGCAGGGGGATAAGGAAAGTGATGATTCATATTGTTCCAAACCTCTCTTGAATGTATCTGTTGGGAATCAACTGTTGGAAAGAGAGAAGACCTTTCTATCTTTACAACGACTCTTTTTGAAGGCTATAAAAGGAGATCAATAAAATGAAGAAAAGTTGCTGAAAATCCATGGATGCAAATGTTGTTAAAGCTATTACATTGAATATGCTGAAGCTAACCAAAAAGAAAGAAAGAAGATGAAGAAGAAGAATTCTACAAGATGATATATAAATTTGTATCAAATACATCTTGGTAGAAATATGAAGAAGTAAGGAGTTGTTGCTTATAACTTGCTCAACAAAGAAGATGAAGACAAGAAGACTATAAGATGCTACACTTAAACTTAGATTATATTCATCTTTGTAGAATCATGTAAACACAAGAGTTGTTGCTCATATTGTGTTATATCTTAAGTTCTTCATGTAAATTTTTTGAACACAAGAGTTGTTGCTCAGAATTGTGTTCAACAATATGTACTTAAACTAGGAGTAATCTGCTTGTTAAGAAGCACTCATGTAATCTCTAGAAAAACAATTTTGTTTAGAATTGGTGTTGCCTCAAGAGATCTAGTGAAGATCTGATACTTGGGATGACTTTGGCTGCGGCCATCATGGATGAAATCCTGTTAAGAAAGACAAGTTTGGTCAGATTTCCTAAGGGGTCAATGATCGTTATATCTCGTGGAGATCACTGAACATATCATTGTATTGTTCCTTGGGTTACTCGATTGAGTCAGGATTCTCAAGAAGGCATATGATGCGGTCTTTGCATAATTGGTAATAAGGATCAACTGAACTTGTTGAGGTTGTCAGCAAGGTTGATCGGACTTATTATTGTGAATTGTAATTAGATTTGGTTATAGTAGGTTAAGTCCTTGTTGAAGGAAAAATCACCTGAGGAGGGTGGACAAGATGTAGCCTAGTTAATGGTAAACTTGGATAAACTGAATTTGTCTCTTTATATTTCTAGAATTCTATATTCCTTCATAGTTTTATCAAATAGTTTTCAAAAGGGGAAAAGTTTTTAAAACCCAGTTCAAACCCCCTCCCCATTTCTTATGTTTTTATCTACCTTCACTTTCCCATTCACCAATATTAACTTAGGCCACCCTACCCTTAGAGGATGAGTGATCCTCCGAATTTTGAACCTTTGAGGCCTAAGGACGAGTTGGCGCCTCACCCATGTGTTATCGTTTGACCCCTCCTATGAAGCAAACCTTAAAGCTAGCTCAGAGGGTTATTGAGCATTGAGCTTTACTCATGGCCATGTGCATCCTCATATCATTTAGGGGAATCTTATACATCTTCTCTATAATAAAGTTTAGTAGAAACCATCAATATGAGTTATGTAAGCAACAAAAGAAGACAACATCACTAAAACTTATTTATATATTTGTCAACAGATTCATCATCCCATTAGTCTAGAATAATCATGATACCAGACTCCATGACTTTAAAATCATTCAAGATTCATACTACCTCTACCTCCTAAATAGTGAGGCAAGTTTAGTTATACTTCTTGATCGTTGTAGGATTAATAGTCTAGATAAGGGGAAATTTGGGGGCTCCATATGCCTTAGTGGTAACTAGAAAGGAACAATATTGTCCCTTTATCCTTACAAATTTATCCTTCCAACCCTTGAAGTGGTTGTAATGGGGTTTAAATAAGGCTCTCCTAGGAAAATTGATCAGGGTTACATGGCCCAGAAGAACAGGTGCCTTTGCTGTAGTAAAAAGAAAAACCATTCATATGGTTGTGTAAACCCCTAGTAACTGGCATGTGATCTCAAATGCCATAGTCAATTTCCATCTGTTGGGTGTGATTTGGGAGGGGGCCATGTTGAGCACCGTAAGAACCTGTGCCACAAAGTAAGAAAAATGGAGGCGAACCCCAACCTCGTAAATGGCGGATAGGTGGAAATAAAAGGAAGATGTAGAAGATGCATTAGAAGCGGCCAAGTTGGTCCTTTCGCTAAAGAACATGCATCCAGAGTAATATGTTCTTGATCATCGGAGGAAGAGAAAACAAGTTGATGTCGAAGGGAGGCTATTTGGTCATCGTTGGCGTGGATGAAATTCCATTACGCCTTTGGCCTTAAGATTAGAGGTTGTTAGTTCTCCTGTTTTAGGATTGGCTTAATTTTTGTAAAACAAATAATAGCAGCAATAGTATAATGTAGAATAGGATAAGAAGAACAGGTACAACAAGAATTCATATTACAATGTCAGAACATGTTGTGTTGAACTTTTTCAACAACTGGAACAACATGTCGAAGAAGATGTCTTGACGTCGCGCCTGCTGAGCTGGATTAATGAGATTCAGTTTGTTCTTAACATAAGCAGAACATGCAGGAGAATATTATGCATCCTATGTGGTGCATATTTAAAGGTCAAGAAAATTCAATCAGAAATCATGGAGAATGAAGACTTTATAAATAAGGAGATTATTTAGGAAAGTAAAGATTGAAGACCTTTCTTGGAGCAGAAGTTTCTACAGTTTGTTATAGCTAATTTATTGTGATTGAAGGCCAAAAACCAGTTGGGTAACATGTTATAAATAGAAGGGTTTGTAACCTAGAAAAGACATGGCTCAAGATGTAAAAGTCTAGGGTTTTGTCAAGGTAAACCTCCCAGATTGTGGGAAGGTCACCATGTTCACCTCGAAGCCTGTAGGTAAGAGGTGTATTGTTCTTGGAGGAAGCTTTGAAGAAACTCCAGGATGTGTTAGGATCAAAGCTAACAAGAAGTGGAGTTTGTCTTGGATACTTAGCTAGGTATTTTCATGGAAGTGTGTCTTCTAAACTGTCTATCTGTGTGATCAAAATCTTGGTGAAGGGTCATCGATGCAGTGACTAAGGTGTTGACTGCTAGACATCATTGTGATGATTGGAAGTGGGATGGGGATATTCCATATCTAGGGAGGACCTAGGTAGAAGGGTCATTGGGTAGTGATTAAGTGCGTAGATCGTTAGCGGGTGTGTTGGCTGTAGGGTCTGCAAATTGATACTGCTGATAGTGGACTTCATTCCTGGCTTGATAGCCCCCAGAGTAGGTGTTGTTGTACACTGACCTGGGTAAACAATTCTGGTGTGTTCTTTATCTTTTAAGCATTGTTTTATCTTGCCCTGTGTTTATGTCAGATCAGATGTCTCGACATCCTTGTAGGACATCTGAGTCTGTTGTATCAGAATTTCAATTGGTATCAGAGTAGGCATCCTATTTTGTTTTGGGTGAGATCCTGGTAAGGTACTTAGTCATGGTCAAGGAAGAAAGTGTTTTTTGAAAGGAGGTATGAACTTGGACAATTCATACTACTTTATGGATGATCTCTTGGCAAGGATCATTGGTTATATGTGACAAGTATTATTCCTGGTTGCTGCCATCAGGCCTGCAGCTTAGTGGGAAGCTGTTGTATGTAGGGATTATTTCTTCAATCCTAGGTTGCCATGCTTGTACTTGGATAGTGGTTTAAGCATTGTGTCTGAATATTGTTGAGGAGTTCGTTATATTCTGCTGCATGGTTTCTGATATAACCCTGAAAGTATGGGAAGGATACTAGGGTTGTTACCCTCAATAGAATATGTGCTGACATTTTCAACCGTATTAAAAGTGTCAAAGATACTTGAGATTTTCCTCAAGTCCACTCATAAAGACATTTAACAATAAGATTAATTGATCTATGATGCTCGTATACATCTGCATATTTACCTTGAAGACTGTCAAGGATGATGTGTTCCAAGAAGAAGGAACTGATGTTCTATGGGATGTTAGAACATTATTTAAGCAGGCATATAACTACCAGTTGAAGAACAAATGCTTTGGGTGTTGAACAAAAATGTTATGAATAATTTTTGTTTGGAACCTACTCCTGATCTGGAAGAGGAGGCATCTAGTTTGTGCAGGTTGATTAGGACACGATCAACAGTTTATCTACTTTATGTGTCAATTTAAGGATTATGGAAGTATAGAGGTTGAGCTTCATGCTCTTGAGAAGAACTCGGAAAGGAATCGCCACCAGACCCTTTATATATATGAGATGAGCTCGTATCTGAAAGATCCTTCTAATCAAAGGAACCAGATTCATGGAATCCTGTTTGTGGCCATAAAACATATTATGTTTGAAGAGAAGTATTGTGATCCAACCACAATGTTTTATGCTCTTGAGTATTGTTTTAATTGCCCTTGAGGAAGAGAATTGGTGATTCTCTTTGTGTACCTTCAAAAACTGTTGAAAAAGATCCCCTTGTCAAAGGTTGATATGATGTCAGACAGAATATCATGATATCTTTGAAGATGTTAAAATTTGAAGAGAATTATTTTTGAAGAATCAAGGGAAACAAATGCTTTTGAAAAGTCTGTATCTGTTCTAGACCTAATAGAGGGAATTTCCTGTGTAGGTACAGACAATGGCATCCATCATCTCAAAGTCAGACATGAGGTCCAAAGAAAATCTTATTGGGATATGAATTGTGAAATCCTCTGCATAAGTTGATAGTCTGATCCTGAAGATTGATTAGTTGTTGTTGGTTTGTTCCCTTATGTTAACCCCCACAAGAGTTGATTATAAGTTACTATGGAGGTTAACCCCAGAGCCATAGTAAGAATGGATGATGTCGTATCTAATATCGGGACATCATCTCTAGGTGTGTACTTCCTCTAAAAAGGAAGTTGTTATGTAGATCATGAAGTGAGTATTGTTGTTCACCATTGGAGTTCAAAGTTGGAATGTTTGATCATGATGGAGTTAGAGACCAGTATTTGACCAAGTCTTGAATGTTGAAAGGATCCTCTTATGTTGAACGATGAATAAGAAAGATGTCAGTTCAAGTGATCTAACATCTGTTAAAAAGGAGTATCATCTGCAGTTGTATGTGTGGAGAAGTTTTTTTCCTCTAATGATAAATACCTTATCGGGAGCTGAGTACTTATCTGAGGTATGGATGCAAATCTACTATCTGAACTGATGATTCAGATATTGTTGAGAGTGTATTTCTCTCTATAGTAATCAGGTGGCTGTATCAACTTGAATGAATTGTAGAAGATATAATCTTTTATGATCTTCTCCTAAAAAGACTATCAAGCTTAATAATCTCTTTGGTTGATAAATCAAGAACTGAATTTTTGGGATCTGTGAAGAAAGGTTGATAATGTTGTAACATCATTTTGTAAAGGAAGGTTTAGGATTATGATTGAGGATCAACATGGTTGTCAAAAGAAGGAGTTCCGACTTTGTGGATTAGAAGATGCTGATCCTGATCCTGTCTTTAGTAGTATGCTTGGTGACTGCATAACTACTATGTTGAATACTTCACTAGTACCGGCAATTGCTAGTGATTGTTAGAGCAAAGGAATATGAAGAAGGTGGTCTTCCTCTGTTGCAAGTATGTCAGTCTGGTGTGCCTAAAACAAGTTATTTGAGGGCTTGGGATTGTATGATGTCAAAGTATGTGTTCACGATATCTTGGCTATCCAAAGAGGTATGGATATTTGTATGGTTATGTATCATACATGACCTTGTAAAAGTATGAAGACCTGGAGTTGGTATCTTTTCACAAGACTGTGGATATGTTTCAGTGAGTGCGTGAAGTCTCTTGATGTCCAAGTGTTCATCCTCAGTAGAAGCCTTATTTGCCCATGATAGGGGGAGCTTAGAACCTATCTAGGGTTATTGTTGTAGTAGTTATGGAGCTTGCGCGTAATTCAAGCTTGTGAATATTACAGGCAACATGTTGTGACCTGTGGCTACTAGGTGTAGCTGTCTATGCCCCTGTTGGGTCTATGTGGTTCTAGTCAGGAGAAGCTAGTATATTCTGTTTTCTACAAGGGTTGAGCTTAAGGACAAGTCACTGACCTAACCTGGAATATTTTGGATGCCATGATTGGATATCATGTCAAAGATTCAGAAAGTATCACAGGTGTGAAGAGGAAGGATGTCAGATTAAAGTTCTACCTAGTGTGAGAAGGTAATCATATCTGACTAACTGATAAGTACTTTGACGGGAGACTGAGTACTTATTAAGATTGTGCATGAAAGTTGACTACAAATACCTTGACGGGAGTTGAATGTCTGTCTGATGATTGAGTGCAAATCTGATTTCTGAACATGTCTTTCAGAAAATATTTGAGAGGTTATGCCTCTTAAATTGTGCTCTGATTGTGGTAGATACTAAAGATGAGATCTATTGGGATCCTATTGTGTATATTGGGAGGTTTGTAGAGGGAATGTATGGAAATAAGTCCCTTGGGTGGTGATAGGTTTTGTAGTAAATTTGTTAATGTTCCAAATGATGTTGTAATATCATTGTTGATGATAGTCTGTGGGAAAGACTTGGGATTGTGAATCTTAAATATTCTACCACCTCATTCAGAAGTGACAGTTCTATCTTTGGTTTAGAATAAGAAGATTTTGAGTTTGTTTAGAAAAGTATGCTCAAGTAATGTATAACTACTATCTTGGTTTGAAGAATTTACTAGTGTCAGCAAATACTAGTAATGTGAAGAAGGAGGATTTAATCAACACATTGGTTAAGGGATACTCCTTCTATTGGAGAGTCTGAATCTTAGTAAAGTTTTTAAGCACACTAAGAAATGGTTGGATGTTGGTTTCAGACTATGGTTGCATGATATCTTAGTCATCCAAAGAGTCATGACAATATGTGTGGAGGTGCAAGGGCATGAATCAGGTTTCCTTGTACTAGTTGGTGCTTAATGTTGTGTTTTCTCCATAATGAAATTTTTGGTTGTCCATGACAGGAGGAGTCAGTGAACTAATTGGTTTATTTGGAGCTTGTGATGTTCAAGCGTATAAGGTTATTGCCCTCCTAAGAGGATGATGTTGGATAACATGCTGAGACATGTTGCTACAAAATGTAGTTGTTTATACCCTTATGAGTCTCTGAAGACTCTAGCCAGATGTTGCTAGAGTATACCATCCATTTCTAAGAGGATGTGCTAGTTCTGCGAGAATAGTTTTCCCTGTAGTAGTCAATGGGATAAAGAAGACTATCTTGCTGGTTGTTAGAAAATGTTGACTCTGGTTATGTTGTCGAGGATGATGTCCAGGACATCTCTCCTTTGAAGTAGTCTGCAAGCAAGAAGCTTTCTGGGTGCCTGATACTCCTCTTGACAACATTTCCTTACATTCTATTGGCAATGCTGAAAAGTGGAAATATGTGTCTCAAAGAAGAATTATCCTTGAAAGAGAATTGGTAGCAGGTGCACTGGAGTGCAAAGAGATTATGGAGCTGATTTCTTTTGCTGGATTGTGCTGATCACAAAAGAACTTATGCACCGATTGTATGTTCTAATGGGAGCTTCTTAAAGGATTTCTATGCATAATGAGTCCTTTAAATGATTGAGAACCAGTTTTATTAGGTTCTGTATTATGGACTTGATGTACCACATGATGTCTTAACATCATGATGACTGTTTTGTTTAATGCTTGGGATTGTTCATGTGAAGTTGGATGCTTAAGCATTATTGTGAGAAGGGGAATTTCTAACTATATGGAGTAGAATATGGAGATTCTAATCCTGTCTACAGTAGCATGCCTGATGAATGCATGAATACTTTGTTGAAGACTCCACTAGTATCAGTAACTACTAGTGGATATAAAGGCAGGAGGCTGCTAACAGATACTGAGGTCTGAGCAGAGTGTTTTGAAGTGGTATTTTATTTTTTCTGCAAGTCACTCCATAAAAGGTTTGGTGATCTGGATATTAGTAAATCTTTTGGAGTTTGTGAGTGACTTCACACCTAGTATGCATGACATATTGCCTATTCAAAAGGTCATGATACAGAGTGTGGTTATGATAATACAATGATCAAATGTGTCCTTGTCTTGTGAAGAAGCCAGGGTGTCTGGAAGTATTCTCAAGGATCGATAATATCTGACTCAGGTTTGACTCTACTGAGGGAGTCAAGGTTCAGCATATGTGGGAAGTGCTGAAGTTTCTCATCTAGTGCACAAGTCTTCATCTTCAGCTAGAGCATTAGTTACTCATAACAAAGGAAGTCATGTGGATATCTGTAAATTGTTGCTGCAATGATACAGGTATTGTCAAGCCATAATATTGTTCACTTTTCTCAAGGTTCTATGAGGAAATGATGTCTAAATAACATGTTGTGACATTATGGATAAACTTAACAAGACATGGTTGTTTCTAACTATGAGAAGCTTGGTGAAGATCATAAGTTCACATATCTCTTAGAAGTTTAATGGGAAGTCTGGGAGAATTTATTTTTCTCTATAGATTTCAAAAAGACTCCTTGAGGGTCTATATTATGAAGAGGTGTCACAAATGTGATATTTTGACATCTTAATGTATGTCACTAAGTCTAAGTGAAAGAAGAACACTTAGTATCTAGTATGAACAAGTGGCTAATCTGGTTAAGCATCCAAAATTGGTGGAAGAAGATGTGTTGATTACTAAAATAAGAAGACAATGTCTGACTAAGTGTCAGGACATCTTTCAGGACATGTTCCTGCATGGTCAACATACGCTGGAGTAGCCTATATGTTCAAACACGTGACTGTGAACAGGAGGAGAAAAATTTGTCTGACTATGCATGTGAAGTAACTATAGCATTCAAAGCCAGCATGGACGGTGCATATTGATATTTGAAGTTTCCTCCTCAAATATCAATTATTTTGACTAATATTGGTGCTACAACCTAGGATCACTACTTTCCAAGTGAAAATCCAACACTTTTTATCTCTATAACCCCGTGAGCTCCTTGAGTCCATAATTCTTATGGCTTTTATTTGGGTTTGGGTAAGTTGTGCTTGGGTCTAGTATTGTGAAGGTCTCCTTTGCCAAGTTTTGGCTAAAAAGAGGGAGAAAGGTGAATTAGCTCAGATGCTGTTGATTCCATAAGTGGTGGTTATTATTAATGTGTTATTATTATTAATGTTCACAGAGGTCAAAATAATATGTTCGATCCTATTTCTGTGACATATGTTTGTGACCTGTGATCTGAGTTATGAACACAGTTGTGACCTGTGTTCTGAGTTATCAGGAGCGGTGGTTGAATTGGTCTTAAAGAGTTATTGAGAGTTCTCTTATTCCATCATTGATCTTCTATGTTTAGAAGATGTTCCTGCATTCATGACTTTCCTTCCTTTTATCCTGAAGCTGATGTTCGTTGGTGTTGATGCAATTGAGTTCTTCAGAGTGCTGCAAAGAAGATGTCGAACAAGATGTTGAGACATTATTGTTGTGTGCAATAGCTTCTGAACACTACTGTTGAGGGTTATATTTTTGTATTGTTGTAATCTCCTAGATTGCAATTGTTATTAGATTATTTGTTTTAGCCAAAATTTGCCAAAAGGCGAGATTGTTAGTTCTCTTGTTTTAGGATTGGCTTAATTTTTGTAAAACAAATCATAGCATCAATAATATAATGTAGAATAGGATAAGAAGAACAGGTACAACAAAAAGTCCTATTACAATGTCAGAACATGTTGTGTTGAACTTTTTTAACAACTGGAACAACATGTCGAAGAAGATGTCTTGACATCGCGCTTGCTGAGCTGGATTAATGAGATTCATTTTGTTCTTAACATAAGCAGAATATTCAGGAGAATATTATGCATCCTATGTGGCGCATATTTAAAGGTCTATAAAATTCAATCATAAATCAAGGAGAATGAAGACTTTCTAAATAAGGAGATTATTTAGGAAAGTAAAGAATGAAGACCTTTCTCAGGGAAGAAGTTTATGCAGTTCGTTACAGCTAATTTGCTATAATTGAAGGACCAAAACCAGTTGGGTAACATATTATAAATAGAAGGGTTTGTAACCTAGAAAAGACACGGCTCAAGATGTAGAAGTCTAGGGTTTTGTCAAGGTAAACCTCTCGGGTTGTGGGAAGGTTACCATATTCACCTCGAAGCCTATAGGTAAGAGGTGTATTGTTCTTGGAGGAAGCTTTGAAGCAACTCCAGGATGTGTTAGGATCGAAGCTAACAAGAAGTGGAGTTTGGCTTGGAGACTTATCTAGGTATTGTCATGGAAGTATTTCTTCCAAACTGTCTATCTGTATGATCAGAATCTTGATGAAGGGTCGTCGATACAGTGACTAAGGTGTTGACTGCTAGACATCATTGTGATGATTGGAAGTGGGATGGGGATATTCCATATCTAGGGAGGACCTAGGTAGAAGGGTCATTGGGTAGTGATTAAGTGCGTAGATCGTCAACGGGTGTGTTGGCTGTAGGGTCTGAAAATTGATACAGCTGATAGTGGACTTCATTCCTGGCTTGATACCCCCAGAGTAGGTGTTGTTGTACACTAAACTGGGTAAACAATTATGATGTTTTCTTTATCTTTTAAGCACTTATTTATATTTCCTGTGTGTTTATGTCAGATCAGATGTCTCAACATCCTTGTAGGACATCTGAGTCTGTTGTACCAAAATTTCATAGGTGGCTATAATATTTTTGTTCCTTGGAAAAACAAAAGGAAAAGAGGATTCATTATCACTACCACCATCATTATTACTATTGGAATTAAGAGAACTATTGCAGTTTTCAAATATACCTATTTCCATTAATCTACAATCAACAGATCCATCAGGACATATAACATTCCTATAACAATAGTTTCATAGGACTATACACTCGTCATGAGTAGAAGGTTTAACCATATTTCAATCCTCATATAAACCCATAATAATCGCAATAAACAAAATGTGAAAGGCAATATTGAACTTGTGCCTGTGTAGGGTGTGAACTTGAGCCCGCATGGATGCATAAGTTATTTAAGGTAGGAGAAATATTTTGAAAACTTTAGCAAGAAAGTGCGTGGAAAGTGAAAAAGATAGGGTTCACCCTCTTAAATAGAATAAATCAGGAGTAATGAAAGGTTCCCTAGGTTTTCAATTAGATTTGAAAGATTATGCATGTCTCGACATGTGCCAGAAGAATAAGGTCAATTGGGCGTCCCAAGGATAAGTCATCATTGATGATATTAAATGGTTCACACACTTTCACTCTAACAAATATTTATGGGATTTTCCGCCTGACATATGAATCAGTCTAAACACTTGTAAGTGTGTCATGACTCGCCCGAGGGACTTAACTAGCCTCTCGCCTCAAGGATTTAAATAGTCTCTTGCCTGAGGGACTTAACTAGCCTCTCACTTGAGGGACTCAACTAGCCTCTCGCCTTAGGGACTCAACTAGTCTCTCACCTTAGGGACTCAACTAGCCTCCCGCCTGAGGAGTCTGGGGAGTCCACTAGTACTTCATATTAAGAATTCAACGTAATATTGTACCATTTTCAATTCTTCAAGGATGCCTAGAAAGGAAGAATGAACTAAGTACTTCGTTCTTTTCAGGTCCTCGTGTTTAAACAGCTAAGTATTGACATATTCACAAAAGGTACTTAAGAGGCAACAATGAAATCTATAGTCGCATATTTATCTGATCAACCACCTCTTTATTGAATGTCTCTCCCTTCTCTAAGTTAAGTCTTTGGAGTGGGGAAAATAGTTATATGTCCTACTGAGCGATTGCTATCTCCAAGAAGATCGAAGATTCAAGCATAATACAGTTATAAACATCTCACCATCTTGGTTGAGAAAGAGAGAAAACGATAGAAAATACACGTATACAAAACTTCTTACCTCTGTAGCGGTAGAAATATTGAGACTAAGCCATTGAATTGACTTGACTCGCACAAATAAAAATAAAAGTCGCCACCGCGCTTTATTGTTTCTAAAGGAATGGGAAAAGAGCAAATAACCCAAAAGAGGGGGGGGGGGGCAAATTCTAGGTAAGGAGGTTGGTTATATAAAGGGAAGATATTAGCACCCTAAACATCTACGATACTCCACATGAACCTCTTTGTAAAATCTGTATGTTTTGGCTATAAAATATTGTATATAAAAAAATAGATTATAGAGATGAGAAAAGAAGTATTTTTTATGATTTTTTTTCACTCGTCGCGGTTGCGAACCTTTAGTGCCTGCATACCACCTTCCATGTAATAGGGGATCAGGGTACACGTAGTTCCTCTTTTAAAAAATTGTTAAAAAACGCAACTATGTTGGTTAATTTTAGGAGACAACACATCATTGTCATTGTCCGTGTGAAAAACATACTTACTACCCATAATTATGAGAAAGGAGAATTTTCATCATCTCAAAGTAAAGGATATGACTTGGATTTAAAAATCAACAATGCCTAACTCAACACCCAAGTGGAAAATATCTCACTTTGTAGAAGTATAGTTGTTTGCATCACTACAAGGATTGACAAGAGTCCAATATTTTGAGAAAAGTTTTTAAAGATAAAAGCCAAAATGGAAAAATAATTTGAATGAGATTTATTAACTTTTAGTCTTCTCACAAAAATTTCAAGGTATTGTTAATTGATTGAAATTTGATAAGGAAATAATTTTTGAAAATGCATGGACATAAGTCCAATTTTATTATGAAAGTGGTTCAAGTTTTAAAACAAGAAGAATTTTCAAAAGGATGGAGAAGATTTTGAAATTAAAGTAGATGGGATGAGATGAAGAGACTATCCTAAAGCATAAGGTAAAAGCTAGGGATAAAGAACCATCTAACCGACAAGAAGCCAACATTTGACACAATGAGTCAATGTAGAATTCCCATCCTTTGGATTTGAAACCAAACAAACAATTGCAATAAACCTCTTTAAGAAAACAAAGCTCCAATTGCATTAAGTCTTCACAAAAATTGGGCAGAGTAACACCTGTATACAGATGAATTCCATATCACAGACAAAGCATATAATCACAATAACCTGCACACAAATCAAACAAACAACCCAATATCTTGGGGGTAAACCCCAAGAACTCCAGACAGAATAACAATTAAGGTTTAAAGGTCTTCAACATAGGTCAAAATTTCTAATCCTAAGTCCAAGAAGTTCATCACTCCATAATGCCAAGGATAGTAACCAAGTAGTTCAAGTAATATTAAATTTTTTTAGGGTTCAAGTTGATTATTAGGTATCTTCAAAAAGAAATGAAAAGCTCAAGTGACCAAAATAAAAATGACATAATAGATAAAGGCTCAAGTGAGCAAAGATGATAATGGCAAGAAATGTAAATGCTAAAATAAATGATACATAAAGTAAAAACATAAAATAAAAGCATAAAGTAAAGTCAATTGTTAGAAACTAATGGTTAGTTGGATGACCATCTTGAAACTTGCATTTGGAACTCATTAGAGAATTGGTAGAACCAAATCCTCTCAATAACAAGTTGCATTTGATTTTTGTCAAGTATATCATCCATTTAAGAATCTCAAAGTAATATTTAATGATCAATGATATTTAAGTGATCTACTTTGACCAAAATTGATGAAGTTCCATTAGAGGATTGGTAGAACCAAAGCCTCCTAACAATGAATCTCAAGGTTATTGGATCATAGGATTTAAATTAACATACTTGGGCTTACAAATATAGGTTTGAGCCACGAATGATCATTATCTCAAATCAGGACAAAATTTAGCACTATGTTAAGCAATCTCAAGTGGACTTACATAGAAGTCGGACCTATTTTGAGGTCGGTCAATAATAATCTATATACTTCATGTTTGGATAAATGATATAGAGATCATCATCCCATAACATGTAATACAATAAGAAGGGGTAAGATGAAGAGGGAAGGGGAAATGGATAAACCACATTTGAACCAAAAAATTAATCAAACTATTATTAAAATCATTCATCCATTTTTATGGAGTTAGACTCAACACCATGGATCCAATGATGTTAATAAAGTTCATGATAAAAATTTCAATCCAAGATCAGCCAGAATATACAAAAATAAAATTGTATTTAAAATAAAAATGAAAAAAGGTTTTTAAAATGATTGAAAAAGAAAATAAGAGAGTAAAATAGAAACTATATTCAAATTAATCAAGAAAAATTAACTAAGGCCATAGAATAATTAGAAAGGAACTCAAATATTTTTATGAAAATTTTGATAATTTTTAAAAGTAAAACTATTTTTAAACTAAATAAAATTACTCAAATAAATGGAAAATAGATCAAAAATAGTAAACATCAAGATAAAATTCCACAAAATTTCCAGAAAGTCAGAAATAAGAAAAATAATATTTATGAATATTTCAGAATTTAAAGATGTGAGAAAGTATTTTTAAAACAATTAAAATAAGGAAAATATGGTGAAATTATGAAAAATATTAAACATCAAAATAAAAATATGAAAAAATACTCATAAAGTAATAAATAATTCAAAGTATTTTTGTATATTTTTTCATAAATTTTGAATAAAAAATATAAGAGTTATGAATTTTTGAAATTTAAAACAATTAAAATATAAAATCAGAAAATAAAATAAAACCAAAAAGATGTGGACCATCAGATCATAGTCAAAACGCATTAGTAAGCTGATCAAATGGACCAGACACGCTGTGCTTGATATGGACCTTATTTGAAAATGTATTGGATCAGGAAAAAGACAACCAATAAAAATAAAACAATTGACGCACTATCATTTGTTAAGACGAGACATGCCATCGTCTTCAACCTCCAGACACCCTGCAATGGAGATTTCACGACTTTCTTCAAATGGAAAAATTAGAACCCCAGACTAATATCATTGGATTCGTTTCTTCATGACGATTCTAATGGTACCATCACGCCAAATTTATATAAACTGTGCAAGGCTGTGTTTGAAGAAAACTAGAAAAAATAGAGAATATGAAAATCTGGGATATCTCACTCAAACCTCAATGAAATTGCAAATTATAAAGAGCACAAGGATCAGAAAGATACATATAGTAGATTAACCTTTTATTTGAATCAATTTGGCCAAGAAATCTACCTGAACGAAGTAGTGAGAAGTTGCTCTTAAACTGGACTTCTGTAGATCAATATAGGTCATGATTCTTGAGGATAATTGTATAGTTAACTTCAGAGAAGTTCAATGAAGCTACCTGAATGGAGCTTTTGGTGTTTAAAAGTGAGAATGTAAGAAATCAGAAATTCAAATTCAGAGTTCGTATGGGATCTGAACAGGGGTCAATTGGATATCGAAAGCTTGAAGAAATTAATGGGGATGATCCTCTATTTATAGGGGAGTGAATGGGATCCTTAAGCGTGTGAGATGATGAAGTTTGGAGGGAAATCGTGTGGGTCTGCAGCATGAACAAAGTGTGACTTGTTTAGCATCAAAACTCATCTAAATCATGCGTTTCATGATGCTAAAGGCCTTTGGAAAGTTTCTAAACATGATTACAAGCAAAACACGTGGAGAATTTGTGATTAGAAGCCAAAACAAAGATTTCAAAATCTGACTTGTGATGAAACTTCAGTTTCAAGTTACCAAATTCAAATCAATGGCATTATCAACTCAATGGGTCTTAGGGCATGATCTTGAAGCTTTAGAAAGACGAGGTTACAAACTTTGAAATGGGAAAATAATTGGATTCTTATGGTTGCTTGAGCTTAAAGTTGCAATGATTCAAAGTTGGAAAAAATAAGTTGACTTTCCATACATAGAAAATTTCTATGTTTTTTCTTCAAAAATGACTTATAATGTCTTGCATTCAAACATGGCCTTCCACTTGGAATTTTCTCTTGACCAAAATATATGGCATTAAGTAGATCTCTTGAATGACATTTTGAAACTTGAACCATTAAAAATCTCAAAAAATTGAGAGAGTTATGACTTGTTGAAGTTGGAAAAAATTCATAAAATGACCTATAATATTTTGCATCCTTATAGCATCTTCCATACATTTTCATACTTTTCACATAAAATAAGGGTTGAAGTTCACATCTCCAAGGTCATTATGGAAAAAGGATGGGCTCAAGGTGATAAAAATTGATCAAGTTATGACCATTTGAAGTCACACAGAGGAATTTGAGGGTTTATCTGGAGGACTTGTAATATTTCTTCATCATCAAGTTTCTTACACATAAAATTTCCTTGAACTTTTGAAGTTATTTGTTAATAACCCTTTTAAGAGAAGGATTTCTTTGGAATCACTCAAAAATACCAAAAGATAAGCAAGATATACCAGTTTGAAGTTCAAAACCCTAACTCCTAAAGCAAGAAAAATGCTTTGGGAAATCTTTGCAATTTTGATCAACCTTCTTGCACAAATACCTTTGTCATGTAAATAGAAGTTGTTGAGGATGATAATGAAAAGTCAAAGAAACCAACACCACTTCCATATCTTGATAATTGAAGGAGATATTCACTTGTGATCAATGGAAACAAAGACTTGTCCATTTGAGTTAAACTTCTTCAATCAACCCTTGTACTTTTGAACTAATTTGACAATCTTGAGGCATGATGAATCATAAAAGACTCTGTCATGATACTAATTCAAAACATATTTAATGAGGAGGCTTGAATCTTAATGAAGCCTGGAAGGCACATAAATGAACTCATGAATCCCTAAATCAACCTTGATGGAATGTATAGCACTTTTACCTACAACATCAACAATTGGGGCAAACACTCATTGTATTTATTAGTTGAAGGGTAATTAATAAAAAACATAGATGATCATAAAATACAAGTCAAGGTGCTTGGTGATTCCTCCTAGAGCAAAAGTCAAAGATAGGGAGAAGAACCAAACCCTAATGTGATCTTGTTGTGATTGAATTGATATGATATGATTAATGGATCTTAGGGGAAAAAATTGGGGTACTACAATTGTCATTATTTAAGTGTCTTCTATCCAGAGATACGAAGGTTAAAATCTTTGTGTCTACGCAATTGAAGATACTTAAATATAAAACAAGCCCTATTTTTGGCCCTAAGATACCATGTAATGCTTATGATTATGAATGCGGATGAAAAAATCTAAAGGGACGCAAGACACCACTGGGGATGTAAAAAGCAAAATAGGAAACAGAAGGAAAACTTGACCAGGAAAGTAAATCACTGGTGAAGAAAAGACGAGACTCTGCTGGTGTAATGCCCAACAGAGGATCTAAAGCATCGTCAACTCAAAAATTGAGGAGAGAGAGTGAAGGATAACGGTGACCAACAGATAAATGTGAACTACCAACTCATTGAGAGGATAGCAAAAAAGGTAACGTTGACCCACCAAGGAAAGGAATGGTAAGATAATACCAGTAAATTTCAAGATGTATTCAACACTCATAACTGTAAACAAATGAACTTATTCAGAATAACAAGAATCTCAACGACGAACTACCTTCCATAATGACAAGGCTACCATTCATCGGAAAAGATCTCAACAGCGAACTACCTTCAATAATGACAAGGCTACCATTCATTGGAGTATCAAAATCTCAATAACAAAATACCTTCCATAATGACAAGGCTACCATCCATTGGAATAACAAAATCTCAACAACAAACTACCTTCCATAATGACAAGGCTACCATCCATTGGAATAACAAAATCTCAACAACAAACTACCTTCCATAATGACAAGGCTACCATCCATTAGAGTAACAAAATCTTAACAACGAACTACCTTCCATAATGGCAAGGCTACCATCCATTGGAGTAACAAAATCTCAACAATGAACTACCTTCCATAATGACAAGGCTACCATTCATTGGAGTAACGAAATCTCAACAACGAACTACCTTCCATAATGACAAGGCTACCATCCATTGGAGTATCAAAATCTGAATTTTCTCTGGGAGCTATCAGATTCACCAGGGAATTACAGGTTGCTCAAATAAAGAGACCTGCCTTTTGCTGCTATGAGGAGGAATTGCAATAATGATTCCTTGAAGAAAGAAGTATGGCTTCCTGAGGGAAGAGATAGAACTTCTTGGGGAAACGCCAATATAATTCCTGTGATCGGTGGATCTGGAACTGACTGTTTAACGCTGGTTCGCGAAATGTCGCGGAAGCAAGAGTCGCCACCGTCTTTTATTTTCTCCAAATGGAAAGGACAAAAGCACAGAAAAATTCCTTAAAGAGATTGCTCTCGGTTCGGGAGGTAGGTTATAGAAAGGGAAGGTGTTAGCACCCTTTCTATCCATGGTTATCCATGGGCTCTTAGATACTTGCTCATTGTGTTTTCAAAATTGTTTGTTTGCTTTTCAATATGGGTTTTAAAAAAGTTTCTTTGAAAGTTTCAGATCGACTCATGCGTCAGAGTGTTTGAAAAATTGCTTTGAAAGCTTTTGAAAATGTGTTGGTGTGAAAAGTGTTTTTATTTGTTTTTGAAGAGAGCAAGTATCTACGAGAACCTACCTACTCTAAGGAATTCGTCTGGGTAATTGTCCTTTAAAGTAATGCCATCCCACCATTGAGAGGTAGGTAGCACCACCGTTGGAGGTGTTCGGGTCAATTCGAGTTTTAGGGACATGGTGATCACCAGAGCAATGGGAAGACACCTTAGAAGCTACCCTCATGCCAGGTTCCCGGATCATGAGGACTTACTAAGACATCCTCTACTCGACGATCACCTTTCGAAAGGCAACAGTGAGGCGTACCCTAGGGGTGGTGTGTGCGAATTGTGTGTCATGTTTCAGTTATTTGTCTTGTCATGTTTGTTGTGTTCTATGCTTGATTTTAATTAAGACATTCATTCTTGCATGCTTTTTAACAGTTATAAAGTTTGCGGAAAAATAAATCTAAGGCTATTACAAAGGCGCGGGTCCACATCGCCAAAATTAAACCGGACCCGATTTGACGGAAAAATAAATGAAGCAATAAAATAAAAGTGCGAGAAGTATAAATTGTTACAAGGCTTTGGGACAATTACATAATTATAATAAACGAAATAAAATAAATGTGCGAAATAAAATAATTAAAACAATGGGCGTTGGACCCTTTTGCAAAGAATTAAATTTAATAGGAAATTAAAATTAAAAATTAAAAAGAATGTTTTTTTTTTTGGTATTTTTTTGTATTTTAGAAAGAATAATTAATTAAAATTAAAACGAAGCGTCAAACCCTAATTCTAATGTTTTTTAAGTTTATTATGAAAATGTTGAATTTTTGACCTAATTTAAACCTAAATTATTTATGTACATTTAATTATAAAAATAAATAAATAAATAAATAATATTGTGATAAAAAAAGGAAAATTTAAAAGGTATAAAAATTATCAATTAACCTAATTCTATATTTTTTTTGGATTTTATTAAAAGGAATTAAAGTTAAAAACCTAATTAAACTAAATAATTTACACATTAATTTATAAGAAAAAAATAATTAAAATGAAATAAATATTATATTTTGCCTTTTCTGATTTTTATAATGTTTTTTGTATTTTTGTAAAAAAGATAATTAATTGAATTAAAACAATAAACAAATAAAGATAATAATTAAAAGTAAATATAAGAAACATAAATAAAATTAGCAAACCAGGGTGGGGGTTCAGGCCCCAATTTAGGAGGTATAGGCCTAGCATTCTGGCCCATTTATCTTTGAGTTCGTTGACTTTTCTGGATCATGTGTGATGCATTTGACTAGGCGCAGGGTGTTCTTTGATTTTTGGCCATGGATCTGGATTGGATGGACGCGTGTATGCTTGGATCAGGATGGCATATGGTACGTCTCCACAGAAGCGCTGCATAGGAATTTAAGTTGAAAAATAACATGAAGCATTATACAGACCTGGGACTCGAACCCAGGTCTTGGAGGTTGTATGCGTTGGTACCTGCCACTGAAGCGCTTGATCTCAAGTTAATATATAATGGTTATTAAATATAATAAAAGAAAACAAAGTGTTAGTGGATGGCTTGGCGCGAATTTTCAAACGCGCCTATCACGTTTTGACACGGAGTCGTCTTCCCCATTTTTCTGAAACAAGACCCTTCAGCCACGGTTTTCTGAGCGTTGCGTTAGGTGAGCTATAAGAAAATAGCGAATAGCTCAGTTCCAAACATAAATTAGGCGCGATAGTTGGGATTTCTTCGTCTCTAGGCGCTGATTGCAATGGTGGTACTGTGATGGCCTAATTGTTCTTGGTCTGAAAACCCCTAATTTAAGAAACCTGCAACCCTAGAAATTGATTATGGCAAAATCGCATACGATGCATGATTATTCAATTAAATACCATGGTCAGCTTTAGAACCTCATAAGGAACAAGAATCAATAAATAAAATTCACAAATAACGCATAGAATAGAATGTATGATTATGCAAATTTTTTGATACAGTTCCGATTCTAAGTACCAATTCCTTGCGTGTGGATGGATGATATTGGTTGGAATCTGTTCAGGAGTGCCTAAGGAAGCTATTGAAATAGGTTTGGTGTCTTGAATCGCCTTGTAACCTTGAAATCAGTTTTCAATTTTTTGGACAAATTTTCAAGTTTGTATGGAGCTTCTGAGCGCAGCTTCTAATCTAATGGCATTAGGGTTTGATTCAAGCATATGTAGTGAATAATTTAGGTCAACAAAACTGGCCAAAATCTCTTGCATTCAAGGATTCCAATATTTGATTTTCCTTAAGGATCTTCCATATCTTTTCATGTGTATTTTGTGCAAATCATATCCCAATGCTCCAAATCTTTCCAAATTGGCTTAGGCACGAATTATTGAGCCTAAAATGTGTACAAAAAGATTCATTAGGTCAAGTTAGATATTTTCTATATATTTAAATAATTTAAATGAATTAATATTAATATAAATTCAAATAAATAAATAAAAAATGAGAAAATACTTCCCTTTGGGCCCAATGGTCGTGCATAGGCTTGGAATGATGAATCATGGAAGAAAAGTAGGCCCATTGGCAATTTTAGACCATTTGAATCAAAGTTGACTTTTCAAAATTCCCAAATATTTCCCAACTTCCACAAGGCATAACTTGCTCAATTTTTAAGCTTTTCACATGTTCTTGGACATTTTGGAAAGGTATTTGAGTCCTTTAACCAATGCCTTTGGTCCCATGTCATTTTGATTTACCAATCTCAAGTTATGGCCTTTGACTTAAAGTCCCTTTTTGTTGACTTTTGAAAATGACCTATAATGTTGAAATTGATAACTTTTTGTGAGAGCATTTCTTGGACTTGGAATATGAAGATGAGTTGTAGGAAATGTCTTTCTCTTCAAAATGAGCTTTGGATGGAATTTTTCTGATAATCCATGTGAAAGTTATGCCCTGGTCAATTTCAGTTGACTTTTTCAACTGTCCAAATATAGCAACTTTTGCATCTTTGATGATTTCTGAGCCAAATTTTGAGAATCATGATCAAGCATTGATCAAATGATGTTTGTGGCTTCAAAATTATGTGTTGACCAAAAATTTGAACTTTTGACTGTCAAATGACCATTTTGCCCCTACAGTTGACTGTAGTGCAATCTAGGGTTTTGACTGTGCGATTTTGAGCTGAATGCCTTGAAACTTGATATGAGGATACTTGACCATCTTTGTAGGCATATGAGATTTGATTGGGCCTTTGAAAACTTCCTTTTCTTGATCAGAACCCAAACCCTAGTTTTGACTGTATAGGAGACTGTTGAGCTGCACAACCCTTGGGGCATTTTGTGACTTTGACTTGGAAATTTCTTGAAAAATATGGGAGGGCAAATTTTGGGGTGCAACAGTTGCCCCTGTTCAATCTTCTTAGACCTGAGGATGTAGATTGGCGGACGTGCCTTTCGTAATCCGAGGGTAGAAGATGATTGGACACTAGAGTGCCCAGAAATTTGCGCTCACATAGTAGCAGTGATGATGGGGGAATGGGCTTATAGATGCCATTTGGAGATTGCTGGATAGGATGATGGGCTTATAGATGCCATCTGGATGTTGATCGCGTAGGAGATTCCTTAATGAGAACCTGCATACCTGCAAAAAGAAAAATGAGTACCTGACACGTTGCAGGAGCTGATTTTAGATGCTTGGTATAGATGTGTCATGACTGGTTACAGGAGCTGAGTCTGGAGCTTCAAACGCTGATGAATGAACCAGGGATGGTTACTGCCTTAGCATGGATGGTAAGAGAACCTTGGGCGACTTTAATCTCAACAACGCTCGTTGAGAAAAATCTTGATGGGAATTATTATCTTCGCAGTATTGGGCAGAGAACCATAGCCAATTATAATTTGAAAGGAATGATCACCTCACACTCATCGTCGGAGAGGGAAACATCTGAAAAGGGCTTACCACCTCACACACCGTTGGAGAGGGAACCATAGGGAGAATATCACCTCACACTCATCGTCGGAGCGGGAAACATCTAAAAAGGGGATTACTACCTCACACACCGTTGGAGAGGGAACCATAGGGAGAATATCACCTCACACTCATCGTCGGAGCGGGAAACATCTAAAAAGGGGATTACTACCTCACACACCGTTGGAGAGGGAACCATAGGGAGAATATCACCTCACACTCATCGTCGGAGAGGGAAACATCTAAAAAGGGCTTCTGGAAGCAGTATCAGAACGTCACCATATCTGGTTTACATCTGAAACTATATCTGGAAGGAAATCTGGAAGCAGCATCAGAACGTCACCATATCTGGATCATATCCGAAACTATATCTAGAAGGAAATCTGGAAGCAGTATCAGAACGTCACCATATCTGGATCATATCCGAAACTATATCGAGAAGGAATTCTGGAAGCAGTATCAGAACGTCACCATATCTGGATCATATCCGAAACTATATCGAGAAGGAATTCTGGAAGCAGTATCAGAATGTCACCATAGCTGGATCATATCTGAAACTATATCGAGAAGGAATTCTGGAAGCAGTATCAGAACGTCACCATAGCTGGATCATATCTGAAACTATATCGAGAAGGAATTCTGGAAGCAGTATCAGAACGTCACCATATCTGGATCATATCTGAAACTATATCGAGAAGGAGTTCTGGAAGCAGTATCAGAACGTCACCATATCTGGATCATATCTGAAACTATATCGAGAAGGAGTTCTGGAAGCAGTATCAGAACGTCACCATAGCTGGATCATATCTGAAACTATATCGAGAAGGAATTCTGGAAGCAGTATCAGAACGTCACCATAGCTGGATCATATCTGAAACTATATCTAGACAGAATTGCGATAACTTGATAGTAGTCATTTTTGTATTGACCTTTTTCCTGAAAAGGCAAAACATAATTGTATGCAAAATCATGATGCATGAACTGTATGTTTTCAAAATTAAGGAGATTCGTGTAGCATGATGCATATGCATGACGATGTGATGTTTATGAATGTATTTTTGTCTAAGAAAATAAATCCTTGACGGGTGCCGGGAAGTCACTCCTGGGCTGATGTTTGAAGAATAGTTGCAAGAATTCCAATAGACGAAGATAACTCCGTTGGGGAATAAACTTGGCGAATGGAGGATTCTGCGGGGAGAAAAAGATATTCTAGCGACCATGCTGGGAAGAAATACTCTGTGGGGAGATGCTTTTGCTGAATTGTTGAGGATGACTCGCTGAGGATACCTTGTTGTATTGGAAGTATGAATGGACTTCGCTGGGGATAAGAAGATTCTGTCGACGACGCTCTTTCCGTGGCTTTTGGCTGAGGATAACCCAGTTATATCCTATTGAGGGAAATAACTCTTTGAATAAAGCCGGACGACACGTTCGTGCCCTGCTAGGGGATAAGCTTCCAGAATCTACTGGGGGTACGCTTATTGCTTGGGGAAATGAATCCCACTTTCCTGGGGAACTAGATTAGATTCTCCTGGGGAAGTATTGAACTGTATTGGTTATGTTCTTCAACTTACCCTGGTACCTTGGAGGATAGAACAATCAGACTGCTCAGACCAACCTTTATTGCCCCTGTTTCTTGTGGAGTGCTGATAGTTGTTGGCGGACAAACCTTCTTCTGGTAGACAGATGACAAGAAGACGGGACATAGTCGTACGCTTTAATCCCTAACTTTTGCCTGGACCGCCCTTTCGGGTTTTCAGTCCACCGGGATACCCATTTTTGCCCAAGCCGCCTTTTCAGGTTTTCGACTTGCCGGGTGTACAGATTTATTCATTTTCATCCCTTTATTTGCCCGAACCCTTTTGGTTCGCCGGGAAGCCCTTATTTTTGCCTAGGTATGTCAACCTAGCGGGTCTTTGATTTTGCGTAGTATTTTCCGACTATGTCCACGCTCTTAGAATGCAGGTAGGTGCCCCTGGCTGTTTATGTTGCCATATTACCAGAAGATGTCTGGTCATGCAAGGTTCGTTGCTGGAGTGCCCCAAGTGACTCAGGCGGAGATTTGCCCCCAGGCTTTTTGGCCTTTTTTGAGAGATTCTCCGAATCTTGACTTAACTGCCCCCGATGATGGACAATAGTTATGCCATGCCCCTTGATTGGAAGTACTCTGTTTATTAGACTTTCGTCGTGCGAACTTCTATGCTGTTCAAACAAAAAGTCATATGCAAACAAAGTTATGTTAAAAATGCAAAGCTTATGTCTGTCTCGAAGATTTTGAAAATGTATTCTTTCCATAAAACAAGTGAATGTTTGTAAAACGTGATGTCAACTCCGTATTTACCGTAGGCCTTCAGGAGTCAGGATACCTTTCGTGACAGTATGCTTTCGAACTAACCCATGCTTCAGCTAGGACTTTTAAGGGTTATAACGTGGCCTGGTTCACGGTTTTAAGAAACAAAGGATAAAGGCTCAAAGTATTTGTACCCACCCGCTCTTCGTGATGTTCTCCAAACCTAAACTCAGTTGACCGTGCGTTAGACCTTGCTTGAGTCTTTGCTTTGATGTTCCAATAATGGTCCAGATGTTAATAACTTATTTTGAATGGGCAGTCATCTTTGTTTTGGTTGAGGGTTTGTGAGACCTCTTTCTTTTTGATTTTGTTATCCCTATTTTTTGCCTGAACTGTTTCCTTTTTGGAATTACAGTCAGCGGGATGCCCCAGTTTCATAAGTCTCTTTTCATAGGTTTAGACTTTTTGGGTTTTTCATTTATGAATTTTGATGATGACTGCCTGTCCTTTTGATTGTTCTGAACCATCACTGTCTTTGTTCGTTTTGTAAAGATCTTCTCGGTGCCATTCGTTATGCACTTGGATCAACTGAGAGACTACCCTGCCCCAGGTTGTGATTAAGGGTTTTAACTTTCGAAAATAAAAACTCCTACTTCTTTGGCTCAGAGGGTTTGACGAGGTATTATCATCCTTATAACTCCAGTGTTTAGGGATTTGAAACAATGCCTGTACTTCATCAGCGGGGTCCGTTCAAAAGCATACTGTAAAGATCGTGGTATCGTTTTCGTCATCCTCCCTCAAGAGGCTCAGAATTATTAACCAAGAGTTGATCATCAGAAAAAAATATGAAAAGGAATTTGAATATAATGAAAACAATTGTATTAATTCTCAAAACAGACGTATGCGATGCATTGATAACATAAAAGAGTTTGCTATGACATTAATCGTTTGTATAAGCAATGAAAAATACAACTCAAAAATTCAAATAAACAAAAGGCTTCAAGGATTGGGCAATGGAGCAGTGATTATGTTCGGAGTCTCTGGCACTTCAAACTGAATCTCTCCAGCGTCGATCATATCTTGAATTTTGTTCTTGAGAGGCCAGCAGTTATCCGTAGTATGCCCCGGGCTATCTGAATGATATGCGCACCTATCGTTGGGATGATAGTTGGGTGCAGAAGTGTTCGGATTCCGGAGAGGAGCCCTTAAGGTGATCAACCCTGCCTTCAACATTTGTTGCAGTGCTTGATCCAACGACATGTTGAGTTTGGTGTACTGCCGTTTCTCCTTTCGCTGTTGCCCCTGTCCTTGTTGAGCAGGTCCGGGATTGGAGATTTGGATTGCCCCGGTCTCATGACGGCTCTTTTTACCATGCACAGCATTGGATTCTTTCTTTCCATGATGAGGCTTTTTATCAGAAGGTGCAGCCTCTTGAATTTTCCCAGACCGGATGCCAGCTTCTATTCGCTCTCCAGTCAAGATAAGATCTGTGAATCCAGCAGACGAATTCCCAATCAGGTGGTTATAAAATGGACCATACAAGGTCCCCAAGAACATGTCCACAAGTTCCCGATCAGTCAGAGGTGGTTGTACCCTTCCAGCGAGATCCCTCCATTTCTGCGCATATTCTTTAAAACCTTCACTTGATCCTAACGACATACCCTGGAGTTGGGTACGCGTAGGAGCAAGGTCGGCATTATATTGATACTGCTTATAGAAAGCAGTAGCCAACTCCTCCCAGTTACGAACTTTGGTCCCATCCAGCTGATAGAACCATTCGAGATGAGTCCCTGAAAGACTCTCCTGGAAGAAGTGGATCCATAAATTCTTGTCCACCGTATATGGCTGAATCTTCCGAACATAGGACCTTAGATGCAGCTTGGGACAAGACGCCCCGTCGTACTTAGAGAAGGATGGTGCTTTGAACTTCCGAGGAATAACCACACCAGTTGACAAACCCAAATCTCCAAGATCCATCCCAGGTACCTGTTGGATCTCCATAGCATTCAGCCTATCCTCCAACTGTTTGTACTTGTCCTCAGCCGGAGGGTACTGTTCGTCGTCAAAATCTGTTTCATTGTCAGAGACCTCTGGACTGGGCACCCTTTCCTCTTGATGACTGCTTTCCCTCACGGATGGGGTTGTCCTCTCAGTTTTAGTCTGCGGTGTATTCCCAGATCTGCGTCTAGGGCTGAACAAGACAGTCCTCTTCTTTTTCTTGTCCTTCTTCAAGAGCAGAGCCTTCAGATCTTGCTGCCCCTGGGTCAAATTCATGATCAGCTCTTGGAACTGGGCGTTCTGAGCCTGGAGATCCTTGATAGTCTGCTCGGCTGATGATTCAGGATTCATGACGATCGGCTGAAATAAACAGCGGAGAAGGGTAAGCAACCTGTCAAAGGGATACCTGCAATGCAATGAGATGTATGACATGCATGTAATGTTTTCAAGGACCTCGCAGGGTAAACAGAGAAACTTGTTAGAGTTGGAAACCGGTAACTTGATTGAAGGAACTTCATGTTGTTGAGAGTCCTTCGTCAAGGGTCAAAGGCTCACCATATCCAGTGGGTCATAGCCCCTGACAACCTTGGCTAGAGGAAAATAAATCCTCTTTGCCCCTTGCTGGGATAATTGTTCATCATGACCTGCATCACAAGCCCTTGAGATCCTTGAAATGGGTTAGGATGTATGCAATGGTATGATGTCATGCTATGCATGGGGTGATGTAGGTAAACCCTGTTATGAGCCCTTATTAAGGACTATAAACAGCCCTGCAAGAAATTCAGTATACTTTGTTATGAGTCCCCATTAAGGACTATAAACAAAACCTGCAAGAGATCTAGTATACCCTGTTATGAGTCCCAGTTAAGGACTATAAACAACACCTGCAAGAAATTTGGTAAACCTTGTCATGAGTCCTAGTTAAAGACTATAAACAGGACCTGCAAGTAGTTAGTACACCCTGTTATAAGTCCCAATTAAGGACTATGAACAAAGCCTGCAAGACATCAAGGGTCAGATAACAAGCATGCAAGTAGTCAAGTACGAAGGCACATAAGTCACACAAGAGAAGCCCTTAGGGTTTAGGCCAGCATGGGGTCTAGGTATTACCCTCTTGAAGTTGGTGGGCTCAACCTGTCCTATTAGAAGTAACCGGGTTCTAAGGGTCCCAATATCACTGGATTGCTTTCATTGTTCATCGTTTCGATTTAGCCACTGAACTGGCGACCGAAATATTCCAGGAAAGCAACCCTCAATTGAGTGTAGTATCGAGTATCAACCAACCTCGGACTGCACCAAAGTCAGTTATCTCACTACCCTAAAGAGGCCAAGATAGTTCAATTAAGGTTCCTAAGGTCTGTTGATGCTTCACGACACCACGCGGAGGCCCCGTACTCTCCTTGACTGAACTCAAGGGTTACCGGTACACACCAAAGTGCCACATCAACGTAGCAGACTGTTTCAACCATGTCGGTATACCCCGCACAGTTCCCTCACAGCCTTGTTGCTACTTTCTAAGAAGGTATCCCCCAGATCCGGGTTAGGATCTATAGAACTCCCAAGCAACCCACAATAATAAAGCAAGAAAAGAAGACAATTGAAAACATAGTTATGACCTAGCCCTAAGGTACACCTCACTTTAAGTTTAGGTATCCCCAGCAGAGTCGCCAGTTCTGTGATCGGTGGATCTGGAACTGACTGTTTAATGCTGGTTCGCGAAATGTCGCGGAAGCAAGAGTCGCCACCGTCTTTTATTTTCTCCAAATGGAAAGGACAAAAGCACAGAAAAATTCCTTAAAGAGATTGCTCTCGGTTCGGGAGGTAGGTTATAGAAAGGGAAGGTGTTAGCACCCTTTCTATCCATGGTTATCCATGGGCTCTTAGATACTTGCTCATTGTGTTTTCAAAATTGTTTGTTTGCTTTTCAATATGGGTTTTAAAAAAGTTTCTTTGAAAGTTTCAGATCGACTCATGCGTCAGAGTGTTTGAAAAATTGCTTTGAAAGCTTTTGAAAATGTGTTGGTGTGAAAAGTGTTTTTATTTGTTTTTGAAGAGAGCAAGTATCTACGAGAACCTACCTACTCTAAGGAATTCGTCTGGGTAATTGTCCTTTAAAGTAATGCCATCCCACCATTGAGAGGTAGGTAGCACCACCGTTGGAGGTGTTCGGGTCAATTCGAGTTTTAGGGACATGGTGATCACCAGAGCAATGGGAAGACACCTTAGAAGCTACCCTCATGCCAGGTTCCCGGATCATGAGGACTTACTAAGACATCCTCTACTCGACGATCACCTTTCGAAAGGCAACAGTGAGGCGTACCCTAGGGGTGGTGTGTGCGAATTGTGTGTCATGTTTCAGTTATTTGTCTTGTCATGTTTGTTGTGTTCTATGCTTGATTTTAATTAAGACATTCATTCTTGCATGCTTTTTAACAGTTATAAAGTTTGCGGAAAAATAAATCTAAGGCTATTACAAAGGCGCGGGTCCACATCGCCAAAATTAAACCGGACCCGATTTGACGGAAAAATAAATGAAGCAATAAAATAAAAGTGCGAGAAGTATAAATTGTTACAAGGCTTTGGGACAATTACATAATTATAATAAACGACATAAAATAAATGTGCGAAATAAAATAATTAAAACAATGGGCGTTGGACCCTTTTGCAAAGAATTAAATTTAATAGGAAATTAAAATTAAAAATTAAAAAGAATGTTTTTTTTTTTTGGTATTTTTTTGTATTTTAGAAAGAATAATTAATTAAAATTAAAACGAAGCGTCAAACCCTAATTCTAATGTTTTTTAAGTTTATTATGAAAATGTTGAATTTTTGACCTAATTTAAACCTAAATTATTTATGTACATTTAATTATAAAAATAAATAAATAAATAAATAATATTATGATAAAAAAAGGAAAATTTAAAAGGTATAAAAATTATCATTTAACCTAATTCTATATTTTTTTTGGATTTTATTAAAAGGAATTAAAGTTAAAAACCTAATTAAACTAAATAATTTACACATTAATTTATAAGAAAAAAATAATTAAAATGAAATAAATATTATATTTTGCCTTTTCTGATTTTTATAATGTTTTTTGTATTTTTGTAAAAAAGATAATTAATTGAATTAAAACAATAAACAAATAAAGATAATAATTAAAAGTAAATATAAGAAACATAAATAAAATTAGCAAACCAGGGTGGGGGTTCAGGCCCCAATTTAGGAGGTATAGGCCTAGCATTCTGGCCCATTTATCTTTGAGTTCGTTGACTTTTCTGGATCATGTGTGATGCATTTGACTAGGCGCAGGGTGTTCTTTGATTTTTGGCCATGGATCTGGATTGGATGGACGCGTGTATGCTTGGATCAGGATGGCATATGGTACGTCTCCACAGAAGCGCTGCATAGGAATTTAAGTTGAAAAATAACATGAAGCATTATACAGACCTGGGACTCGAACCCAGGTCTTGGAGGTTGTATGCGTTGGTACCTGCCACTGAAGCGCTTGATCTCAAGTTAATATATAATGGTTATTAAATATAATAAAAGAAAACAAAGTGTTAGTGGATGGCTTGGCGCGAATTTTCAAACGCGCCTATCACGTTTTGACACGGAGTCGTCTTCCCCATTTTTCTGAAACAAGACCCTTCAGCCACGGTTTTCTGAGCGTTGCGTTAGGTGAGCTATAAGAAAATAGCGAATAGCTCAGTTCCAAACATAAATTAGGCGCGATAGTTGGGATTTCTTCGTCTCTAGGCGCTGATTGCAATGGTGGTACTGTGATGGCCTAATTGTTCTTGGTCTGAAAACCCCTAATTTAAGAAACCTGCAACCCTAGAAATTGATTATGGCAAAATCGCATACGATGCATGATTATTCAATTAAATACCATGGTCAGCTTTAGAACCTCATAAGGAACAAGAATCAATAAATAAAATTCACAAATAACGCATAGAATAGAATGTATGATTATGCAAATTTTTTGATACAGTTCCGATTCTAAGTACCAATTCCTTGCGTGTGGATGGATGATATTGGTTGGAATCTGTTCAGGAGTGCCTAAGGAAGCTATTGAAATAGGTTTGGTGTCTTGAATCGCCTTGTAACCTTGAAATCAGTTTTCAATTTTTTGGACAATTTTTCAAGTTTGTATGGAGCTTCTGAGCGCAGCTTCTAATCTAATGGCATTAGGGTTTGATTCAAGCATATGTAGTGAATAATTTAGGTCAACAAAACTGGCCAAAATCTCTTGCATTCAAGGATTCCAATATTTGATTTTCCTTAAGGATCTTCCATATCTTTTCATGTGTATTTTGTGCAAATCATATCCCAATGCTCCAAATCTTTCCAAATTGGCTTAGGCACGAATTATTGAGCCTAAAATGTGTACAAAAAGATTCATTAGGTCAAGTTAGATATTTTCTATATATTTAAATAATTTAAATGAATTAATATTAATATAAATTCAAATAAATAAATAAAAAATGAGAAAATACTTCCCTTTGGGCCCAATGGTCGTGCATAGGCTTGGAATGATGAATCATGGAAGAAAAGTAGGCCCATTGGCAATTTTAGACCATTTGAATCAAAGTTGACTTTTCAAAATTCCCAAAAATTTCCCAACTTCCACAAGGCATAACTTGCTCAATTTTTAAGCTTTTCACATGTTCTTGGACATTTTGGAAAGGTATTTGAGTCCTTTAACCAATGCCTTTGGTCCCATGTCATTTTGATTTACCAATCTCAAGTTATGGCCTTTGACTTAAAGTCCCTTTTTGTTGACTTTTGAAAATGACCTATAATGTTGAAATTGATAACTTTTTGTGAGAGCATTTCTTGGACTTATATGAAGATGAGTTGTAGGAAATGTCTTTCTCTTCAAAATGAGCTTTGGATGGAATTTTTCTGATAATCCATGTGAAAGTTATGCCCTGGTCAATTTCAGTTGACTTTTTCAGCTGTCCAAATATAGCAACTTTTGCATCTTTGATGATTTCTGAGCCAAATTTTGAGAATCATGATCAAGCATTGATCAAATGATGTTTGTGGCTTCAAAATGATGTGTTGACCAAAAATTTGAACTTTTGACTGTCAAATGACCATTTTGCCCCTACAGTTGACTGTAGTGCAATCTAGGGTTTTGACTGTGCGATTTTGAGCTGAATGCCTTGAAACTTGATATGAGGATACTTGACCATCTTTGTAGGCATATGAGATTTGATTGGGCCTTTGAAAACTTCCTTTTCTTGATCAGAACCCAAACCCTAGTTTTGACTATATAGGAGACTGTTGAGCTGCACAACCCTTGGGGCATTTTGTGACTTTGACTTGGAAATTTCTTGAAAAATATGGGAGGGAAAATTTTGGGGTGCAACAATTCCTGTTGAGGAGATATAATCTTTTCGTGCAAAATAAATGCACATTCTCAAACTAAAGTTCAAAGCTTGCCAAAATCTAAATAATAATGTTGCTGAGGGTATCCAATCCAAACAAAAATAAACCAGAATGAAGCAGTCAACCAAAATACATCTCCTGAGAAATGAACTCAAGAGGGAATCCCATTTTGTCCAGACAACGAGCTGAAAAGAAGGCTGAAACAAAAATTCTTCTACGAGGAATATCTCAGTGGGGAAATTGAAAGAATATACACTTTCTACTTAAGATTGACACTCTATTAGGGAGACAATAACACAACTCTGCAAAAAAAAGGGTAATATACCAACAAGATTTTAAAGAATACAAATGAGCAATGAATATGCATGATGTTGGTATGAAAATATTAATGTCATCATGTATATGCTGACAAAAAAGACATATAACATTGGGGATAAACATAGAAAGACTAAATGGGTACAGTCAATACTCGGCTAAATCACATTTAGGATGGAAATTCCATAAGATAGTAAGCACCAATCGAGGAAACAAATTCCTATTTCATAGCTTAAATCCACTGGGAAAGCACAAGATCAATGGAAGTAAATTAACACAAACATGGAAATATAACATCTTCCTCCAAATTCCACTCGGGAAACCATACAGACTTCAGCGGGGGAAACAAAATGTTCGAAGCTCACACTTTTGCTGTGGCTGATTTTACTAGGGGAAACAATATCATATCACTGAGACATAAGTTGTGAATGGCATACTGACTTCATTTGGGAGAGTAATACTTTCTTGTTGAAGTGTACATTGAGACATTCCTTAATACTGAGGGTGAAAATTGCACCAACTTCTCTGGGGAGAAAGTATGAAAACCTCATGGGGACAACAATTTCAGAGAAATACATCATCTCAACTTCACCTGGGGAAATCAAGAAACCAAACACTACAGCAAGAGACTTATGTGGATTTTAAATCCAATCCAGCACTCGGCGGGAGAAAACCCAAAAAGCTAATAACCATTTCAACACTTCTTCAATAAGACATTGCCCTTGCCTGACTGCCGAGAAAACAAACAATATGCTAGTACTACCGAAAGGAGATGTTTCGCAAATGAGTTCAACTCACCATGCATGAGGAGAAAAGACTTTTATTCATGTGAGTGAAGCCTTCACTGGGGAAGTTTGGACAGAGCTATCATGTAAACCTTTGAGTTTATCTGTCCTTGAAGTCACTAATTTTGTTCCCCTTGTATCACAAAATCTAGAGCAATGGGTAATTTGAAAATTCTTTTCAAAAATAATTTTTGTTATTTAATATGTTTTCTTTGATCATTACTATCAGTAATAAATGAAATCTTTATAAGCTGAATAAAATAAGAATTGCAAATAATTGGATAAAAGGCTCAAACTTTATTAATAGAATGGTAGTCTGCGAATGGCAAGACTCCATAGATAATTACAAAGTTTGGAACATGGTAATATATGTTTGGAAAAGATACATTGAAATAAAATGACCAATATTATCTCTAACAACTTTGAATTCCTTAGCGAAACTTTGGTCGAAGAATAGTAAGATCCAAGTAGATTGTTGCTCCATTGATCAAGTCGTGTCTGATGCAGTTACTTGCCAGAAAATCCCTAACTTTTGCCTAGGTTGCCCTTGCGGGTTTTCGACCTAACGGGAAAATTTTATTCTTTTTATGTCTCTAATTTTTTCCTAGACCGCCCTTTTGGGTTTTCGGCCTACCGAGACGCTCTTTTTTGCCTAAGCCGCCCTTTCGGGTTTTCGTCTTAGCGAGTTGTTCTTTTATTTTTTCTAGGCGAAGTATTTCTTGACTGCATGAGCATTCACAGGACGTGGGAACTCCTCGCCATCCATTGTTTCAAGAATCAGTGCACCACCAAAGAAGGCTTTCTTGACAACATATGGGACCTAAAAATTGGGAGTCCACTTTCCCTTAGAATCAGCGTTAAAATACATGATCTTCCTGAGCACAAGGTCGCCTTATCTGAATTCACGAGGTTTGACCTTCTTATCAAAAGCTTTCTTCATTCTCTTCTGGTATAACTGACCATGACACAAGGTTGTCATTCTCCTTTCTTCTATTAAATTCAACTGGTCAAACCTGTTTTGGATCCATTCAGCCTCTGACAACTTGGCTTCCATTATTACACGCAAAGAGGGAATTTCAACTTCAATGGGTAGCACTGCTTCCATTCCATATAAAAGAGAGAACGTGGTTGCTCATGTTGAAGTGCGTATAAATGTTCGGTAACCATGTAAACCAAAAGGGAGCATCTCATGCCAATCTTTATATGTAACCATTATTTCCTAGATGATCTTCTTGATGTTCTTATTGGCCACCTCAACAACTCCATTAATCTTTGACCTGTAGGGAGATGAATTATGATGGACAATCTTAAATTCCTCACAAAGTTTAGACACCATTTTGTTATTCAGATTTGAGCCATTGTCGGTGATAATCCTACTTGGCACACCATACCGACATATGAGGTTGTTCTTAATGAAGTGCACTACCACTGTTTAGTAACATTAGCATATGAAGCTGCCTCCACCCATTTGATAAAATAATCAATTGCCACTAAGATGAAACGATGCCCATTTGGTGCCTTTGGTCAATCATCCCGATCATGTCAATACCCCACATAGAGAAAGGCCATGGGGAAGAAATAACATTGAGAAGTGTCGGAGGTACATGAATTTTATCAGCATAAATTTGGCATTTATGGCACTTATTGGAAAATTTGTAACAGTCAGATTCCATTGTCAACCAATAGTAACCTTCCCTAAGCATCTTTTTAGCCATTGAATGTCCATTGGCATGGGTACCAAATGAACCTTCATGAACCTAATGCATCAACATGTCTGCTTCGTGTCTATTCACGCATCTGAGCAAGACCATGTCATGATTTCTTTTATACAGTACATCTTCATTGAGGAAAAAGCTGCCCGCCAATCTTCTCAATGTCTTTCTATCCTTATTTGATGCACCAATTGGGTATTCCTGGGTCCGGAGAAAATGCTTGTTATCAGAATACCAAGGTTTTTCATCTACCACATCCTCTGTTGTAAACACATGGGCCAGTCTATCCAAACGTCGTACTGTAATACGAGGCACATCATTCCAAGTGTTAACCTGATACATAGAAGCCATAGTTGCAAAAGCATCCGTCATCTTATTTTCATCTCTTGGAATACGATGGAATTCAACTTTATTAAAGAAGGGTAATAGTCTTATAGCATAATCTTTGTAAGGGATCAAGCCAGGATGACGAGTATCTCATTCACCTTTAATCTGATTAACAACCAAAGTCGAATTACCATACACATCTAGAACCTTGATTCTAAAATTAATGGACTCCTCGTGACCCATAATACAAGCCTCATATTCCGCCATATTATTAGTTCAATCAAATGTCAGCCTTGCAGTAAAAGGAATGTGTGATCCATGTGGAGTAATGATCATCGCACCAATTCCTTTTCCATAAGCATTCACTGCTCCATCAAATACCATACCCCAGTGAAATTCAGGATTTGGACCTTCTCTAGGTAAAGGCTCATCACAATCTTTCTCTTTCAAGAACATCACATCCTCATTAGGGAAATCAAACTTGACATATTGATAGTCATCTACGGGTTGGTGAGCAAGATAATCCGCCAGCACACTGCTTTTTATGGCCTTTTGAGTGTGGTACTCAATGTCGTATTCGGGCAATAACATTTGCAAGCGGGCAATTCTCCCTGTGAGAGCAGGATTCTCAAAGATATACTTAATTGGATCCATTTTAGAAATCAACCAAGTAGTATTATTCAGCATATATTGTCACAACCGCTTTGCCGCCCAGGCCAGAGCGTAACATGTTTTCTCCAACATAGAGTATTGTGACTCACAATCAGTAAATTTCTTACTGAGGTAGTATATGGCATATTATTTCTTTCCTGTTTTATCTTGTTGTCCCAAAATACAACCCATGGAACTATCCAAAACTGTTAGATACATGATCAACAGTCTTCCTTCAATACGAGGGAGCAAGATAGGAGGTTCAAGCAGATATTCTTTGATAATTTCAAATTCCCTTTGGCAATCATTTGTCCACACACAACCTTGATATTTCTTTTATCAACTTAAAGATCGGTTCACATGTTGCAGTCATGTGGGAGATAAATCTGGAAATATAATTCAGACGCCCAAGGAAGCCTCTAACTTGCTTCTCAGTTCTTGGGGCAGGAATTTCTTGGATCTCTTTGACCTTATCTAGGTGAACTTCAATCCTTTTCTGGATGACAATGAAACCCAACAACTTCCCTGATCAGACACCGAAGGTGCATTTATTTGGATTCAGGCAGAGACGATACTTCCTCAAACGCTGGAATAACTTCAACAAATCTTCCACATGCCCTTCTTCGGTCTGTGATATGGAAATCATGTCATCCACATATACCTCAATTTCCTTGTGCATCAGTTCATGGAATAGGGTAGTCATAGCCCTCTGGTACGTTGCACCAGTGTTCTTCAACCCGAAGGGCATCACTCTGTAACAGAATGTTCCCCAGAGTGTGATAAACGTTGTTTTTTCCATGTCCTCAAGAGCCGTTCTTATTTGATTATATCCGGAAAACCCGTCCATGAACGAGAATACTTTGAACTTTGTTGTGCTATCAACCAGCATATCAATATGTGTCAATGGAAAATCATCTTTTGGACTAGCTTTATTTAAATCTCTGTAATCTACGCACATGCAGACTTTTCCATCTTTCTTTGGTACAGGCACAATGTTGGCTATCCATTGAGGATACACTGATGTCACAAGAAAACCATCATTTATCTGTTTTAAGACTTCTTCTTTGATTTTTAATGCAATATCAGGGTGAGTTCTTCTCAACTTCTGCTTGACGGGCGAGCACTCTGGCTTCAAAGGCAAATGATGCTCCACTATATCAGTATCTAGGTCTGGCATATCTTGGTAAGACCAAGCAAATATTGTTGTACCCCAATTTTTGACCTAAGATATCACCTCCCATCTGCATCATTACATTGCAAGTGTTCACAAGCGATCTGACCTACTTTATCAATT
Organism: Vicia faba; assembly: GCA_948472305.1. NCBI lineage: Eukaryota > Viridiplantae > Streptophyta > Magnoliopsida > Fabales > Fabaceae > Vicia > Vicia faba. The sequence continues at coordinate 253,028,168 of OX451738.1, read as the reverse complement.
TTCAAAGCAGTTTTTTTAAATTCATAACTTTTTCAAGTCAAGAGCTGGTTATTTTTGAAACGCTAAATTTATTAATTTATCAATGCTAAAACAATGTTTATTTAATTATTTATTATTCTGAGTTTAAATAATTGGAATTTATTTTCAGTTATTATATAATTTAAAGAATTATAAATAAGAAAGTAAATATTTGAAAAGAAGTTTGTTAATTGATCAATGATGTTTATTTAATTATTTATTATTCTGAGTTTAAATAATTGGAATTTATTTTCAGTTATTATATAATTTAAAGAATTATAAATAATAAAGTAAATATTTGAAAAGAGGTTTATTAATTGATCAATGATGTTTATCTAATTATTTATTATTCTGAGTTTAAATAGTTGGAAGTTATTTTCAGTTATTATAATTTAAAGAATTATAAATAATAAGGTAAATAATTGTAAAGAAGAAAAGAATTAACTGGTAAAATATTGGAGTTTTATTCATTTTATTCTAATTGTTACAATTGTTGTTTAAATACCGTATTTATTTACAAAGTATTTACAATGATAATTTTACAAATGTTTAAAGTGAAATAAAAACTATCCTAATTTTTCTAAGTTCTAAATCTTCATCTTCTATCCAATACTTCTTTGATGCTCATTTGATTTTACCTGCAAAGAATTAAAAGAAAAAGTCAGAAATAGATATATAATTAAAAGCAGACAATTAATTTAGAGTTCATCATTAAAAGCAAACGGCTGGAATCAGTTTTTACCCTCTTTGCAAATCACGGGATTTCTCCCGGTTCACAAAAAGGGATGAATATTTATTAATAAATATGAATGCACAAGTTAAAAATATGCACAAATTCAATTTTGCCAAAACCAACTGCATATTTCCAAAACCAATTGCACATTTCAATTGTCAAAACTGCATATTTCAAAAAAACCAACAGCATATGCAAGTCAAAGTTACATTTTCAAAACAAAAGTCCAACGTAAACTATCCAACATATGGGAGGAGGTCCAAACACAAGGCTCCATACTGTAACAATGCAGATGGCAAAGAGGAAGTGTGCAGATCAAAACCATATATGCAAGCAAATATTTTCTAATTTCATCATTTTCCAGCTTTTGCTTTTTCAGAACACAAAGTACATAACATCATTTTAATGTTTCAAACTGTACTAAGGAGAGAGAAGAGAGAAAAGAGTTTGGGTTTACAGGTTTTGGCCTTAGGCAGAAAAGAGATAGAAAAACAAAACTGCAGTAACACGGTAAAAAAAGGGAAGCATAGAAAAGGATAAAAAGCAAACTGAATGAAACAGTAGAGAGGGCAGAGGTATAAAATAAAATTGAAAATATACAAGAACCTGAACCATCAGAGCCAAGGGAACCAACTGATATAACACAACAAACTCTTCAAAAGAAAACCAGAGTTCAAAACCTGTTGGAAGCCAAAAACAAAAAACAGATTTCCAAAACCTGTTTGAAGCCTCAAACGATAACCTGTAACACAAAGCAAAAACCCTTGACCATGTCAAGCCTTCAACCTGTTGAAAGCCATATCCCAAACAGCATCAAATCCATAACCGAAACCATAAACACATAGCCTAACCAGAAAATTATTCCAACACATAACCTGCATAAGGCTTAAGCCTAAAACTGATTCAAGCCTGTCAAGTTCAACCTCTTCACACAAACCTGTATAAACATTCAAATACCTGAAAAGAACCAAAAAAGCACAAAAACCTTACCATTCAAAAACCTGTCCAGCTCTAAAGCCTAAGCCACATAAACCATAATCAGAAAACCATCCAAGTCCATAACCAACAAATAATACCCTGTCAAACCTACTGTCAAGCCATAGTTCCAAATCTCCCATAAACCAACAAATCATGCCAAGTTAAAAACCAATAAACGCAACCTGCTGAAAAGCCATATCCCAAACAGTATCAAGCCTAACTCAAAATCCAACCAAAACACCACGCCCTCAGAGATATTCATCACTGGGCTAAACAACATTAACGTTTCTCATGGTCAAAGAGAAGAAGAGGAAAAGCATATCAACAAGCAATAATCAGAGCGATAACAAATATCTCAAGGCAACTCAGAAGCATACTCAGCAAGCCAAAGAGGAAGAAGGGACAAAGAAGCGTGCATAGGCAAAGGCAAGGTCAACAGAAGAAGAAGAAAAAATATCACATAAGGTTCTCAGGCCAAATCATCATCAAACCACGAGTCAAAGGGACAAAGAAACACAAACCAAGAATCCAAGCAAGCCCAGCATCACGCGCTTCACTCCTCTGCCGGCAAGCCTCCGGAACGCCTCCTCCCTCCTCCTTCGTAAAAGTAGCTATTCCTTTTCTCTTTCCTTTCCACTATCTCAACAGAAACCACATGTAAAACTAGAGTCAGAATCAAAATGGATGTAAAGTCATAAACATGCAAAAATCATAAAAAAACCCAAGAGATAAAAACGAAGTTAACCTTTGAACTATCGCGTGCTTAATCGTTGGAAGGAGAACACAGAAGTGGCGTTGGTGGCTCGGGCAAGGGAAGTTCAGAAGCGGGCTTTGAGGAGGACGAAGAAGAACGCGTGAAGTGAAGAGAACGGCGCTGCATCTCAAACCCTAAGTTGATCCCAAATGTTACAAACTAAGAGAACCCTAAGAGAATAATTTGTCTCAAATTAGTGGGCCTTGCCCGTTTAGCATAAGCCCATTAAGCGCGCCTCACCCCCATTGTTCTGTTTTCTGCTTGTTTTCTTTTACTTTGGTCCAAAACCCCCTTAGCCCATTTCTTTCTATGCATAACTTAACTTTTTTTCTAAAAAATATATACTAACCTTTTTTTTGTTAAAAAACATTGAGTTATATTAATAATTAAAAAAACTTAATTTTTTTTATTTCTTTATTAAAACTCTTTTTATTTAACTTAAAACATTTATACAAGATACATAAAAATTAGGTTTTAGTTCGAGTTTTCATAAAAACAATTTATTTTTTAAAGATAAACACCTCTCTTTTCTTAAAAATATCTTATTTGTACAATAATACAAAAATACATAATATAATTAAAAGCTTAAAACTATCTTTAATTTAATTTTGTTTATACACAAAATTTACTTTTACATATTAATTAAGACTTTATATAGAAAAAGATTAGGTAAAATACATGAATTAGTATAAGATATTAGGGTATTTTATTATTTGTATATTAATACTAAAAAGTACATATAAAAAATAAAATTAAAAAAAACATTTTATTTTCTTTAATTAATTCTCTTGCTTTGTACATATTAAACAAAAAATATAAAAATGCATGTTCACATCATTTAGTCTGTTATTTAATCATTGTTGTGGTTATATATCACTTAGCTACTTAATCATCATCTATCTAATTTCCTGTTTGATTATTTAGTATTTACTTGGTTATTCTGTTTACGTCTAAATCCAAGGTAAAATGATTAAATTTGTTGACTTCATGTCCTCAAATCCAATCACGCGAATACCTCCATTTCATTAAACTTAAGATAATTTTCCCAAATATTCGATTTTTTCAAAACTCATACCTTTTAAGTCAAAACTTCGATATTAGGTCGCCGTATCTTCAAAAACCCGTCCGTACCCCTCTTTGGCCAAAACAATTTATTTTTAATCAAACAAACATTTTAATAAACAGATATTTCAAAAGGTTCCTATAGAATACTATAGATACATTGGGTGCTAATACCTTCCCATTGTATAACCAACCCCCGAACTCTAGACCTCTTTTCAAAACGCCTTGTATTTTCATTACTTTTAAAAGTATTATTTACATCACATACTTTAGGGTTTTATTTCGCTCTTTCCCCTTTTCCCTTGGAAATAATAAAGCGCGGTGGCGACTCTTGCTTTTGTGAGACGAATTAATTAATAGTTCGATCTCCGATTTACCCCGCTACATTTTTTTATCGCTACAAATATGTCCACATACTCTTTCAATAGCTCAACCAACCTGCTCTTCACATCAAGATGCAACGATGCTCCAATCTTGACTTCCTTTGGCTCTTCTTCCGAACCCAAATTGATTGTTTCCAATGACTCTTTATACGGCTGAATGGTATTCTCCTCGTGCTCGAGAAAACATGAAACCTCTTCTGGAATCTCATCATATTCTTCTTCTCCCATCCCAAACACAGGGTATTTAAAGTTTGGAGAGGGTGCAGGGTCATTGTATTCAACCGGTTTATTAATTAATCCGCACATGTGATTTGTGATTGCTTTTAGAAACTGACACATATATCAAGTGATTATGCAGATTTATTTTCAATTATTATTCTTTTCAAAAGGGTTTTTTATTATTACCATTTTCCATGAAAAGGCAGAAAAATAAAAGACACAATTTTGAGAATCAAAGACAACTTTTATTTATGATTTTAATGATCAAATCAAACAGATAAGCCCATACAATATTAACTTTCATCTTGGGCAGAATGAAAGTATTTTGTTAAGAAAAAAAATTACTTTGAGATATGGATGCAAGAGGTAACATCATAAGTGACCCAGTTCTGGATTCTGACTCCAGGCATCACATAACTCGGCATTTCCTGATCTTCGCCATCATCCTCAATAGCATTAACTCCAGAAACAGTTGGATAAAGGTGGCCTCCGCTGCATAAAACATCATGATAGTTGCTCATAGTAGACTTTGGCTTCAAACTTTCTCCTTTTCCATTCTTGGTTGAGAATTCTAAACCAGCTGTGATCGGTGGATCTGGAACTGACTGTTTAACGCTGGTTCGCGAAATGTCGCGGAAGCAAGAGTCGCCACCGTCTTTTATTTTCTCCAAATGGAAAGGACAAAAGCACAGAAAAATTCCTTATAGAGATTGCTCTCGGTTCGGGAGGTAGATTATAGAAAGGGAAGGTGTTAGCACCCTTTCTATCCATGGTTATCCATGGGCTCTTAGATACTTGCTCATTGTGTTTTCAAAAGTGTTTGCTTTTCAAATGTGAGTGGGTTTGAAAAAGTTTCTTTGAAAATTTCAGTTCGACTCTTGTATCGGTCCTCAAGAGTGTTTGAAAAAATGCTTTCGAAAGCTTTTTGAAAATGTGTCGGTGTGAAAAGTATTTTTTGATTTATTTTTGAATTTAGAGCAAGTATCAAGAGTCGTCTACCTACCCTAAGGAATTCGTCTGTGTAAATGTCCTTGAAAGTAGTGCCATCCCACCATTGAGAGGTAGGTAGCACCACCGTTGGAGGTGTTCGGGTCAATTCGAGGTTCGGGACATGGTGATCACCAGAGCAATGGGAAGACACCTTAGAAGCTACCCTCATGCCAGGTTCCCGGATCATGAGGACTTACTAAGACATCCTCTACTCGACGATCACCTTTCGAAAGGCAAGGCAACAGTGAGGCGTACCCTAGGGGTGGTGTGTGATTTGTGTGTCAGATTCGTTTATTTTTGTCTTGTTCATATCAAAGTGATCTACGCGTTTATTTTTTATTTAATCATTCATTCTTGCATGCATTGATTAACAGTTAAAAATTGCGAAAGATAAAAGATTCTACGCTATTACAAAAGGCGCGGGTCCACATCGCCAAAATTTCTTGAACCCGATTTGACAGAAAAATAAAGGAATAATGAAAAGTAAAGTGCGAGAAATTAATTTACAAGGCCTTGGGAGAGATACATAAATATTAAACAAAAAATAAATAAGCACGCGAATTAAATAAGAATTAAAACGAGGGCGTTGGACCCTTTTTGCAAAATTAAATCAAATGATGAAATTAATTAATTAAGAAAAGAAAAGAAATTGTTTTTGGTATTTTTTTGGTTTTAATGAAGAAGAATTAATTAACATAACATGCTAACCCTAATTCTACAATTTTTATTTTATTATGAAAACATGTTAAAGTTTTAACCTAAAATTAACCCTAATTAATTTACATGCAATTTAATTACAAAAAATAAATATTTAATATTTAATTATTATGAAAGAAAATAAAAAGGGATAAAAACTAATATAAACCCTAGTTCTACAAATTTTAATTTAATTGAGAAAACATTACTATTAAACCTAATTTAATAACTAAATTCAATTAATGCAATTTATTTACAAAAAAAATACTAAAATAAAATATTTATTATTTTTTCATCTTTTCTGATTTTTTATGTGTTTTTTATATTATTTGTGAAAATATTAATTTAAAGAAACTGATTAAAAAAATAATATTTGAAATAAGTAAAATAAAGAAAAGAAAAAATTCAAACCTAGGGGGGTATCTGTCCCCAAAGTGGAGGTGAACTCTTTAGCAATCTGGCCCAATGAGCTTCAGGCCTGGCTGACTTTTCCAATCACGTACTCAAGCGTTGACTCACGCGTACCATGTTCCTCAAATCTGTGCCCTTGGATTGATGAAACTGAACGTGTGGACGGTTTGATTTTGAAGGTGCATGATACGCTTCAGCATTGAAACTGCATGGGAATATTGATTGAAAAATAACATGGAAATAGTGAGGACCTGGGGCTCGAACCCAGGTCATGAACGTTACCAGCACATACGTATACCACTGAGCCATCCCACGCGCGTTTAACATATAATGACTAACAAATATTATAAAAGAAAAATAGTCAGTGGCTCAAAAACGCGCGAAGAATTTGAATGATCCAATCAGCGCCTTCCACTTCATCGTCCTCTTCGTTGTGTTCTTTTTTCCTGAAACACAAAGACAATAAGCAACGGTTTTCAAACGTTGCTATAGACACTATATTAGAAAATAGCGAATAGCCCCTGGGGCTTCATAAATTAGGCGCGATGGCCTCATTCTCTTCGTCCAAACGCCCTGAATTGGATGGTCTAGGTCTTACACGCCAATTGTTCCTTAAACGAAAACCCCTAATTTGAAAACCTAAGAACCCTAAAAAGCAACAATGGTGAATTTGCATACAATGTATAAAAACGCAATTAAAGTAGATGATTAGCTTCAGAACACATCATATAGTATGAATCCATTAAAAATATGCAATGAAAATGTCTAAATCTTGAAATACGATTATGAAAAAAAATGAGAAAAGCTTGACTTCTGTACAATGATTCAGAGGGTTAGGGACTATGTTCTTGATCCAGGAAGGTTCCTTGATGTCCCAGGAATGTGATAGGATCGTTGTTTTGGCTTGAATCAAACTCTAACCCTGTTTTCAGTTTTGAGATTTTTCACCAAAAAGTCAAGTTTTCTAATGGAGTTTCTGCGCAGCTTTTTGTCCATGAGCATGAGGGTTTTGATCCAGCTTATGTATGGAATGATTAGGTCAAATAAAATTGGTCCAAGATCCATGAATTGATGAATGTAATCTTTGATTTTTAAGCCATGATATTTTCTAATCTTTTCATGCAAATTGATATCAAATCATATCCAATCCTTCCCTAATTGATCATGCACGAATTTGAGTGTCCAATGAGAGTATTTTCTGCACAAAAAGATTTTATTTCATTAGTTTAGCATTTTTTCATATTTTATTTAGTTTAAATGAATTAATTGTAATAAAAAATTCAAATAAATAAATAAAAATAATAAAAAACTTCCCTTTGGGCCAAATGGTCGTGTGCATGTCTTGGATGATGAATTGTGGAAGAAAAATAGGCCCATTAGCAATTTTAGGTCATTTGAATCAATGTTGACTTTTCAAAATATCCAAAAATTTCCCAACTTCCATAAGGCATAACTTGCTCAATTTTTAAGCTTGGCTCATGTTCTTGGACATTTTGGAAAGTTCTTTGAGTCCTCTAACCAATGTCTTTGATCCCATGTCATTTTGATTTACCAATCTCAAGTTATGGCCTTTGACTTAAAGTCCCTTTTTGTTGACTTTTGAAAATGACCTATAATGTTGAAATTGATAACTTTTTGTGAGAGCATTTCTTGGACTTGAAGTGTGAAGATGAGTTGTAGGAAATGTCTTTCTCTTCAAAATGAGCTTTGGATGGAATTTTTCTGATAATCCATGTGAAAGTTATGCCCTGGTCAATTTACAGTTGACTTTTTCAGCTGTCCAAATAAGGAAACTTTTACATCTTGATGATTTTTGAGCCAAGCTTTGAGAATCATGATTAAGCATTGATCAAATGATGTTTGTGGCTTCAAAATGAGATGTTGACCAAAAATTTGAACTTTTGACTGTTAAATGACCATTTTGCCCCTACAGTTGACTGTAGTGCAATTAGGGTTTTTGACTGTGCAATTTTGTGCTGAAAGTCTTGAAACTTGATATGAGGATGCTTGACCATATTTGTAGGCATGTGGGACTTGATTGGACCCTTGGAAACTTCATTTTCTTGATCAGAACCAAAACCCTAATTTTGACTGTTTAGGAGGCCCTTACACTGTGCAACCCTTGGGGAATCTTGAAGCTTTGACTTGGCAATTCTTGAAGAATATGGGAGGGAAAATTTTGGGGTACAACAGTTGCCCCTGTTCAATCTTCTTAGACCTGAGGATGCAGATTGGCTGACGTGCCTTTCGTAATCCGAGGGTAGAAGATGATTGAACACTAGAGTGCCCAGAAATTTGCGCTCACATAGTAGCAGTGTGATGGAAATGGGCTTATAGATGCCATTCAGAGATTGATGAATAGGATGATGGGCTTATAGATGCCATCTGGATGTTGATCGCGTAAGAGATTCCTTAGCGAGAACTTGCGTATCTGCAAAAGAACAATGAGTACCTGACATGTTGCAGGAGCTGGTCTTCAGATGCTTGGTATAGATGTGTCCTGACTGGTTACAGGAGCTGAATCTGGAACTTCAAATGGTGATGAATGAACCAGGGATGGTTACTACCTTAACATGAATGGTGAGAGAACCTTGGATGACTTTAACTTCAACAGCAATCGTTGAGAAAATCTTGGGATGAAATTATCATCTCCGCAGCATTGGGGAGAGATCCATAGGAAATTATAATCTCAAAAATAGACGTTTGAGAAAAACCTGGAATGGAATTATCGTCTCCGCAGGATTGGGGAGAGAACCATAGGAAATTATAATCTCAAAAGCGGACGTTTGAGAAAAACCTGGGATGGAATTATCATCTCTGCAACATTGGGGAGAGAACCATAGGAAATTATAATCTCAAAAGCGGACGTTTGAGAAAAACCTGGAATGGAATTATCGTCTCCGCAGGATTGGGGAGAGAACCATAGGAAATTATAATCTCAAAAGCGGACGTTTGAGAAAAACCTGGGATGGAATTATCATCTCTGCAGCATTGGGGAGAGAACCATAGGAAATTATAATCTCAAAAGCGGACGTTTGAGAAAAACCTGGAATGGAATTATCGTCTCCGCAGGATTGGGGAGAGAACCATAGGAAATTATAATCTCAAAAGCGGACGTTTGAGAAAAACCTGGAATGGAATTATCATCTCCGCAGCATTGGGGAGAGAACCATAGGAAATTATAATCTCAAAAGCGGACGTTTGAGAAAAACCTGGGATGGAATTATCATCTCCGCAGCATTGGGGAGAGAACCATAGGAAATTATAATCTCAAAAGCGGACGTTTGAGAAAAACCTGGGATGGAATTATCATCTCCGCAGCATTGGGGAGAGAACCATAGGAAATTATAATCTCAATAACATTCATTGAGAAAAACCTGGAATGGAATTATCGTCTCCGCAGCATTGGGGAGAGAACCATAGGAAATTATAATCTCAATAACATTCATTGAGAAAAACCTGGAATGGAATTATCGTCTCCGCAGCATTGGGGAGAGAACCATAGGAAATTATAATCTCAATAACATTCATTGAGAAAAACCTTTGATAACTTCTACTGAGTCTTCATCAGAAAAATCTGTTTGGGGTCGATTTAGCTGGACTAGAGAAGGCCTTGGACTGGATAATAACCAGAGAAATCTTTGGAGTCGATTTAACTGAACCAGATAAGGTCTTAGAGTCTTGAAATATGATTGAGAATTTAGCTGAATCTTTCCTGAAAGGTAAAGGTCAGTCATATGCAATGCATGATATGGACCAAGCAATGATGTTCTTAACATAGATGAGATTTGTAAGATATGATGCGTCTATGCATGTTATAATGATGTATGTGATGTTTAGGAATGTATGTTTTCGTTAGGAAAGTAGATCCTTGACGGGTGCCAGGAAGTCACTCCTGGGCTGATATCGGAGAACAGATTTTGCTTCCGCTGGGGATGATAATTGCAAGAATACCGGTAGGAGAAGATAACTCCGTTGGGAAACAAACTTGGCGAAAAGATTACTCTGCGGGGAGAAAAGATACTCTAGCGATCTTGCTGGGAAGCAATAATCTGTGGGGAGAGAGGTATCTTGTTGAATTATCGATAGTAACTTGCTGGGGATACCATTGTTGTGTTGGAAGTGCTGATAGACTTCGCTGGGGGTAAGAGAACTTCGTCGAGGACGCTCTTTCCATGGCTTTTGGCTGAGGATAACCCAGTTATATCCTGGTAAGGAAATAACTCTTTGAATAAAGCCGGGAGACGCGTTCGTGCCCTGCGAGGATAAGCTTCCCGAATCTACTGGGGATAAGCTTTCTGCTTGGGGAGATGGATTCCAACTTTTCCTTGGGAAACTGGATTGGACTCTCCCGGGGAAGTTTTGAACTGTATTGGGAAGTTGACTCCACTGAATGCTGGTATACCGCCGGGGAACAATCTTTAGACCAAGACTGTCAGAGATGTTTGTTTAAGAATATTTGTATGTTGATGCTGGGGGATGTTGAGATCTGCAGGAGGATACCCAACTTCCTTAAGTTTGATAATATTGCTCAGGGAGAGTGCACTGACTTGCTGGCTCACTCTCTGGGGAATTAAGATATACTGGTTATGTTCTTCAGCTGAACCTACCTTGGCACCTTGGAGGACAGAACAATTAGATTGCTTGGGCAACTCATTATTGCCCCTGTTTCTGAGGTGGGAGAGGAAGACCTGTGAGGTGCTGATAATTGTTGATGGACAAACCTTCTTCTGGCAGGCAGGTGACAGGATGACAGGACATAGTCGTACGCTTTAATCCCTAACTTTTGCCTGGACCGCCCTTTCGGGTTTTCAATCCACCGGGATACCCATTTTTGCCCAAGCCGCCTTTTCAGGTTTTCGACTTGCCGGGTGTACAGATTTTTCCATTTCATCCCTTCATTTTGCCTGAACCCTTTTGGTTCGCCGGGAAGCCTTTATTTTTGCCTAGGTGTGTCAACCTAGCGGGTCTTTGATTGTGCGTAGTATTTTTTTCCGACTATGTCCACGCTCTCAGAATGCAGGGAGTTGCCCCTGCTAGAAATGTTTTGTCACGCCACCAGAAGATTTTTGACAAGGCAAGATTCATTGTTGAAATGCCCCAAGTGACTCAGGCGCAGATTTTCCCCAGGCTATTTGGCCTTTTGAGATATTCTCCGAACCTTGGCTTAATTGCCCCAGATAATGGATAATGGTCATGTCTGCCCCTTGATTGGAGGTGCTTTTGTTCATTAGGTATTCATCGTGCGAATTTACTTGCTGTTCAAACAATAAGTCATATGAAAACAAAGTTATGTTAAAAATGCAAAGCCTATGTCTGTCTTGAAGATTTTGAAAATGCATTCTTTTTTCATAAAACAAATGAATGTTTGTAAAACGTGGTGTCAACTCGTTATTTTACCGCAAGCCTTAAGGAGTCAGGATACCTTTCGTAACAGTATGCTTTCGAACTAACCCATGCTTCAGCTAGGACTTTTAAGGGTTATAACGTGGCCTGGTTCATGGTTTAAGAAACAAAGGATAAAGGCTCAAATTTTATTTGTACCCACCCGCTCTTCGTGATGTTCTCCAAACCTAAACTCAGTTGATCGTACGTTAGACCTTGTTTGAGTCTTTACTCTGATTTTCCGGTGATGATTCGGATATTGACAGTATATTTTGATTAGGCAGTCATTTCCTTTTTTGTTGAGGGTTTGTAGGACCTCTTTCTTTTTGATTTCGTTATCCCTATTTTTTGCCTGAGTTGTTTCCTTTTTGGAATTACAGTCAGCGGGATGCCCCAGTTTTGTAAGTCTCCTTCGTGGGTTTTGACTTAATGGGCTTTTCTTTTATGATTTTTTTGATAATGACTGCCTGTCCTTATGATTGTTTTGAACCATCATTGTCTGTTGTTTTGTAAGGACCTTTTTGGTGCCGTTCGTTATGCACCTGGATCAACTGAGAGAACTACGCTGCCCCAGGTTATGATTAAGGGTTTTAAATTTCGAAAAGAAAAACTCCTACTTCTTTGGCTCAGAGGGGTTGACGAGGGATTATCATCCTTATAACTCCAGTGTTTAGGGATTGAAACAATGCATGTACCTCATCAGCGGGGTCTGTTCAAAAGCATACTGTAGATTGTGGTATCGTTTTCGTCATCCTCCCTCAAGAGGCTTTAGAATTCTAGATCAAGAGTTGACATCAGAAAAAAATATGAAAACAGTTTGCATATAGTGAATGCGAATATATTGTTTTAGAACAGACATATGCGATGCATTAATGAAATAACAATGTTTAACATGAGTAAATGTTTGAACAAAAGAGAATTACAACTTGAACATTCGAATGAACAAAAATTTCTCAATCCTAGCCATGTTTTGGCAAGGGAGCAGTGATCACGTGGGGAGTCTTGGGTACTTTAAACTGAATCCCTCCAGCGTCGATCATGTCTTGGATCTTATTTTTCAAGCTCCAACAATCATCTGTAGTATGCCCCAGGCTGTCAGAGTGATAAGCGCAGCGGGCGTCGGGGTTATACTTCGGTGACGTTGTATTTTGGTTCTTCGGAGCTTCTTTTAGAGTTATCAGCTTGGTCTCCAGCAACTGTGGCAATATCTGGGATAAGGTCATGCTGAGTCGAGTGAACTGCCTTCTCTCGCTCTTTTGTTGGTTGTGATGTTGAATTTGTGACACTGGAGCCATTTGAGGAGCTCTCCCCTTACCTCCTTGTCTCAAAGGTGGTTGAACGATGACTGGCTTTTTACCCTTAGACTTTTGCCCCAGTTGGTTATCCTGAAGCAGTTGGTTGACGAGAAACCAGAGCTCATCTTGTCTTTGAGCTAACTCTTGAATGGCAGTCACCTGCCCCAGCATCTGGACCCTCAATGCATCCACCTCAGCTTGTAGGTGTTTCAGCCTTTCATCCTCAGCACTGTTCCTGACAAAGGTCTCCATGAGAAGTGTCCTTAGCTCCTCCTGCCCCTTGGATAGATTCAGGAGGATTTCCCCGAACCGGGTCTCTTGAGCAAGAAAGTCCTGGTTGTCTTGTTGGGAAGCCATTGCTGAAATAAACAGCGGGAGAGGTAAGTGACCTGCAACAAGGGTACCTTTCATGCAATGATGTGTATGTATGCATATGCAATGTTTCCAAGGATCCCGCGGGATAAACAAGAAAATTTGTTAGCGCTTGGGTCCGGTAGCTTGATTGAAGGAACGTCCTGTTGTTAAGAGTCCTTCTTCAAGGGTCAAAGGCTCACCATATCTAGTGGGTCATAGCCCCTGACAACCTTGGCTAGAGGAAAATAAATCCTCTTTGCCCCTTGCTGGGATGTTTGATTCATCATGACCTGCATCACAAGCCCTTGAGATCCTTGAAATGGGTTAGGATGTATGCAATGGTATGATGTTATGCTATGCATGGGGTAACGTAGATAAACCCTGTTATGAGCCCTTATTAAGGACTATAAACAGAAACCTGCAAGAAACTCAAGTAAAACCTGTCATGAGTCCCAATTAAGGACTAAAAAAAAAACCTGCAAGAAACTCAGTAAACTTTGTTGAGTCCCAATTAAGGACTATAAACAAAACCTGCAAGAAACTCAGTAAACTTTGTTATGAGTCCCAATTAAGGACTATAAACAAAACCTGCAAGAAATTCAAGGGTCAGATAATAAGCATGCACGTAGTTCAAGTACGAAGGCACACAAGTCACACAAAAGAACCCTTAGAGTTTAGGCCAGCATGAGGTCTGGGTAGTACCCTCTTTCAGTTTGTTGGTTCATACCTGTCCTAATCAAAAGTAACCGGGTTCTTAGAGGATCCCAATATCATTGACTACCCTCAATCGGTCATAACTCCAGCATCGCAATCTTTTCTTGCGGCCAGAACCATCACGAGAGTTTAGCCTCAATGGGCGTAGCATACTGCTACTGTTCTAATGGCCAAGTTGTGTCATTTAAGGTTCTAAGGTCTGTTGGTGCTTAATGACTCCTTGGAAGACCCATATTCTCCCCGTTTCAACACGAGGGATATCGGTACAGACCAAGGCGCCACACCAACGTAGCCACTGCTTCACCCATGTCGGTATACGCCGGACAGGTCCCTCACAGCTTATGTTACCTAAACAGGGTATCCCCAGATCCGGGTTAGGATCTATGTAACTCCCATGCAACCCACAAATTTAAAGCACACAAGTCAATACAATTGAAAACACTGTTATGAACTAACCCTAAGGTACACCTCACTTTATGTTTAAGTCCCCAGCAGAGTCGCCAGTTCTATGATCGGTGGATCTGGAACTGACTGTTTAACGCTGGTTCGCGAAATGTCGTGGAAGCAAGAGTCGCCACCGTCTTTTATTTTCTCCAAATGGAAAGGACAAAAGCACAGAAAAATTCCTTATAGAGATTGCTCTCGGTTCGGGAGGTAGATTATAGAAAGGGAAGGTGTTGCACCCTTTCTATCCATGGTTATCCATGGGCTCTTAGATACTTGCTCATTGTGTTTTCAAAAGTGTTTGCTTTTCAAATGTGAGTGGGTTTGAAAAAGTTTCTTTGAAAATTTCAGTTCGACTCTTGTATCGGTCCTCAAGAGTGTTTGAAAAAATGCCTTCGAAAGCTTTTTGAAAATGTGTCGGTGTGAAAAGTATTTTTTGATTTGTTTTTGAATTTAGAGCAAGTATCAAGAGTCGTCTACCTACCCTAAGGAATTCGTCTGTGTAAATGTCCTTGAAAGTAGTGCCATCCCACCATTGAGAGGTAGGTAGCACCACCGTTGGAGGTGTTCGGGTCAATTCGAGGTTCGGGACATGGTGATCACCAGAGCAATGGGAAGACACCTTAGAAGCTACCCTCATGCCAGGTTCCCGGATCATGAGGACTTACTAAGACATCCTCTACTCGACGATCACCTTTCGAAAGGCAAGGCAACAGTGAGGCGTACCCTAGGGGTGGTGTGTGATTTGTGTGTCAGATTCGTTTATTTTTGTCTTGTTCATATCAAAGTGATCTACGCGTTTATTTTTTATTTAATCATTCATTCTTGCATGCATTGATTAACAGTTAAAAATTGCGAAAGATAAAAGATTCTACGCTATTACAAAAGGCGCGGGTCCACATCGCCAAAATTTCTTGAACCCGATTTGACAGAAAAATAAAGGAATAATGAAAAGTAAAGTGCGAGAAATTAATTTACAAGGCCTTGGGAGAGATACATAAATATTAAACGAAAAAGAAATAAGCACGCGAATTAAATAAGAATTAAAACGAGGGCGTTGGACCCTTTTTGCAAAATTAAATCAAATGATGAAATTAATTAATTAAGAAAAGAAAAGAAATTGTTTTTGGTATTTTTTTGGTTTTAATGAAGAAGAATTAATTAACATAACATGCTAACCCTAATTCTACAATTTTTATTTTATTATGAAAACATGTTAAAGTTTTAACCTAAAATTAACCCTAATTAATTTACATGCAATTTAATTACAAAAAATAAATATTTAATATTTAATTATTATGAAAGAAAATAAAAAGGGATAAAAACTAATATAAACCCTAGTTCTACAAATTTTAATTTAATTGAGAAAACATTACTATTAAACCTAATTTAATAACTAAATTCAATTAATGCAATTTATTTACAAAAAAAATACTAAAATAAAATATTTATTATTTTTTCATCTTTTCTGATTTTTTATGTGTTTTTTATATTATTTGTGAAAATATTAATTTAAAGAAACTGATTAAAAAAATAATATTTGAAATAAGTAAAATAAAGAAAAGAAAAAATTCAAACCTAGGGGGGTATCTGTCCCCAAAGTGGAGGTGAACTCTTTAGCAATCTGGCCCAATGAGCTTCAGGCCTGGCTGACTTTTCCAATCACGTACTCAAGCGTTGACTCACGCGTACCATGTTCCTCAAATCTGTGCCCTTGGATTGATGAAACTGAACGTGTGGACGGTTTGATTTTGAAGGTGCATGATACGCTTCAGCATTGAAACTGCATGGGAATATTGATTGAAAAATAACATGGAAATAGTGAGGACCTGGGGCTCGAACCCAGGTCATGAACGTTACCAGCACATACGTATACCACTGAGCCATCCCACGCGCGTTTAACATATAATGACTAACAAATATTATAAAAGAAAAATAGTCAGTGGCTCAAAAACGCGCGAAGAATTTGAATGATCCAATCAGCGCCTTCCACTTCATCGTCCTCTCCGTTGTGTTCTTTTTTCCTGAAACACAAAGACAATAAGCAACGGTTTTCAAACGTTGCTATAGACACTATATTAGAAAATAGCGAATAGCCCCTGGGGCTTCATAAATTAGGCGCGATGGCCTCATTCTCTTCGTCCAAACGCCCTGAATTGGATGGTCTAGGTCTTACACGCCAATTGTTCCTTAAACGAAAACCCCTAATTTGAAAACCTAAGAACCCTAAAAAGCAACAATGGTGAATTTGCATACAATGTATAAAAACGCAATTAAAGTAGATGATTAGCTTCAGAACACATCATATAGTATGAATCCATTAAAAATATGCAATGAAAATGTCTAAATCTTGAAATACGATTATGAAAAAAAATGAGAAAAGCTTGACTTCTGTACAATGATTCAGAGGGTTAGGGACTATGTTCTTGATCCAGGAAGGTTCCTTGATGTCCCAGGAATGTGATAGTATCGTTGTTTTGGCTTGAATCAAACTCTAACCCTGTTTTCAGTTTTGAGATTTTTCACCAAAAAGTCAAGTTTTCTAATGGAGTTTCTGCGCAGCTTTTTGTCCATGAGCATGAGGGTTTTGATCCAGCTTATGTATGGAATGATTAGGTCAAATAAAATTGGTCCAAGATCCATGAATTGATGAATGTAATCTTTGATTTTTAAGCCATGATATTTTCTAATCTTTTCATGCAAATTGATATCAAATCATATCCAATCCTTCCCTAATTAATCATGCACGAATTTGAGTGTCCAATGAGAGTATTTTCTGCACAAAAAGATTTTATTTCATTAGTTTAGCATTTTTTCATATTTTATTTAGTTTAAATGAATTAATTGTAATAAAAAATTCAAATAAATAAATAAAAATAATAAAAAACTTCCCTTTGGGCCAAATGGTCGTGTGCATGTCTTGGATGATGAATTGTGGAAGAAAAATAGGCCCATTAGCAATTTTAGGTCATTTGAATCAATGTTGACTTTTCAAAATATCCAAAAATTTCCCAACTTCCACAAGGCATAACTTGCTCAATTTTTAAGCTTGGCTCATGTTCTTGGACATTTTGGAAAGTTCTTTGAGTCCTCTAACCAATGTATTTGATCCCATGTCATTTTGATTTACCAATCTCAAGTTATGGCCTTTGACTTAAAGTCCCTTTTTGTTGACTTTTGAAAATGACCTATAATGTTGAAATTGATAACTTTTTGTGAGAGCATTTCTTGGACTTGAAGTGTGAAGATGAGTTGTAGGAAATGTCTTTATCTTCAAAATGAGCTTTGGATGGAATTTTTCTGATAATCCATGTGAAAGTTATGCCCTGGTCAATTTACAGTTGACTTTTTCAGCTGTCCAAATAAGGAAACTTTTGCATCTTGATGATTTTTGAGCCAAGCTTTGAGAATCATGATTAAGCATTGATCAAATGATGTTTGTGGCTTCAAAATGAGATGTTGACCAAAAATTTGAACTTTTGACTGTTAAATGACCATTTTGCCTCTACAGTTGACTGTAGTGCAATTAGGGTTTTTGACTGTGCAATTTTGTGCTGAAAGTCTTGAAACTTGATATGAGGATGCTTGACCATATTTGTAGGCATGTGGGACTTGATTGGACCCTTGGAAACTTCATTTTCTTGATCAGAACCAAAACCCTAATTTTGACTGTTTAGGAGGCCCTTACACTGTGCAACCCTTAGGGAATCTTGAAGCTTTGACTTGGCAATTCTTGAAGAATATGGGAGGGCAAATTTTGGGGTACAACACCAGCCTTGTTCTTATTTACTGGAGGATGAACGACTTGTCCCCATACTTTACTCGGACCATTGCGCACAATCTGCTGAGCATCTTTGAATTAATCCATATAATTCTCATTCCCTCTTACGTTATCAAAAGATAGAGCCTGGAAATGCATCCCAACAGCAACTTCATCTACCTCCACGATAATGAAAGATGATAAATGAGATATCAGTAATGCTTGCTCTCTGTTTATAGTAACCACTTTGCCTTCACGCACAAATTTCATCTTTTGGTGCAGAGTGGAGGTAACAACCCCTACTTCATGTATCCATGGTCTTTCGAGTAAACAACTATATGCAGTTATAATATCCATGACCGGGAAAGTGATCTGGAATAGACGCGGACCTATGTGAATAGGCAAATCAACCTCCCCAATAACCGACTTTCTTGACCCATCGAAAGCTTTGACAATAATGCCACTTGGGCGCATAGGAGCCCCATGGTATTTCAACTTCATCACCTTACTTCTCAGTATCACATTCAAGGCGGATCCATTATCAATAAGCACATTTGATAATGAATCGCTTTTACAGTTCACGGATATATGGAGAGCCAAATTATGATTTCTCCCCTTGTTAGGCAGTTCATCATCGCAAAATCTTAGGTTATTACATGATGTAATATTACCTACCACGCTGCTGAATTGATACTATCGGCATATCATACTCCACGAAGGCTTGTTCCAACACCCTCATTAAGGATTCTCTATGGGCAGCAGAATTCATCAACAATGCCAAGATAGATATATTTGAAGGAGTCTGCATTAACTGATCTACAATTTGATAGTCGCTCATTTTGATTTTCTTCAAAATATCATATAAGTCCTTCTCCAAGGTAGCACCACTAGATTCCCCTGCAACCTTCTTATCTTCAGCACTTTCCATAGCCTTCTTTCCAGCATTATCATTTCCCTAAATAACTGGTGTAAACACACGACCGCTACGGGTCACTCTACTAGTCTCAGCAATATTTCCAACACTAGATAAAGGATGGATGGGAATTTCCACACTATTCTCTAAAATTGTAGCATTATACTTGTACGGTATAGCCTTGTCAGATTTGTAAGGAACGGGCCCTGGAAAGCAAATCACCATAGGGGCAACAACTGGCTTGCTACAGTATTTAATTTCAACAGGGGAAGAATCACTAAAACACCGTACAATCACGTTCACACCTTCTTCCGAAAATTTGGACATCAAAGAATTAACACCGGAGAATATACCCTCATCCGAGGAGAAGAATTCATCTGCAGAAGCATACTCATCATTTGACTCTTCCTCAGCCAAGCAAACGTCAATCTCATTAACCTCATGGTAATCATCTCTTTGCCCGGAAACCTTGATAGTTCCATTATCCAAAAATAACTGAATACATTTCCTTATAATTGAACATCCTCGGGAATCCCTACAGCAAACCCGGAAAGATCCATAATAGTGCTCTACCTGACCAGCCATGTGGCAGAAAGTAGCATGTAACTTCACAAGATCATCATTCATATATTGCATATCAAAGATCCTAAATTCTCCAGGATATCCAAAAACCATGTTTACTTCCTCCTCATATTCTGCTCTAGGCCTGATTATATGGATGAGGCCCTCATCCATCATCTCTTGCAAATCAACCTTTATCTTATCGCAACCTTGTATATTAGTACTACATATACCACAACTAGCATGGTCATGAGTATAGTAACTAAACTCGAAAAGGTCTGCATGCATCTTTACCAAATCTCCTATAACCAAGTTAACATCATAAATACGGAAATCCACTGGACAACCACAACCATGTTAACAACATTCGTTCCTCCGTGCTTTGGGAGAGGGTTATCTTTCACATTAGGACTAACATCTTTGAAGGACAAAAGGCCAGATCTAACCATTTTATGTACCTCAAACTTTAGACGATAACAATTTTCTACATTATGCCCTGGTGTACCCTGATGGAAAGCGCACGTCTGATCTACCTTGTAGTACCAAGGTAAAGGGAATGGTATAGTAGGAGGTGGCCTAGTCTGGACTAAATTTTTCTGGATCAATGCTGGGAGCAGTTCTGCATAACTCATAGGGATAGAGTCAAAAGGTTCTCTCCTCTGATTCTGCCCTTGACTTCTCTGAGGGGTCGGTCTTTGATAAGCAACTGTAGTCGGAGCCGCATTTACAACAGGATTTAATGAGGCAACATGTTGATGGCGCTGATGATTTCTTCTAGAAGTATTAACCTTTCTCTCTTGAATAACAACAATTGTTTCTCCATCTTTCTTCTTAACAAATCCATATGACGACTTTTTCACATTGTTTGAACTTTCACTCTTTGTCAGACGACCTTCTCTTACAGCCTCTTCCAAATGGACGCCCATTCCCACCATTTTAGTAAAATCACTGGGTGCACTCGCCACCATTCTCTCATAATAGAATGCACCTAGTGTCTTCAGGAAGATCTTTGTCATTTATTTTTCTTCCATTGGAGGAATCACTTGGGCGGATATCTCACGCCATCTATGTGCATATTCTTTAAATGATTCCCTGTCCTTCTGGATAATGGCCCTGAGTTGATCATGGTTGGGTGCCATGTCCACATTATATTTGTACTGTCTGATAAATGCTTCACCTAAGTCATTAAAAGAATGAATACTGGCACTGTCCAGGCTCATGTACCATTTCGATGATGCCTCAGTTAAACTGTCTTGAAAGAAATGAATCAACAAGCACTGATCATCGGTGTGGTTAGACATTCTCCTTACATACATCAACAAGTGAGCATGAGGACAAGTGTTTCCCTTATACTTTTCGAACTCCGGTACTTTGAACTTTGCAGGTATTTTCACATTTGGCACCAAACACATATCATTCACATTCTGCCCAAACAACTCTTTTCCTATGAGGACCTTCAACTCTTTATGCATCTTATCAAACCGGTCTTGAAAATCTTTCATTCGATCATAGAAACCCAAGATTTCACTTGTTGGAGGAATGGGGCGATACACTTCATCATTAGCAAACGGGACCAAATTCATCGAGGGAGGTGCAACATAGTGGACTTTGTTTCTAGCAATAGGGGTATCATGCACCATAGGAGGTGCGGGAGAACAACAGTCTGAGTCAGCGGAGAAATATGAGAATCCTGATTATAACCTTCTGGCATAAAGTTTTTTGGCATTCCCCAAGGATATCCCGGAGACATACGATTCTGAACAACAACTGAAGTAGCAGAAACAGGAACAGTCGGAGCTTCAGTAGTAACATTGTGTATTGAGGCTGAACAATTGGTGGTTGATTCTGAGCAGCCACCAAAGACTCCATCAGAGCAGTGAGATTGGTCATACAGGTCTTCAGAGCAGAAACTTCCTCACGCAGCTCGCGATTCTCTTGTTCTAGGTTATCCATCTTCTTTCTGAAATTAACTTGGGTATTGTAATGGTGAGACAACTTGCTGAATGAAGTAAAGAAGCTCGGTAAGACACCTGGATATGCACCATAAAATGCAATAAGTATGTAAAATATGATGCATGATGTGCAATGTACATGATTTATTTTATTATTATTTCAAGGGACTTAAAGATTTATAAACAATTTGCAAATATCAAAGTAGTAACACATTTGAAATACTGAAATTTTTTATTATAATAACTTCAAAGTGGATTGCAAGTTTCAATAATCCCAAGTATAAGATGAAAATAAAGTCTAAAACCCTAAGAAGCAAAGCTGATGGAGATCACTCTATACGCTGACGCTTCCCGGTAAGTTTGGAAATCTGAGCCTTCAATATCTGGTTTTCTTCTGCATATCTGGTGGCGACTTCCTTCCAATCATCTGAATCAGGAAGTGATAAACTAGGGTCTAATTGAGGCTTAGGGGAAAATAAATCCCCTTGCCTCCATCTTCTCTACAGCCCGACTCTCAAGAATCTCAATCAAGACGTCTTTCTCCTTTAAATCTGCTCGGTAGGAAACCTCTAGAGTTTGGCACTTATTCTTCCAAGCTTCTTTTCCTGCTGCATCCTGACTAAAGCAAGCTGGAGCTCTTTCACATCATCCAATAGGGGAGGAGTGTTCTTCACAAACATATCAGGCATAAGTGCTTCTCGAGAATATGGCATCTTCAACTGAATAGCTCTTGCTTGTACCCATTGTAGGTAAGGCTCCAAAGAACTAGCCCCTCTAGGTCCCAAGTCCTTCCTACTCTTCCTGTGAATGTGACGCCAAGCCTTCGCAATTTGATCCCTAGATTCCTTATGGTCTTCTCCCTCTTTCAGGAAGAAACTACTCATATGAATACTATTTGGCTTATCCATTATCAGATACCCAAGATGTCATCATGCAAGAACAGGGTTGTAGTTAATTCCTCCTTTTGTACCAAGAAGAGGTAGTTGGGGAAACTACCACAACTGTCGATAATCTCTACATCATGGTAAGCCTGATGATACCAAACAATATCTAAATGAGTAAGTGTCAAGACCTTTGGAGCCCAACGAGGTTCCTTCTGGACATCCGAGAAAGCATCATATCGAGGCAAATGGGAAGTGAACCACTGATACAATAGAGGCGTGCAACAGATGATCATCCCTCCATGGTAAGAATCCATAAGATGAATAGAGTAATAAGAATCACCCAAAAATGTAGGAATTTTGTTTCCAATCATAAAGATCCTGCTGGAATTGATATTAACAAATTTGTCTATGTTAGGAAATAATAACAACCCGTAAGCAAGTAGAGCAAAGATGGCCTCAAAAGCAACTGAACTCTTCATCCTAGAAAAGTAGCAAGATATCTCCAATAAGAATTGAGCTGGTAATCCTATAATACCTCCTTTAGTGGTCATGTGGGATTCAACCTCAGACTTCCCCAAATGGATCAAAGTAGCAATCTCATGTGATTTTGGCTCATCCTCCAAACCAGTAAAAGGAACACGATCGGTAAGAGGCAAACCCAGCAGATAAGAATACTCCTCTAATATAGGAATCAACTTATAGTCAGGGAAAGTAAAGCATCGGTACACTGGATCATAGAACTGGACCAAAGTCGAGAGAATACCCTCCTTCATCCTAAGCTTCATGAGAGTAATGACTGACCCATACTTCCTCCTAAAATCTGCATAACACTCAATTTCAGGCATAAATCTTATCAACTCATCTATCTTGGGATCTTTGAAACTGTACTTTCTGGTCTTTCTTTTTCCTGAATCCATAGTCAAAAAGTACCTAAGACATTCACAAATAGTCAACTTTTAAGTCCCTTGAAATAAAATGTATTTAAGAGATGCGCATGGGTGCATGAATGCATGATGCAACAACCACACACAAGATCACAAACATATGGTTCATAGGTTCAACGTCACGAGCATGAGGTCGAAGGTACTACCCATAAGGTATGGTCTAAAAGTTATCACTTGCTGAACAAGGTTCTAGAGGTTCCCAGAGTATACATCCTTCCTTCGGATATTACCAACTTCTTGATTAACTTAGTAATTAGTAATATTCTCAAGAAAAACTTCCGAGCGTTGTATCGCGTGACAACTACTTTCAGATTACTCTGGCATAGCTTCAGCACTACACCTAAAAGGCCAAGATGGGTTAGATTTTCTATGGTCCTCAGTTTCAGCAGGCTCCCAGGTCGAAAGCAGTACGTCTTCCAGATTACTCGATAAACGACACTACAGTCAAAGGTGTCTCCACTGAGTTGGGGATCTTATGCCTCCTTTTTTGGGATTACTCCCTCAAAGTTAACTTGAGTATATCGCCCGTCCTATCTTAAGTTTGCCCAAGTTCGGGTATAGGACTTATGAGAAATCACCAATCACCCTGAAAACCAGGAAAATCCAGACAAACACATATACAACATATAAGATATAACGCATAGTAGCACATATACAGATATAAACAAAGATAGGATCAACCCACTTAGGGATGGACCAGCAAAAGGTCAATCTGTCCCTAGTGAAGTCACTATTTTTCTGTAGCGATAGAAATTTTGAGACTAAGCCGTTGGGTTGACTTGACTCGTACAGATCAAAATAAAAATCGCCACCGTAATTTATTGTTTCTAAAGGAATGGGAAAAGAGAGAATAACCCAGAAGAGGGGGGAAAGATTCTAGGTAAGGGGGTTGGTTATGCAAAGGAAAGGTATTAAGACCCTAAACATCTACGGTCCTCCGCTGGAACCTCTTTGTAAAATCTGTATGTTTTGGCTATAAAATGTTGTATATAAAAAAATAGATTGTAAAAAAAAACGCAAGTGTATTGGTTAATTTTAAGAGACAAGACATCATTGTCATTGTCCGTGTGGAAAACATATTTACTACCCACAATTATGAGAAAGGATAATTTGCATCATCTAAAGTGGAGGATATGGCTTGGATTTCAAAATCAACAATGCTTCACTCAACACCCAAGTGGAAAACATCTCACTTCACTACATATTGTAGAAGTATATTTGTTTGCATCACTACAAGGATTGACAAGAGTCCAATCTTTTGAAAAAAGTTTTTTAAAGATAAAATCCTAAATAGAAAAATAATTTGAATGAGATTTATTGACTTTTTGTCTTCTCACAAAAATGTCAAAGTATTGTTAAGTTGATTGAAATTTGATTAGGAAATAATTTTTGAAAATGCATGGACATAAGTCCAAGTTTATTATGAAAGTGGTTCAAGTTTTAAAACAAGAAGAATTTTCAAAAGGATGGAGAAAATTTTGAAATTAAAGAAGATGGGAGGAGATGAAGAGACTATCCTAAAGCATAAGGTAAAAGCTAGGGAAAAAGAACCATCTAACCAACAAGAAGCCAACATTTGACACAATGAGCCAATGTAGAATTCTCATCCTTTGGATTTGAAACCAAACAAACAATTTCAATAAACCTCTTTAAGAAAACCAAGCTCCAATTGCATTAAGTCTTCACAAAAATTGGGCAGAGAAACAGTTGTATACAGTTGAAGTCCATATCACAGACAAAGCATGTAATCACAGTAACCTGCACACAAATCAAACAAACATCCCAATGTCTTGGGGGTAAACCCCAAGAACTCTAGACAAAATAACAATTAAGGTCACAAGGTCTTCAACATAGGTCAAAGTTTCTAATCCTAAGTCCAAGAAGTCCACCACTTCATAATGCCAAGGATAGTAACCAAGTAGTCCAAGTAATATTAAAGTTTTTTAGGGTTCAAGTTGATTATTAGATATCTTCAAAAAGAAATGAAAAGCTCAAATGAGCAAAATAAAAATGACATAAAAGATAAAGGCTCAAGTGATCAAAGATGAAAATGACATGAAATGTAAATGCTAAAGTAAATGGTACATAAAGTAAAAGCATAAAGTAAAGCCAATTGTTAGAAATTAATGGTTAGTTGGATGACCATCTTGAAACTTGCATTTGGAACTCATTAGAGGATTGGTAGAATCATAGCCTCTCAACAACAAGTTGCATTTGATTTTTGTCAAGTATATCATCCATTTAAGAATCTCAAAGTAACATTTAATGATCAATGATATTTAAGTGATGCACTTTGACCAAAATTGATGAAGTTCCATTAGAGGATTGATGGAACCAAAGCCTCCTAACAATGGATCTCAAGGTTATTGGATCATAGGGTTCAAATTAACATACTTGGGCTTGCAAATATAGGTTTGGGCCACGAATGATCATTATCTCAAATCGGGACAAAATTTAGCGCTATGTTAAGCAATCGTAAGTGGACTTATATAGAAGTCGAACCTATTTTGAGGCCGGTCAATAACAATCTATATACTTCTTGTTTGGATAAATGATATAGAGATCATAATCCCATAACATGTAATATAATAAGAAGGGGTAAGATGAAGTGGGAAAGGGAAATGAATAAATCACATTTGAACCAAAAAATTAATCAAACTATTATTAAAATCATTCATCCATTTTTATGGAGTTAGACTCAACATCATGGATCTAATGATGTTAATAAATTTTATGATCAAAATTTCAATCCAAGATCAGCCAGAATATATAAAAATAAAATTGTATTTAAAATAAAAATGAAAAAAGGTTTTTTAAATGATTGAAAAAGAAAATAAGAGAGTAAAATAGCAACTATATTCAAATTAATCAAGAAAAATTAAGTAAGGCCATAGAAAAATCCGAAAGAAACTCAAATATTTTTATGAAAATTTTGATAATTTTTAAAAGTCAGAAATTATTTTTAAACTAAATAAAATTACTCAAATAAATGGAAAATAGATCAAAAATAGTAAACATCAAGATAAAATTCCACAAAATTTCCAGAAAGTCAGAAATAAGAAAATTGATATTTATGAATATTTTCAGAATTTAAAAATGTCAGAAAGTATTTTTAAAATAATTAAAATAAGGCAAATATGGTGAAAATTATGAAAAATACTAAACATCAAAATAAAAATATGAAAAAAAGTCAGAAATAATTCAAAGTATTTTTGTATATTTTTTCATAATTTTTGGATAAAAAATAAAAGAGATATAAATTTTTTGAAATTTCAAACAATTAAAATATAAAATCAGAAAATAAAATAAAACCAAAAAGATGTGGACCATCAGATCATAGTCAAAACGCGTTAGTAAGATGATCAAGTGGACCAGACGCGCTGTGCTTGATGTGGACCTTATTTGAAAATGCATTGGATCAGGAAAAAGGCAACCAATAAAAATAAAACAATTGGCGCGCTATCATTGGTTGAGATGAGACATGTCATCGTCTTCAATCTTCAGACACCCTGCAATGGAGATTTCACGAGTTTCTTTAAATAGAAAAATTATAATCCCAGACTGATATCATTGGATTCGTCTCTTCAAGACGATTCTAATGGTACCATCGCGACAAATTTATATAAACTTTGCAAGGCTGTGTTTGAAGAAAACCAGAAAAAATAGCGAATACGAAAATCTGGGATATCTCACTCAAACCTCAATGAAATTGCAAATTATAAAGAGCACGAGGATTAGAAATATACAGAGAGTATATTATCCTTTTATTTGAATCAATTCGGCCAAGAAATCTACCTCAACGAAGTAGTGATAAGTTTCTCTGAAACTGGACTTCTGTAGATCAATATAGGTCACGATTCTTGAGGATAATTGTATGGTTAGCCTCAGAGAAGTTCAATGAAGGTATCTGAATGGAACTTTTGGTGTTTGAGTGTGAGAATGTAAGAAATTAGAAATTCAAATTCAAAGTTCGTATGGGATGTGAACAGGGGTCAATTGGCTATCAAAAGCTTGAAGAATTGAATGGGGAATGATCCTTTATTTATAGGAGAGTGAATGGGATCCTTAAGCGTGTGAGATGATGAAGTTTAGAGGGAAATCGTGTGGGTATGCAACATGAACAAAGTGTGACTTGTTTAGCATCAAAACTCAGCTAAATCGTGTGTTTTATGATGCTAAACGCCTTTGGAAAGTTGCTAAACATGATTAGAAGAAAAAACGCGTGGGAAGTTTGTGATTAGAAGCCAAAACAAAGATTTTAAAATCTGACTTGTGATGAAACTTCAATTTCAAATTACCAAATTCAAATCAATGGCATTCTCAACTCAAGGGGTCTTGGGGTATGATTCTTGAAGCTTTAGAAAGATGAGGTTACAAGCTTTGCAATGGGAAAATAATGGGATAAAATGGTTGCTTGAGCTGAAAGTTGCAATTAGTCAAAGTTGGAAAAAAGAAGTTGACTTTCCATACTTAGAAAATTTCTAAGTTTTTTCTTCAAAAATGACTTATAATGTCTTGCATCTAAACATGCCCTTCCACTTGGAATTTTCTCTTGACCAAAAAAGATGGAATGAAGTAGATCTCTTGAATGACATTTTGAAACTTGAAACATTCAAAATCTCCAAAAGTTGAGAGAGTTATGACTTGTTGAAGTTGGCAAAAATTCATAAAATGACCTATAATCTTTTGCATCCTTAGGGAATCTTCCATCCATTTTCATACTTTGCACATAAAAGAAGGATTGAATTTCACATCTTCAAGGTCATTATGGAAAAAGGATGGGCTCAAGGTAATAAAAATTGATCAAGTTATAATCATTTGAAGTCACACAAAGGAATTTGAGGGTTCATCTAGAGGACTTGTAATCTTTTTTCATCATCAAGTATCTTACACACAAAAACTCCTTGGAACTTTTGAAGTGATTTGTTAATAATCCTTTTAAGAGAAGGATTTATTTGGAATAACTCAAAAATATCAAAAGATGAGACAGATATACCCCTTTGAAGTTCAAAACCCTAACTCCTAGAGCAAGAAAAATGCTTTGGGAAATATTTGCATTTTTTATCAACCTTCTTGCACCAATACCTTTGTCATGTAAATAGAAGTTGTTGAGGATGATAATGAAAAGTCAAATAAACCAACACCACTTCTATATCTTGATAATTGAAGGAGATATACACTTGTGATCAATGGAAACAAAGACTTGTCCATTTGAGTCAAACTTCTTCAATCAACCCTTGTACTTTTGAACTAATTTTGACAATCTTGAGGCATGACGAATCATAAAAGACTTTGTCATGATATTACTCCAAAACATCTTTAATGATGAGGATTGAATCTCAATGAAGCTTGGAAGGCACATAAAATGAACTCATGAATCCCTAGATCAACCTTGATGGAATGTATAGTGCTTTCACCTACAACATCAACAATTGGGGCAAACACTCATTCTATTTATTAGTTAAAGGATAATCAATACAAAACATAGATGATCATAAAATACAAGTCAAGGTGCTTAGTGATTCCTCCTAGAACAAAAGTCAAAGATAGGGAGAATAACCAAACCCTAATGTGATCTTGTTGTGATTGAATTGATATAATATGATGAAGGGATCTTAGGGGTAAAAATTGAGATACTACAACCTCCACATGAATTAATTTTCAACCTCACAATAACCTTATAATATATGACCAGCTTTAATCACTAGAGATTATTATGCAAGCACATCACTACAAGAATAACCAGATTTAGCTTGGGGCAAATGGCTAGGGGTTAAGCCCATAGCTAGATTTAACATTTGCTTGGGGTTATCCCCTGTCTAAATAATATAAAAAAATAATAAAATTTGGAGCTCCCCGTAGCTAAATTTTAGGAGGGGATTTGAAAATAAATCTGTTGGATGCTTGCAGGGGGGTGGCACGTGGGGAAAAGAAAAATCATTTAGTGAGGGGGCATCACCTCGCCATTAAAAACAATCGTTGGCCATTTGCAAGGGGCCATCACCTCGCCAGAAAATAAGTAGTTTTGCGAGGGGCTAACCCCAAGCCCATTTTCACATCACTGCTATGCCTCTGAACCAGCTTGCGTGTTGCAGTGAAACAACATTTGTTGTCAGCTAGCGAGGAGCTAGCCCCAAGCTAATTATGGTACCATTTGGTACTTAGCGAGGAGCTAACCCCAAGCAAAGTTTGGTACCATTTGTGCACTATATCTTCCTCTTTCTCTTCCATTTCTTTCATACAGTCTCCAAATTTCTTCTTCATTCTTCCCTGCAACTCTCATCCTCCTCTTTTTCTTCATTTTTTTCCTCCATTAATCTTACATTTTACTCTATTGGAAGCTTTAATTTTTTATTTCAAAGGTAATAAAATTATTTCTATATGTTATTTAAGATATATATTGTTATATTAATTTAAAATTTTTAATTTTTGTTGGATTAAATTCGTAGGTATTATTATATTTCCATCAACACTAGCTTTGTTTAATAAAGCTTCAAGGTATGTAATTTATTTTATTTTTTTATTGAATTTTTTTCTGAATTATGTTACATTTAGGTAAATTAAATTGGTTTAGATATGTATTAGATTTAGTTGATATAATTATATATGTTATATATATATATATATATATATATATATATATATATATATATATATATATATATATATATATATATATATATATATATATATATATATATATATATATATATATATATATATATATATATATATATATATATATATATATATATATATATATATATATATATATATATATATATATATATATATATATATATATATATATATATATATATATATATATATATATATATATATATATATATATATATATATATATATATATATATATATATATATATATATATATATATATATATATATATATATATATATATATATATATATATATATATATATATATATATATATATATATATATATATATATATATATATATATATTTTTTTTTTTTTTTATTCCTAAAATATATTATATATTATGTATTTCATTATATTAAATAGATTATTAAAACAGTTTATATATATTACATTTTTTATTCCAAAATATATTATATATTATATATTTTATTATATTAAAGCAGTTTATATATTTAATTATGTTAAATAGTTTATATATTATATATTATATATCATAAAAACAGTTTATATAAAAACATATATTTTATTTATATAATACTTAGTTTATCTAAATAATAATATATTTAGTTTATATAAAAAATAGTATATTTAGTTTATATCTAATTTAAGTATTTAGTATATTTAGTAAATATTTAGTTTAAATAAAACATTATATATTTAATTTATATAAAAAACAGTTTATTTAGATTATAAATAATATATACTTAGTTATTTTGAAAAATATTATATATTTAGTTTATATTAAAAAAAGTATATTTAATATATAAAAAATGTAGTAAATATTTAATTAATTTAAATAATAGTATATTTAGTTTATAGAAAAAACAGTATATATTTAATTTATATCTAACTTAAATACTTAGTATATTTAGTAAGTATTTAGTTTAAATAAAACATAATATATTTAATTTTTATAAAAAAAAACAGCATATTTAGTTTATAAATAGTTTACTTAGTTATTTTGGAAAGCAATATATATTTAGTTTATATAAAAAAGGTATATTTAATTTATATAAAATATGTTAAATAGTGGTGTAGTTGTAAAAGGAATTACAGAAGATGGTGATGACGACTTCTATGGTGTTATTACACATATTTATGAGTTGGTATATAACTATATGGACTCGGAAAATAGAGTTGTCTTGTTTTATTGTGACTGGTATGATCCATCTTCTAGAGGAACAAAAATAAACAAAAAATACAATATTGTTGAGGTTCGAATGGAGAGGAACTACAAAGAGTATGACCCTTTCATAATGGCACATAATGTTAGGCAAGTTTATTACGTACCTTATCCTTCCATTTAACCACAAAAACGAGGACGGTGTGTTGCAATCAAGTGTAACCCAATAGGTCATATTGAAACTGGAGATGTAATAGAGGATGTTGCATTCCAAGATGATGATATTTCACATGTCAATGGGGACATTGAAATTGAGGAGATTGCAACCTTGTGTGATACTACAGTTGAGGGTCAACAAGTTGACACCACTATTTTATTGACGCCTGTGGAAGAGGAGCATGAAGAGTCAGGAGAGTCAGAAGACTATAATAACATATCTAATGAAGATAGTGAAGATGAGCATGAATGATGATTAATTTGTGTAATATTAATTTGTTTAATATAATTTATGTAATATTATTTTATTCATGTCTAACAAATTTTGGATAATAATATTATTCTCGCCTGAATTATTATATATTATTCTTGTAAGTTTGATGTATCAATTATTTTATGTTCATCTTTCAAAATAGAAAAAAAAATGCCACTCTGACGTGAAGATAAGGGTAATACTCCGGTAGATAAGTCTTGCCGCAATCGATCGAGGTATATTATAGAAGAGGTTCCTGACACGGCTAACCTTATTTCTATGCCACAATCGAGTCAACAACTACATCGTCCTCTTATGAATCCCACTCCACCATTAATGCATCTTACTCTACCACATATGCATCCCACTCCACCATCTATGCGTCCCACTCCACCATCGATGCATCCCACTCTACCACATATACATCCCACTCCACCATCTATGCGTCCCACACCACCATCTATGCATCCTTCTCCTTCTACATTCACAGACCTACTATCCGCACCTTATTCTACATTTCCTGACATTTCCCCCTCAACTTTTCTTAGTCCTCCTGGACATACTTCTTATATGCCCCAGGATGGACCTAGCAGCTCCATACCTACTATAGATCCAACATTTACGCAGTATAGGGATCCAGATGGTGGATCTAGCACGTCATATTCATCACCCATGCATTCTCCGCATGAGGAGCAGGGTGATGATGATGATGATGACCATGCAAAGCAGGTTGTTCATGATGAGGCTGACCAGAAGCATAGGAATGCACGCATTTTGAGAAATGTGCCACAAGTGATTAGGAAGAGGAATTAACGATTTGTCATTAAGCCAGAGGGATCATCGTAAGTGTTTATGTTTAAATTATAAATTTTAGTTGTTCATTTATAATTAATACTAACTCATATTTTAGTTGTTTAGATTTTACCCATCACATCAGAAAGCAGCTTGCATAACTGAGATCATTAAAGAAAAGTATAACAAATTTTGGCCTACGTATGGTGTAGTTGATGGCGATGAGAGGGAGACTTGGTTTAGGTTATTTCGGGTATAATCAACTTTGTTTAATCTTTTTTATCTTTTTCATCTTTATTAAAGTAATTCACTCAATCACGATTATAACTTTATTTCATATTTTTTGAAGGAGAAATGTTGTTGGGACCCTAGAGATGATATCCAAATAAGAGATAATTTTAACATTAAATGTGCTCAATGATTTTCTGACACGATGAGGCGTGTTAGAATTACTTGGGAAAATAAACGCTTGAGTCCCCGTTGGATAAGTCCAGATGTATTTGAGCAGCTTATTACCCATGGGAATTCTGATTCCTTTAAGAGTACATTTGAAAAGGCCAAGAAAAATAGAGCCTCTGAAGTTGGCGGCTGCAACTACGCCTGTGGTAGTATTAGTATTGCTGATGTTGCACGGAGAATGGTAAATTTAATTATTTTGCAATTAACTCAACAAATTTAGATTATGTTATAACTATTTTTTTATGTCATCTACTTAGCGTAATGAGTTGGGCAGAACTCCTCTTCTTAATGAGCTCCATAAGGAGACTCATCTCAAAAAAAATGGGGAGTTTGTTGATGAGTGCTCAAGAAAAACTCAAGTAAGTTTTTCTTAAACTTAGTCATTTTATTTATTTCTTTTGTGTCTAGCATAATTTAAATTGCAATAACACCTACTCTTTTTAATAGGAGGAGTATGAAAAACAGCTTGCCCTAAGATTATCACAGCATCCTGAATATACACCACCTCCGTCGGGATTTCCCACTGATCCTAGTCTGAGTTTTTAGACTTGGTATGATGTGTCTCGTGGGAAGAGAAAAAATGGGAGAGTGTATGGTGTTGGAGGTCTCGCCAAAACAATCCAGCAACGTGATAGGAGTTTCATAATGCAAATTGTTGATGGTGAAGGATCATTGACTCAACCTTCACTTACCCCAGACATGATGGAAACTGTGAGATCATTTACGCACTCTGAGGCTGCCCGTGAAGTGGAAGCGAGAAATGCTGAAATAGAAGAATAGAAGAAGAGACAAAGAGAAATGAAGGAAGAAATGAGAAGAAAAACTAGAGAATATGAGGAATCTATGTGTATTTTTCAACAGTTTATGCAACAATTTGGCGGGCGTGATAATCAAGGGCAAAATGACAATGAAGACAGTAACACTGATGAAGAAAATTAATCTTTATCAATAACACTTTTTATTTATAATTATAAACAATGTTCTTGTAATATTTTAATTTTGATTCAATATTTTTTTAATATAATATTAATTATAAATTATATTATGTATTATATTTAAAAATATATTACTAATATTATTAATATTGAATTTTTTATTTTATTAAATTATAATTATGAAATTCATTGATTATAAATATAATAATAATAAATAAATTAAATAATTACGTTTATAATTTAAAAAATAAATTATGGTTTTTAGTTGGGGTAAACCCCTAACTAATGTCACATGTACTATGCACCTTTATGCACGCTTCCTTCCTGCACACTCCCTGCGTTTACTGAGCACCTGCGTCAAAAGTAGTATGATATTTAGCTAGGGGTAAAGTCCCTAGCCAATGGCCAATTAAATTTTACCTTTACTGAGGGGTTTAGCCCCAAGCTAATTGGCTAGGTGCTTAGCCCCTCATCCCTTAGCGAAATATTTTTTGGCTTAGTGAGAAGTTAAACCCCTAATTAAAAGACTTTCTTCTTGTAGTGCATGTTTATGTTTTTTTTTGTTGTTGTTATACTCAACAAGAGTTAACGCTTTTTAATAATATAAAATTTAAAACTCTTAAAGAAATACACTTATGCAAAATTAATTTAGTAATAAAAGTGTAGAGAAAAAAAATATGAAATCTCTCCCTAATATGTCAATACATAAATATACATGGATCCGCCCCTAATACACTTTTCCCATCTTGGTTGAAAAGGATGCATAATCATCTACTAAATTTGATGAACAAGAACACACGAAGACAATTATTAGCAAAATATCACAGCAAGACAAAATCTAAATTGATTGAAGTTGAGAGTTCCGTGCGAGCTCAAACTAAGAAAAAACACAAACGTTTTCACAACACAAACTATATAGAGAATTAATTGGAAGTGAAAAAAATTCTTGTGGTCCACGTTCATGAAAATTCAAGAGTATTACTTTGGCACGTAATTAACATGCCTTAATTGTTTATTTATATTTTTCCATAAACGACGCGACCAAAAGATAGCTATTCACATTTTTCTATTGGAGATTTATTTCTCTTCCAAAATTAGGACATTGAACCAAGTGGCCTTGATGTTTATCTATCTACGTAGCCAACACTCTTTGATATTCTCTCCAAAATTTCAACAATGACAAGTATAAAGAGTACAGACAAAACATAAGTTGATTGTAGGCGGTGTTCAATATCATGCTGTTGTGATTGATTGTAGATATACTTTAGTGAGTGAAACATATAGGTGCAATCACATTCAAGAGTGAATAACTATGCAGAATTTAAACATCTCCCCAACTCTTCAACATTGTTTTATTACTCTCAAATATAGAACTTAAAATTATTAAATTATTAATATAATGAATATGATTGTTAGAATCTGAAATCTTAAACCTATTTTAAAAGATTTCAATATTTAAGAATGTATTTCAATAGCACTATTTGTTCCTTTATATTATTCATATAATACGCAGGGCATATATCCTATAAAAATGTGAAACCACTTTTTCTTTTAAGAAACTAGTTTTAGATTATAGTGGGGGCCAATACCCACATACAACTAGGAATAGGTCCGTCTTTGTCATCAATCATAGTTTAGTCTTGATAAAAACAAAAATTTATCGTAGAAGAAAGATTAAAGAAGAAAAATATTAAAATCAAAGTTTTAAATTTGAATAAATTTTTAGATTTAAATGGAATTGAATTATAGACCAAATATAATGTGCTATTTAGTTGTTATAAGATTTATGTGTTCAAGAATTAATCATAAACTTTTACGTATGTATTATTTTTCAAGATAGTATTTTGGTATTTTTAACTTAGAAAATTTTCTAAGTTTATAGCAGGTTAATCGATTAACCTGACCTTGTCAATCGGTTAACTATGTCTCTATTTGAAGCAAAATTAAATCTTTCACTTAGGATAATCAATATCCTTTTAGGTCAATTGATTAACCATTCTAAAAGTTGCATATTTTTGAACATTATGAGAAGGATAATCGATTACCCTATATAGGTCAATCGATTACCCTCAGTATCAAATTGAAAAATTATTGAACCAATGCAACACCTCTTCATCTCTAATGATCATAGAAGTATTTTTCAAATTCAAAATCACCTTCTTCGTGAATTTTTTTTTGTTTTTCAAGTGTCTGTAATATTTAATAGAAAAAATTTTCTGCATTATTTTCATTCATATGTGAAAAAGTTAAGAGAAAACACTTGAGCACTCAAATGTTTATATAATCTTGATTTGTTCATTGAAGAAGAAGATTGAATTGTCAATATAGTAGAAAAGCAGCAAAACTCTCAATTTTATCTAGTCTGCTGCAAAGTCTGTATGTATTAAATTTTATCAATTTGTTGTATATTATTTACCAAGTGTGTGGTGATTTTTGTATGTAAGAGAGTGGTTGTTCTTTCTACAGGTGTTTACAAATAGAAAGGTTTGTCTTTCTATTTGTTGGAAATTTCCTTTGAATGGGGGAGATTCAAAGTCCATCATATTATTGGTGTTTATGAAATCAAAGAAGTGGTGTGCTTCTTTGTTGTTATTAGAAGATTGTAAGAGAAGTTTTAGTGGTAGACTTGTACAAAGATCTAAAAATAGTAAAAATATCACGGGTGTGAGAGAACTGAAATACTCTTGTTTAGAAAGACTAAACATGATATATGTTTCTGATGTTTATTTTTCCGCATTTTATTTTTTTACATTTCTTTCATTGTTAAACCAGAAAAATAAAAGAGATATTCATCTACAAAAATAATCGAATAATTTCATAAATCTAATTCATACTCCTCTCCTCTTAGGTCGCACTCTCATACTTACATGTCTTCCTACCTAGCCCCAAGGAATAGTAGAAAACAAGGACGAAACAAATGGCAAAACACGACGCTATGATCGCATAAATGATCAACGTATATGATTAGATCATAATATCGGTGTATACGAGCACCTATAAAAAAACTCAAAAACTAGAGAAAAAAGTATAACAATTCTATACCTCTAACTTCTCTTATGTTTAATGACTTAGAAGTGAGTATTTGCACATACAATCTCATATCTCATCACACCGAAGAGTCATTTGTACATTCACTATCTATTGGAATCAATTATTTTAGGCTAGTTTGTGTCATTGTATCAACTTATCATCTTCATATCAACATTTCATTCAAAAGTGGTGCGATAACAAGCTTATGGTTGCCCCGCCCATAAGTTAGATTTAGAAAGTCAACAAATTTTGTGTACAAATTTATTGTAGTATATCTCCACCAATTTGGAAAGCATTTGGACTTTTTAGTTCATCTAAGCTTATGGATATTTGATGAACTTTCATCGTTTCTAATCTACCTCTAAATGATTATTTGATCAATCAAGGTACTTGGGATTGATGATAAGTGTCATAATATATCTTCTTTGACCTAGGTCTTGATCACCTTAGTTTTTACTTGTGCTACATGTTTTACGGGTATGGTTTCTACCATATCTCTAACATGTATAGTACATAAATTTTTATTGATCAGTCTCGTATATTAATGACTTCTACAAAAGTTCGTTTGCAATTGCTTAACATGGCGCTAAATTTGTCCTGAATCGAAAAACTAGCATGCTAATTCTAACCTTTATTGTATTAATTTTAATTTATGCAATTTAAATTTCGTCATTTACTTTATGTCATTTAATTTTAGCATCTTTATCATTCTTGTCATTTATATTTTTCCTCTTTATTGTATGTCATTCTCCCTTTGCTCACTTGATCATTTTATCTTGACGTCATTCTTCTTTTTCTCACTTGAACTTTCCTTTTCTTTTAAAGACATTAATAATCAACTTGAACATTGAAAGACTTAAGGCTCTCTTTGGACTATGGTGACTATCCCATGCATATTAGAGACTTGGACTTTTTGGACTTTAGGATAGGACCTTGAGACTTTGAGATCTTTGGACCTTGAGATCTTGTTGTTATTTTGTCTGTGTATTAGGAAATTTGTATGTGCGCATGTGTTATTTTAAAAATTATCTGATACAAGAATAGTTCATCTGATATAAGAATAGTTCATCTGATACAAGAATAGTTCATCTGATACATGTAAAGTATTTTGGGTTCATTTGATACTAAGCTTGCACCTGAGGTACTATTATTCATCTGATGCTTATTACTTCATTGCATGGTTTTAATCCAAAGGAGTGAGATGCATTATTTGACTTGTGTCAAGATGATTGCTCTTGTTTGGTTAGACTTTTCCTACCTTACTTTTACTTTATGCTTTAGGATAGTCCCTTCATCTCTTGTCCATCTTCTTCAGTTTTCAAAGCATCTCCCTCCTTTTCATAAAATGATAAGTACAAATTGTAGCTAATTTTGTATATACTTTTTGTTTCACTTATCGACTCTTTATTGTTAATATCAATTGAATAACCCTACTTTTGTGTAAATATGTTTAGTTTATACATAATTGAGTTTTTGATTCATTTGTGTATCATTTGATAGTTTTCTATTCATTTTGTAGGTATTATAGTATTGTTGGAGTAGTGAGTAATAAAATCTCCAAGATGCATTTTTGGAACAATAAAAGGAAGAAGGAGGAAGAGTTGTTTTGGAACCAGTGCCAGGCGGTGTTGGGGCGCTCTCAGGGCGTTGTGACAATGGAGAATGGAGAAAATCATGTGCTTTTGTATTGGTCGTCGGGTGAGTTTTTAGCCCGTCGCCAGGCGGTGGTTTTGAACATCGGGCGACGCTAGATATTGTTTTCCAGTTTGCTTATGTGGCACATGCTAAGTGGCCAGAATAAAATCCACTGTCGAGCGGTGCTTTTGGGCGTCGGGCAGTGCGTGTATGGGAAAGGTTTTTGTTTATATATTTTCATTTCATTTCATTTGTTAGGGTTATGGTTTTGGGGGTGGTTTTTTTTCTTCCAACTCCATCAACCTCATTTTTTGATAGATTAGCTTAGAAAACAACTATGGAGCTTGCATACGGATGATCCGAGGTGGATTGCTCTTCGACCGGTGTAACGTCCGTTTATTTAATTAATTATTTAATTAAATTATTTTTGGATTAATTGTTGAAGTTGTAAGATGTTGGGAATTATTGGTAGAAGTTGTTAGATTATTATTAATTAATTAAATAGTTGATTAATAATAATGTTGGAATTAATAGAACAATTATGTTGAGCTCATGTTATTTGTTAGAAGTAGTAAAGTGGGGATGTGAAAGTTAAGCCCAATTGGACTAACGATATAAGGTTAAGCTGACACAAGGATTTGATTTAGTTGGTGATTAAGGGTTTGTACGCTGACCGTAAGAGCTGCACGGAGGAAGGAGCAAGTTGCCTGGTGTCAAGCAGAGCAAAGTGAGGATTACGGCCGGAGCTTTGGTTGAGCGAACTTCAATCCAGGTAAGAGTGGGGTTCTGACCTTATAATGGGATTTATGATGTGTATCATGTGGGAATTGGTCGTTTGTATGACTATGTGTGTTGATGTTTCTGAAATTTTTATCGAAGTTTCTCGTTTCTCTATGTTGTGGTCGTTAGGGAGCCATTTATGACTGTATCACATGATTAGTAAACCTGTTGTTGAAGTTTCCTGTTAGTAGTGTTGTGGGCGTTGTGAGCTGTATGTATGATTTCCCGGTAGAATCAATGATTAGGTTAGTGTAGTTTATCACTGGGTGGTGTGGTCGTTATGATGTTATGGTATTTCGAGCAGTTGGCAGGAAATTAGGGATTATAGTTGTTGTCATTTTAGGAGGGTTTCTGCGTGACTTGTTTTGTACAAGTAACGAATATGTTGATAGGAAACATAGTTTCCCATTACGGTGGTATTCTGAGCAGTTGGTCAAAAGTTATGAATTGTATTGATGTGGTCGTTATGATGTTGTGTTGTTCTGTGTTGTTGGCCGAAGTAGTAGTCAAAGAGGATGCTGATGGTGTTAGGTGCCGAGCGGCGTTTAGGCTGCGAAGTGTGTCGGGGAATATATGTGTTGGATGTCGAGCGGTATTAGGTTGTGAGGCATGCCGAGGAGTACAGTAATATTTTCGAGCCGAACGAAGTTGTAGGTTAGGCTGAGGAGTATAAGTTAGTTGTTATTCTTCTTAGTTGATGTGTAAGTTGTTCTGAGTTGAGAAATTACAGGTTGATGATTTATGTTGAGATGCCTCTATTTATGGGCAGATATTAAGTTGTAGGCTTATGACCAATGTTGATTTATGTTGAATTGTTGTTGAATTTGTAGGCTTGTGTCCAACGTTGATTCATGCTGATTTATGTTGAATTATTATTAAGTTGTAGGCTTATACCAATTTTATTGTGTTGTTGTAATTGTTGTTGTGAATTTTTTTTGATAATGTGAAGTTGTAAGGAATTTTAAATGACGATGAATTACCTCTATTTACTGGTAATAATGGTGACATAGGCTTATGCCTTACGATGAACAATGATTGTTGTGAGTATGTGATAGTGCATTCATTGAGTCACATACATTTGCATATTTTGTGACGACCTAGATTGGCAAACTGCAAAGAAGGCTTATTCCTTGTTGATGCCTCTATTAATTGGCACTTATTAAGTTGGGAGTTCTGCTCCGTTTTTAAGTTGGGAGTTCTGCTCCGTTTTTAAGTTGGGAGTACTGCTCCATTAGTACCACATGCATATGCATAGTAATAAGTTGCATTTCACGTTGCATATTGAGTTGTCGTGTTGATGAATTAATTATTATGTTTCGTTGATGTTTTATTGTGATTGATGTTGTTTAAAATTGTGAAGTGGTGATTTTTCATAGACTAATTCTAATGTGATATTTATCATACATCCGATTATATTGTTCGATATTTCACCCCTTCTATTTGAATGTTACCTCGATGTTGGTCACGTGCAGGTAATCAAGAGTGAAGGAAGTTTACCTTTAGTAGTTCGAGTCAGTGTCATTGCTCTGATACGTAACACTCGAGGGGATGAACGCTTGCTAGTTTATTGTTGTTATTATTTCAGTTGTTGAACTTTAAGTTGTTATTAGTTGAATGCTTGTTATTTGAAGTTGTTTAGTTGGATAAAGATGTTATATTATTTTAAGTTGAATGTTTGATTCCGCTGCGTGGTTATGAAAGTTGTTGGTTTTAAAAGATGAATTTATGTTGTTGTTGGTTCATCCAGATTTAATGTGTTATGTATCATTGATGAATGTCGTCATTTTAAGTTGAATTTTTAGCATCCTGATTCGGTTGTTGGGAATTTTGTAACTCTGATTTTTATAATAATTGTCGTGTAGAATTGGGGTGTTACAAAAGTTGGGATCTGAGCAAAGTCGGTTCGTCCGATCAAGTTGTTGAGTCGTAGCTTGTTTAACAATCGAGTATTGTTAACTTGAGTTCTAACTGTTGTTTATGTTATAGTGATAAGTTGAGATGGCTTGAAGGAATGATGTTGCACTTGCTGCTGGTTTAGAAGCAATGGCACATGCTATGGAGAACCAGCCGAACACTTACGAGAATGCTGGATCTCATAGTTTGGCGACTTTCCAGAGGGAGAATCCGCCTACCTTCAAGGGTAAGTATGATCCTAACGGAGCGTTGGATTGGTTGAAAGATATTGAGAGGATCTTTTGTGTAATGAACTGCACTCCAGCGCAGAAGGTTCGATATGGTACTCATATGCTAGCAGTCGAAGCTGATGACTGGTGGCTAGAGACGTGTTAGAGGTTGAAAGCTGCAGGTGAAAATGTCACTTGGGCTGTGTTCCATAGGGAATTTCTGAGGAAGTATTTCCCTGAAGGCGTTCATGGTAAGAAGGAAAGTGAATTTCTTGAGCTGAAGCAAGGGAGTATGTCGGTTGTTGAGTATGCTGCAAAGTTTGTGGAGTTGGCTAAGTTTTATCCGCATTATAGCAAGGAGAATGCTGAGTTTTCGAAGTGTATCAAGTTTGAGAATTTTCCCAGAGATCAAGAAGTCAGTTGGATACCAGAAGATTATCAGTGAGAAGAGGGGTAAGCACCAATAGAATCGTGGTAAGCCTTATGATGCCCCAGCTGGTAAAGGTAAACAGAAAGTTGCTCAGGGTCAGAGAAATAGTGGGGGAGATGCTCCCACTGGTGTGGTTTATTTCAAATGTGGAAAACCTGGTCATAAGAGAAATGTGTGTACTACTGAGGTGAAGAGGTGTTTCTGTTGTGGTAAGACTGGACATGTTGCATCTGAGTTCAAGCATAAGGAGGTGATTTGCTTCAATTATGGTGAAGAAGGACACATTGGTAGTCAGTTTCAAAAACCAAAGAAGGTGCAAACTAGTGGAAAAGTGTTTGCTTTGGCTAATAATTAGACGGCTAATGAGGACAGACTCATCAGAGGTACATGTTTCGTTAGTAGTACTCCTTTAATTATTATTGTTGATATCGGTGCTACTCATTGTTTTATTGTTGCTGATTGTGTTGAAATATTGGGTCTTATGTTGTCTTCTAAGAATGAAGAGATCATCGTCGATACTCCAGCCAAGGGGTCGGTGACTACTTCTTTTGTGTGTTTAAATTGTCCTTTATCGATCTTCGACAAAGACTTTGCCGTTGATTTGGTTTGTTTGCCTTTAAGTGGGTTGGATGTGATCTTAGGTATGAACTGGTTATAGCATAATTGTGTTCATATTAACTGTTATAACAAGTCAGTGAGGTTTTCTACTCCCAAGGAAGAGGAAGTTTGTATGTTGTCTGCTAAGCAGTTGAGGAAGTTAATGCAAGAAGAGGCTCAAATGTTCTCGTTGATGGCGTTGCTATCTGTCGAGAATCAACCTGTAACTGAGGAATTATGAGTGGTGCGTAAATTTCCTAAAGTTTTCCCTGATGAAATTCCTGATGTACCGCCAGAGAGAGAAGTCAAATTTTCTATTGATCTTGTACCTGGTACCAGACCTGTTTCTATGGTACCATACAGGATTTCTGCATCTGAATTATCGGAACTAAAGAAGCAATTGGAAGAGTTACTTGAGAAGAAATTTGTAAGACCAAGTGTATCATCGTGGGGAGATCCAGTGTTGCTAGTAAAGAAGAAAGATGGAAGTATGAGGCTTTATGTTGATTATAGACAATTGAATAAAGTGACGATTAAGAACAAGTATCCGCTTCCAAGAATAGATGACTTGATGGATCAATTGGTGGATGCTCGAGTGTTTAGTAAGATTGATTTGAGTTCAGGCTACCATCAGATTAAAGTGAAGGATGAAGATATCCAGAAGACGGATTTCAGAATGCGTTATGGACATTATGAGTATTTAGTGATGCCTTTCGGTGTTACTAATGCGCCGGGAGTATTCATGGAATACATGAATTGTATCTTTCATACTTATTTGGATCGGTTCTTAATGGTGTTCATTGATGACATTTTGATTTACTCTAAATCGGAAGAAGAGCATGAAGAACACTTAAGAATAGTATTGCAAGTTTTGAAAGAGAAGAAGTTGTATGAAAAGTTGTCTAAGTGTGAATTTTGGTTAAAGGAGATTAGTTTTCTTGGTCATGTTATCTCAGGTAGTGGCATTGTTGTAGATCCATCTAAGGTAGATGCTATGTTGCAATGGGAAACTCCAAAGTTGGCTACCGAGATTAGAAGCTTTTTGGGATTAGTTGGTTATAATAGAAGGTTTATCGAAGGTTTTTCTAAGTTGCCACTTCCGTTGACTAAGTTGACTTGTAAAGGTAGAGCTTATGTGTGGGATGTTCAGTGTGAAGAAAGTTTTTCAGAATTGAAGAAGTGATTAACGTCGGCTCCAATTTTGACATTACCTAATCCGGGAGAACCTTTTGTGGTATATTGTGATGCTTCCAAGATGGGTTTAGGAGGCGTGCTTATGTAGAATGAAAAGGTAGTTGCTTATGCATCAAGGCAGTTGAGGACTTATGAAAAGAACTATCCTACGCATGATTTAGAGCTTGCTGCAGTTGTTTTTGTGTTAAAGATTTGGAGGCATTATCTTTATGGTTCTAGATTTAAAGTATTTAGCGACCATAAGAGTTTAAAGTCTTTGTTTGATCAGAAGGAATTGAATATGAGACAACGAAGATGGTTGGAGTTGTTAAAGGATTATGATTTTGGTTTGAATTATCATCTAGGAAAAATGAATGTGGTGGTTGATGTGTTAAGTCGAAAGACTTTACATATGTCAGCAATGATGGTTAAAGAGTTGGAATTAATTGAACAGTTCAGAGATATGAGCTTAGTTTGCAAAGTGACACCGCAGAGTGTTATGTTGGGAATATTGAAAATTAACAATGAATTTCTGGACATTATCAAAGAAGCTCAAGAGTTAGATGTAAAACTGGTAGATTCGATGGTTGGTATCGATCAGTCTGAGAATAGTGATTTCAAGTTAGATACGCAAGGTGTGTTGAGATTTCCTAATCGAATTTGTATTCCTGATAATGCGGAGATGAAGAAAGTAATTCTTGAGGAAAGTCATAGAAGCAAGTTGAGTATTCATCTAGGAGCTACAAAGATGTATCAAGATTTGAAGAATTTGTTTTGGTGGCCTGGAATGAAGAGCGATGTGGCTCGGTTTGTGTATGCATGTTTGACTTATCAGAAGTCGAAAGTTGAAAATCAAAATCCTGTAGGGTTGATGCAACCGTTAGAAGTTCCGAAATGGAAATGGGATAAAATTTCGATGGACTTTGTGATGGGGTTACCTAATACTTTAAGAGGACATGATTCAAT
Source organism: Vicia faba (assembly GCA_948472305.1). NCBI lineage: Eukaryota > Viridiplantae > Streptophyta > Magnoliopsida > Fabales > Fabaceae > Vicia > Vicia faba. Next base: position 252,983,520 of record OX451738.1, on the reverse strand, counting down.
TTGGGTGATTGTTGATAGGCTTAAAAAGTCGACTCATTTTATTTCTATTATCAATTTTCCAGTGTTGAAGCTAGCAGAGATTTATACTAGTGTAATTGTAAAGTTGCATGGTGTTACTTTGTGTATTGTTTCGGATAGAGATCTGAGGTTTACATTTGATTTTTGTAAGAGTTTGCAAGAGGCGTTGGGTTCTAAGTTGAGGTTGAGTTCAGCGTATCGTCCTCAGGCGGATTGTCAAACTGAAAGGACTATTCAGTCGTTAGAAGATTTGTTGAGAGCATGTGTTCTTGAGCAGGGAGGTTCGTGGGATACTTACCTTCCGTTAATAGAGTTCACTTATAATAATAGTTACCATTCTAGTATTGGAATGGCACCTTTTGAAGTGTTGTATGGTCGAAGATGTAGAACTCCTTTATGTTGGCATGGGTCTGGAGAAAGTGTAGTGCTTGGACCAAAAATTGTTCGTGAGACTACTGAGAAGGTGAAGATGATTCGAGAAAAGATGAAAGCTTCCCAAAGTAGACAGAAGAGTTATCATGATAAGCGAAGGAGAGATTTGGAATTTCAAGCAGGTGACTGTGTGTTTCTGAGAGTCACACATGTGACTGGTGTTGGGCGAGCATTGAAGTCTAAGAAGGCCACTTCTCGTTTTATTGGTCCGTGTCAGATTTCGGAAAGAGTTAGGAATGTTGCTTATAGAGTGGCTTTACCGCCTAATCTTTCGAATTTGCATGATGTGTTTCATGTGTCACAACTCTGGAAGTATATTTCAGATCCATCTTATGTGATTCATATGGATGATATGTGTTGTACCCCAAAATTTTCCCTCCCATATTCTTCAAGAATTGCAAAGAGCATGTTTCAAAGTTCCCCAAGGGTTGCACAGTTCAAGGGCTCCTAACAGTCAAAAATTAGGGTTTTGGTTCTGACAAAGAAAATGAAGTTTCCAAGGGTCCAATCAAGTCCCACATGCCTATAAATATGGTCAAGCATCCTCATACCAAGTTTCAAGACTTACAGCACAAAATCGCACAGTCAAAAACCCTAATTGCACTACAGTCAACTGCAGGGGCAAAATGGTCATTTGACAGTCAAAAGTTCAAATTTTTGGTCAACATCTCATTTTGAAGCCACAAACATCATTTGATCAATGCTTGATCATGATTCCTAAAGTATGGCTCAAAAAGTCTCAAGATGCAAAAGTTTCCATATTTGGACAGTTGAAAAAGTCAACTGTAACTTGACCAAGGCATAACTTCCACATGGTTTATCAGAAAAATTCCATCCAAAGCTCATTTTGAAGAGAGTCACATTTCCTACAACTCCTCTTCATACTTCAAGTCCAAGAAATGCTCTCACAAAAAGTTATCAATTTCAACATTATAGGTCATTTTCAAAAGTCAACAAAAAGGGACTTTAAGTCAAAGGCCATAACTTGAGATTGGTAAATCAAAATGACATGGGACCAAAGGAATTGGTTAGAGAACTTCAAGACCTTTCCAAAATGTCAAATAACATGATCAAAGCTTAAAAATTGAGCAAGATATGCCTTGTGGAAGTTGGGAAATTTTTGGATATTTTGAAAAGTCAACTTTGCTTCAAATGTCTTAAAATTGCTAATGGGCCACATTCTCTTCCAAGAATCATTATCCAAGGCATGTGCACGACCATTTGGCCCAAAGGGAAGTTTTTCATCATTTTTATTTTATTTATTTGAATTTTTAATTGCTAGAAATTCATCTAATTAATTAAAATATGTGGAAAATGTTAAACCAAAGTTTTCAAATCTTTTTATGCATGGAATAACTCAAGGATTTAGTGCATGATCAGATATAGAAAGAATCAAAGTGATTGGCTATGATTGACATCAAATATGCATGGAAAAGATTGAAAAATATATGCATGAAAATCAAATATTGATTCCATCATTGCAAAGATTCTTTGGACCAAAAACCCAACCCTAATCATTCCAATACTTATACTCATGCAAACCCTAGTGCTCATAACATAAAAGCTGCGCAGAAACACCATAGACAACCTGGCATTTTTTCAAGAAAACTCAAATACTGAAAACACGTTTCTAAGGCTTTTCAAGATCAAATAACCACTCCATTAGCTTGCCAAGGTTACCAGAAGACTATTCCAATCAAGAACATTGTCCCATACTCAAGGAATTGGTATATCAAAGTCATACTTTTCACGAAAATATTCATAATCGTATCATGAATTCTATGCATTTTTCATGTGTTTTCTTTACTGATTTACACTAATTGATTGATTCTGAAGCTAACCCTATAGTTTGATTGAGTTTTTATGCATTGTACGTGATTTCACCATTAAAGCCAGCTAGGGTTCTTCAAGCTCCAAATTGGGCATTCTTGAATACTGTAAAATTGTGACTTCCCAATACCATGACTGAACTCAGGAAGCTTGGACGATTCTAATACACCCCTCGCGCCTAATTTATGTGACAATATGGGCTAATCGCTATTTCTAAAAAGGTTGTATTTTGGGGGTTTAAAACCCCCGCTAATTCTTTTTATGTTTCAGGAAAATACAAACAAGGAAGAAGAAGATTAGGTGGCACCATCTGATTGAGCAATTTGAAATTCGCGCGGAAAAATGCCACTAATGCTTGTTTTACCTTATAATATTTTGTTGTCATATAATAAACAAAGCGTTTCGTTGGTTCAAGTGGCAGGCATGTGTATTGGTAACCTCTAGGACCTGGGTTCGATCCCAGGTCCCCCTCCCTTTCCATATTATTTTTCTAATTATGCTTATGTGTAGCTCGCTTCCAGAATTCCAGCGTACACTCCATAATCCAAGAGCGCCACATGGCCACCAAGATCAAACCCAAGGCCAGGATTCAAAGCCTATGATGTGTCACAGTCAACGAAGCCACACGCTAGCCAAAAAGTCAACAAGGCCAAAGGGTCATTGGGCCAAAAATGCTGGACTTTACCTCCGGTTTGGGGACAGCACCCCCCATGGTTTGCTCTTTCATTCTTTTTCATATTTTTTCTATTTTATTTATTTTAATTAATTTCCATTTTAATCTTTCAATTAATTTATTTTCATAAAATATAAAATAATATAAAAATCAGAAAAGACAAAAATCAAAAATATATTTTATTTTAATATTTTTTTGTAAATAAAAATCATTAATTAATTTAGTTTTCAATTCTAGGATTAATTTTGACATTTTTCTTAATAAACTTAAAGTTTGTAGAATTAGGGTTTTAATCAATTTTATTACTTTTTCTTTTATTTTCTCATCACTAATAATCAATTATTTATTTTTATAAATCAAATTGCATTAATTAATTAGGTTTAATTTTAGGTTTAATTTTCATATTTTCTTAATAAATTAAAAAATAGCTAGAATTAGGTTTAAATTTCATTTAATTCTCATAAAAAACCATAAATACAAAAACCCTCAAAAATAATTTCTTTTTCATCTTAATTTCATTAATTTAATAATCATAATTTAATTTCATTAAAAAGGGTCCAACGCCCTCGCTTTCAATTTTTATTCTCTTCGCGCATTTTATTTATTTCCTTCTTTTAAATATTTATGTAATTCTCTCAAAGCCGTGTAAATTTATATTTCTCGCACTTTACTTTATTTTTTGTCAAATCGGGTCCTGGATTAAATTTGGCGATGTGGACCCGCGCCTTTGTAATAGTTTAGGAATTTTATATTTCTCGCCACTTTTTAACTGCTAATTTGCATGCAAGAATGAATGACAAAATAAAAACAAACGCGTAGATCGCCCATGACATGAACAAGACTAAATATCTGAAAACGACACACAAATCACACACCACCCCTAGGGTACGCCTCAATGTTGCCTTGCCTCTCGAAAGGTGATCGTCGAGTAGAGGATGTCTTAGTAAGTCCTCATGATCCGGGAACCTGGCATGAGGGTAGCTTCTAAGGTGTCTTCCTATTGCTCTGGTGATCACCATGTCCCGAACTTCGAATTGACCCGAATACCTCCAACGGTGGTGCTACCTACCTCTCAATGGTGGGATGGCACTACTTTAAAGGACATTTACACAGACGAATTCCTTAGGGTAGGTAGACGACTTTAGATACTTGCTCTAATTTCAAAACAAATCAAAAAATACTTTTCACACCGACACCTTTTCAAAAAGCTTTCGAAAGCAATTTTTCAAACACTCTTGAGGACCGATACAAGAGTCGAACTGAAATTTTCAAAGAGACTTTTTAAAACCCACAGTTGAAAAGCAAACAAACCATTTTTGAAAACACAAATGAGCAAGTATCTAAGAGCCCATGGATAACCATGGATAGAAAGGGTGCTAACACCTTCCCTTTCTATAATCTACCTCCCGAACCGAGAGCAATCTCTTTAAGGAATTTTTCTGTGCTTTTGTCCTTTCCATTTGGAGAAAATAAAAGACGGTGGCGACTCTTGCTTCCGCGACATTTCGCGAACCAGCGTTAAACAGTCAGTTCCAGATCCACCGATCACAGAACTGGCGACTCTGCTGGGGACTCTTTTAAAGTGAGGTGTACCTTAGGACTAAGATCACTGTGTTTTCAATTGTATTGACTTGCTTGCTTTACTATTGTGGGTTGCATGGGAGTTACATAAGATCCTAACCCGGATCTGGGGATACCCTATTTAGGTAGCATAAGCTGTGAGGGACCTGTCCGGCGTAGACGGACACGGGTGAAACAGTGGCTACGTTGGTGTGGCACCTTGGTCTGTACCGATATCCCTTGTGTTGCAACGAGGAGAATATGGGTCTTCTAAGGAGTCATTAAGCACCAACAACCTTAGAACCTTAAATGACACAACTTGGCCATTAGAACAGTAGCAGTATGTGTTGTACCCCAAAATTTGCCCTCCCATATTCTCCAAGAAATTGCCAAGACAAGCTACAAAATTCCCCAAGGGTTGCACAGTGCAAAGGTCTCCCATACAGTCAAGATTAGGGTTTTGATTCTGATCAAGAAAAGGAAGTTTTCAAGGGCCCAATCAAGTCTCATATGCCTACAAATATGGTCAAGTATCCTCATATCAAGTTTCAAGACTTTCAGCACAAAATTGCACAGTCAAAAACCCTAATTGCACTACAGTCAACTGTAGGGGCAAAATGGTCATTTGGCAGTCAAAAGTTCAAATTTTTGGTCAACATATCATTTTGAAGTCACAAACATCATTTGATCAATGCTTGATCATGATTCTCAAAGTTTGGCTCAAAAATCATCAAGATGCAAAAGTTTCCTTATTTGGACAGGTGAAAAAGTCAACTGAAATTGACCAGGGCATAACTTTCACATGGATTATCATAAAAATTCCATCCAAAGCTCATTTTGAAGAGAAAGACATTTCCTACAACTCATCTTCATACTTCAAGTCCAAGAAATGCTCTCACAAAAAGTTATCAATTTCAACATTATAGGTCATTTTCAAAAGTCAACAAAAAGGGACATTAAGTCAAAGGCCATAACTTGATATTGGTAAATCAAAATGACATGGGACCAAAGGCATTGGTTAGAGGACTCAAAGACCTTTCCAAGATGTCAAAGAACATGAGAAAAGCTTAAAACTTGAGCAAGTTATGCCTTGTGGAAGTTGGGAAATTTTTGGATATTTTGAAAAGTCAACATTGATTCAAATGACCTAAAATTGCTAATGGGCCCATTTTTCTTCCACAAATCATCATCCATGACATGTGCACGACCCCTTGGCCCAAAGGGAAGTATTTTATCATTTTTTATTTATTTATTTGAATTTTTATTTATAATAATTCATTTAAATCAAATTAAATATATGAAAAATATGTAATCTATGTTTTATAATCTCTTTGTGCACAAAATCCACTCAATAATTCGTGTGAAATCAAATAAGGAAAGATTTGGAGTAAATTGATCATAATTGATACAAGAACACATGGAAAAGATTGAAAAAGATCCTTAAAAATCAAATTTTTAAAAACCATGAATGCATTGGATTTGCTCTACTTTTCTTGACCTAATTGATTCATACATAAGCCAGGAACACAACCCTAGTGCAAGGACACGCGCATCTGATCAGAAAAGCCATTATCAAACTTGGAAAATTTGTCAAGAAACTCAAAACTGAAAGTTTACTTCCAGGGCGATTCAAGACATAATTCTTGTTCCATTAGCTTCCTTGAAGATTATTGAACGTGTTCCAATCAATATCATTCCTCAAAACTCAAGGAAACGGTATCCAGAAGTCACACTTTTTCCATTTTTTTTCATTATCGTGTTTTAACATTTACGCACATTCATGGCATTTTGATTATATATTCATGATCAGTGAAGTGTTTGCAAGCTAACCATATGCCTAATTGGATTGTCATGCGCTATAGGCAAATATACCATGTTCGTTTTTTTAGGGTTGCAGGAGTTATAATTTGGGGCTTTCCACCCAAAGAAAAATTGGCCCACAAGACCACCACCATTCAACTCAGCGCATGTGGACGAAGACCATGGAACCCTCGCGCTCAATTTATGAGCGTCAGAGGGCTAATCGTTATTTTCCCATAGACGGCCTAGGAGAACACGTGAGAAACCGTTGCCTAATGTTTTTGTATTTCAGGAATGATGAAGAAGATGAGTCCGTGGCAAGACGTGATAGGTTGGTTTGAAATTCGCGCGCTTTAATCCACTAACGCCTTGGCTTGCTTTTATATTATTTGTTCGTTATTAATATATCAAACGTGTAAACTGGCTCAGCTGGCAAGGTGTAGTGGTGTTAATCCTCATGACCTGGGTTCGAGTCCCAGGTCTTCAAATATTCTTAATATTATTTTTCCCTTAATAATCATATGCAGGTCAACATCAAAGCGTGTCATACACCCTTCAGGATCCAATGTCCACGCGTCCAACCTCATCCATCCAAGGGCCAGAAATTAGGGAACATGATAGGCTGTAGTCAACGTGCTACATGCTAGTGGAAAAGTCCAACAAGGCCACAGTCAAATGGGCCTGAATTGCTAGAGAGAGACCTCCTATTTGGGGACTACAACCCCCCTAGGTTTGCATATTTTTCACTTTCTTTATATTTTATTTTTATAATTCTTTTATATTATTTGTTTAAATTAATTATTATTTTCATAAATATAAAGAATATACACATAAAAAACAGAAAAAAAGGAAAAACACAATAAATATTTTTGTTTTAATATTTTCTTAAATAAATTTGCATGTAATTGAATGTAGTTTTAAATTAGGTTTGCAATTTTAATTCTTTTAATAAAAAATCTAAAAAATGTAGAAATAGGTTTAATTAATGTTTTTATTCCTTTTTAATTTTTCTTTTTATAATAATATTATTTATTTTATTTATTTTTATAATTAAATTTGTATATAAAAATTAGGTTTTATTTAGGTTAAATTCTAATGTTTTCTTAATAAATTAAAATAAAATAGAATTAGGGTTAGCGTTTAATTGCAATTAATTCCTTTCTTATTAAATCCTAAAATACTAAAAATACCAAAAAAATAATTCCTTTTCATTTTTATTAATTAATGCCATGTAATTTTAATTTCGCAAAAAGGGTCCAACGCCCTCGTTTCGTTTAATTCTCATTAATTCGCGTATTTATTTTATTTCATTATAATACTTATGTATCTCTCCCGAAGCCTTGTAAATTAACTTTATCGCACTTTATCTTTTAATTTCTTTACTTTTTCTGTCAAATCGGGTCCTGGTTAATTTTGGCGATGTGGACCCGCGCCTTTGTAATAGTTTAGGAACTTTAATTTCCGCAACTTTTTAACTGTTAATAATTACATGCAAGAATGAATGTCTAAATAAAAACAAACGCATAGATAACTTTGACAAAAGACAAAAATAAATGAAAACGACACACAAATCACACACCACCCCTAGGGTACGCCTCACTGTTGCCTTGCCTCGAAAGGTGATCGTCGAGTAGAGGATGTCTTAGTAAGTCCTCATGATCCGGGAACCTGGCATGAGGGTAGCTTCTAAGGTGTCTTCCTATGCTCTGGTGATCACCATGTCCCGAACCTCGAATTGACCCGAACACCTCCAACGGTGGTGCTACCTACCTCTCAATGGTGGGATGGCACTACTTTAAAGGACATCTACACAGACGAATTCCTTAGGGTAGGTAGACGACTCTAGATACTTGCTCTAAATTTCAAAACAAAACAAAATACTTTTCACACCAACACATTTTCAAAAAGCTTTCGAAAGCAATTTTTCAAACACTCTTGAGGACCGATACAAGAGTCGAACTGGAATTTTCAAAGAAACTTTTTAAAAACCCACATTGAAAAGCAAAACTTTTTGAAAACACAATGAGCAAGTATCTAAGAGCCCATGGATAACCATGGATAGAAAGGGTGCTAACACCTTCCCTTTCTATAATCTACCTCCCGAACCGAGAGCAATCTCTATAAGGAATTTTTCTGTGCTTTTGTCCTTTCCATTTGGAGAAAATAAAATACGGTGGCGACTCTTGCTTCCGCGACATTTCGCGAACCAGCGTTAAACAGTCAGTTCCAGATCCACCGATCACAGAACTGGCGACTCTGCTGGGGACTTAACTTAAAGTGAGGTGTACCTTAGGACTAAGATCATTGTGTTTTCAATTGTATTGACTTGTTTGCTTTAAATTGTGGGACTGTCTTGGGAGTTCTATAGATCCTAACCCGGATCTGGGGATACCTTCTTAGAAAGTAGCAACAAGATTGTGAGGGAACTGTGCGGGGTATACCGACATGGTTGAAACAGTCTGCTACGTTGATGTGGCGCTTTGGTGTGTACCGGTAACCCTTGAGTTCAGTCAAAGAGAGTACGGGGCCTCCGCGTGGTGTCATGAAGCATCAACAGACCTTAGGAACCTTAATTGAACTATCTTGGCCTCTTTAGGGTAGTGAGATAACTGACTTTGGTGCAGTCCGAGGTTGGTTGATACTCGATACTACACTCAATTGAGGGTTGCTTTCCTGGAATATTTCGGTCGCCAGTTCAGTGGCTAAATCGAAACGATGAACAATGAAAGCAATCTCGTGATATTGGGACCCTTAGAACCCGGTTACTTCTAATAGGACAGGTTGAACCCACCAACTTCAAGAGGGTAGTACCCCAAACTTCATGCTGGCCTAAACTCTAAGGGCTCTTTTGTGTGATTTGTGTGCCTTCAAACTTGGATTACTTGCATGCTTGTTATATGACATCTGAACTTCTTGCAGGTTTTGTTTATAGTCCTTAACTAGGACTCATAACAGGGTTTACTGAATTTCCTGCAGGTTTTGTTCATAGTCCTTAACTAGGACTCATAACAAAGCTTACTAAGTTTCTTGCAGGTTTTTGTTTTAGTCCTTAACTAGGACTTATAACAAGGTTTACCGAGTTTCTTGCAGGGTTTGTTTTAGTCCTTAATTGGGACTCATGACAGGTTTTACCGAGTTTCTTGCAGGTTTTGGTTTGCAGTCCTTAATTGGGACTCATAACAGGGTTACCTACATTACCCCATGCATCATGACATCATACCATCGCATACATCCTAACCCATTTCAAGGATCTCAAAGGTTTGTGATGCAGGTCAGGATGAATCAACTATCCAGCAAGGGGCAAAGGGGATTTATTTTCCTCTAGCCAAGGGTGTCAGGGGCTATGACCCACTGGATATGGTGAGCCTTTGACCCTTGAAGAAGAATTCTCAACAACATGGGTGTCCCTTCAATCAGGCTATAAATTCCAATGCTAACGATTTTCTTGTTTACCCCGTGAGGTCCTTGAAAACATTGCATGCATGTCATACATATCATTGCATAACAGGTACCCTTGTTGCAGGTTACTTACCTTTCCCACTGTTTATTTTAGCAATGGCTTTCCAACCAGACAACCAGGATCTTCTTGCTCAAGAGACTCGGTTCGAGGAAATCCTCCTGAATTTATCTAAGGGGCAGGAGGAGCTAAGGACACTTCTCATGGGGACCTTTGTCAGGAACAGTGCCGAGGATGGAAGGTTGAAACACCTACAAGCTGAGGTGGATGCATTGAAAGCCCAGATGCTGGGGCAGGGGACTGCCATTCAAGGGTTAGCTCAAAGACAAGAAGAGCTCGGAGTTCTCATCAACCAACTGCTTCAGAATAACCAACTGGGGCAAACGTCGAAGGGTAAAAAGCCAGTCATCGTTCGACCATCTTTGAGACAAAGAGGCAAGGAGAAAACTCCTCATATGGCTTCAGTATCACCAATTCAGTATCAACCTCACCAGCTTCAGCCAGACGAGCCCAAAAGGCAATTCACCAAGCTCAACGTGTCGCTGCCTCAAGCCTTAAAACAACTACTGAGGTTGAACTTGGTAACTCTAAAGGATCCTCCTAAGAATCCCAACAGGACACCTTCAAGGTATAACCCCAACGCTCACTGCGCTTACCATTCTGACAGTCCGGGGCATGCTACAGAGGATTGTTGGACTTTGAAGAATAAAATCCAGGACCTGATTGAGGAAGGAGCTGTGGAATTCACCCAAGATGGCCAGGCTGAGTGCTTCTACCATCCCTACAGGAGGCACCATTTGAAGTAACAAGCCCTGAGACTGGAAGACTTGTGTTTATTAGAATTTTCAAGTTGTAACTTTCTTTTAACTGTTCAAACATTTATTCATGATTAAACGTTGTTAGTTCATTAATGCATCGCATATGTCTGTTTTGAAGCAATATATTCGCATTCACTATATGCAAACTGTTTTCATATTTTTCTGATGTCAACTCTTGATCTAAAATTCTAAAGCCTCTTGAGGAAGGATGACGAAAACGATACAACAATCTACAGTATGCTTTTGAACAGACCCCGCTGATGAGGTACAGGCATTGTTTCAATTCCTAAACACTGGAGTTATAAGGATGATAATCCCTCGTCAACCCCTCTGAGCCAAAGAAGTAGGAGTTTTTCTTTTCAAAATTTAAAACCCTTAATCATAACCTGGGGCAGGGTAGTCTCTCAGTTGATCCAAGTGCATAACGAATGGCACCAAAGAGGTCCTTAGAAAACAAAGAAAGACAGTGATGGTTCCGAATAATCAATAAAGAAAGGCAGTCATTATCTCAAAAAATAAAAAACCCATTAAGTCAAAACCCATGAAGGAGACTTACAAAACTGGGGCATCCCGCTGACTGTAATTCCAAAAAAGGGAACAGTTCAGGCAAAAAAGAAAGGGATAACAAAAATCAGACAAGAAAGAGGTCCTACAAACCCTCAGCAAAAAAGA